>OZ012680.1:124005356-125205356 GCA_963942445.1 Argyra leucocephala | reverse complement strand
TTTCACTTGTAATGCCAATTAGAAATATTTTTATCTATTGTACTAACAGTATTACTACTGTACTAAACATATATTTTTATTTTATTTTCTAAAGGTGTCGGGTTCTACTAAGCCCATAAATTGAATGATAAATATTGCACCAAAATGTAGCAAGCTTGTGTCTCTAATAGATTTGTGACGTTCTTGCTCTAAGCATCTCAAATCTGATAGTATAAACGTGTAAAAATATTTTATGAACTGTAAAGTGTTCCAAAATCAAATCAAATTACTCCATTTTTTACTATAAAACCAAATTAAATATTTTTGATATGACAGTATGTTTCTTGTAATGTTAATAAACAGAATATAACAATTGGGACATGGGGGAAGAACTAGAATATTAGTACTGCTTTAATTAATATATAAATTTGAGAAGATATACTGATTGATAACCCAGAAATAGATAGATATGTTGTATGGAGCGACGTACCTATGTGTGTCCCAAATTTATTTTTGTAAGCTCTAGTGATAAATTAACTCATATCTAAGTAAATTTATATCGCGTTTCATGGACTGAAATTAACTTGTTAGAAAAAGTGAATATGGATCAATTGTGAATCGATTAAAAATGCCTTAAAACTTAAAAATTCACATTTTGTAATTAAATGTTGACTTTATTTAAGAAACTGCAAGACTGACGTGAAAATTATCTATCGCGAAGTTTTAAAGGATTGTTTAATGCGTTAAAATAATTTTGCAATATTTTTCGAGATAATCAACGTTCTTCACAAGTACCAAATATCGATAATGAGCTTTATACCAACATTTTAAGTTTGGGCAACAAGTACTACAAAATGGTAAGTCTGGTTCCCGCCCAATAAGTGTCTTTAGTTAGATACATTCATTTTAAGAAAAGTTTTGAAGGATATATTGCTCCATCTGGCATACGTTCGTAAATATGGTGCATATTTTTTTATACATTTCATTCACAAAAAATTTGTGTACAGGGTGAACCGCACCGACTTGAAAACACTTTAAGGTATAAATCATTGTAGTACTTTAGAGGAAAAAAATGTGACTTATTTATCCATTGAATCACACTTTGAAGTATTTTCAGATCGGAATGAACCATCCTGTACATTAGGTTCTTTATTAAATCTCTGTAGAACTCTACAAATTGAAACCATAAATTTATTTTTCTAAAATACTCTAATAAATCACACCTTAAAGTATTTTCAAGTTTGAACGAATTATCGTGCACATAAAGTTCTTTATTAACCTCCTGTAGGCTCCTACAAATTAAAACCCTACATTTTTTTACTAAAGCATTCCAATGAAGACCTTAACATAGCTCTAATTCGGTGTGGACAATCCTCTATATATATTATGCTTGCATGACGTTTTTGTTGATATTGTACAAAACTCTAATAAACGAATATACTTATAACTCCAAACCAACCGTCAATTAGGCTCCAGTAGCACATTTTTGGAAAGTGAAATTTTTAATTCGACTAGTTTTGATCTCGTATGGCTTAAAAAATATCAAGAACTCCTATAAGGTTATTTTAACAATTGATTTTCACTACAAAGACTTAAGTATTCTATTTGAATGACAAAACCGTAGAGTGTCCTTAAAAATGTTAGACAAAAAAAAATCTTTCTTATTCTAATTTCCTACAGTTGTCAAGTACAACTAAAATGTTCTCACATTTATCATTAATTCAAAAGCAACAGAAAAGCTTATGACTAAAATTTTGTTTTGTATATGATTTTTATTTAAAAAGAAGTGATTTTTTTCGGTAACAAAAGCAAAAACAAAAGAATAAAAATACAGAGATATAGAAAACTGTATCTCTAAAGGTGTTTGACAAACCAAATTACTTGACTTTGGTGATGTTCTTTTGTTATTTTTTTTTTGTTTTTGTTTTTTTTTTGTATGTAATGTATTTTGTTTTTCTTCTACTTGTCATTACTCAGTTGTGTTTTTAATAAACTTAAAAGCCTTCTTCACTTTAAATTTTTCCATCGTATTACATGTGTTCGTTAAAACACACATTTGTAGGTACACATATACTATGTATCGTATTAATAAGATAAAGGAGTGGAGGGTGGGGAGGGGTATGGTACATAACAAAAATACCAGAAAATCATCTCATAGAGTATGAGAATAGGATTGCCATCATTTCTATATAATTTATTTCAGGGCCCATATTGAATATCGTTCTAATGTTTCGGTTTGCTACTAATGAGTACTTGAATGTATGTAAAATAAATATGAAATATAAAACTAAGGCTTTTAAAATTTAATACAAATAATTGATAATCCAAAAATAGATAAATTATTTTTATGGGTGGCGATTCGTGGATCCCAAATTTATTTGTAAGCATTATAAGCAAATTTATACCACGTACAATCCACTTTTAATTGTTGAAAATTATTGTTACAAAAAAAATTTAAATATACAAAAAGCTAAACAAATAAATTAATAAATAATTATATAAATAGATGCTGGCGAGTTAATATTATATTTATTTATTTATTTAGTTAATATAAAAGTATATAAAATATTGCGGTACATAATTTCAAGTGTAAAAAATCAAAATAATTGTAACAATCAATTACAATGCAATTGAGGCAACATAATTTTTGATAACATTGTCAAACTAGGTACTTGTTTTTACCATTTGATTGTAGTTTTGCATTTCCAATTACATTTTATCATCTAGCTCTTTTCTACTTTCAATCCACTTCAACATATTTCATTTAATTTCTATTTTAAAATATTGTGCTCTCCCAATTCTATTCAATGTTTTTCATTCACAAAGATATTTTGGTAATATGTACTCATATTTGCAAATGATTCTGCAATGAATTATAAATTTATTTTATTTAGTAAATATTGCTTAAAGTGAGTAAAGTAGTAAATACTATTTCAATTTCATCTAATCATAACTATTGTAGTAGCACATCTGATATTTGTTTCAAACGTTTTCATTATCTACTTAGTTTTTGTTGTAGTTTTATCTGTAATCTAACAACTTTTGACGTTTATATATACATTAGCTAATTTATCGAATGAACACATACATATTATATATATACTCGTATCCCAAATAGCATTTTTTTTACATTGGCACGTGCCTTGCTACTTATTTTGCTACAATAACGTAACTGTGACGAGTGATAAGAACTGAACAGATATGTGTTTGGTAAGTGGTTGGAACCAAAATGGGGAACATTTTTTGGTGGTTAAAAATGTTCCAGCTATATCTGCTATGTCATGCATACAACTAAGTTCTATATTTACATCAATAAGCCTTCAAGTTATTTTGTATTAACCTTCCTAATTTAATTTCCTATATTTAAACGTTTTGCAACTATATATACTATATTATGGCAACTCTTTCTTAATATTATCAAATACGTCATAATGTCATAATCTGATATGACACTTATAATTATTTTTTTTATGTTATATTAACACGTTGACTACCGTGCGATCATTAATTAAATGCACAAATGTTGTTCTTTCCGTGTGCAAATATAACATTATTTGCCTGTTTACAATGTTAAAAGTTATACCACAGAGAAGGAAAATTTCTGTATCAAGATATTTGGGGAAAGAAAATGTATATATTCATTCAGTAGTGATACATTGCCAACGTTAAAACTAATTGTGTTTCCTAATAATATATTACTTGAATCAACATTTACCTATATGTATTTAAATTTCTGTTTCAGAACTCTAATGGCAGAAAATGGCATTTTTAATATAAGAAAAAGAAAATCAAAAATTAAGAACTGTTGGCAACACTAAATAATGTTCAAGTTTGTTATTATTTTACTATTATTATTATGATTATTATTATTATCATTATTTTGTTTTTGTGTGTATTAAAACAGTGGTATACGAGTCCTCTTATTATAATGGCAATAACATACCGCGACAACTAGTATATTATTATACTTATAAGCTAAATATATATATAACAAAAAAGTACACACATGTTTGGATATAATAACAAAATGTGTATATAATATGTACATAATAATAATATACTTAAATAGAAACAAGAATCGGTTTCAGAATTAAACATATATTTACTCATAAATATCCTTACAAGGATAATATATGGATAATATGGTGTATACACTCTATATTATTTTTAGTGGTTTTGTTCATTTGGTTTATTATTGTTATATACTTTAATAATGTGATGCCACAGATGGTTTTGTTTTCATACTAAATCCTTTTTATTAATCTGTGTATTATGGTAAAATATATTTCTATCTCTTTTTAACCATCTCTCTCTTATACATTCCATAACAATAATGGTATTATTTTGTGTTTTTCTTTATTATTTTGGTTATTTTTGTTTATTAAATTTTTGTTTTTCAATTTTTGCTTTTATTTTTTTTTTAAGGACAATATTTAAAATAAAGCCTAAAAGTTACAATTTATTTATTTTTTTTAATATACATTATATACGCATTCGTATAATTGTATATATACATTTAAATATTATATAATATATAAATATTATAATAATACCTATCATTATTTTGTATATGTTGTATATATACGCATATGGTAGGTAATATCTCAATGATCGTTTTAAATAAATTTTGTATAATATTTTGTATGTATATTAATAATATACTAAGTAAACTTTATATATTTAATAATAATTTTCCGGGAAAATTGGAATAAGAAGGAAAAGAAAAAGAAAACAATCTGGATTTTTTAATGAGATTATTAATTTAATAATATTATTATATATAATTTCCATTTTTATTGTATTAAAATTTTAATGTATAAAAATATTTTATGGCAAATAGTCCATACGGAATTGGTTTATTGGTTGAAACCATCAATACGTTTTATATTCGAATTGTTTATGAGAACTAATGGAAATTATAAAAAAAAAATAATGATTGTGATTTAATAATATTGAAGGGGAATTTATTTGTTCTATAATTCTTCTAGAAAAGATTTTTTTTCTTCATTTTTGATAAGTTACAAATGAGAGAAGGTAGCAATTAGTATACACAATTCTCGCTATTTAATTAAGATTTTCATATAATAATTTTATTGTAAAATTGGTATCCGTAGTAGTACCTAGTGCCGTATTATATCACAATATAATATTATATTTATTTATTTTATTTCATATACATAACTATATAGATGGGACGGTGAGTCTCTACATTAATAAAATAAAAGTTATAAGAAAATACAAAATATAGGCGTATAGGAGCACCATCATAGCATACTGAGTGGAATCTCAGCTTCGGAGCGTACTCAGAGCACTCTGATTTAATAAATGAACAACACAGAGCTAAAGTTGATAAAATTAAATTATAAAAACAAAATAGAACTATTTTTTTTTTAATTATATTGAAAATTTGTTGAAAATGTGAAAATAAAATACCTCATTGGTCATTGGTACATAAAGTAAAAACATTAAGAAACAATAATACGTTGATATTTATATATATTAATATATATATTAATGTATTATATTATATTATAATATACTATACTAATTTAATTATAACGTAATTTATGTATATTTAACAAAACACTAAATAAATATTATGTACATACATACAAACATATATACCTCAGCATTATAACAATAATTATAAATTAATTAACAAAATATTTTTTTTTAAATTGCCAAACGCCAATAATTCAACATTTTTTCTTAAATTTCAAGACTTTAATTTTGACAGATAGTAATTCGATATATACATGCATGCTCGGCAATTTTATAACAAACATAGAGATTACATTCTGAGCGTACTCTGATTGAAAAAATCAACACATATTTTACGCTCTGAGTGCTTCGAGCTAAATGATCACAATTTTTTTTGTTGATAGATCATGCTCTGCTCCAATTTATTTTATTAAATACTCCGTATTGACAGAAATGTCAAATTTGTTATACCTAGTACTAATGTATACTACTAGAAAAAATTTCCTAATGACTAATAATGACTACTAGAAAAAATTTCCAGAATTTGAATTTTTCAATGTCAGGTCATTAATATTTATTTATTTTGTATATCAGTTTACATGTATATTAATGTATACATATATAAGCTTTCAAGCTCTCTTTGGGCCTATTGTGAGCCTACTTATTAATTATTATTTTAGTGATTTATTTAATTTCAATGACAAATTATATTAGGCTAGATATACATAAAGCTAAGTGTTTCAACAGGAATCGAATCAAAAAGTTCGAAAGGCAGGTATTCTGCCTACATTATACCACTCAGTGATGTGTCACGGACATTGAATTATTATTTTTTCTTTCATTTATAATTAAAATGTAATAATCGTTTGTACAAGCTACTGAACTCTTTTGAGTTACTGAAATGAAATAAAATAAATGAAAATAAAGAAAAACATTACAATCAAACATTACATAATCAAACATTAATTCGAATTATAATTCCCTAGACACAAAACGGACAGTTTTACTATTTGAATTGGGAATAAACAATACAATATTTTAAATTATCAATTAATAATATATAAATTAATTTTTAAAATATCTTTAATTTAAATGTTTTCAATTAAAATTTCGTTATCATCATCAATTAGAAATATTTCGATTTGGTTAATTCCAAGACACAAACCAAATTATTCTTAAAATTAGTCAATTATAATTCAATGACAAAATTTATATACATATTATGAATGTCTGTTAAAATTATAATAATTTATTAATTTGTTGAATTTTGTCATCTCATTAGACATACATAAAGGTGTATAGTAATTATATATATAGTTTATAGTTAATAAATAATAAAACTATGTATAAAGGAGGGGTCTGTAAGTTTTTACTTTTTTTATTTAAATAAAATTTTTAAATAAATTTGCTGGAAAATTCGTTTAAACCTTAAAACCAAGTCATGAATAATTTTATATTATCATAATATTCGAATTATATTTTTTTATCAAACTGTCAATTTAATTTGTAGAAGCAAATACATCAGACGTCTATTACTGGACGAAAGCTTTCTGGATTTGATTATACAATATTTCATCATCCAGTTGGGTGAGCAAAACACCGCCATCCTTAATTAGAAAAAATGTTAAAATAACCTAAACCAGATGCATGCATTGGTAGAGAAGTAAAAATCATAAATTGATTCATTATTGTCAATAATAATACATTTAAGTTAAAATAATTTAAAAAGCTAGGGCGAACTAATAAATATGGAAGCTAAAAAAAACAAAAAGTTATTCGTTAGTCTTAGTTATACGTACATTATATAAATTAATAAATTTTTAAGAGTTAAAACACTTAGTTGACCGATCAAAAGAGATAGAATTAGAATTTATATGACAGAGCATTTGTACAATTCCATACTGCAACCAATCTGGACTTATGATAACATTCAACTATGTAGAAATACAGCCAAAAACAACGTACACATCATTCAATGAATTCAGAATAAATTTTTACAAGATATATGGAAAATTCTGAATGGTTCGTGTTATATCAAATAATCGAAAATGATTTACGCATTGCCTCACTTCACAATGAATTAATAAAATACACCTACAACAGATTGGAGCAACATTCAAATATTTTAACCAACATGCTTATGAGCACGGTTTTATCTGGAGATATTTTATAGTTAAATTAATTATACGTATGTGGCAGCACCATTTCCATTTTGGATGTACTGGGTGCTGTTAACGTATTCTCTGGATATCACTACACATTCATACTAATTTATTATCTTATTTATTGGCATATTTTATTAATTTGAAATTATTCTTGTTTTTATGATGTTATTATTCAACTATAATATGCTTTACTTTCGTTGACCTAAAATTCGTATAGTTTTTAGCTGCTTCCATGTTCCTAGAATTTAACCGTAATTAACCTCTTGGATTGTCTTATATACATTTTTTTTGTATGCTTTTCTTTGTTTTGTCAAATCTTAACAGATTACACAATTTGAGGTTTTCTGCTAGTAATGGCTACACTTCAATTGTATTTCTTAAATACATTACTTATTTGTGATTAAAGGTGTGGTCAATAGTCTATTAAATATTATATGATATGTTGATATTTTACCCATTGGTGATTATTGGAATCGCAAGTGATAATTCTTTTAGTTACCATATTTTTCAATCAAATAATTTGAAATTTCATGTGCTAACATGTTACCCCAAATAATCTGGTGAATAGAATAGATATCTGCAATTACTTGACGGTCAGACAATTACTATAAATCAATATGTTTAAAGAAGTGGAAAATTTTTTTAAAACGAAATGTAAAAACGTTCGTTGAACCGATTTAATCCGATTAATGTAAGTCAAGTATGGGACCATCTTTGAATGGCATATTCAAGGCTGGTAACATAAAGATGTTTCATAGTAATGTGCTTCTTTTATAACAATATCAAACCCAGTTATCATCGCTATGGTTCACTACACACTAGTACGTTAACTATAATGACATAGAACTACATATGTAAATGTCAAATTGCCTAACGAAGCTGGCATAGGTATTTGTCAAAGCATATGTCGAACCATAATGACATAATAACATAAGAAAATATTTCTTAGAAAAACAATAACAAAAAACTACATAATGTCGAATTCGGTTTGGATGGAATTTAACATAAGAATTCTAAGTTTAACGAAAACTTAAAAAAATGTCAAATTCAACATAATTGCCGCATTTTTCGATTATGGGCAGTTACATGTATTTTCCATATACGGAATATGACATATGCCACAACATATGTAGTTCTATGTCATTATACAAATTCAATAATAGAGCTACCAGCTATACTCAATATAATAATTTGAATTCAATACATAATGTATTACATAGAGGTCTAATTAGAAATTACATTTTAAGCATTATTTGTGGGCTGCGAACTTTTATACTATACTATACTATACTACACAAGGCATAGAACATTTCATAAGTACGAGTACACAATATTTTAAAATACAATTTTAAATTTAGTTCAAAAAAAATATACTTAAATTTTTTTATATGAATTTTTAATATTTAAAAATTTTCAAAGTAATAATTTTAACAAATTCACAACTTTTTTTCAATTAAATGCATCTAAATTTAATCTTCTTTGTATATATTTTTTTTTTCTTGCACTAAAACATAAAATTCGATAAATTAAAAAAAAAAATTAATAATTTTAAGAATATTTCTTAAATTTTAATAATCTTATTACGAACAGGAATAATAAACTACAAAGATGTTTAATTTTAAATTATTAATACACAGAGTAGTGAAATGAACCTGTTAGCAACATAAAGTACATAGTCAGAAACTTCAAACACTCGTTTTTGACTACAACATAAAAAGCCTTTTAATAATTTAACAATTAAAGTCAGTTCAGAATGAGATTATTCAAATTTTGTAATTATAGTAATTTCTTTTACCAAAAACTGTTGATGACTTTAATTAGGTTACAAAAAAAAAAAAAAACACAAACAAAATAAAAAAAAAATAAAAGGAAGTTTTTAAGTAATTTCTATTAAAGTTTTTAAATTTTTATTTTAAATAAAACTTCAATTTTTTTTTTTTTTGTTTTTCAAAAACATCAAAAATTGAGTTGCACGAATAAAGTTTTTCTAATTCATTAATTTTTGAAATAATTTACAAGTAAATCCGACTACTACTGAAAATTTTACTATATCTGTGCTGTTTGTTATTTTTTTTTTTTCAAAGTTTAATTTAAATTTTTTTTCTTTAACTTACATATAATATTTTTGCATAATTATTATTATAAAAATTTTATTTTATATTTTTTTACTGTTATAAATTTTATTTTCTGTTATCTCATCCCCATAGCTTTTAGAGTAGATACTATGATTTTGTCTTTTCTGACAAAAAATAGAAAATAAAAAAGGATTCATTTTTTAACTAATATTCAAACTATTAACATAACAATTAAATTGGCTTGCATTACTAAAACAAAAAAAAAAAAAAAGAATAAAAAACAAAAATCCAACAATAAAAAAGTTATTTTTTTGAGCTTCAAAAATTGTTGAAATTTTAATTTAATCAAAATATTGCATTTTTATATTAGTGGAAATGCGCACAACTACATTCTACGTACATGTTTTATAATACATAAATATTCGTATATATTTAATCTATATTATCAAGATACTGTTAAGAGTGCTTTAGCCATTAGTGTTACTAAATTTAAACTGAAAATTTCAAAAAAAATAATTGTTTGTTTGTTTTTTTTCTCACAGAATTTTAAATTAGTTTTTAGAGAAGTTTTCAATGTAATTTTTTATTCAATATTAAAGGTTTGGATTTACGTTTAGAATGTTTTTATATACTATAATAGAAGTATTATATCAGTTATAATGGCCAGGCTACACTGCTTGAAGCATTATAACTTATTATAGACTACTAGCACTATAACAAGAAGGCGGTCCCAGCCAGAGTGGACCAAGCGCCAATTTTCAAAAATGAGTTTATGTCATTTTGTCTATTAGAAAATAAAGATTTCTGTCAAAGAAAACAAATAACATTGAACCAATTTGAACATTATTACAATTATTTTTCTAAAAGGACTAAAACGGCTTGAAGTGATTAACCTTTTTTTATTGCAATTTTATCTCTAAAGTATTTTTTTTACATGGTCCATTCTGGTTCGGAGCGTTTCTCTTTTATTGGCTTTTAAGAATAACATGAAATTTAAATGTTTATTGCTGTTACTGTACATTTGCAATTTGTGTACATTATCATGCCTATATCATGCTACTTGGTGCTTTTACGACAATTACAATGCTTTTTTTGAAATTTTTCATATACTGCATTATTGGTGTTACTTTTTGGGTAATTAAATAATTTGAAGTATTTTTTTATTAGTTATAAAATCTATATATATACATACATATTTGTTAAGCTCTTGTCTCTTCAAATATATAGTTAGAACTTAGCATTCCAGTTGTTTCTGTAAAATCAATTAGCATTTACATAATGCTGAGTCTTTGATATACCACGACTTGAGTGACCCAATTATTGTTGTTTGACGTTTTAATGGATCACTTTCTCCAATAAGCTTCATCTAAAGTCCAAAATCTGATTTTAGCTAGTCTTGCATTCCATTATTAATTCCATTCTATTCCATTCCATTATTAACATAGCATTCCAGTTTTGTCCGTAAAATCAATTAGCATTTACATAATTGTGAGTCTTTGATATACCACGACTTGAGTGACCCAATTATTGTTGTTTGACATTTTAATGGATCACTTTCTCCAATAAGCTTCACCTAAAGTCCGAAATCTGATTTTAGTTAGTCTTGCATTCCATTTTTAATTCCATTCCATTATTAACATAGCATTCCAGATTTTAGCTAGTCTTGCATTCCATTCCATTATTAACATAGCATTCCAGATTTTAGCTAGTCTTGCATTTCATTATTAATTCCATTCCATTCCATTCCATTCCATTCCATTCCATTATTAACATAGCATTCCAGTTTTGTCTGTCATTTACATAATTGTGAGTCTTTGATATACCACAACTTGAGTGACCCAACTTGATTGTTGTTTGACGTTTTGATGGATCATTTTCCTCAATAAGCATCTCCTAAAGTCCGAAATCAGATTTTAGCTAGTCTTGCAATATTATGCAGCTGCGACAATAGGGGTAGAATGAAATGTCTAGTTTTTTTAGTCTCGCTTCTTATTGGCCAATTACCCCTACTGATGGTTATTACTTCTGATATACATATGTATCGATACGAGACCTGGCTTATATACCGAAAACGGGATATTTGGTTTTTGTCAGTAACTTAGATAGAATGCTCTTTTCGTACGTTAAATATGTTTTTTTTTTACACTCTACAGTAACTTAGGTAGAATAACCTTTTCGTCCTTAACTAAGTACGGTACTGCAATTTTACACTGTAATCTACAATATTTTGAGCATTTATTTGTAAAATTACTGGTTTATCAAAACTCATTAAATGTGGAAAATTACTGCTATTGTCAGGAACAAGCCTAAAATAGAATAGCTCCATTTTTATTTAAGTTGCTACCAGATTATACTCTCAATTATTTTTTGCCATTTATTATATCCCAATGACAAAAGGTACTGCACCAGGTCGAAAAATCCATAAAGCATTTTTGTTTTTTTTTTTGCTTCATCGGGAATCGAAACTGGGGCCTTTCGGTTGAAAGACAGGTGCTCTACGTACTGCGCCACCCAGCATGTAGTTTTTTTTTTTTTAGGGATAACCAAAACCATTAACTATTTATCATTTATTTTATCCCAATGATGAAGGGTACTGGACCAGGTCGAAAAATCCAGATAGCATTTGTTTGCTTTCGTCGAGAATCGAGCCTGGGACAAGCAATCTACCTACTGCGCCACTGAGCGTTATAAACTAACACCTAATTAGAATATCATAAAACAATAATATGCCTATCTATCTAACTATATTATGCCTATCTTCTAAACTATTTTTGGGGGTTGGTGACAGGATTACCAAACTGTATATTAAAAGAAATATATATTGCCCTTTTCCGGAAATAAATATAAAAATTTAAATAAATTGATTTCGTTATTATTTATTAATATTCTGGAAAGGGGCAATATAATTTTTTTTTCAGACTGGTAACCTTCTCCTTATTTCGTCGATTTTTGTGTTTTTCATCGTTCTTTATGGATTCTTTTTTTGTAGACTTACTCACCAACCCTATTTTTGCCTACCTATCATTGGCAATCATTGCCATCAACCCTATTTTTGTACTTATATAGTAATATATTTATTTTTTTGTTTTGATGGGGAGCTCTATCCAAATGCAATCTCCTAAGATCTATTAACCCGTTTGATATCTTCGAATTTCGGATCTATGTCCTTTACGAACGCTATCATTATTTTGTTGTCAATTTGAAAATTGAATTAGGCGATTGCAGTATATTCCTGAAAATATTTGTGTCTTTTGCAAGCTATGGCGTATTACATTACAATGAGATATAATATTGCTTTAAGAAAAAAATCGTAACTCCAGTTGATTTCTTTAAATAAATCAAATTTTTCCAATCTTGTAATTTTTATAATAAATTTGGAAAAAGGGCATATATCTACTTTGATTTCCGGTATTATGACACTCAATTTTTAATTTTAATTTTACTTAAATTATTATCAACCCTTTTTGCAAAATTTAATTATTTTATTGATCATATCAATCTATAGCGCGTTTCAAACTCAAAATCTCCTTATTATAGTAGTCAGATTACATAACCCCATATAAATAGCTCTAAAAGTACCCCATGTAGCTCGGCAATAAGTTAATTGACATATGATAGGTATATGAGAAATTGAATTAAAATATCCTTACGCTGAGGGATTCTCAAACCCAGAACCTTCTTATTACTAGTCATATGACATAACAATTACATCCAAGCAGAGTTATTCATTTTCCAGTAGCAGTAAAAAATCAGCATTGTGTATAGTTACTGGAAAATTTTGAAAGTACTAGTACCATTTTTTTACTGGTTGTTGGTAATTTTAAGTAGTTACCGCTGAAATATTCAGGTAGGTAATGGTAATTAAACAATTCACTAATAAAAATATTGGTGCTGGTACTGGGAGGTGAAATACTGCAATATGAACAACTTTGACACCAAGTAGGTTCACAATACATAAATTTACAGTATTTGTATGACTTAACTAATAATAATATTGAAATTTATTGCTTAATTTTAATTTTTAAATTAAATTTTTAAATGAATTTTAATAGATCAAAAATCGTCTTCATGAAAATGCATTTAAATTTTTAAAACTATATTAAAATAGGTTAAAAGTCAATTTTATTTATTTGTTCTATACATATTAGGGATAAATATTATTATAAATAAGTTTTTAAATTAGAGTAGACATATTTCTGTAAATATTTTTTTTTTCTGCTAACGGTGTGGTGCGGTGGTCTATGCAGAGACAATATTTTTAGATTTATTATACTTCTGCGTTTGATTGTTTAAAATTGCTACCTTATATCCTTTACGAGTTATATTAATTGTAAATATTATTAGACTTGCAAATGCTATTATTTGTAGATATTATTAAAATTCGATAGTATAACTAGTTGAATTGGAATTTTTATATTTTAATGAATTTCTAGATTTTCTGATGAATTTATTTATTAAAATATTTTTGATCTTAATTCTGTAAGAAACAGGACTATTTTTGTATTTTTTATTTTTTTATTTTATTTTGAGTCCTAGATCTATCAGCTCATATTGAGTATATATATAGGCGATCAATTTATATACAGAATAACTATTTAAAATACGTACAGATAGAAGTAAAATACAAAATTATCAAAAATAAAAATATTATTTTGTTTTACAGTGTCTTTATTGTGATTAGGCTTGCTTTGGATTAATTCGGTTTTCATTTAAATTCATACACTATTTAATCAGTACTTTTTGTAAGAGAGCATCTTTTCCTCTCTTCGTCGGACTACATAAATTGGATATTACATATTTTTCTTATATTCTTCAACCGGACACACTCCGTTAGGATTTTGTTTAATATTTTTGTCTTAGTAGCCTTACTTCAATTTTTCATAATTTTACTTTTCACAAACAGTTTTTCTGTTTTTGATTGATGTGTATAGATCATGTGTATTCTATTACGCATGTCCGATGAATTTAAGTATTGTTTACAGTGTTTATATACACTTTGCTTCATTCATATTGTATTACTTAAGCAATCAGAGCTGTTTCAAAATTCCGTTGACCACAATTAAATTCTGAGAATACTGTTCAAAAAATGTTTATTTTTTTATTGGAATAAAATATTTGAATAACTCTTTAGTCTTAATTTAATAAATATTTTATTTTTAGAAAATACTAAACATAAAAAATTTTTTATTTTAAAAATTTCCATAATTTAATTAGATTTGCGTTAGCATAAAAAAAAAAAAAAAAAAATTATTAACATTTTTTTATAAAATTATTTTTAGATGCTAAAATACTTGTAAAATTGTAAATTTATGCCAAAAAACTACTAATATTTTTATATTTTAATTACCTATGATTATTTTTATTTATTTTTTTTTTTCTATATGAAACCTTTAACGTCATTTATTATTAAATAATTAAAAATATTTAGATTTTTACAACATCAATGACCTCTGTAATAATCGTTTCATTGGTATTTTTTTTTAGTGGAAAATTCAACTACAAAATTCTAATCACGTGTATATTTTTTTTTTTTTTATATTTTTGATGTTGCTTTGCATAATATACAAACTATATTGAATATCTATGTAGATACTGTGAACCGTTACATTTTTTTTTCGGACTATATTTATTTAGTAAAAGTTCAGGGAAATATAAAAAATATATATATATATATATATTGGTTATTTTAATCCTATTTGATTCCGTTATATTTGTAACATGGAACAATATCAAATTGTTGTCTGATGGGGCTGCTGTCTTGTTTCCTGTGATGATAGAAAATTTTTTTTTAGTTGAGAGGTGAAATTGACTTTTTATGTTGTTATTAAATGTTTCAATTTTTTATTTTTGTTTTGTTTTTTTTTTTTTGTTTTTTTTGGGTACTATACCGTTGTAAGTCTTCTTAACGGTGTGAAAATAACTTAAACATAACAAAATTGATAAAGAGTAAAGGGAGAGTTTTTTTATCATAGTGTTGAATTAATATATATATATATATATATGTATATGATATTCGTATGTAGTAGATAATATGATGTACAATATTATGTGTATAAAAAAGTGTTGAGTAGAAAAACTTTTTCATGAATTTTTAATTAAAATAAAGCCCGGTTAATCTTTTATACCATAATAGTGTTAATAATTTTCAATTTTTGTTTTATTTATTTTTGCTTTTTTCTTGTATTTAAGAGTTTCAGTTTCTATTGGAAATTAATTTTAATAATAAAATAAAAAAAATATTCAAAATAATTTTTGAGAATTTGTTTTAATAACAATTTTTCATATTTTTTTTCAATGTTTTTTTAAACAGTACCATCTAGGTAAGGATCTATAGATGATTTTTAATCGAGATCAAGGAATTGATTAAAAGTTTGTTTATTTTATTTTTATGTTGTTTTCAGTTTTTTTATCTGTTTTGTTTACTTTACTAGTATAGGGATTCATTATCGGTTTTTATTCAATTTATTGCCATGTTCTAGCGTACCATTTTTTTGCATTTCAATAAATTAAATTTAATATTTTTGGAAAAAAATATTTTCAGTCATAATAATATATTGAGGTTTATCTATAATAAATGATGAATAATGAAATGTGGGATAGAATAAATATGATCTCAGCTATAAATCAATAAGTATTTTAATTGATAATCGAAGATATTCGAATTTTTAAAGATTATCAGAAAATGGTGATTTTTTTTGGATATCCGCAAAATAATCATCCATTAATTTGCGGATAGTGTATAGAAAACGGTAACAGAGTTGATTATGCATTTAAAAATATTTAATACTTTAGCTGTGGATATATAAAATACTTACAATAGTATAGTGAACTGATTGAAAAATGTTTAACAAAAATTTGTCCGTTAATATTTAACATTTATAGATACTGTGCAATTGTAAAAAAATTAATATTTTTATCCTTACAGATACTAAGCAATTGTAAAATAAATCAGTCTCTTGCCTTATAGATATTGATGATCAACTGTAACATAAATCAATTTCTTTAACCTTATAGATAGATACTGATCATTTGTAACACAAATCAATATTTATAACCTTATAGATACTGAGCAACTGTAAAAAAAAGCAATATTTTTACCCTTACAGATATTGAGCAACTGTGAAATAAATCAATCTCTTGCCTTATACTGATCAATTGTAACATAAATCAATTTCTGTAACCTTATATATAGATACTGATCAATTGTAACACAAATCAATTTTTATAACCTTATAGATACTGAGCAACTGTAAAAAAAAGCAATATTTTTACCCTTACAGATATTGAGCAACTGTAAGATAAATCAATCTCTTGCCTTATACTGATCAACTGTAACATAAATCAATTTCTGTAACCTTATATATAGATACTGATCAATTGTAACACAAATCAATTTTTATAACCTTATAGATACTGAGCAACTGTAAAAAAAAGCAATATTTTTACCCTTACAGATATTGAGCAACTGTAAAATAAATCAATCTCTCCTTATACTGATCAATTGTAACATAAATCAATTTCTGTAACCTTATAGATAGATACTGCAACCTATTACCTAACCCATTACCTGATACTGAGCAATTGTAAAATAAATCAATCTCTTGCCTTATAGATCCTGAGCTACTGTAACATAAATGATAAATTAATATTTTTATCCTTATAGATACTGAGCAACTGTAAGATAAATCAATCTCTTGCCTTATACTGATCAACTGTAACATAAATCAATTTCTGTAACCTTATAGATAGATACTGATCATTTGTAACACAAATCAATATTTATAACCTTATAGATACTGAGCAACTGTAAAAAAAAGCAATATTTTTACCCTTACAGATATTGAGCAACTGTGAAATAAATCAATCTCTTGCCTTATACTGATCAATTGTAACATAAATCAATTTCTGTAACCTTATATATAGATACTGATCAATTGTAACACAAATCAATTTTTATAACCTTATAGATACTGAGCAACTGTAAAAAAAAGCAATATTTTTACCCTTACAGATATTGAGCAACTGTAAAATAAATCAATCTCTCCTTATACTGATCAATTGTAACATAAATCAATTTCTGTAACCTTATAGATAGATACTGCAACCTATTACCTAACCCATTACCTGATACTGAGCAATTGTAAAATAAATCAATCTCTTGCCTTATAGATCCTGAGCTACTGTAACATAAATGATAAATTAATATTTTTATCCTTATAGATACTGAGCAACTGTAAGATAAATCAATCTCTTGCCTTATACTGATCAACTGTAACATAAATCAATTTCTGTAACCTTATAGATAGATACTGATCATTTGTAACACAAATCAATATTTATAACCTTATAGATACTGAGCAACTGTAAAAAAAAGCAATATTTTTACCCTTACAGATATTGAGCAACTGTGAAATAAATCAATCTCTTGCCTTATACTGATCAACTGTAACATAAATCAATTTCTGTAACCTTATATATAGATACTGATCAATTGTAACACAAATCAATTTTTATAACCTTATAGATACTGAGCAACTGTAAAAAAAAGCAATATTTTTACCCTTACAGATATTGAGCAACTGTAAAATAAATCAATCTCTCCTTATACTGATCAATTGTAGCATAAATCAATTTCTGTAACCTTATAGATAGATACTGCAACCTATTTCCTAACCAATTACCTGATACTGAGCAATTGTAAAATAAATCAATCTATTGCCTTATAGATCCTGAGCTACTGTAACATAAATGATGAAATAATATTTTTATCCTTATAGATACTGAGCAACTGTAAAATAAATCAATCTCTTGCCTCATAAGTACTGAGCAAATATTAAATCACAATACAATCCCATTAACCTTATACTATATACTGATCAATTGTAACATCATAAACAATTTCTATAACCTTAATTCAAAATTTATTTTTAATGCTATTACAATAATGTTTAACATTATAATAATATTGCATCTTCATTTTTATAGAATTTAACAAAAAAAATTTTTTTTAAATAAATTCGCATAAAAAAATTTTATTTAATTTCTGCGGTTTGTGGCATACACGTATATTTATCATCAACATTATAATAATAATTTATAATATGATAATCTATTAATCAAAATTATAAATATAAAATTTATTAAAATGAATTTCTAATTTATCAACAATGTTGCTAAACATACAAATATTTTTTATTAGATATCATTAATAATAATAACAAAAATAGATGTTATTGTATTTTAATATAATACAAAAATATTTATTTTTATTTTTATATTTTTCAAAAAAATAAAATTAACTGTACTTGTTTTAGTATTTATAGAAAAAATTAATATAAATCAAATTTTTATGAAATTAATTTAAAATAAATTAATGTAAAAAAATTTAAAAGCTTTTATATAAAATTTATTAAATTGATTTTGATATTAAATTTGTAATGTATATATATTATATACCTATAACATTTTTTAAAATTATAATTATTAATATTAAATGTACAGTACAGGGAAAGAAGTTGAATTTAACAGTTTCAAGAGTCCTTTATTTATTTTTATCTAGTTAGGAATTTAAAAATTATAATCTATTCAAATTGCAAACCCATTCTCGAGTATAGATGCACGTATTTGTTATTATTGCAGTAAACATGACCAATTAATGTGTTGATTGTAATATTGAAAATTCTATTGAAATGTTCCCTATTTAGTTTAATTATAAAAATGTCAATTTCATTAACCTTAAATAAATTATAAATGAATTTATTTGAAGTTTAAGTTTAATTTATTATGCCTTATTTTTTTTTTTTTTAATTACTTAATATGAACTTAAAAGCTATAATTTACAATTATATATACTAAACTATAATGTATGGCTTAGTAGCTCATTTAGAGGTATGTAATACTCCTAACAATATGGATTATTTGTTTGGTTTTATTTATTTTTTTTTTAACCCTTTTTTTGTTGTTAGCGAAAACTAGCATATAGGTTTCTAATGTAGTTTTGTTCTTAACTGACTAGTAGAATTTATTTCAATAATAATGCTGATAATAAGTATTTGGTTTTCTATTTTTATTTTAGACATTAAGTATTGTTTAGTATTAAGTCTAAGGAATTTTCTTTCGAAAATTATTAGTTTTTCCAGCGATGAACTAATAGTATACCAAATTAGCGATCAATAAGTCAATATTGGTCTAATCTGATTTATTTATTATACTGAAAATCTGATAGGCTTGGATGTGAAAATAAATGTCCTGGCGCAGGATAATGTTGCAAAAACTGTATTGTGTGGTATTTTTAATATCACTCAACCAAATTTAACTTGCACAGAAAACTTTATTTAGAATTAGGACTAAAATGTAACACATTATTTTTTTTTTAATTACTTTAAGCATTTTTTAGTTTATATTATATAGATTAAGCGAGGTTTAATTTTGAATTTAACATTTTGTTTTTATTTTTAACAAATTATTGGTTTTTATTACCTACTTTTCGAGTACATATTATTATAATTTCATAAACAAACATTTTTATGAAAAATCTATATACAGTAGAATAAGTATTGAAAATGATTAAAAATGGTGCAAAAACATAACTATAAAAACTAAATATTGGCTTAGATGTCGATAAAATATAATGAAAGAGTTATTTTTGTAAATTTTTGTAGGCTAGACTAGTTTAAGAATGTAAAAATAGTGAGAATAAATAAAATTTAAGTATGTAAGGAAAATGCTTCAATGATATTGACAATAGAATTTTGATTTAATAAAAACGATTAATATTTAAATGGTTAAATATATCTATATTTAACTATAATTAATTCATTTTTATTATTATAAAAATTATTTAACTATTATGTGTGAAGTGAAATTTTTTTTCTCTGTATTTGAATTTTTTTAATATGCTTAAAAGGACATTTTAATATGGAGTGTAATAATAATAATAATAATAATAATAATTTTTTATTTAAATCCGACCTTAAAACTACTTAAGCATCTTTATTCAGAATTTTAAAAGTATTTTATAATAAAGACAGTATTATTCAAAATATTTAATAAAAAATAGAAAACAATTTTGTATAAATTTATAGAAAATAATATTTAGAAATAGCTATCAAAAATGATACACAAAATATGAAATATTATCTCCTAATATATGTATAACAAAATTTAATACAATATTTAAACCTAGATTCATAATTTTGCTGAAAATAGTTAGGAACATTTCATTTTAATGCAAAATGAAAATATATAATAAAATAAAATCAATTAAAATAAATATAAAATCATTAAATAAAATAATAAAAGAACCGATAATATCAGCTAGTCCGATACTGATATACCTACACATTTTAAATACAACTTACCTTGTAAGTTCTTATTGTCCTGTTCTTTTTAATAATGATTTGCTGTTCTAAAAATTTAAATGTTTCCATTCTTATTCTTCATATTATTACTCTAGTCAGTTAGAATATCAATCCCATCATTATTTATTAACTATAATATATTATTTCATAAAGGAAACCAATAACAGTATTAAAAAGTAATTTTTTTTTGTTCTTTTTTTTTCTTATATATATGGGTATTAAAATTAAATCATAACAAATTCAATTTAAAAAAAAATGCTTTTCAACGATATCAAGAAAATATTTTCTATTTTTACTTTGAAATTTTCAATTAAAATATAAACCAAAAAACTTAAATATCCTTAAAAATACTTAAAAAGTTAAATAAATATAAAATATAACAAAATATATATAATTCCATAAAATAACTTTCAATTATTGATATTAAAAGCCAAGGACATTTTTAAAATATTAAAAATTTATGTAAACCCTTTAACCTTTATTGTAAAGTTTTCATTAAAAAAAAAAAAAAAAACAAAAAAAAAACAAAATCAAAAAATTAAAATCTCTTTTCAAATAAATTTTTGATAATTAAAAATTGTTAAATAATTTTTCTTTTTTAATGTGATTTCGGTTTTTTTTTTCTTTATCGAAAAAAAAACATCTGTGACACATACAAAAAATAAATTCTTACTTTTTTCTATATAATATAAATATGTATATGTACATATTATATACATAAGAACTACCTATACAAATTTCATAATTTTCATTTCTTGTTTACTGTTCAAATTTTCATTTTCGTTTTTTTTTTGTTTTTTTTTTCTTGTTTTTTTGTATCGATATACACTTTTAAGCTCCCTAATTCTATTAAATGTAATTAATTAAGTGAGTTCATTTCAAAAAAATTCGATTTCGACAAAATTTATTCAAATAAAATATTCCATTCAAATCAAATTTTATTATTCCTTTGTGAAACCATTAATAATAATAAGAAAAATAACAATAACAATAACAAAAACAAAAAAAAACAAAAACAAATTAAAATCCCAAGAAAATAATAATTTATTTAAAAAAAAAAACAAAAAAATTCTGAAATAATAATCAAACCAAATTTACATTTTCTTGGCATTAAATATGGACTTACTTTTTGTGTTGATGAAAATCTAAGGAAACAAACAAACTTATACAATGAACATTAATAGAAGATTTATGAGGATTATTATTTTTGGGGAAAATAGGAAAATATGGAGGGAACATTTTTGTAAAATTATTAAGGAGATATTTTCATATTTAATATTTTGATTCATTCTGTTAAAATAAATTTATTAATTGGAAATTTATAAATTTAAAATACTTTAACTGTAACTACAACTTAGAGTGCAAGTAGTATAAAATTTAAATTTATTTATAATATACATTACTGTATAGTCATATGTCATATCCAACCGAAGAAATTTAAAGTAGCACAAAGAGAAGCAAAATATAATTTTTATTAAATTTTAACATTTTAGCCTCAAGTAAGCACTTAGGACACATTTTATACTTAATACATGCTGCTGATATCCAATCAACACCTCAAATTGATATGGCAGAATTTACCAAATGTTGCTGTTTTAATGGCCACAAGCATATCGCAGAGTTATGAAATATATCAAATTCAAAAATGGTTAGACAAAATATCTAAAGGGATAGAAAATTGAAAAATCAATCTGAATTAACATTACAAAATTATACTTTCACAACGTGAAGCTGTTCAACTTTGCACATGTATATGACTGATCTTTGAATAGTGTAATTATTTTTACAGAGTATAATTTTTATATAAGACTATAAATTTGTATTAATTTAAATAAAGTAAAGCTATATCGTCGGCTGCATTTCTATGTATCCAACAGATCATTTTTTCCGAAATTGACTTTTCAATGTACTACACCATTTTCGACTATACTCTATTCAAATTTGCAATCAAAATAAACGTATCTCTTATAGTTTTCAAAATATTTTTTTCTGATTTATCCAAACAACCTATATTTTGCTGATTTTTAGTCCTTCAAGTTGTGCCTATTTATCGAAACTACAGTTTATGTAATACAAGAGAAGTAATACAAATTTGTATTCCTAAGTATTTAACAGACCATTTGTATTCCCAAATTCCCAAACACATAATATGAAGTTTTACACTATACATACTAACATTTTTTTAGATATATTAATTTGATATTTCAAAATATCAAAATTATAAAACTATGTAGTTAGATGTTAAAAAATTACTCAAATTTTTAAACAAACTTAAAAAACCATTTTTCTCAACATTTTGCTTTTGGTCGATTAGATATATGGGAATGCAGCCGACAATATGCTATTTAAGAAGGCCTATAGTAGTACTTTTCCACATTTGATTGGTTATACTATTACTATAATAGATGACAAAAATTTATCGTTCCACTTTATACAATAAATTGCAGCACTGTAGAAATAGAATAAAAAAAATGTACATGTATGACATACAAGTACCAAAATCAAAAACAACGAAATCACACCTTAATTGCAAATATCACTTTAAGCAATACAAAAAAAAACGGTACAATTACGCAAAAAACCAGATTATATTCATTGTTTAATTAATAGAAGATCCAAACTGAATCTGTATTCCAAGCACCAAATATTCAATAGTATAATTAAGTCCATTATGGCAGATTAAGAAATTTAACTTGCTAATTATACATGAATCTCAAAGCTAATTTCTTATAACAGATCACAATTGCATAAAGCTGTGATTTAAATGAAGACAATCACAGATATGACAAAACAAAAACAATTACCGATGTCAGTAGGAATTATACTAATCAGAATGAATGAAAATATATTGATTCAACACAGTCATTTAAGCAAATTAACTCTGAAACATAACATCAAATTGCATAAGAAGGTTAAAAAAATGATTGACTGGAATAAAATAAAAATATAAGATAGCAGAAATATATTTGCCTTAGATAAACCTAAGACAAGTCTCGCTTTTTAAGCACAGTTTAAGATTTATTCTATATTAAACTGAAGCTAAACCATAAAAATACTATTAAAATACAATTTATAGCTATTAAAACAATTGAAACGAATAGAAACAAAATCCGCATTTCATAATACCCATTCCAAAATCCTCAAAACAATAATGGACCACCCTGTCAATACTCTGTTAAGACAATAGTACAATAATTTAACTTGCATTAGGCTTAACAATCGGATAAAACTGACAAAACAATATTCAGTGAGAAAATCCCGTTAATACAAAATATTCTTGGACAAAATATAGGTAAGATGAAAACTGCAAAAGCGAAACACCCAAGGACAATATCTTGAAAGATTTTAATATCTTAATAAAAAGGCAAAATTTTTTTTTTTCCGCAAAACCAAAAATTTAATATTTTTGTATTCCAAATCATCTACTCTGAAAAAATGAGATATTACCGTTTTTTAGTATCAGAAGCGGTAAAACAAAATTTCGTCGATTTTTTTTCTTTTGTAAATCTTGTCTTTGAGGTTTTTTTTTTGTAGACTTTATCTTTGGAGACTTTGTCTTTGGAGATTTCGTCTTTGGAGATTTTGTTTTACTGGAAATTTTGTTCTTGGAGAATTTTTTTTTTTTTTAGTATTTTATCCGTCTCTCAATGATCACAACTGTTTCTATTTATAACAAATACAGGTTAAATAAACTTGCTCGTAATACAAATTAAATTGTTTGTTAATAAAAAAAAGTTTACAAAATGTTCGATTCAGTTTTCTCAAAATATAATATATTGCAAATTATTGTCCTAAGGTATCCTAGAAAATCAAAAACTGAAAACTATCTGTCAAAACATATTATCATACATAGCTATTTTCTATTGATCAATTTTAGTTATAACATCATTATCAGAGGCCTGACAGGCATCAGTCTTCTGATCAACATATTAATAATTAAACTTAGGAAAACATACCCAGCGATCTAATAAAATACGATCACATTAATTAAATGGACATTTATATCGAAGTACTTACTCCGGACGTGTAAAACATCACTATATACAATAAATCCTAAATAAAAACTTGAAATTCTATTCTCTCTATACAAATTAACAAAAAAGTAATTTTCTCTTCCTTCGTTATTATTTTTTTATTTTTATTTTCACTTAAAAAAACGCCTAAAAACTCTCCTTCAATTCTTCCAGAATATCAAATTCAAATTAAAATAATTAATTAAAAATATTTAAACAATGTCAAATCATAAAAAATTATGATTGTTTTCCCCATTTATTTTCATTTTTTTCTATATACTCGTATACAGAAGCTACCATGTACAAAACACTATTCAAAATGAGGAAAACAATTTTTTTTTTCTTCTACCAAAAGTGAATGACAAACTCGTGACAAATTTTTGAACATAATTCATTTAATGCTTCGATTAAAATCTATGCAAAATTACAAAAGAATAAAAAATGAAAATAACAAAAAAAAAACAAAAATATTATGATATGACACAACAACAAAAAATTGAAAATTTGAAGAAAATAAGGCATATTCGTTAACTGGGGGGTGGAGGGATATGTAAAGAAGTTGAATGAAGACAAGACTGAAAGCTTATAGGGAAAAAAAAACATGTTTTCAAAAAAGTCAGAAAAAACACAACAAACATGCAAAGTGAATTAATGTTATTTTTTTTTCATACTATTGAACTTGTAAAGAAAATATTTTTATAAAAATATAATAAAATTGATATTTCGTTAATAATGTTAGTTAATTGTAATTCTGTAACATCAAATCTTAACCGATTATGTTAATATAAGAAAAAATAGAGTTTAAATAACCACGATACTCAGAATTTTTGTAAGTATTTTTTATTAAAATTTGGTTTGACTCTGACAACTATAAGTCACATTTTTGATAGGGTACATAATCCCTTATGTTAATATGACTTAAAATTAGTTATAATCGCTTATAGAGCTTAACATATTTTACATAATCATCATCATCATTATCTCATAGCACTACAGATCTGATGGGTGAGTTTTGACCTTCATCACTCCTCCAAAAGGTTCGAATCTATAATTATTTATAATTAACAACAAAAACTTGTAAATTAATAAGCGATTTTTACAATATTTTATCTTACAACTACGTAAGCTTATAACTACGTATGCAAAAATTTATAGGTATAGTCCCGTTAACTGTATTTTTAAATTCTTATTTAAGCTTTAAAATTTGATTTTACTCGGAACATGTCAATATCCGAAATAAACGGTTATGACTTGTTGCCACAACATTGATGATATTAAACATATTGATTGTTGGTTGTTGAATATTTATTTTTTGTTATAAATATGTCAATATTTGGGTAGGTTAGAAGGTAAAGAGAAAGATGAGAAGATCAGATGGCATTTACAAATGAAAGTGTACTACTGTTTATATTTTGAGATCACATAAAATTAGATTAGGCTCCGCAATCGCGATGTTTTGGTTATAAACTGATTTCTATAATTTGTCTATTGCCTTCTGAAAATTTCAACGATGTACTAATGATTTGAAACATGACGGAAGCACTTGCATGATGTTAACACAATTTTATAGTTATCAATATTTTTTCAATATAAATAATTACTAAACTAACTAATTTGACTTAATAATAAATAAGTAAGTCCCTGTAGCATAAAAAGATTGGCCTGATGATAAATGAACAAAACAATAAAAGAAACGGAAAGATTTAGAATTGGTTGAGATCAACAAATAGGCGAAATAATATTGAAATGTTTAATAGATTCAAACATCACTGATGAGAAGACAGAAAAATAAATTACTGAATTTTAAAACCCGAATAACATTTTTTTCAATTTTAAAATTTTAAAATCAAGATGGGTGCACATGAGATCCAAATCAAACATAAATAACATACTTATCTCAAACAAACAAAAAATAATTGGTTCGGGTTCGAAAAAATTAATAAAGGGTTCGAAAAAATGTCAAGCTGCATTTATAGTGAATCTGATTTTTTAAAATAATGGATAGAAACGGATTAGATACAACCATGTACTAAACATTCAAGGATATAAACTAGAAGTATTGTGTATAATGATATGATATGTATAACATTCAATAGAATACAATTGATTGGACATCTATGGAGCACTTCATTGAGAATCAATTTCTCGAAAACATACTTTATAGGACAGTTATTAGAAGCAGACCAGTTGGACGACCCAAAACTTAGATGTTTTGGTCCAACCACATCTAATGCATTTATACTGGTCAAACATCAGATATTGAAAGCTAACTACCAAGACTATAGAAAACCATGGATATGAAGTATATTAAAAATCAAGAATTAATTTTAATGTAGTGCCACACAGAACGTAATGAAGCAAATAAGTAAGGTTATGATAAATAGTTAATTTTTGTACTGAAATAAATTCTATCCAGCTAAAGATTTACCTTTTTTTTTTTTAAAGGTGTGAAGAAGAAAAGCCAATTATAGATTTGAACTGTAGCACCATTGAAATAAAAACAAAATAAGTAAATTCAGAAATACAGAACTGTTTCATGGAATCCATTGATAAGTTACTACAGTAGCTATATATACAGTACAATAACCAACATTTATATTTTCTAATGTCACTTCAAGCTTACAAATTCAACTTTCTGTTACAATCTTATAATCTTATAGTGTTAATATAGATTGAATGTCAATTTAATTAAAATCAAATTTTTTAAATAGAAAAATAAAATATAATAAAATAGCAAACAAAAACGTTGATATATGAAAAATAATTTGCAATTGTTTTTAAGTACCTGTCTGAAGGGTTATGCAAATTGTCAGTAAAAAAAAAAAAAAAAAAATAAGAAAATCTGTTCTTTTTGTTTTTAATTACAAAAATTTGTTCAGTATAAATAAGAATTTCTCAATATTTAAATCAAAATTTGAATATTCTGATATGTAGCTAAATAATAATCATAAAAATGTAAATAAATATTATATATATATATATATATATATATATATATATTGTGTATGTATGTAAAGTAAATAAAGCAATTATTATTAAATTCTTAATTATTAAATTCATTTTAATTGATTATTAAGTATGATTTTAGTATATTGATTAGAATTTTTGAATGAAAATATAACAATATTGATTTTTTATTTAATTATTTATTTATTTGATTAATATTTATTTTCGTTTACAAAATACGATACAGAATTACAGAGCACTTTCATCTAGTAACAAAAATATAAAAAAATTATAACAAATAAATACATACAACAAAAAAAGGATTAAAAATTATTTATTTTTTAAATTGGCTCTATATCAAGTCTCCTAAATGTCAAATGTACTAATGTCAAAATTCCTAAAAGTTTATTTTTATGTTAGGCGTTATTAATTATGACAAAATAAGACCTAATTTTTATAACTGACAAAAATTCTAACAAAAATGACAAAACTTATAAAAGTTAAATAACAAAAAAGTATATATATATATATGCATACGCTATTATGAAATTATATTCTGGAAAAAACGTATAACATTGATTTTGTATGTACAAATATTAGTATGTACAAATACATATTTAATATATTAAAACGGTCTTTCAAATTTTTTTTTGCTTCCACTTGCATTACTGAATTTGATGCCCAAAGTGGGGCAAGGCACTCGCATGGATGAATATAACTTCACTAGGTAAAAATACCCATGCGCCATAAAACCACATGCAACGGATTACTTGCTTTGAACTTACCGTCTCAAATTTATCCACATAAGTTATTAATAGTGTATTAAAGCACCCAGTTAAGACCAGTTTGAAATCAGAAACAGTTTAAGCTTATAAAAATCATTCACAAAAGTTTTGTGTATGTATTAGGTGTAGCACCATCTTGTTGAAATCAAAACACTTCCGGGTCGCTACCATTCAAATTTCGATACAGAAAATCATTGATCATTGATCTATAACGAGCACCATTCACTGTAACATTTGCTCCAGCATATGAAGAAATATTGACCGATGATTTTTTAAAGAAATATTGACCGATGATACCTCCAGCGTGTAAACCACACCGTACGGTGCATTTTTCAGGATGCAATGAAACCTGCAGAATTTCTTGAGGATTGTTTTCGCTCCATATACGGCAATTTTGCTTTTTTACGTAGCCGTTCAACCAAAAATGAGCTTCATCACTAAACACAATTGTTTGATAAAAAAGTGGACTGCAAGCTGTTCTAAGGCCCAATCAGCAATCAAACGACGCTTATTATGGTCAAGTGACTTTAGTTCTTGAACCAGTTGAACCATCTTATATGGGTGTATCTTTACTTAAAATTTTCCATGTGGTGGTTGCACACAGTCCAACTTGTTGTGAACGTCAACAAATAGACAAATTTGGATCTTCATCAAACACTAGCACCGGTATTTACTTCTGTACGAACAGTTCTTTGTCTTGTTGTTGCATCGAGTAGAGAAAATGTTGTCTGAAATCTATCGATAGTTCGACGAATAATCTGCTCTGATGGACGATTATGTAAACCATAAATTTTACGTTGTTGCGGCATTAGTTATTCCATGATAATTTGTCAATGTTTACTGAACAGAAATTTCAAAACTACATGGCTTCTATCTTGTATCAGATCACAGCTATCCTTATCGAAAGTTCTATCATTCTAAAAAAAAACACCCGAAATAATTTATTTAAAAAAATAAAAAATCGGCGTTTTATTGTTACAGTAGTTTGTTAAATTAAAATTACGATATTAACTGGGTCGATTCTATTAAATACCTAGACATTACCATTGATAAAATGCTAACCTTTCATTCTTCCAAAAGCAAGCTTTTATCCCTATTGATAAAATTAATAAATATATTCGCATCTTGTATCTCTAACAGAAAATCAGCATTATTTTTCAGCCAATAATTTGATATGCGGCACCAGTCTGGGGGGATTGTGTAGTCATATCAAAAATTTACAAATTGTGCAAAATAAACTTCAAAAAATCCAACCAAAAAGCTGCATGATAAAGCCAGCATGAATACAATTTTAGAAAAAATAAGTTACTTAACTGTAAGGCTTGGAATTGTTCATATCAGAAAATCCTGTGATCAGAAATTTAAATTAAGTTAAAATGTTTAGGCTATTTTAGTTCTTAGGTTTTACCTATTGTTTAAGTTAGTTTTGAGTTTTACAAAACCAAAATCCAAAAAGGTCTGTTCCAAGTTTTCTTTAAATTTATGCTCGTATCTAAACTAAACTTCTAAATAAAAATAAAAAAAAATACATTTTAATTGTAGTAAAGATAATTATAAATCATAGTTTTAAAAGAATTGATTGTACAATTTAGAAGCATAATAAATAAATAAAAAAAAATTTGTTTGTATGCTAAAATGACAGGGGGTGAAATTTTACATTGAAATTTCTAATTAAAAATTAAAAATATTTTCAAAAAATATTTATACTCGCCACGTCTCCTTTTATAAATGTCTGTCATCATTTAAAAGAATAATACTGAAAATCGGTTGTGAAATGGCTGAGATATTTCTACCGTACCTACTTTTTTTCATTTGCAGATTAAATAATTAAATATTATTTCAATTAACAGTACTTTTCTGAGTATCCTACAGGGATCATTAAACAACAATAAGGTTTAATAATATAATTTAATTTATGTTTAAGTTAATTTTTGAAACTTGTAATGATATTTAAAATAATAAAAATAAATAAATAAACATAAATAGTTTTTTCTAGAAAATAATTTTATTCTTACACTCTTCAAAATTTTTATCATTATTATGAAACATTTATTTCTTATATATTATTAGTTTTTTCTAAAAAAATAAACACACTCTTAATAAATTTTAATACTATTAAAAATTAAAATAAAAATTAATTTTTTATCCTGTTAAAATTACATTTGATGTTGAATTTAAATAATCTCTGATATTTGTTAATGTATTAAAAGCAAAATCATTTTTAGCTTGTAATCTTGTAGTAAAACTCTGTCCTAATCCATTTATAGCCATACTGAAAAATTTTCTTATATCATTGTAATTAAGAACTTCTTGTGATTCAGGTATTGGATTTGCCAAATTAACAGATAATAATTCAAAAACTATAATTAAATTTAAAAATTTCTGCATAGCTATTCTCTATAAATTGTATAACAATCTTAAATTTAATTCAAATCAAACTGAGATTTAAAATTTCAATTTCTGTGATTTTTATAAAATTTTAAAGCTTTTTTAAAGTTTATTTTTTTGGGTTAAGGTAATCGTAGTTTTCTCAACATTTTACTTACAAATGATTTTATTTAGAAAATATTGTGAACTGGTTCTATAGATCTAAATATATAGCAGTTTTTGATATTGAACTTGAAACTGTTGTGTAGATATATGAAATGAATCAAAATAATGTTAGTTCTATGCTGTAATGTAAATAGAAAATTTTAAATGTCAAATAATTATTGTTGTTAAAAATATATACACTAATACATTTGTTATACATATGAATATAGTGACGGGGCGTGGAATTTTCAACTGGGGAAGCAATTTCTATTGAAATTTTTGCTAATTTCGACAGTCAAAATTGTTCACATCTACTTCTCAAAGTAGTTTTAATTCTGTTTAGGCAGAAAAACGATCGCTCGACTGAAATAGTTGTTATGGAGGAAGTGTTATTATCAATTAACAAAGTTTAGACTATTCTTGTTTAATTCTGTTTCAATTAAAAATGTTAATATTTCGCAAATACTGTTTTAGTTATTAAAATTTTCATCTGAAAATATAACTTTAATTTTTTACTTTAAGAAAACAATGTAAAAGAAGTGTGAATATGAATTTTCTATATTAATGTTGGAAAATACCTCGTATACGAATTATAAGATTTTATTGAAAAATGCTTATTACACCGTTTTATTGTTGTTGTTATTAGTAGAGCAACCAATGTTTGCTTACCATCTTTAACAATTAATAATTTTTCATCAAAACTTCTACAATTTTCTATTTTAATTATTTATAAATAATTTAAAAAAAAATGTTTTAAATTTTTACATTTGTTAACAAATTAATTGTTTCAAAACTGCATAAAACCAAATTATGGCTGAAAATAAACAATGTAGCGTTCAATAAACAAACCAATACTCTTACTCTCTAAACAAAAATAAACCCAAAACTACATACATTATTTATATAAATATTAATTCTCATTTAAGTTAACAATCACAATATGGCATAAAATTAATTCATTCCTTGCTACTTTTTTTGTTTGTAAATTCATTTTGTGTCATGCGATATTTTGTTGTTGTTTCCCTCTAGATAATCTATTTTCTATTAGATATTTTTTAATTATATCAGGTAGATTTGGAATGAATATCAGCAACTCATTCAATTTTTTTTTCTTTTAAGATTTTATTTTATTGTCGCTTCATTTATTATTTTGTTGTTGTTGCTAGGAAACTAAATAGACTGAGGAGAGGAGTATGATATTTAATTTGTCATTATATTTTTTTGCAATGTATAATTATTATAGCTATATTGGTAAGAGAATAATGAATTTTAATAGGCATTATTTTCAACAAATATTTTAAATTTGTGCTTGTAGAATGTCTCCTCTTGTCTTGTATGACTGAAAGAATAATAGAAAATAATGAAGTTTATATACGCATTATTTTCAAAACAAACATACATAATGTAATTAATATCTATGCATATAATTTTTGCTTGATATTTTTTTTCATTCGATTTGAATTTTTGTTGTTAAGTAATTTGTATATTAAATTAAATATTATATATATATGTATATTATTCTGCATTTATCTGGATGTTTGTAAGTCCAACGGAATACTCCAACACATGTACAAATTGCAATATGTATACAAATTGCTTTGGTGCTTTTTTTAACCCCTGTCTACCATGCTGAACCTTTGCAGGAAAAATTGATTGCATGAACTATATTTTTTTAATTTAATGTTAGTCTTCTTCGCAAATAATAAGGAAAAATAAAAAATAATAATAATAATATAAATAAAACAAACAATTTTTTTGATTAATAATAATAAGGACTAATAGAAATTTAATCAATAGTTTAATATGGTATAATAACCAAATGGCAAACAGCATTTAACACAAAAAAAACATTATGCACTTAAAGGTTATTCTTATTACTTAAAATTATTCACAATATGCGTATGTGTCTACATATTTTTTGTTGTTGTTATGATAATGATCATAGCATCATAGTATATATATATACTCTAGCCAGAAATGTGATGCGATGATGAGTTAAAATTGTTATTTATTTTTATTTTTTTCTTGTTTATTGTTTTTTTTAAATATATATATATATCTATATGATATATAAATTTATGATCGTATATAATATTTAGTATATATTATGGGGTTAGGTTTTAGTTCTGCTGATTTACACATGAAAACAATAACAACCTATACATTTTTAAATAAATTAAATGAAATTTTGTACTATTATTTTTTATTTCTTATCTTTGTAAATTTATAACTTTTAAGTAAATTTGTTTTCTTCAAGTGTGTAGAAATGTATGTTGTATTGAGTGATGAATTTTTTTTAATATAGTAGGTAGGTATATATAGGTATCGGTTAAACCATATTGATTGTTGTTCTTCTTTTCCATGTATGTTATTAATAATAATTATGTATGAGTTTTAACATGAACAGTTCGATAATTAATTTTTTTGGAATGAAATGAAATTTTAAATAACCGATCAATGGTTCACAAGTTATGAACAGTTTTGTAAATACCTATTTATTTGCAGTAAATTTTTTTATTTTAATTTTTTCTCCAACACGAGTTTTTATTTTATTCATCAAAATAAATATTATGTGTACCTACAATATTATTGTTTTTTTATACTAACAATTTTATTTATTTTTGTTTTTAAAATTGTTTTCGTTCAAAGTTGTGGCTCATTATAAATTATTATTTGTTCGCTATATACTTTGACGCTAAGCTTACGCAGCGAATGTTATTGAATGTTAACAGGATTAACTTAATTCTGAATTATACGATAAATTTTCAATGTTGGCAATATGTATTTTTCTTAAACTTGAAATGAAAACTCTAATGAAGGAAAGAAATGCTAGAATTTATTTTGCTTCCATCATTTATGGCGGGTTATAAAGCTAGTATATTTTATATTAAGTTGTAAAAAATAATAAATAATATTTTATTTGGGGAAGCACTCATTTAACTCAATATATGGACGAAGCGTGCCTGATATACATATACAATACACTAGAATATACGCACTATCATCATAACATATGTACCTACATTAATTTTAATAATTATTAGAGCTTCTTAAATCAACCTGAAATTTATTTCTTAATTTGAGGTTGTTTGAATTGAAGTTTGGTATTTGTAAAATTATTTTTTACAGTACAGAATATAATTTTGCAAGTCATAAACAAACTATAATTTTCAATTCTTATTTTAAAAGCAAATTAATAATCTTCAACTGATTTTGACAGCAATCAGTTCACCTATTATTTTAATTTGTATATTTCTACTAACTCTTTTTTATTAACTTTTATTATGTATATACATTTTCATTTGAAACGACAGTCATAAAAACAGAAGTTTTAAATAATATACTGTGAAATTAAAATTTTAGTATTAAAGTTGTAACTAGATTGCAGTTCTATGTCCCATAACGTATTATATATTATAATGTAGTGTAGAGAGTTTGGAATTGCTTGTATACTACTTAGGTACACAGAAAAAACGTTATAGATTTTCGTATACGTTTGACATTGCAGTGCAAATTCTAATACAACATTTTCGTTGTTAAGATTATTTATTTAAAGTGCTTGTTTTTATACATAAGAAAATAACATTATCCGTTCATTTACCATCACTTATTACATTTACTTTTTACTTATTTATTTTATGTTAAAATTTAATTAATATTATTATATTTTTTAAATTTTAAAATGTCTCTAATTTGTCACTCCTTTGATTTTTTTAATCAAATTTGTATACCCAAATTTAAAACCCACTTTAAAAATTCTATTTTTTTTTTGGTTTTTTTTTTCATAATAATTAAAATCAAAAATTAAATCTAATATTATAAAACAAGAATTTTATTAATGTATTTAATAGGATTTATAATCATCATCATTATCATTAACAATGAAAAAAAATATTTTATTTTATATACAAAATATCGTTCTAATTTTCTATTTAATACAAATTACGTTTATTCTTTTAATTCCATCAACATTCCTAAGAAACAAAAAAATACAAAAAAAAAAAAAAACAAAATGGAAAATGAAAAAAAAAAAAATCTTAAACTATATTTTCACATTAGTATAATTAGTCTTTTATATTAAGTTAGTTATGTATATTTTATCTTAAATTGTATTCCAACATGATAATAATTATTAGAAAGACTGAACAAAATAAAAACAAAAAAAAAAAAAATCAAAATCAAAACAAAAAAGGATATCCCGAGTATAAGGCAGAAAATTAATATGTGTGACAGAGGATTTGAAATTTTGCGTGCATTTTAGAAATAAAAAATAATATATTATATTTGTATTATTGTTGTTGTATTTTTTTTTTATTTTTAAATATTATGGCAAATCCTTGAACATCACAAAAAATCAAGCATTTTCTCATAATAAAATAAATAACAAATTTTTGGTTAGATTTTTCAGTTAAGTAACTTCCTTTTTCTTCTTTCTTTTTTAATCAGTATATTTTTTTTTTATTATTGTTTTTTTTTTTTTGTTGTTTGTTTTACAAAGAATTGTATTTAAATTATGTTTTAAGTAAGGTGAACAACAAAATGTAGAAATATTTTTGATAAAATTAATGAATCTTGTATAAATAAATGAGATTTTTTGATATAAGATTCCAAAATGATTGCGTAATATTGTATATTTACAGGAATGCGTATATTATGTCAATAATATCAATTTTGTATATTGAAATTAATTTGGAAATAAAATATAAGAAATGGTATTTGAAAAAAATTGGCTTTTATTGAAATTGCTTGCCATGATGACTGCAATTTATTTCTGTTATTTTAAACTATCTACAATAATATTGTTTACCAATCATACTTAAATACATTATAACTGCTATCTATAATTATAATTGATAAGCATTTAAGGACCTGCGCAATAGACACCTTTTCATTTTATTTCGCTTCTATTTAATGAGCTCCTAATATATAAATAAGTTGTATATAAAATAATAATGCGCACACAGTTGACAATTTTTTACTCATATGGTTTTATTATTCAGCAAATATATTATGCATATTATATATGTTAGTTCTTATTAAAATAAAAAACAAAAATAAACAAATCAGTTATTATTATTAGTTACATACAATAAAACTTTAAATTTGGCTTCAATTTGAATTATAATTACTCAACAGGGGCCCCTAGTATTATTTTTATAATTCCAAAAATATAGTATAGTAACACTCTAATTTTGCTTTATTTAGTTGAGTGAAATAAATTTTTTAATATGTTAGTTATGTTTAATTTAATTTTTTGTAATTTATGTTCAGATTTATTTTTTACAATTACTGTAGGTACTCACAATTTCACAATATTTCATACAATATTAAATTTCTATGTATATTCATACAATATATTATGTATTTAATATTTATGTTTTAATTTTTTATAAAATTTTATTTAATTGAATTGTTAAAATAATTTGTTATATTGTAATAAATCTTATATTATGTGATTAACTATATGAAATAAATAAATAAATAAATATGTGAATATATAAAAATTTTAAGATAGCTATCAACTACTTTTAATTGTGGAAAACTATATGTATATATTATTAAATAATACATAGAATTATTTGTATAAATGGATTTATACAGGTGAAATAGATAAATATATAGAAAATAAAAAATAAGATAAAAGATAAGATATAAAAGATAAAGATAGATAAATATATAGAATTATTTATGTATACAGAACTAAATATATTACTTAATTTTATTTTGGTTAAAACCAAGTTGTAACTATTTGCAATTTAATACATGAAAATCTGAATTAAAAAAAAATGTTATCAATAACCAAGCCCTGTGCTTGCTTCGAATCAGACATTTTTTTATTAGTAGTAACTATTCTATACTATCCAGAATAAATTAAAATTGTTTCTGATTGATTTGACAATTTTTATTTTCTGCTATTCATTAATATTGAGTTAATTTTATATTGATTGTGATAATATAAGCATTTCAATGGTACAACTGTTATCATTAACTGCTAGCTATCACCTTACATGTGTTTTCAATTTGAGACGAAATTTTCCACAAAACTCACAGCCATTATGAAGAGATTAATAGCAATTTTATTTTAGAAATTATTTTTGAAATTCGTAGATTTAATATTATACTTTTGTACATACGAACTATAATATCACTGATGTCATAATGTCTGAAATTGATGTTTCAAGTAAAATCAATTTTAAAGTTTTAGAGTTAGATTAACTCTTTACGTTTAGGTAACCACATATTTAAAACTCTTTTTTACCCACTTAGAATCACCAGTTGGAAATTTTATCTGTTATTTAATGAATTTAGATTATTCTAAAACTAATTTTAAAAAATTTTGCAATAAATTCTGGTACTTCTCTTTTCGTTCACAATCAAAGAATTGTGCCCACGTGAAGTTTTTGAGTTGCTACGTGGTCATAAGATTTTAAAAATATTTTTATTTTTTAATATTAATATTATTAGTACAAAGTATGCAAAATGTAAAAAATCAATAGTTTTCAATAGTTTTCATTTTAATAACGTGAAAGAAAATTGGTGGATATTGTCAGTAACAACTGTAATGTAATATCATGTTTTTGCCTCACAAAATTTTTTTTTGCTTCATTTTTTATTTGATATTAGTTTGCAACGTGCAATAATTGTGTTTTACATCATATCGGGAAATTTAAGTGCTCAAGCAATTTACGATATTTTATATGAGAATATGCTCTCTGATAACGCCCGTATTTTTGGTGGTGAATATGAAGATGATATTGTGAAAATAATAATGTGATGATAATGAAAAGAAGATAGATAGGGCACCCCAGGCATTATTAAAAGAAAATCGTTTTAGAATAAAATTTTTCTAATAATACAAAATATTTGGAAGAAGAAGATCCCTTCATCGGAGTATCCAAATATAATATTAACCCCAAAATGGAATTTGTTGGAAATGCAAGTTTACCTGACCATATTTTTAGTATTAAAAACCCTACTCCGCTAAAAAAATTTCGATTTTTTTGTCCAGAAGTTACTAAGTTATATTTATTGTTTCCAAACAAATTTTTACGCCACTCAAAAATGAAATTACTTCAAATCAACCGATAATAGTGAACTAGGTGTTTTTCTATAGCTTTAAATTTAATTATATAGGTATAAAAAAACTACCCAGCTATGAAGAGTTTTGGTCATCTACTCCGAGTTTTGTATTATCTTTATATTTCATCATATATGTCAGCAAATAGATTTAGTTTGTTTTTATCTAACATTCAAAAACGTACAGGAGAAATGAATACAAAATATAATTCAAAATTTGCTAATTCTACACTTGTAAAAAAAGGGTACAATGGACCCTCCTCTACGGTAAAAGGTTAGTCATGACATTATAGTGAAGAAAAGAAATAATCGTGATAACGGTAAATTGTACAAACAAAGACGCGCATGCTAAATATTATTAGAAGGTGTTTTTAATTATAATGCATCAAAAAAATTGGCAATTGATGAAAGTATGATCAAATTTAAAAGTAGGAGTAATTTTTAGGTCGAGCTCTTATGTATACTAGCAAAAATGTGACTTATAGTTGTCAGAATCAAAGCTAATTTTGATAGGTAATAATTTTGCAAATTTAGAATATGGTTATTATTTCATCTCGATTTTTTCTTATGTTGACGCAAGCGGTTATGATTTGTTGAGACAAATATTTACTATCAGATTTTTTTATCTGAAATAATGTTCGGTTAACGTATAATGTACGTGTATTTTAACGAACGTATATTTCGGTAAATTTAAAATATAAATTGTTTAAAGCTATTTTATATGAAAATGTGTACCACGAGTATCACGAATTGATTTAACTAACATTTGATTGCTTAAATTGTATGAAAAGGATATATATATAGGAAATATGAAATTCATGAGGACTTCCTGAATTAATTATTGCAAAATATTTATGATAATTAACCTTCTTGGTATCTTTTTGAGTAAATATTTATAAAAATAATTAATTTTTTAATTTTTTGAAAACTAACTTTAAGCTTAATGAATAATTTGAATATAAAAATATTGTTGAAAGATGTGAATTTTAATATTAAGGTGATACAATATATGAAAATGCGTCATACTAATGAAATAATGATCTTCATATGTCACAAACTGTCATTTTTTCAAGCAAAATAATATAAAATTTAAAAATATTAATAATAAAATAAAAAACAAAACCCATAATTTAAATATTGCATCATAAAATACTGCACACTTAAATAAACTCTGTATGATTTTGTCTCTGCTAATCTCTGTCAGATTTTAATTATAAAAATTATGCAACTTATTGCAAAAATATGTTTGAATTTTAACAATGTTGTTTTAAAAACAAAGGTTCCTTGCAAGTTTCCTATAATGTATTACAACTGTGTAAACTTAAAAAAATTAACAATGGGTCGAAAGTTATTTGACATTTAGTACATACCTATTATTATTATTATTATTGACACAGATGTTAATTGTAATTGAAAATATTATCTAAGTTAATTTGCAAAAAAAAAAAAAAAAAAACAAACAAAAAACAAATGTCCGTTACAATTTTTTTCAATATTGTAAACAAAAAAAAAAAACTCAAATTTTTCCCATCTATAAAAGCTGGAACATTATTCAAACCAAATCACTTCAATTTTCTCAACGGATCACTTCCCAATATTTATCGAGAAAATAGAATTCAATCAAAAAAATATTTTCAAAATGAAATTTATTTCAACTTTTGTATTTGCTTTATTAGCTGTTACTCATTTAACAGTTGCACATCCAGCACCAGAACCATTTATAGCTGGTTTAGTTGGTGATATATCAAAAGGTTTTGGTGATGCTGTTAATGGTATTATTGATGGTGGAACAAATGCATTAACCGGTGGTGTTGATATTGTAAATGGTGTTATTCAAGGTGGAATTGGTGCTGGATCAAATGTTGCTAAAGGTATTGTTGGTGGTATAACTGGTGTTATTGTTGAGGGTGCAAATACCGTTGGTAAAGTATCAAAAGCAATTCAAGATGGTATTTCAAATTCAATAAATGCATTTACCAGCAGTGTTGTTAAACGTGCCGCATCAACATTCCAAAATCAAGTAAATGATTTACAAAAACGTGCTGAAAAATTATTAGAAACTGCTGATGCTAAAACAGCTGAATTTAATGAAAAAGTTGCAGCTGAAGCACAAAAAGCTCAAGATGGTGTTAATGATTTTGCACTTGTACAACAAAATAAAGCATCAAATTCATCCGAAGAAACTCAACAAAAAGTTCAAGAATTACTCGATCAATTTGTGGATGAATCAAATGCCAGTATTAATGAATGTGCTGATGGACTTACCGGCCCAGTTGATGAATTAAATACAAAAGCTCGTGGTACCGTAGAAAATTCATTCCCACTCATTGATGCTGTTGTAGCAAAAATTAAAGAATGTTCTGAATTAAATCAACGTGATTTTAAAGCCACATCAGCTTGTGCTGCTGAAGTTAAAGAAAAAGCTGAAGCTTTAAAACCACTTCCATCTGCATACGCTGATTTATTAAGACAAGTAAGTCGTGTAAGTGCATCAACTATTTTACGTTCACCATGTGCTGTTACTGTACGTGGTCAATTGATCCGTTCAAAAAAAGATGTATCTGCTAAAATTGATGAGCTAATTAAAAATGATCAACCAGAAGAAGAAACTACAGAAGAATCAACAGAAGGATCAACTGCAGAAGAATCAACAGCTGATAGTTCAACTGCTGAAAGTTCAACTGATGATTCATCAACTGCTGAAAGCTCAACTGCTGATAGCTCAACTGCTGAAAGTTCAACTGATGATTCATCAGCTGCTGAAAGTTCACCAGCCGATAGTTCAACTGCTGAAAGTTCAACAGCTGATTCAACAACATCTACATAAATAAATTTTATTTGATGATTTTACAATTATTTCCAAATAAATGAAATTACTAAAAAAAAAAAAAAAATTAAATTAAAATATTCCCATTAATTGTCATAATGTAGTTTACAATATTTTAAATTGATTGAAAATAAATTTTGCAATAATTTTACTTCCTATCACCTAATAAAAATTAAAAATCGTATTTTTTTTCAATAATTTATATTTTATAAGATGTATTTTAGATAATTACGAGAGAGGTGTCATCGAATCAATGGAATTTAGTTATTTAGAAGTTATACCATCGTCATTATCATGGAACCCAATTAGCAGGCGGTTAGGAGTCATTATGGCTGAACTTTTATTGTTGAAATCGAGTAGTCTGACCATAAAAAGATGGATGAAAATGAAAATTAAGTATGCGATTTTCACTATTATAAATCACTCCACTTCATAACCATAATTATTTTAGATCTTCTTGATTGGAAGTTTTGTATATTCTTTAAAAAATTTTATTAACTTTATATCACAACATCCATTTCTTGGGCTTCATAAAAGACCATGGATAAAAAACCTGAGTTCTATCCTGACTATTGTAGCATAGGGGACGGGGACGGTAGAGTCAATGAACTTGTTTAACAAAAGTCCAACTTTAACGGAGCTATCGAGAATAATACTTACTGCTCGATACAAGCTAGCAAGGAATGATTCATATTATCTGATCGAAGAAAACGATATAAATGGTAATATAATATAGGCTTACCCGTTTTACCTCTAGAAAAATTGTCCTCGTATAACATTAACACACTCTAATAACTTTTTAGCCAAAGCCGGTACTAATATATAAAAATTGAATTTTTTCTATTTAAACCCGATCTCTTAAGATCTGTTGTAGTTCCCCGTTTGTTATGTTAGAATTGCACGTTTATGCCTCTGATGAATGCTTTTATTTTTTTTATATAAATTTCAGAATTAGACAATGTTTATTGTTGGAAATATTTTAATATATCAAGATTGGTAGCAATAGGTACGGGTTATTGGCCTCTGGTAAGCCACATTCAAAATTCATTCCACCCCATTGTTGTAAGTGCAATAAGAGAGATGTAACAGAAACTCTTGAATACTTTGTGAAGCTGTTCAGTGTTACCTACTCAAAAATGCAGGGCTTAAGTCTTTCCCAATAATATAAAATAACAAGTCGTCATCATTCTGTGAAGACTCACTAAACCATTTAATTGGAAATAGAACTTGAATATCATGTAAGTTAATTTTAACTCTTAAAATGGACTAAAGTAATTTTTAGAATTTAATAACTTCTAAAACTAATAAAAATGGTACTAAGAGTATTTCCATTTATAAGCTTTGGCCTTTGTACATAATATGCTTGTACCATATTTTTTCAAAAAAGGACTTACTGAGTTTTCTTACTAATATTTTATATGTATTTATATATGTATTATAATGTATGTCTTCCCTAGCAATGTTGTAATTCGTTTTGGGAAGTAATATCTACCCTTTTCTAACAAAAGTGCACAATTAAGTGTTAATTGATTTTTAAATTCAAAATAAATATAATTTGAGAACCATTTTTACTTTAGAAATTGAATATAGTTTAAAAATGTTTAAATGTTCAGATCTAGGATCGAAAATGTGTACAGTACCTAATTATTATCAATAATATTTTGCATAATATGTCTGTAATTAATTATTACAAAACAATATAATTAAAAATATAAAATTTATTGATACAGTTGTTGTCCAATTAAGCTAATTACAATTTAACTCACACTGATCTTCATTACTATAAAAAGGTATCCAATAGTAGACTTAAATTTTAGTTTTTGTTTAAAAATCTATCATTAAGTGCATCAGAGATTAATACTTAATATCAGCATAAATATGAAAATTATTCCAGTTTTATTTTTTACTATACTCTTAATAAATATCACATCAGCAAAACCAATTATTTCAACATTTTTCGATGCTGTTGGTAGAGTAGCTTCAGGTGTTGGTAATGTTTTTAATGGTTTTATACAAGGCGGTCAAAGTGCATTAAATGGAGCTACTGATGTTGCATCCGGTATAGTCAAAAGTGGTACTAATATTACAGGATCTATTGCTTCTGGTGTAACAAATACAATAAGTGGATTTGTTATTCAGGGTGCAAATTCATTGAATGAAATTTCTAAAAAAATTCGTGATGCAATTCAAAATTCAATTGATAAATTAACAAATAATAGTATTAATCGTACAGCAATAGGATTTAAAACAAAAATTGAAAATATTAAAGAACAATCTCAAATTGTATTAGAAACAGTAGGTGAAAATAAATTTCTACAAAATGAACAAAATAAACTCAATAATTGGGCTAGAATTCAAATAAATAAAATTGAATTAAATAATACAAAATTAAATATGCAAAAAATTATAAATTCATTTATTAATGAATCATTTGAAAAATTACATCAATGTAATGAAAATATTAAACAAACAATTATTGATAATTTAATTTCAAAAACTCGTAATATAACTCGGGATGAATTTTTTAGTATTGATGAAGTTATTGATAAAATTCAAGAATGCGCTAATATAAATCAAGTCGATTATTCACAAATTTTACAATGTTCAGATGAAATAATTAGAGAAAAATTAAAAAATTTAAATTTAATACCAAAACAATATGATGAACTAATAAGAAATTTGTCAAAAATATTTTCAATTATTGAATTATCGAATTCACCATGTATTCATAAAACTCAGATTATAATACAAAAACGTAAAGATGAAATTGAATCGCAAATTGATGAAATTGTTAAAAATGAATCGAAATTGTAAAAATTAATATTTAAATATTTTTATTTATTTAGAAATATTTACATTATTTATGTATATGTACTTTAATAAAAATTAAATAGTCTTATTACAACTATAAAATGTTATGAAAAATAATTGTTTTATTTATCTTAAACTCCTGAATTGAAATTAAAAATATTTAAACAAACAAACAAAATTCAATATGTGAAATAAAAAATAAGTCATATTAAAAAAATGTTTTATTTTTTTTTTAATAAAATATTTTTTTAGAATATTAAAACTTAACTTACATAATTCTGTGGCAATATCGAAATACCTAATAAAATCACTTAACTTTTCTTCTCCGTAGTTAGCGTCTATTTTGTATAAATGTTTTTGTATTTTTAATGAAAACCTGTTAACTACAATAATTTTCATTTGTGGTTTTTAATGAATGTGAAATGTATTTAAAAATAAATTAATAGAATAAGTTAAACATAAATTTATATGATAATAAAAATTATATTGTTCAATACTGAATTTAATAATTATAAATAGTTAAATTAATTAAATTAAAATAAATAAATAAATAAAAAAATCTGTTATTTACCCTTATAATTCTTTTCCAAAATTAATAAAAACATAACCTTACAAGTTTTATTTTAGAATAACTCTGTAAAGGCTAAAAAAAAACTAAATCTGAAACTAGAACACTTCATGCTTTAAAAAATTAATTTCGGAAAAAGCAGTTATATGTATAAGATTTTAACTACTTTTTCCAAATTAATCAACAAGAATTATAATCTAAAGGTAATATTTGAACCATTTCAAAACCGATTTTCAGTATTATTCTTTTAAATTATAGATATTTATAAAATGAGACGTGGCGAATTCAAATATCTTTGCATTGTTTTTTTTAAATTTTCAAATGATAATAGTTCCTATTTGAATATTGGTACTATTTAAAATATAATTTTCAAAGTTAGAATGTCAGTTCATAAATAGAGTTAAATAATATTAATTCAAATATTTTAGGGGCCAAATAGTTTTTTTATATCATTCTTAGGACTTTTTTTTTATGAACTGATGGTTTAATAAACGATGTTTTCCAAAAATCACAAAATGCTTCTTGAGATAATGAAATTTTAAATAACAATTGAAAAAGGAAGGCAGAGAGATTCAGAACACTTACATTATCTGGGCCAGGAAATGAAATAATGTAATAACCGAAATCGATTAAGATATTTTATTAAAATTAGTGAAACATACCTAAATTTTTTAATCTTTATACTTACAGGATATACCTACTATAGAATATAAAATATAAATTCTGTAAAAACAAATACAACATAAATTATTAAAAATAATGCTGTGTACCATTTTTTATGTTTTATGTAAATGTCATCAATACAACATAATAAAATTTTTTTACAATTAGCGTAAAATTTTGTTAAATTTATTTAAAAATAAAAACTCTGTATAAAAAATTAATTTTGTTAATTAAAATGATAATTAAATTATTTAGATTTACATTATATTTTCTGAGGAAAATTACTTTTTCCTCAATATCCAAATCATCCAAATGCCAAGCTATAGGCTTGGGTTCTGTTTTCATAAAATGGATTGGAAATTTCCTCTCGAATCGTTTGATTCGTGTCTTAATTGACGGATTCATATCTGACAAAAATCATATTAACGCTGTTGTTCCTCAAGGATCAGTTCTCTCACCTACTCTCTTTTTGATATTTATCAATGATGTTCTCCAATCAACTTTCAATCCTATCCATAGTTTTACAGACGACAGCACTCTAGCAGCATCCTTCGATTTTCTTCGAAAATCACATGCTACAATACCAGTTACTGATACTAAACGTAACATCATGGTCAGCACGCTCAACCATGACTTAGCCATTATTTTCAACTGGGGGAAAAGTAATAGAGTTGAGTTCAAGACCTCCAAAACTCAAAGCTGTCTAGTCTCGCGCAAACTACCCCATTTAACCCCACCCTATTATTCGGGGGTGTGCGTATTCAACGAACCGAACACTTGAATATCCTGGGTATAAAGATCAACATTAAAATGATATGGAATGACCATATCTTCGACATTGCTAAGAATGCCGCGAGATGTTTGGGTTTTTTGAGTCGCTGCAAAACGTATTTTTCTCACCAGGACATGCTAAATATCTATAAATCATACATACGACCCAAGTTGGAATAAAATTCACATATATGGGCCTGTGCATCACGAACCGCCCTAAATTTTCTTGACAAAGTTCAAAAGCGTGCCATTCGTCTTATTGACAACCCTAATGTGACATCCTCCCTTGTACCACTTGAAAATCGTCGTGTTGTTGGAGCACTTTCCCTATTTTACAGATATCTCGTAGGTTTAGACACTTGTTCAGATGAAATTATTTTTTTGTACTTAACATTTTATTCCGATTTTATAATTCACATTATGTTGTATGTATAAATAGTTTTTCCAAATTCCAAATCATAAGCTAGTTTGCAGTTACTGTCACAGTATCAGCTAGTTCGTGCACTATTTTTTTTTGTGCAGCCATTTTTCTAATTATATACTTAGAGAAAAGCATTCTATTTACTTGTTACTAGGACAACTATATTCATTGAATATAAATTATTTTAATGGTATTTTAATATTAATTCAACCGATTTAAGAGTAATCTACTAGTATTGGGTTTTACCAGATCTAGTTGGATTAATTCTAATACTATATTTTAATAAGATGTTATATTAAAAAATAATTAAAAATATTATTGATTCAATAGTATTTAAAATGTATTATATTTATATTATATTAAGTACAATAGATCTTAAGAGGTTGCGGTTACATAGAACTGCCCATGATACATTATATTTAACCATTATTCAACTGGCATTTTAAAATCCTTACTTCAGCTGGAAGGTTCCACTTGTACTTTCAAACAATTTGTATGGATTTTACTATGATTTTTTACTATTTTTGTTATATTATTGTGATTATTTTTGTATTTGTTCTACTTTTACTATTAAATTTAGTTTTATTACTTGTGGGAATCTATCTAAAATATTTTTTTGAAGGTAACGCTGTTTTAGGAAAAAAAGGTCTATTAAGCATTTCTATTTGTGACGAAGTATTTAGTATGAAGTTCGGATTTGAAACAGCAAAAGCGCATCTAATTCAAAAAATAATATAAAAAAAAAACATTGTTCTAGAAAGGTATTTGATCAAGCTGTAAAGTTCTGCAACCACATGGACAAATTTAATTTTATTTACCGCTAAGGTAGCCAAGTCACTTATATGGTTTGTCGTAAAAACACAAAATACGCAAAAAAGGTGTTTTTTTCATCAAAAAACATATTATTTAAATTTTTTTTATTTTATTATAAATATTATTTAATTTCTTCAAATTTAAGCAACTGTTCAAAATACATTGAATTACAAAAAAGTGCCAGTTTTTTCCATTAATTTTTTTTTCATGGAAATTTACTAAAAAAAATACAAAAAAAGAAAAACATTAAAAAAAAAAGTTTAGAGAAAAAACGATACCAAATATACGAGTACAAAACACTGAAGAAGTCCGCAAGTAGTAGACAAAATACGCGTATCTGTATGATAAGCATATCAGTAAAATTAAAAGGAAAATATTCGACTATTTTCACTGTTATACCAAAATTTTACTCTAACGCTGGAAAACAAGTTTTTATAAAAACTATCAAATATACCTACATTTTTATAATATTTCAATATGCATCATTAGGTACCGAACTATTCTTATTTTATATCTTGATGATAAGACATTTTCTGGGTACCCAAGTACCGTTAGAATTTTTATTTTTTTCATGTACCTACTGATGATGGTAAACGTTTCAGGTCCAGAAAAATTTTATTTCATTTCTATAAAAAAATTATCATTAAGTACCGGAACTGTTATTGTTTCATGTTTTGATGATGAGCTGTTCTTTGGGTATCCAAGTACCATTATTTATTATATAAACTGTATGTGAATGAAAATGTAAAATAATGTATATATAAAAAAAATTGTTATAATAAATTATTTCTCTGAGATACAATAATATGATATTTTCTTATTTTAACACAAAAATTCATATGAAATGCATTATAGGTTACCAGGTGTATCTTTCCAGCTGAATAAAGGTTAAATAATAATACATAAACGTACAGCCATCATCATCATCTATCTTTTGGTTCTACAGCTAAGGATAACACTAAACCTTGTTTGCTCTATGTTGTACAACTGTGCTTAATGCATTCATTCCAATCTTTTGACAATTGTCGTAGATTTCACCCATCCATCTTGATCTTGGTCTACCTTTTCCTTTAATATTATATTATATTCTTTTTGGCAGCCCTTGTTCATTCCCCCTCCCCATATAGCCATATATATTCGTTATAAATCTATGTAAGAAATTATTTCTTTTGGAATATATAAAAATAAAATAAAATAAGTTCAAAAATCTAAACTATTGAAACGATTGTCAGCGTATTAGAATATTATAAATTAACAAGACCAAAAGCTTAATAAAATAATAATAAACATTGATAGTACATTATTTTTGATAATTTAACGTAGTCAAATAACAATATTAAATGGCTTTATTATGGTGAAGACAACAACACTTTTTAGATTATGTGGTTTTGAAAAATCAGAAAATTGCTTCCTGTAGTATATATTATATATGCCTGGCTTCAATGTCTTTAGGAAAGATTTCGAAAGGTAAATTCAAACGAAATGAAAATGAAGATTAATTAGAAAATATTATCTGTAACATAAATTATTATTGTACAATGATAATGTGATGAAATATGATATGGGAAAAAACTATTAAAAGCTTTACCTTTAACATATGTCAAATTTAAAAATATATATTTTGTTATGAGAAGTGTGTTTACTACCCCCTTATCAGTGAAAATTTTGAAGAAACATTATTTTTAACCCGTTTTTTTTTTACGTCACTTTTAAACTTTGTATAAATTTATTTTTACTACATTTTGATACAATGTTTCTGCGTGATGAAATTTAATTTAAATTATATTTCATTTGGTCTGCTCTAATTATAATAACAATAATATTTGAATGATAATGACAGGATTAATAACCCAGAATAAAAGTGCGACATTATTTTTTTTTTGTAGTCTACACGTGCTCTTCTAAAATGTAGTTAGTTAATTGGCCGCTGTCTGTTCGAACAAAAGATTAACATTTATCAATATTCGATGTAACTTCATTAGGCATTATAATAGCTTTATAATATTTACATAATTAAATTTTTTTAATTCTAATTATAAATTAATTAAAAAACAAAAATCTACGTTTCCATTTTTTTTTTTAATTAACTAAAATTATTAAATTGATATCCTATAAAATAATTTGCAATCAAATTGAAATACCCAGTTAGAATCCGTAGTTGGATCGGAACATTTTCAAACCAAAAAAAAAAAAAAAATCGAGAGAAAATTTCCGCGAACAAGGATGAAACTTATTTCAATAATTATTTTCGCCATACTGGTACTGGTACAATTAACAAAAGCAGCTCCAGCACCACATCCATTTGATGATGCAAGTGAAATTGAACCTACTGTTATATCTTTAAATAGACGAGGAGGTTCTCAAATCGTTGGTAGTACAATAATTAAAGATACAAAAACTATATACTATATTTCCAGCAAAATCCGAACTACTATCCGTAATATTGTTACTAGGTCTACACATAAAGTTGTTAAAAATGCTGCTGATTCATTTTTGTTAAAACTTTTAGAAATTGAACGTCGGTCTGCTCAAGTATTAAGATTATCAACAGATAAATTGATAAGTTCAAGAAAAGCTTTAAACGATAGAGCTCTACTAGTACAAAAGCAATTAAATAAATGGGCAGATACCCAGCAAAAAAAATCTGCTCAAGCCTCAGATCAAACCAAAAACGAAATACAAAAATTAGTTAATGATTTTACAAAGAATTCTATTAAAAAAGCTAGATCTTGTGTCACCAGTTCGATAACCAAAGTTCAGGAATTATCATCCAATGCACGGAAAACTATTCAAAACTCATTGCGGCTTTATGATGACGTTATTAATGAAATAAAAGAATGTGCAAGCTTAAATCAAAGAAATATTAGAAAGATTTCTCGTTGCAGTAATAAAATTCGCCAGAGAACTAGAGTTTTAAACAAATTAACTGAACAATACCATGATATGATAAGGCAGCTAAATTTAATTATACCTACAAACTTTTCTCGTGCAAAATGTTTTGAAATTGTTGTTCCCGAAATCCGAAAACAAGAAAAAGCGCTTACGGATAAGATTACAGATATTATTAAGAAAGATAATGAAAAGAAAATTACAACAACTACCACAAAGGCACCGCAGTTATTTACTACAACTATTTCATCCACTTCTACTGTCATAACTACACAAACTTCAACCACACCGACAGCAGACACTACTACCACGCCAGAAGTGTTAAGCACAACAACTGCTCAATCAGAAGAAACAACTCCTGGAAGTGCAGTAACAACAGAATCATCAGTAGAAGAAAGTTCTCCTGCAATCGACGATGTAACAACAAGCGAACCATTACATGAAAGTTCATCAAGTGCTCAACCAGAAGAAACAACTCCTGGAACTGACGAAGAAACCACAGCAGCACCTGCTGAAGAGAGTACTGATGCAGTAACAACAGAATCAACAGTAGAAGAAAGTTCTCCTGCAATCGACGATGTAACAACAAGCGAACCATTATATGAAAGTTCATCAAGTGCTCAACCAGAAGAAACAACTCCTGGAGCTGACGAAGAAACCACAGCAGCACCGGCTGAAGAGAGTACTGATGCAGTTACAACAGAATCATCAGTAGAAGAAAGTTCTCCTGCAATCGACGATGTAACAAGAAGCGAACCATTACATGAAAGTTCATCAAGTGCTCAACCAGAAGAAACAACTCCTGGAGCTGACGAAGAAACCACAGCTGCACCTGCTGAAGAGAGTACTGATGCAGTAACAACAGAATCATCAGTAGAAGAAAGTTCTCCTGCAATCGACGATGTAACAAGAAGCGAACCATTACATGAAAGTTCATCAAGTGCTCAACCAGAAGAAACAACTCCTGGAGCTGACGAAGAAACCACAGCAGCACCGGCTGAAGAGAGTACTGATGCAGTTACAACAGAATCATCAGTAGAAGAAAGTTCTCCTGCAATCGACGATGTAACAACAAGCGAACCATTACATGAAAGTTCATCAAGTGCTCAACCAGAAGAAACAACTCCTGGAGCTGACGAAGAAACCACAGCAGCACCTGCTGAAGTGAGTACTGATGCGGTAACAACAGAATCATCAGTAGAAGAAAGTTCTCCTGCAATCGACGATGTAACAACAAGCGAACCATTACATGAAAGTTCATCAAGTGCTCAACCAGAAGAAACAACTCCTGGAGCTGACGAAGAAACCACAGCAGCACCTGCTGAAGTGAGTACTGATGCGGTAACAACAGAATCATCAGTAGAAGAAAGTTCTCCTGCAATCGACGATGTAACAACAAGCGAACCATTACATGAAAGTTCATCAAGTGCTCAACCAGAAGAAACAACTCCTGGAGCTGACGAAGAAACCACAGCAGCACCTGCTGAAGAGAGTACTGATGCGGTAACAACAGAATCATCAGTAGAAGAAAGTTCTCCTGCAATCGACGATGTAACAACAAGCGAACCATTACATGAAAGTTCATCAAGTGCTCAACCAGAAGAAACAACTCCTGGAGCTGACGAAGAAACCACAGCAGCACCTGCTGAAGTGAGTACTGATGCGGTAACAACAGAATCATCAGTAGAAGAAAGTTCTCCTGCAATCGACGATGTAACAACAAGCGAACCATTACATGAAAGTTCATCAAGTGCTCAACCAGAAGAAACAACTCCTGGAGCTGACGAAGAAACCACAGCAGCACCTGCTGAAGAGAGTACTGATGCAGTAACAACAGAATCATCAGTAGAAGAAAGTTCTCCTGCAATCGACGATGTAACAACAAGCGAACCATTACATGACAGTTCATCAAGTGCTCAACCAGAAGAAACAACTCCTGGAGCTGACGAAGAAACCACAGCAGCACCTGCTGAAGTGAGTACTGATGCGGTAACAACAGAATCATCAGTAGAAGAAAGTTCTCCTGCAATCGACGATGTAACAACAAGCGAACCATTACATGACAGTTCATCAAGTGCTCAACCAGAAGAAACAACTCCTGGAACTGACGAAGAAACCACAGCAGCACCTGCTGAAGAGAGTACTGATGCGGTAACAACAGAATCATCAGTAGAAGAAAGTTCTCCTGCAATCGACGATGTAACAACAAGCGAACCATTACATGACAGTTCATCAAGTGCTCAACCAGAAGAAACAACTCCTGGAACTGACGAAGAAACCACAGCAGCACCTGCTGAAGAGAGTACTGATGCGGTAACAACAGAATCATCAGTAGAAGAAAGTTCTCCTGCAATCGACGATGTAACAACAAGCGAACCATTACATGACAGTTCATCAAGTGCCCAACCAGAAGAAACAACTCCTGGAACTGACGAAGAAACCACAGCTGCACCTGCTGAAGAGAGTACTGATGCGGTAACAACAGAATCATCAGTAGAAGAAAGTTCTCCTGCAATCGACGATGTAACAACAAGCGAACCATTACATGAAAGTTCATCAAGTGCTCAACCAGAAGAAACAACTCCTGGAACTGACGAAGAAACCACAGCTGCACCTGCTGAAGAGAGTACTGATGCAGTAACAACAGAATCATCAGTAGAAGAAAGTTCTCCTGCAATCGACGATGTAACAACAAGCGAACCATTACATGAAAGTTCATCAAGTGCTCAACCAGAAGAAACAACTCTTGGAGCTGACGAAAAAACCACAGCAGCGCCTGGTGAAGAGAGTACTGATGCGGTAACAACAGAATCATCAGTAGAAGAAAGTTCTTCTGCAATCGACGTTGTAACAACAAGCGAACCATTACATGAAAGTTCATCAAGTGCTCAACCAGAAGAAACAACTCCTGGAACTGACGAAGAAACCACAGCTGCACCTGCTGAAGAGAGTACTGATGCGGTAACAACAGAATCATCAGTAGAAGAAAGTTCTCCTGCAATCGACGATGTAACAACAAGCGAACCATTACATGACAGTTCATCAAGTGCCCAACCAGAAGAAACAACTCCTGGAACTGACGAAGAAACCACAGCTGCACCTGCTGAAGAGAGTACTGATGCGGTAACAACAGAATCATCAGTAGAAGAAAGTTCTCCTGCAATCGACGATGTAACAACAAGCGAACCATTACATGAAAGTTCATCAAGTGCTCAACCAGAAGAAACAACTCCTGGAACTGACGAAGAAACCACAGCAGCACCTGCTGAAGAGAGTACTGATGCGGTAACAACAGAATCATCAGTAGAAGAAAGTTCTCCTGCAATCGACGATGTAACAACAAGCGAACCATTACATGACAGTTCATCAAGTGCTCAACCAGAAGAAACAACTCCTGGAACTGACGAAGAAACCACAGCAGCACCTGCTGAAGAGAGTACTGATGCGGTAACAACAGAATCATCAGTAGAAGAAAGTTCTCCTGCAATCGACGATGTAACAACAAGCGAACCATTACATGACAGTTCATCAAGTGCCCAACCAGAAGAAACAACTCCTGGAACTGACGAAGAAACCACAGCTGCACCTGCTGAAGAGAGTACTGATGCGGTAACAACAGAATCATCAGTAGAAGAAAGTTCTCCTGCAATCGACGATGTAACAACAAGCGAACCATTACATGAAAGTTCATCAAGTGCTCAACCAGAAGAAACAACTCCTGGAGCTGACGAAAAAACCACAGCAGCGCCTGGTGAAGAGAGTACTGATGCGGTAACAACAGAATCATCAGTAGAAGAAAGTTCTCCTGCAATCGACGTTGTAACAACAAGCGAACCATTACATGAAAGTTCATCAAGTGCTCAACCAGAAGAAACAACTCCTGGACCTGACGAAGGAACCACAGCAGCATCTGCTGAAGAGAGTACTGATGCGGTAACAACAGAATCATCAGTAGAAGAAAGTTCTCCTGCAATCGACGATGTAACAACAAGCGAACCATTACATGAAAGTTCATCAAGTGCTCAACCAGAAGAAACAACTCCTGGAGCTGACGTAAAAACCACAGCAGCACCTGGTGAAGAGAGTACTGATGCGGTAACAACAGAATCATCAGTAGAAGAAAGTTCTCCTGCAATCGACGTTGTAACAACAAGCGAACCATTACATGAAAGTTCATCAAGTGCTCAACCAGAAGAAACAACTCCTGGACCTGACGAAGAAACCACAGCAGCATCTGCTGAAGAGAGTACTGATGCGGTAACAACAGAATCATCAGTAGAAGAAAGTTCTCCTGCAATCGACGATGTAACAACAAGCGAACCATTACATGACAGTTCATCAAGTGCTCAACCAGAAGAAACAACTCCTGGAACTGACGAAGAAACCACAGCAGCACCTGCTGAAGAGAGTACTGATGCGGTAACAACAGAATCATCAGTAGAAGAAAGTTCTCCTGCAATCGACGATGTAACAACAAGCGAACCATTACATGACAGTTCATCAAGTGCCCAACCAGAAGAAACAACTCCTGGAACTGACGAAGAAACCACAGCTGCACCTGCTGAAGAGAGTACTGATGCAGTAACAACAGAATCATCAGTAGAAGAAAGTTCTCCTGCAATCGACGATGTAACAACAAGCGAACCATTACATGAAAGTTCATCAAGTGCTCAACCAGAAGAAACAACTCCTGGAGCTGACGAAAAAACCACAGCAGCACCTGGTGAAGAGAGTACTGATGCGGTAACAACAGAATCATCAGTAGAAGAAAGTTCTCCTGCAATCGACGTTGTAACAACAAGCGAACCATTACATGAAAGTTCATCAAGTGCTCAACCAGAAGAAACAACTCCTGGACCTGACGAAGAAACCACAGCAGCACCTGCTGAAGAGAGTACTGATGCGGTAACAACAGAATCATCAGTAGAAGAAAGTTCTCCTGCAATCGACGATGTAACAACAAGCGAACCATTACATGACAGTTCATCAAGTGCTCAACCAGAAGAAACAACTCCTGGAGCTGACGAAGAAACCACAGCAGCACTTGGTGAAGAGAGTACTGATGCGGTAACAACAGAATCATCAGTAGAAGAAAGTTCTCCTGCAATCGACGATGTAACAACAAGCGAACCATTACATGAAAGTTCATCAAGTGCTCAACCAGAAGAAACAACTCCTGGAGCTGACGAAAAAACCACAGCAGCACCTGGTGAAGAGAGTACTGATGCGGTAACAACAGAATCATCAGTAGAAGAAAGTTCTCCTGCAATCGACGTTGTAACAACAAGCGAACCATTACATGAAAGTTCATCAAGTGCTCAACCAGAAGAAACAACTCCTGGACCTGACGAAGAAACCACAGCAGCATCTGCTGAAGAGAGTACTGATGCGGTAACAACAGAATCATCAGTAGAAGAAAGTTCTCCTGCAATCGACGATGTAACAACAAGCGAACCATTACATGAAAGTTCATCAAGTGCTCAACCAGAAGAAACAACTCCTGGAAGTGACGAAGAAACCACAACAGGACCTACTGAAGAGTGTACTGATGCGGTAACAACAGAATCATCAGTAGAAGAAAGTTCTCCTGCAGTCGACGATGTAACAACAAGCGAACCATTACATGACAGTTCATCAAGTGCACAACCAGAAGAAACAACTCCTGGAACTGACGAAGAAACCACAGCTGCACCTGCTGAAGAGAGTACTGATGCGGTAACAACAGAATCATCAGTAGAAGAAAGTTCTCCTGCAATCGACGATGTAACAACAAGCGAACCATTACATGAAAGTTCATCAAGTGCTCAACCAGAAGAAACAACTCCTGGAACTGACGAAGAAACCACAGCTGCACCTGCTGAAGAGAGTACTGATGCAGTAACAACAGAATCATCAGTAGAAGAAAGTTCTCCTGCAATCGACGATGTAACAACAAGCGAACCATTACATGAAAGTTCATCAAGTGCTCAACCAGAAGAAACAACTCCTGGAGCTGACGAAAAAACCACAGCAGCACCTGGTGAAGAGAGTACTGATGCGGTAACAACAGAATCATCAGTAGAAGAAAGTTCTCCTGCAATCGACGATGTAACAACAAGCGAACCATTACATGACAGTTCATCAAGTGCTCAACCAGAAGAAACAACTCCTGGAACTGACGAAGAAACCACAGCAGCACCTGGTGAAGAGAGTACTGATGCGGTAACAACAGAATCATCAGTAGAAGAAAGTTCTCCTGCAATCGACGATGTAACAACAAGCGAACCATTACATGACAGTTCATCAAGTGCCCAACCAGAAGAAACAACTCCTGGAACTGACGAAGAAACCACAGCTGCACCTGCTGAAGAGAGTACTGATGCGGTAACAACAGAATCATCAGTAGAAGAAAGTTCTCCTGCAATCGACGTTGTAACAACAAGCGAACCATTACATGAAAGTTCATCAAGTGCTCAACCAGAAGAAACAACTCCTGGACCTGACGAAGAAACCACAGCAGCACCTTCTGAAGAGAGTACTGATGCGGTAACAACAGAATCATCAGTAGAAGAAAGTTCTCCTGCAATCGACGATGTAACAACAAGCGAACCATTACATGAAAGTTCATCAAGTGCTCAACCAGAAGAAACAACTCCTGGAGCTGACGAAAAAACCACAGCAGCACCTGGTGAAGAGAGTACTGATGCGGTAACAACAGAATCATCAGTAGAAGAAAGTTCTCCTGCAATCGACGTTGTAACAACAAGCGAACCATTACATGAAAGTTCATCAAGTGCTCAACCAGAAGAAACAACTCCTGGACCTGACGAAGAAACCACAGCAGCATCTGCTGAAGAGAGTACTGATGCGGTAACAACAGAATCATCAGTAGAAGAAAGTTCTCCTGCAGTCGACGATGTAACAACAAGCGAACCATTACATGACAGTTCATCAAGTGCACAACCAGAAGAAACAACTCCTGGAACTGACGAAGAAACCACAGCTGCACCTGCTGAAGAGAGTACTGATGCGGTAACAACAGAATCATCAGTAGAAGAAAGTTCTCCTGCAATCGACGATGTAACAACAAGCGAACCATTACATGAAAGTTCATCAAGTGCTCAACCAGAAGAAACAACTCCTGGAACTGACGTAAAAACCACAGCAGCACCTGGTGAAGAGAGTACTGATGCGGTAACAACAGAATCATCAGTAGAAGAAAGTTCTCCTGCAATCGACGATGTAACAACAAGCGAACCATTACATGACAGTTCATCAAGTGCACAACCAGAAGAAACAACTCCTGGAACTGACGAAGAAACCACAGCTGCACCTGCTGAAGAGAGTACTGATGCGGTAACAACAGAATCATCAGTAGAAGAAAGTTCTCCTGCAATCGACGATGTAACAACAAGCGAACCATTACATGAAAGTTCATCAAGTGCTCAACCAGAAGAAACAACTCCTGGAACTGACGTAAAAACCACAGCAGCACCTGGTGAAGAGAGTACTGATGCGGTAACAACAGAATCATCAGTAGAAGAAAGTTCTCCTGCAATCGACGATGTAACAACAAGCGAACCATTACATGACAGTTCATCAAGTGCACAACCAGAAGAAACAACTCCTGGAACTGACGAAGAAACCACAGCTGCACCTGCTGAAGAGAGTACTGATGCGGTAACAACAGAATCATCAGTAGAAGAAAGTTCTCCTGCAGTCGACGATGTAACAACAAGCGAACCATTACATGACAGTTCATCAAGTGCACAACCAGAAGAAACAACTCCTGGAACTGACGAAGAAACCACAGCTGCACCTGCTGAAGAGAGTACTGATGCGGTAACAACAGAATCATCAGTAGAAGAAAGTTCTCCTGCAATCGACGATGTAACAACAAGCGAACCATTACATGAAAGTTCATCAAGTGCTCAACCAGAAGAAACAACTCCTGGAACTGACGTAAAAACCACAGCAGCACCTGGTGAAGAGAGTACTGATGCGGTAACAACAGAATCATCAGTAGAAGAAAGTTCTCCTGCAATCGACGATGTAACAACAAGCGAACCATTACATGACAGTTCATCAAGTGCTCAACCAGAAGAAACAACTCCTGGAGCTGACGAAGAAACCACAGCAGCACCTGCTGAAGTGAGTACTGATGCGGTAACAACAGAATCCTCAGTAGAAGAAAGTTCTCCTGCAATCGACGATGTAACAACAAGCGAACCATTACATGAAAGTTCATCAAGTGCTCAACCAGAAGAAACAACTCCTGGACCTGACGAAGAAACCACAGCAGCACCTGCTGAAGAGAGTACTGATGCGGTAACAACAGAATCATCAGTAGAAGAAAGTTCTCCTGCAATCGACGATGTAACAACAAGCGAACCATTACATGACAGTTCATCAAGTGCTCAACCAGAAGAAACAACTCCTGGAGCTGACGGAGAAACCACAGCAGCACCTGGTGAAGAGAGTACTGATGCGGTAACAACACAATCATCAGTAGAAGAAAGTTCTCCTGCAATCGACGTTGTAACAACAAGCGAACCATTACATGAAAGTTCATCAAGTGCTCAACCAGAAGAAACAACTCCTGGAGCTGACGAAAAAACCACAGCAGCACCTGGTGAAGAGAGTACTGATGCGGTAACAACAGAATCATCAGTAGAAGAAAGTTCTCCTGCAATCGACGTTGTAACAACAAGCGAACCATTACATGAAAGTTCATCAAGTGCTCAACCAGAAGAAACAACTCCTGGACCTGACGAAGAAACCACAGCAGCACCTGCTGAAGAGAGTACTGATGCGGTAACAACAGAATCATCAGTAGAAGAAAGTTCTCCTGCAATCGACGATGTAACAACAAGCGAACCATTACATGACAGTTCATCAAGTGCTCAACCAGAAGAAACAACTCCTGGAGCTGACGAAGAAACCACAGCAGCACCTGGTGAAGAGAGTACTGATGCGGTAACAACAGAATCATCAGTAGAAGAAAGTTCTCCTGCAATCGACGATGTAACAACAAGCGAACCATTACATGAAAGTTCATCAAGTGCTCAACCAGAAGAAACAACTCCTGGAGCTGACGAAAAAACCACAGCAGCACCTGGTGAAGAGAGTACTGATGCGGTAACAACAGAATCATCAGTAGAAGAAAGTTCTCCTGCAATCGACGTTGTAACAACAAGCGAACCATTACATGAAAGTTCATCAAGTGCTCAACCAGAAGAAACAACTCCTGGACCTGACGAAGAAACCACAGCAGCATCTGCTGAAGAGAGTACTGATGCGGTAACAACAGAATCATCAGTAGAAGAAAGTTCTCCTGCAATCGACGATGTAACAACAAGCGAACCATTACATGAAAGTTCATCAAGTGCTCAACCAGAAGAAACAACTCCTGGAAGTGACGAAGAAACCACAACAGGACCTACTGAAGAGAGTACTGATGCGGTAACAACAGAATCATCAGTAGAAGAAAGTTCTCCTGCAGTCGACGATGTAACAACAAGCGAGCCATTACATGAAAATTCATCAAGTGCACAACCAGAAGAAACAACTCCTGGAACTGACGAAGAAACCACAACAGCACCTACTGAAGAGAGTACTGATGCAGTAACAACAGAAGCGTCAGTAGAAGAAAGTTCTCCTGCAATCGACGATGTAACAACAAGCGAGCCATTACATGAAAATTCATCAAGTGCACAACCAGAAGAAACAACTCCTGGAACTGACGAAGAAACCACAACAGCACCTACTGAAGAGAGTACTGATGCAGTAACAACAGAAGCGTCAGTAGAAGAAAGTTCTCCTGCAATCGACGATGTAACAACAAGCGAACCATTACATGAAAATTCATCAAGTGCACAACCAAAAGAAACAACTCCTGGAACTGACGAAGAAACCACAACAGCACCTACTGAAGAGAGTACTGATGCAGTATCAACAGAAGCGTCAGTAGAAGAAAGTTCTCCTGCAATCGACGATGTAACAACAAGTGAACCATTACATGAAAGTTCATCAAGTGCACAACCAGAAGAAACAACTCCTGGAACTGACGAAGAAACCACAACAGCACCTGCTGAAGAGAGTACTGATGCAGTAACAACAGAATCATCAGTAGAACAAAGTTCTCCTGCAGTTAACGAAACAACTATTGCAACACCATTAGAAGAGAGTAATAGTTCTGTAGTTGATGTTGCAACAACATCGGTTCCATTACAAGAAAGTTCTCCTGCAGTTGATGAAATAATAACAGAACCATCAGTAGATGAAAGCACTAATGAACCTGCAGTAGAAAATGCTCCAGCAGGTGAAGAATCAACCGAATCTGCACCAGCGGAAGGGATAGTACTTCTGCATATGATGATCTAATAATGGTTGGCTCATGAATTATTTAGAAAATTTGAAAATGTATTGAATTATTTCGAAATTAAGAATGTTAAAAATTATCATATTAAAAAAATATTAACTGAAAACTTAAAAAAGTTGTGTGTTTGGTAAAAGCCGAAAATCAAGAATTTTGCTTTACTTTTTTAAAATTAAAATAACCTACAATAATAATTAAATTTTATTGCATTAATGTAAAGTTGTTATGCCGGAAAATCCATATGATAGAAAAAATCCATATGAACTCCTCAAATCTTTAGGGGGTTGTAAAATATTTCATCTTTGTTGTACGTGGTCAAATTGTTTTAATTTACGAATTAGAAGCTAAGTTTAGAGCTAAGTTAAAATATTTTAATTTGCAAATTATAAGCTAAGTTAAGGTGTCACAAAAACGATATTAGGGTTTAAATAAAATATCCGTTAATTTTTTTGTTGTATAAATATAAGAATGTATAGAGCATATTAAGGCTTAAATAAGCATGGGACAGCAAATATGTTTCAATTGCACCATAAAAAATGTCTAACCAGTTTTACAGAATGTAATTTTGAAGTTTTCGTTTGATATTAAGTTTTCAAAGAATACTCTTTAACCCACCTCTCTAAGACATTACTTTAGAGTAGCAAACAATTGAGCTGGATTCTATTTGAATAGTCAGGATTCTATATTAGGCCAAACTTTCATTTTTTTAAACATATTTTCCGCGATTTTAACACCGGAAAATATTTTATAAGTTCAATATTAATTTTTTTCTGTTTGACCTATGGCTGAATAAAAATTAATTATATTACAACAAAAAAAAACAGAAAATAAAAAAGTCTTTAAAATTAATTAATGGAAATTTTTTATTTCTTTGTACTTTTAAACTTATGTAATTAGAAAATGGTCAAATTTTCATGAATTTTCTTTTTGAGTTTTTGAAAAATTTAATGGGTATTAAAAAAAATGCTTTCAAGCTTTTGAAAAAATAAAAATATTAAAGAAAAACTATTAAAGAAAGGTGTAACATACATAGGTGTTTAATGTCTTAGGTAGATAGTAGTGACTGCCGCGGTAGTACGTTGACACACTTAGCCTAGTAAGATCTACTGTGTGTATTATATAGTGTCCTAATATAATACCGACTTTAGTCCGGATGTTTTTAATCCAGCAATCTTGCTAATTCAGACAACAAAATATTTCTTTTGTGCTATCTAGGGTTTGCATTACGGTAAGATTTTATCTTCTCTTTAGGGTAGACCTATTTTCTAACCCTCTGAAAAATTAATTTCTGACTTACAATCTAATATCACATACACCACAATTTCAAGTTATGTGCTGAAAAGAAAAATATTTAAATTTTTGGTATTGTCCAAAGATATGAGTCGCCATATGATACATATGGACGCCATTGCCCAAAGATATAAGACGCCATTATGGTATTTGTGTATTAAAGATTCCAGGAAATTTGCACGTGTAAGAGATATTCTATTTTGCTATGTCTTTGCTATGCTATGCCATTTTTAATTTGTGTTTTTGTTTTTCATTGACAAGGTTTTCACCAAGCTTGTAGGTTGATTTTCCTGATCTAAGGTTTTTATTTTGATCTTCAATTTTGTTGTCATAAATAACAATGTTTAGATTATAAATACTTGTCCAATTCTTTTCATAAGAATACTATTTAACGCTGATTTCTGGTAATTGTTTTAAAGTGCAAAGCTGTTAGACATTCAAGGGGAGTAGAGAAGACGTTTCCAAATATTTTTTTCATTATTGTGTTGAGGGGAATGTCACTGTGTTTGTTATGATGATTGTTAAAACAATAACAGCCGATACTCGTAGAGTATTTTTATCACCTCTTCAACTGTTTCTCTCACACTTCTGTAATATATTCTTGTTTTTACATTTGCATTACATTTGTCTCAACGGCTTCCTTCAGGCTTCTGTAAAACATTTTTGGTTTGTTTTACATTTTCCGTCGTATTCTGAAGAAGAGTTTTGTGTGTCAATCTATCTAAAGTGATTCAATATCATATTCTGATACTTAGGTATGAATAACCCTATTTGCTGCTATTCTGCTAATTTTAAGTATATATTCAAATATATAAGATAAACATAATAATTTCAAATACACGGAAATAGATGAAGTACGAAATAGGTGGAGAATAACGGACACAATTTTGAAATTAGGCGAACGTTAGTGCTTAACACACTTATTTATTTTTTATATTCAGATTTTTAACATTATAACAATACTTACTAAACAAAATTGTTACATTACAAGTACGTATGTACAGGCAAGTTATTTAATCTAATTTAAAATAAGTAAGATTTTGTACATAAAATATTTCTGAATTCAATATAGCCAATTGCAGAAAACAAAAAAATATTTCTATATAGCGGGATTTTGGATCCGGCTGTTTTATTTTAAAACTATTATTTATTTATTTTTGGTTATTTTATATTACCGTTTATGTTTATATGCAATCAACAAAAACCGTTGGTGTATACCCTTTCCAGAAAAAATGTGTGTTTAGGTATTATGTAATCATAGGGTTCTTAATGTGGAGATTTTGTAATTGAAAATTTTCATTATTGAGGATTTTGATTTCTGGATTTTGTTTTTGGGCATTTCAACGACAATTTATTATAAATTATACAAGAGTGTAAGTAGTTTAATCTTATTGAATTTTTCGTTAATCCAGTTCATTCTTTGCAATAATTAATTGAGATTAACGAGATTGCACTGTATTATCAATGAATTACAAAACAAATGGTGTGTTCTCTTTTTTCAAAGCTATTTTGCATCTATTTTGATAATAATAATATAGTAATACTGAATTATGATCCTCTCTTATAGCAGTTAAACTATCTACGCATCTAATACTATTTATATACTTATACTTTGAAAAAGACTGCATGAATTAGTTTACACAACACACAATAATAATATTAGAGTAGAATACGCATTCTTTGAGTATTCATCTTATATGTATATACAATTTTCTTTTTACGAGTACATACTCTGATTGTATGCGTTTGTATTGTACATATTCGATATGGGTATAGATACTCTTTTTTTTTTTTACTGCATTTTGTGTGGATCAAAATAATTTTTTATTTTATGTTTGCATTTTGGCGAAAAGAATTTAATCGGTTATTAGCTCAGTTTGTTAAAGGGTCATTTTAATATCGCAAATTTTTTGTGTAAGTTCAATTCCCTGTTGAGTCAAATTTTTTTTTCTTTATTAAAACAAAATTTTTTTTGTTATTATATTATAAAATTTACTAGGGGCCCCTGTTGATTAATTATAATTCAAGTTGAAGCCAAATTTAAAGTTTCATTGTATGTAACTAATAATAATAACTGATTTGTTTGTTTTTGTTTTTTGTAATAAGAACTCACATACATAATATGCATAATGTATTGGATGAATAATAAACCCATTTGATAAAAAAAAATTTCAACTGTGTGCGCATTATTGTTGTACATATAACTTATTTATATTATTAAGAGTTCATTAAGGCGAAGCGAGATAAAATGAAAAGATGTCTACTGCTCAGATCCTTAAATATGATTGTCTATTATAATAATAGATAATATTAATTTTTATAAAACAGAAAAAATATTTTTTTAATAAAAAAAATATAATTTTTAATTATTATTCTCTTCTCAATTATTTCAACAAAACACGGAATCGTTTTGAATAAATCCAAGCATACAAATTATGTATACATGTATATATATTATATACCAATACCATACCAATTCATTCAACCAAATCATATATTTACCTAATACTAATCGAGGATTTGAGGACGATGGCTCACTCATTTTAAGTATGTATGAAATAAAATTAGTTAGTTCGGATTTTACATAAATAGTTTAACAACAGTTTTTTTTCTGTCGTCAGCAAAATTCGGGTTTCAATAATATGAAGCGGGAGTTTGGGGTCTGACAATAACAAAAAAATGTAATAATTTTCATAAATTGTTTTTTCTTGCCATCAACATCTTTTTGCCGTCAGCAAAATCAGGATTTCAATAATATGGAGCGGAGGTTTGGGGGCGGCAGCCCGCTACATAAATCAAAAAAATTGATTAATATTTAAATTTTGCAACTTAATAACAATAAAACTAAATATGCCCTAAAACTAAACTGTATCACTGTGTAATCATTGTACGCAATGTTTAAAAATAAATAAAATTTTTAGAAAAATATGCACCACTTAGCAAAATTAGAAAAATTCAGAAAAAATTCAGATTTTAATTGTTCTAGTGCGTTCCAGAACAGTTTATTGAACAAACATAATAATAAATTTAACGTATTAATGTAGCAGGAATACATACATATGTATATTTATAATATATGTACATTTTTGTTAAATTAAAAAAAAATATTAAAATCATAAATTTTTGTATTGAAAGTTTGTTATTATTTCTTATTAGAACTTTAAGTTATAAGAAATAATAATTTTTTTAATTGTAAAGTCGTACATATTTTGTTTGAATTATTACAAGAGTTCTGAATGTAGAATTTGTAATTAACGGCATTGGTTTTTGTTCTGAATACGTTCCAGGCATCGAAATTTTGAGCTTCCTAATTTATTTATAAAAACTTTAGTAAAAAAATCAAATAGGTCTGATTAGCCTTACTATGTTATGTGGTTTGTCGGCATCACGATGTAGAAGGCACCAAGGTGCCGCAGGTTTCTAGTTAATTAATAATTGGTTTTAATTCGTATCAGTATTTGGTTATAGTTGTAGTACAATAGTTGTGTTACAAAACAAAATTTCAACAAAACAGAAATATCACTTGAGATTTGTTTAACATCATTTTTTCGAAAATGATCAGACTTTACAGATATTACGGGACATCATTCCAGATAAATACAACTAAAAAGCGTTTGCCGCGTTCACAATAACTCTATCCCTTTTCATTTTTTTAATTTAATTCCCTCTTCCGCTTTAGTATTCTATCTCTTATGTATTACTTGATATTACTAATTTTATTTTATAAATAATAAAAATCAAAATCTAAGAAAAGAGAAACAAAATAATAAATAAAAACTTTAAAAGTACCTCCGTTTGTGGTATTTTTTAGTGGTCAGTGTTCAGGGTTCGGTATTTTTTTTTTTTTTTGTTGAAGTAAGAAGAATTTAATGAATGTAAGAATTTATATGGGCATCATAATTGGGCAGCGCTTTGAAATAATAATAATACTGTAAAGTTATTATTGTCTTCCAAATATTATTTAAGGACATTATTTTTTAATTGTAATACCAGTTCTTATAGGCTTTGTACTTTTACATATTATTACTTTATTTTTACTTTCGATAGCAATTATTGAAAAAAGCGGAAAAAAACATTAAAATTAGCATTTAAAATTTTTTTTTCACTAAGGAAAAATTAAAAAACTTGTTGAAGTCGTAAAGTCTCAATTTTTGATAGAAAGTGAAAACTTTTTAAAGTTAATTTACACACGCCTATATAAGTATATATGTTATTATTTTAAAGGATCCAATAAAATTGTTTATTTGCGATTCCCTTTTTGTCCTTTTTGTTTTTTTTTTGTTTTTACTTGTGTTGAGAAACTGAAATGAAAATAAATGAGAAAATTATATGTGATGGGCTTGTCAACATTAGGATACTGATACCATTCCATGTCATTATTATATGATGCAGGTTTAATAATGTCTGTCTTCAGTTCTGTATGTAACGCTGAATGTAATATAAATGTGTTAACAGAATAAGAGGATTTGAAATTCAATAAATCGCATTACATACACGCTGGGTGGCGCAGGTTCGACCAAAAGGTCCCAGGTTCGACTTCCAACGAAGGCAACAAATGCTTTCTGGATTTTTCGACCTCGTTCAGTACCCTTTATCATTGGGATAAAATAAATGATAAATAGTTGAGAGTTTTGTCGAAGTACTCTACAGTTGATATAGTTTTCCACATTTAAACTAGTAGATATACCACAACAAAAAAAATTCTACATAAAAGCTATTGTATGTGATTGTGTATTCCAAATCTCTGTGTAAAAGCAGTTAAATTGTTCATCCCATAGATTTGGAATTATTTAAAAAAAAAAATTACATACACTATCACCAGATATGTCAAATCTTGCTGAAATTAATTAGATATACAAACCACAGAGATTTTCGTAAATCTTTTCATCATGATTTTTAGTATGCAAAATTTTCTCAAATTTTAAATGAAAAATCTATTGAAAAAAATTACACTACAATTTACTTTACTTTCAATATATAAGACGAGGGGCTAGTATTCGAGCATATAGTATAGGGCTAGTATACATTTTGACTTCTTTGATAATAAATTAATTATAAGTCAATGCGTAAATACTTGAAAAATAAAGATAGAAAAATAAGTAAATTAAAATAAAAAGGATTAGATTAGAATAGATAAGGTAATTTCGGGACGTAATTTCAGGACGAGAGATCTGTCCTCTATATTGTGACGGGTAATTAGTTAGTATTAGACTAATAATCTAACCTAATTTTGTGATCACACTCAGAATATTATGCAATGTTATGTTAGATAGCTCGTATTGTTCGAGGAGCGTTGTTCCAAATTCTCATTATAACCAATAGACGCTTTAGAGTTAGATTTAAATCATATTTAACCGAAGAACATAAAATCAAGGTGAGCCAGTGTGCTAGAACAAATTTTATACCTAGTATATACATCTGATATACCGGAAAACATTTATATCCGATTCGCAGATCATACTGCGATATTAAGCTACAATCTAAATTCACATACAACATCTTCAAATTTGCACTACTACAAATGGCTTTATGAGTGGAAAATTAAGATCAATGAGAGTAAAATTGTACATGTTACTTTCTCGTTAAAGAGAAAACCAGTTGGTATAAATGAGATAACTATTCCGAAATCTAACTCCATGTTTATTATACCTAGAACTACATATAGGCTAAAGGTTAGTTTGGAAGAAGCATATTATCAACCCAAAGTAAAGAACAACTAAAACTCAAGATGAACAGTATTAATTGGCTTATTGAAATTCTGCTACGAGTGAGCCCTTTGAATTAACACAATAGATATTCAATAAATTCCTCTTATATTTCATATGTTCTGTACAAATTGTTTTCGATTAGGCTCATCTTATAAAGATGATTCTTTGCAAGGCAGTGACCTGTTATTATCACTGCCATGATACGCATTTGCTTCGAATTGACACATAAAAGAATTTTAGTGTTTTTGAGAGAGCATTTTGGCATGATCAATTTTGACTGACGGTTTCTAGAAAAGTTCAAGTTTTTAACTGTCTCTTAACTGTTCTCAGGGAAATCATATAGAATGAACTTAGTTCTATGAAAAGCGTATTCGTTCTTGTTAGATAATCGGTAGAATGTTCTAATCAAGTTGTTGCAACTTTGTTTGTTTGGGTTTGATTATTTCTAAACAGTCCCATACTAGCTTTGATGGTATATGAATTAATAGCTAGCGTATGGCTGCTTTACTATCCGCGAGAGTATAGATTTTACGTTTTTTCTATTTTTTTGCATTTTCTTGTATAAAAAATTCTATACCATGTACTTCAGCCTGGAAAACTATGTAGAATCAATTAAATTTGGGCTCTGAGACTTTTTTCAAATACCTACTTCTATCCATTTTATTAGAGCCGTCAGTATACAATACTTATACTATTCTTTGTCGAAAAAGGGTGTGCTAAAAATAAAAATGAAAATTGTTTTATGAATTTTCTGTTTATATGAGATCAGTCACCACTGCTTATAACACACATCTTTTTCAGAGGTTTCTTAGTAGTTATACTGTATTTTAGATTTCAATATAAATCAGGATTTATTATAGTCTTTGAATTGATTGTACCGACTTGTATTAATTTAAAACTAATTTTTATTTATTTAATTAATTCCATTAAGTTTATGGTAGAGCTTAAATTTTACTCTGGTAATAATATGGATACCATACTTTATATTTTCATGTTAAATTTTTTGAAATTATATACAACATAAACATTGTAATTGTCATAAGGCCAATATAGTTAATATCTGATTTTTCTTTTTAAATTGTCGAGTTTGATATTGTTTTATGTACTCCGGATTTTCAAATATGTAGTGGCCAGTCTGTGTGATTTTTCCTTTATTGATGTACATTCATGTTGCACATATTTTTGGTTTCAATTCAAAAATATCATTGTTATTTCTTAAATATAAGTTGGTATGTATAAATTGGTTTATACATACTTGATACACTCTGTATGCGCTTGTTAGCTCATTTGAGAGAATAATAAATAAAATGAATAATAATAATTGCTATATACTTCACTATTTAATTTATTTAGTATTTATTTGGTTAACAAAAATACTTATCTTATATATTAATACGCTTAAACGTCTGTTAAACTTTTCACAAAGCTTTTACAACACAAAGCTTTTTTCAACTAGATTAGACAACTTTATTAGAACCAATAAACTATTACGAATTACGATAGTGTGCAAAATTTAATTTAAAGACATAAACCACAAAACAATAAAACCAAATAAAACCAAAAACAAATTAAAATTAACCTAAAAACAATTCACCTATTGAGCAATAGCATTGACTATATCTGATTATATGAATTAATTTAAAAAAAAAACAAAGTAGCAAAGACAAAAACCGAATTATCAGAATATAGTTATTATATCGACAAAATAGCTTTGTTAAAATATTACGATATTACGATATTACAGCAAAAAAACGTACCGGTAAAACAAATAGTAAATTTAGAAAATATATTTTTTACCTCAACCATGTTTACAAATTCCACAAATTGAAATTTATTTATTTTATTAACAAATAATTCAAAAGCATAAATTCAAATGCGCAATAGCATTGAGTAAATATTATATTGTACATGGAGAATCATAAACCGAAATTTACGATCTGCTAAGAACAAGAAAAACAAAATATGTTATGACATTATTATCAAGTTCCAATTCAATACACGGCAAATTTAGTAAACATAAAAATTAAAAAGAATTTAAAAAGAAAAATCCCAGACTACCCTTACCTACATCAGATACCCTAGCGGGATAACAATATAACAATAAAAACTGAAGAATAAGAGAAAAAGCATAATTATTGGCTTTAACCCCTATTTATAATAGTCATAAGGCGTCAATAAAAACTGAACAATAAGTGAAAAAGCATAATTATTGGCTTTAACCCCTAACTATAATAGTCATAAGGCGTCATATTATGTCATATGATACTTCGTTAAATGGCCTATATGATTCGATATGATTTAACAAAGTCGTAACAAATCATAACCTTTACTATAATGGTCATAACTAATCATACCAAAACATCAAAACCAAAATTTAAAAGAAGTGAAATAAAAATATAAATTCTATAAACAAATGTTTTTGTTTTTTTTTATTTTGAGTTTTAAAATAGTTAGTAGAGCTATTATGATAATAAGAAAAAACACAAAAAACGTATCTATAGCTATTTTAATGTTTTTTTAATGTGGGTGTGGTATGTATTTAGTTTAATTGCTTTTCATTTCATACCTATACTGCCAGCGACATCTCTGTTCGCCACATTTTGTTGAAATGTACGTCTCTATTAATAGTATGAAAGCTTTGTTTTACTTGTTTTTATTACATTTACAAATTTTATTGCAGTTACATCAAATTTTATTTCAAAAGTTTTAATTACATATCTCAAAGATAAACAAATACAGTTGCAAAGTATACTATATTTGTTCATGCAAAATCCACTTTCTAAACTTGCAAAATACGAAGATACGGTAATGCGTGACAGTTCATAATATTTTATACTACACTAACACTATCAAAAGATCGTACTCTAGACAAAGCAACATGACAGCTGTGAAATAGAGAATTGTGTTTTTAGGGAAATATTTGAATAAGTATTAAAATGTTAAACTACTTTTAAGATATTAAATAAAGTGAATTTTAGTTTTAAGTTTTTCAATTTGTAACTTATTTATTATGTAATAAAAAAAATATGTAAAACATTGATTTTTTTAAGAAAATAAAGAAAATAAACAAATAAAATAAATTGTTTCATTTATAATGCTAATGCTAGACCGGCGAATGTTACGCCGGGAATAGCTAGTTTTGTTTTATTTTGTTTGTTTATTTGCTATAATCGTTTTTTGTTGACTTTTTTGTTTGTATTATTCGAAAAATATTTTAGATATTCTTAAGAAGATAGATTTTATTATGTTATCATAGCTATTTGGTCATATAAGATCAAATTAATAAGTTTCTATATACTGAAAAATATTTTTTTTTATATTATTAGCCAAAATTTAGGTCAGAATAACCTTTATACTTTCGTACCGTTGGCTTTTGGAAGAGAAAACAAAAGGGATAGTTAGAGAGAAGAAAATGAGAAAGGTTCGGCGGGGAGTTTATATGAATCTAGCTTTTCACTACTTTTATATTTGGTTTTGGAAAGCTCTTTTGTGAAGTAACATTAGCTAAGCTTTCTATGTCCAAGCTATAAAAGTATGAAAATTTATCTAACATAAATTTTGGTTATTTAAAGAGTAGGTAGGTAAATCTGGTAATTCTTGTTGTCATAATCGTAAAAGTATAGAAAATAATTTAATAAAATAATAAAATATCGCAATCCTTGAATATAAAAAAAAAATATAAATAACGAAAATATTTGTATATTATAAACGAAAAATAAAATATGTAACACAAATCGAGTTGTATATCAAACAAAAAACCACAACAATAAAAACAAAAAATAAAAAGAAAAAAACTAATTTATTGGAAGATTTTTGTTTTTAGTACCTACCCTAAAAAAAAAGTACTAAAAATAACAAGAATACCTTCTTAAAATGGAATCATTAATTTAAGTAGAGATCGTGGTAGGTATTTTTGTTTTATTCTTATTTTTTTTTGTTTTTCTACCTTCTTTTGTACCTTCTTTTTTAACGTCTTACCTTTATAACAACAAAAATTGTTTATATATATACATTTTATATATAACTAATATTTTATTGGATCAAATACCAAAATGTAAGGACTTATTAATGGACTTTAAGTGTGAAAAGAAAATTATTCCTTTATTTTGTTTTTGTTTTTTTTCTTTTTTGTGTGAAAATAAGAAATGGAGGTTAATATTTTACATCATCATAAAAATGATAAATTTTTGTTTTTCATATATATAAATCATAAGATTTACAAGTTAAAGTTTGTATAGTTAATCATGCTATTTATGGGATAGCATAATAATAATAGTAAATAAAAATATTTTAATTTTAACATTTCAAAGTGTGTGTGTGTGTGTGTGATATAAAATCAACTGGACTAGATTAACCATGTTAAATGTGTATATTGAAATGGTTTTTTTATATATTTTTAAGTCAATAAAACGAAGTGCCGTTACAAGTCATCATAAGTCCGAAAATTAAAAATTACGTCATTTTATTCATACTTATGTCATAAGGTCGGACTTATGACATAAATGACATTAGTACAAAAACCTAGAAATGACATAAATACGAATTTATTTTATTTCTTTGTATTTTTTCGTACCTTATGTCTATTTATATTACAAATTTTAAAAAAATATCATAGTCCTAAGTACAAAAATTTAATTTTTTCGTATCTACTTTTGCGAATGACATGTCCAAAAAAAAAATAATGATTTTTTTTTACTTATGTCATTCTTGATTTCAGACTGCATTTATGACAGACAGATCAAAATGGATTATTTTATGTAATATAAAGTGATTCAGATGTGTTTAGGGTTTGCTGAACCACATTCTTGTAGCAAAATTATTCCTGTCTTTATTTGGTTGAAAAATTATATAGCAATAATTATTTAAAATAGATTCATGTGTACATACGCATATTAGTAAAGTACCAGTGTTACAAAAACGAAAATGAAAACACATTGAATGATGGTTGCTCTTAAACTGAATTTATTTGTTATAATAATATTACAACATGTGGTTTGTAACTGTTAGAAAACTAAAAAAGTGATGGGACTATATGTATACGTAACAACCTGCTTAAATTCTATTGAAAATATTTTTAAAGTTAATTATTGACTAAACAAATATAATCTGTTTTTTTTTTTTTTTTTAAATCAAAGTAAAATCTCTTTAGAAGTAATTTTTAAACAATTAAATGGAAATATATAAAAAAAAACAAACAAACAAAATCAAAATTAAATCAAAAATTAAATCATCAGTGTAGGGGGTGAACCTAAAAATAAACAAAAGACAGAAATAAAATAAAATAATAAAAAAAACTATGATAGAAGTAGTTTACGAATAAAACATTGAAAATAATAAACGATTGTCCTCTGTTCAAAATATTTTGAATATACAAATCTACTCAAATTCATAGAAATTACTATAGGTATATAAAGTATAATTATTGTATTGTATGCACGTATAAATTTGGGATGTACATGACATTAGGATTTTGTATGAAATAAACAAAAATAATAAATTCATAGACAATACCACAAAGAATTGAATTTATGGTCATATAGAGAATTGAATTAATGAAAATATACTTTAATTTTATTTTTATTTTTTTATTTCTGTTTTATTTACATAATTTTTTTTCCACATTTTTCCTAAATAATCTTAAATTTTTAAATATTTAATTTTTATTTACAAAATTAGTTTTAGTATTATTATTATTATTATTTTTTATTGGGTACAATTTAAATTATATACAATAGTAATTTACAAGCACTAGTTACCATATGGCTAGCGACTTTAAGTTTTAGTAAATTAACTTTAGTGTTTATATATAATATAATTTATATAACTTTAATTTTAAATATTCCAATTAGTTTTTATTTGTAGCAAAAAAAAAGGTTGTTGTATTTATGATGGATGGAAAATTTCCTGAAATAAGTCTTGCAAATTGTTTAAATGCAATTTCGTCGAATATAATATAAATCTAATTGAATCCTAAATCGATATCGACCGATTTTTTATGAACTAAAATTAATTTTACCTATTCTAATGGCATATACCAAGCTCTGTACACATTTATCTAAATACATCAATAATTAAAATAGTAATGTGAAATTTTTTATTGCCAAATTTTTCTCATGACAATACAACAGTTACATTCCATTATTTTTTAATAATATTCTCGAATAGTTAGAACCTGTTGCGTCTTTGTAAATATAATTTAATTATTTACTAATTAATGTTTAAACATACAATTTATTACAAATTATTTATTATATTATATTATATATAACTATTATGTAACAAGCAAATTTGACATAACGAATTTTGTTACTGTTTCTTCGGATATTAAATATTAATATTTAGATATTTAAATTATGTAACAAGCAAATTTGACATAACGAATTTTGTTATTGTTTCTTCGGATATTAAATATTAATATTTAGATATTTAAATTACGTAGATATTAGAAGCCGGCGATTTGAAGTTTGATAACAATCATACCTAATTTCATTATAAATTATTTATTTATTTATTTATTTATTAATTTCAATCTACTGGGTAGTCCCTTACAGATTTTGTTTATAAAATATTAAAAACTAAAATAAAATAAAATTAGAAATAGAAAACAAAAATTCTAAAATATAAAAATAATTTCAAATATAAAATAACATTAATAATAAGATGCATTAACAATTTCAAGTTAAAAATAACATTAATTCAAGAAAAGAAGTTAAAAAAAAGAAACATTCAGACTTAAGTAGTATAAATAAATATTAATAGTAATAGCAATAGTAATTATAAAAAGGCAGTACATTCCAGTAGCGTGCGGTGGGTTTTGTCATAAGGTGTGCAACAAAATTAAAAGACATGTATTCGGAAAACAAATATACATATAATGTAATTCACATATGTAATCGAGAAAAACATTAACTTGAAAACTAAAACATAAATAAAAACATAAAAAGCTTATATAATTAAATAACATGATTAAATATACTTAGTTAGTTATAAATAAAATCCATTCGTCTATCTGTCTTAATAACAAAATCATCAATTACATTTTCATAAAAATCTACCTTTGACTGCAAATAAATTAGCAGTTCTTTTTCAATCGCAATCAAAGATAAATTACTTAATCTATTTTGCCCCATTGTATTACGACAATACGATTTTATTCTTTTCAAAGCTGAAAAAGATCTTTCAACCGATGCTGTTGAAAAAGGAATTGTAACAATTAAATGGGCCAATTTATTGACTTCACTCAATGCTTCAGTCAGCTCATGATCTTTAATGTACTGAATTATTTGAGTTACAGTCATGTTATTTATAGATTGTGACTGGTATATCACGCAAAGTTCATTATTAAGACGTACAAAATCAAAATATTTTTCATAATTTTCTTTCAATGAGTTTAAACCTTCAACCGGAAATTCTTTTTGATATTTATAAAAAAAATTTGAATTTAATAGTTCAAAAAATTTTAAGGCATTAAGTTTTTCAAACCGCATGTCCATTTGGTTGTAAATTGTGTCTATTATTTCATTGTACAATTGCTTATATATATTAATTTTGGATCATTTGTTACCATGTCACGTCTTTTTTTAATTGTTGGTCCTGCAGAAGACACAATATCTTGATATATATATTTTCAAAATTATTAGTATTTCTCATATTATGAATGACAGCTTTCGTTTCTGTCGATTCTGAAGAAGTAGAATTCTCATTATGTCCACGAAATGCATTTTCTTGTTTTCCCAAATAACAAACAACATCAATTAATCTTTTCAGAATATTTCGATTTCTAGTTACTTTTTCGTTATGTTTCACAATATTTAAGGATTTTTGATGATGTAACATTAAGTCTATTCTCAGCGTGCCGAAGGTTTTTGAGGACACAACTGAAAATATATGAGATTGTGTTTTCTCATGTTTTTTTCCAGCTCCATGCAAATGATTTAAATCAAAATATCCTTGTACAGTCCATATATTTTTGTCTTTCCCAAACAGCAGACACGGCCAACAATATAATCTATTTTCTTCATAACAACCACATATCCACTTGAATTTTTCATAAATTGATTTCTGAAAATGTCGTTCACATTGTTTGTCTTTTATTTTTATAGCTTGCGTTATATTTAAATCTGGTGTAGGTCTTGATTGCATTATTTTCTTTTTAAATTAAATATCCCGGTTCGAAAAAGAATTTTTCAATAAATCTTGATATTATGTATCAACAAAATGTCAAAAGCCAGAATATAAAAAATAAACATACCATAAACTCTTAATATTAATTAAAAAGTCCAACTTGAAAATTAATAGGCACTTATTTTTAAGCGAAAACAAATTAATGTATAACAAGAATTTTAGAATATTAAGTTATTATTCTAACTTTATTTTCTCGTCTTACTTATTTATTCACTTGTCATTGTCACATTTATTTTTTGTTTTTGTTTTGTATATCATTAGCTAATTCTATTTCACCACGTGCAATTTAAAGCCTGCACACCCGAGTAGTATAAATTTTTTAACTTAACCTGAAATTTAAGTAAAAAATAATAGAGACAGATTGATATCTAAATATATGAAATAACGTGCACAAAATATACTGCACGTTGTCATATTAGAATTCACCTTTTCTTCCGCCTGAATATATGCACAACAGTGGTTCTAAAACAAAATGAATAAACGAGCAAAAGGATATACTGCACGTAGTCATTAATTCTATCATATTTTTTAGTTTTAATTTTTTTTTTCTCGTTTGCCTGAATATATGCAAAAAAAGTGGTGTTGAAAACATTTCAAATTTCAATCTAATAATTTTCAGTGAGGAAGATGATTTTAAGTTATGGTTTGATTTTTTTTTAATTATTATTAATAAAATATGATTATTTACAGTATGAATTGATTATTTATAGGGTGTGCAGTGCACACCTTGCACTCTATGACCGCACGCGACTGGTACATTCAAATGATAATAGAGAATAATTTTAATAAATTTGTAGAATAAAATTATAATCAATTAAAATTAGAAGAATTATTGTAATGTACAAAATAAATTTATATAAATATAAATTTTTTAAAACCTTTACGTCATTTTACTTTTAATAAAAAGAACAAGATTCGATTTATTAATTAATATTGATACATAGACGATTTTTAAAACCTTTACATCATTTTATTAAAAGTAAAATGTTTTAAAAAATTTATATTTATATAATATTTTGTAAAAAATACATTTTACAATGAAATTTTGGTCGATTTTTATAACTCACAGATGTTCTATTGACATCTTCTAATAAGTTATAAAATCAATCAAAATGAAAATAGGAGTTGTATAGGTAGTCTAACACTAAAAATACATACTGATGAGTTCTAATAGTGTTATGATGAAAAAAAAAAATTTTTCCAAAACATATTTTATTGTAATGTATCAAAAAATGTTATGATTTTTCTCCTAAAAACGAATCTACTGTAGTTGAAATCAATTACTGAAAAATTGTTATTAAATAAGCGCTGAGAGTTTGCTATAGGTTAGGAAAAATCATAGTTCGTTCTATGACTTTGAAGCTTCTGAAATCGCGCACTGGGACATAGATATTATAAAAACGAAGGATAGATGGACATTTTATTCTGCCAGATAAGCTAACATAGGAAAACATCACAGAAGCAGTATTTGGCATAGCCTCAAGAGTAGAAAGCTTAATAAGTTGACATTTAGCTAAATATCCAGTAATATAAGGTTGCCAGTTGAATTTACGTAGACAAAACGTAATCATATTCTTTTGAACAGACTCTATTCTCTTAATATGTTTATTATAATAAGGCATCCAGATCGGACAAACATATTCGAGGTGAGGGCGAACGAGTGCAGTATATAAATTTTTGAATGTATAAGGATCAGAAAATTGCTGTGAGTTACGCTTAATGAAACCTTACATGGAAAATGTTTTAGAAATAATTCGATCTATGTGAGCATTAAAAGTTAATTTATTATCGAGAATGATACCCAGATCTTTTGTTTCGCAGACATGTACAATAATAGAACCATTGATATTATAATAAAATTCAATTAGAATTTGCTTCCCAGAAAATCACATGTAACTGCACTTATTAATATTTATGGTAAGGCCATTAATGTTACACTAAGAGCAGAATTTGTCAAGATCCTGCTGCAGCAGATGGCAATCTTCGTACGACTTAATAACCGCAAAAATTTTAGTATCATCAGCAAATAATAAGATCAAAGACTTAGGTAATATCGAAGTCGATATCGTTCATAAACAATAAAAATAATAATGGCCCCATATGGGTTCCCCGAAGGCCCCGAAGGTATATGACGTGCAATTTTGTATTCTAACGCACATTTTACAACCAATCAAATAAGATTGAACCCATAGAAGGAAGGTACCATGAATACCAAGAGCCTGAAGTTTAGAGAGTAGTAAGAAATTGTCTACTTTGTCAAAAGCTTTAGAAATATTCGTGAATATCATATCTACTTGATAGCCTTTTTCAATTGCATTGAAAACTGTGTGTAGAAAAACTGCTAAATTAGTGGATGTAGATCTTCCATCCATAAAGCCATGCTGATTTGGAGATATGTGTTCTTTAACCAAGAAAAATATTTTATCTGTGACAATAGCTTCGAAAAGTTTAGGAATAGATGATAATTTGCAATTTTAGACCCTGATTTGAAAATAGAAATAATGTTTTCCATCATTTCAATTTACTCCTTGCACTAATGAATTTATTTTTTATTGAATTATCTTAGACAACAACCGCATATGTAATAATTTATTTAAAACAAATATAGGTATTTAAATTTAATTTTGGCGAGAAAAAAAGAGACGCTGTACATGTAGGGTGAGTTGAGAAAATTCTGTAAATTAAAATTGTTGTATGTTAAGATGTATTTGTATACTTATATATTAGGGAAATATTTAAATAGAAAAATTTGATTAAAAATTAAAAATTTTTAAAAAAAATATTTAATTTCGCTACGTCTCCTACAATCTAACATTATAAAAAATAATAATGAAAATCGATTGTAAAATGTTTCAGATTGTTTACCGTACTTATTTCAAATTATAGATTAAATATAATTATAATTATATGTGACTTTTATGACTTCAGAACATAATTATAAGATTGTTTAAATTTCGGAGCAAAAATATTTATTTTAAAATATATTGAGTAAAATACGAATTTATTATACCAATTCTGTTTCATCTCAATCCCAAATATTTATTTTAAAATATTTCATGGGCTTCACACCTTATTCCATATCAGTTAAATATGATAAAATATTATTAAATATATGTTAAATATTATTAAAAATGCATAATATTCATTGTAAAAATGATAAAAAATTAGTCATAAGTTTCTAGTCATAAGTTTCTAAAAATTAGTCATAAGTTTCTAAAAATAAATTTTTTTTTTGTTCATTATATTTTTGTTTACTATTTTTATAATATATATTTAATTTTTTGTAAATTGTTTTGTAAATGCCAAGTTTGGCTAAAATATATAAATAAATAAATTATTCTTGCTAACTCAATCAACTCAACGATCGATACGTCATTTAATATGTTTATTAATATCTTCCAGTGTTACATAATAATTATTCAGTTCTGTATAGATTCAATTTTAAGGCAATATTTCCCTTTACTAAGATTCGATTATAAATCGGCTAGACAAATGACAAAAAAAACTGATTTAATTACTTCCGAACAATAATGACCATATACCTAAACATTTTAATTACAAAATTAAAACAATAGTTATTTGATTGATCAGATTAAAACTTTTTAAGTTTATAACATTATGAGATTACACCTTATTACTGTAGAAATACAAAAAGTTTTTATTTTTTATATATTTTTTTTTTTTTGTTAAAATTGATATTGTGTTAAAAACTCTGCACGAATGTCCTTCGTGTATTTTAAATTAAATCATGACAAAACAATTTAAACTTTAACAACAAAATATTATAATAATAATTATTATTATTAAAATTTTTAATTAAAAATATTTTTAAATAACCAAATTTTAACAAATAAATATCATGTGTAGTCTCTATTTGTAAAAATTATTAAAACTAAAAAACTATTTAGAATAGAATTCTAAATTTCTATTTTAGATATAGAAAATCTCTATTTGTAAAAATTATTAAAACTAAAAAACTATTTGGATTTTTTGTTATTACCTTTTTAATCCTTTAATATTCATTGTATTGGTATAAATTTTAAAAAATTAATTTTTTTTTTATTTGCAAAATTATAATCTGTTTAATTTCTATTTATTTTATTTTCAGGTGAGACTAAATCAGAGCAATAAAAAAAATGGTTATATTTAAGAGCAATAAACAACTTCTGGATCTAAACTTTAAAGGTAAAATGTTATCATCAATAAAAAAAAAAACTCTTATTCTAAAAGTGAAATATTTATATTTTGTTGAAATTTTATATTAAGAAGCTTATAATATAATAATTTTTGCAATTAACTGCATTTATGCTATAAAATCAAAATGTATAGTTAATATTTATGAAATTTCTAGAAAGCCTACTGAAATTTGGATCTGGAAAATTTTTATTAAACTACAAATTTGTAATGATATTGAAATCAAAACTCTATTTAATAAAAAAATCTATAGATTTTTTTGATGACACTCTCAGTGAAACATGATTTTTTAATAAAATATAATAATTTTTTTTGTTATTTATTTATTTATATATCATTGCTTCAATGCTAACCTATGCCATACGCCAAAACGTACTTTTCAAGTAAATCGACATTGAAGTTTGCAGCTTTATACAAAATTGTGCTATTTTGATTAATTGAATTATTGTTAATTGAATTGGTTGGTAATTTTTAGGGCTTGTAGATTTTTTTTATGATTTTAAAGCCCCAGTTTGAATTTTATTAATTTCTTTTGTATGCTATATACCCATGTATTAAATCATAATCCTCTCAGATTAATAAAAGTAAACGATTCTAAAAAAAGTAATAATACCAATATATTAAAATTTTAGTTTTTGTATAGGTACATGTAGAACAAACTTGTTCGAAAAAATTGTAATTTAATTTGTACTATATTATGTAAGGCATTGATATTTTGATTTTTTATTGAATTTTGATAATATTTAACGTGGCACAAAATTGAATGCAATAATTGTGTAAACTCTTATTTGTAGCATATCCATAGCACACCATTTTTATAATGCACGTTGAACATTTTAGATCTAAAGTCAATAATAATGAATATTTGGCCCATATAACAATTAGTGAATGTTATGGACCAAACAAACATGGATAGAAATATTTCTCAAAAATGTATGCAAATACTGGGCTATATCCAAATATGTGGCGTATGACACAAATAAACACAATTTGCACTTACAAATCGATAAAAAAGTGGATATGGAAAAAACGCATGGGCGTATCTCAGTAGCTAGGAGAGATATATTATAAATCTGATTGTAGATTTTGAAAGAGCAGACTGTGAAACCCGTGAAATTACAGTTAGATTAAAAATGGACAAAAGTGGCTTATGACACAAATCAGTATCAGTAACAGTTTATATATTAATATTTTAGTATTATAATATCAGTTTATCAGTACACATCAGTTTATACATTAATATACAGGCAAAATTTCAGACCTTTTTCAGAGATGTTGGTCGAAATTAATAAATTTATATAATTTTATAATTTGTTTTTAAATTCAAAGTTCGTTATTTTTTGTTTAACAAATTTAATAAATTATTTCTATTATTCCATTAAAATATCATAAAAGGACTAAACCGAAGGACGAAAATATCTAATAAAAAAATTTTAATTTCTTTTTTATTTATTGTTCTAATTTTTTGAAAAATTTGATATTTAAGGTTAGAACAACATTTTTGTAGTTATTGGAAATGGTCGAATATTTTCATTTTAGTAAATCCCCCTACTATTCTTCTTTTGGGTTGTTAATTAGTGATAGAAAGCCTACTACCTAACAATTTTGTAGTTGTTGGAAATGGTCGAATATTTTCCTTTTAGTAAATCCCAATACTACTCTTCTTTTGGGCTGTTATAACCGATGATAGACGGTGATAGACTTCATGGATAGAATTTATTGATTAAAATACATTATACATTGGCCAAAAGCTTGATAGAAATGATAATTTTACTTGCTTCTCTGTTGCCAAAATACTTTATATACGCCTAACTTTAGATTTTCTTATTAAAATATTTTCTTTAATAATATTAAAATATTTTTTTATTTTATTTTATACTGCATTAAATTACATAAAAATTTAATACAATATTACAGTTATATACAATCATCACTAACTATACACGCTACCAGCAACTTCTGAGGAAATGAAATTTTTCCATACACAAACAAATTGTATTTTTTTTATTCAAAAAAAATATTCATGAGTGTCAATTAATTCAATTATCAGAATATTTACGTAATAAATTTACGTAAGCAAAGTTGATTTTTAAATGAAATAAAAAAAAAAAAAAAAACTATAATAAATATATACAGATCGCATTATATTCATATTATTTTTATTTTTGTTTTTTTTTTTTAAATTTAATCAATGTCACTCTACACACGTCTGCACATCCATCATTTTTATATTCTTTAATATACAATTTTTAAATAACATTATCATTATTAAATTATTGTATACATTCTAGAATCTATTAACAGATTAACAACTCTTAAAAGCTTCAATTTACCATCATTATATTTTATCATGAGTCCTGTTAATTTTTAAATTTTTAAAGAGTTTTTAAATAGAATAAAAAACCAATCAATTCAAGTCGGTTTTATTTCGAAATATATTTTTTTTACTTTTTTTACATTATTTTTTTTTTTTTTTTTTTTGTTTTTACAATTTTTTTATTTACAATTTTTTTTTTTTTAAGATAGGACAAAAATTCATGTCATACCCGATCTCTATATTATTATAAGTAAAAAATTACACATAGGTAGAATTTTTCTATTTTCAGGTTAATTTAAATAAAAAAAAAAAAAAATTGAAATTGAAATTGAAAAAAAAAGAAAAAAATAAATTAAATTAAATGTGTGTATAGTTATATTTTGAGGCAAAAATCCTTAAAGGGTTAAAATATTTGAATGTAATTAATTGAAATTCTGAAAAGTGCTTCGTCATTTTTATGCCATTTTATCTAGGATACTATTTTAATTTATCCTTTTTTTTGTTGTTTTAATTACGTTTTATGTTTTTCTTTTTCTATATTTTTGTTATTTGGTGAGTTGAAATAAATTTATAAATTTTTAATTTTTTTTTGTATAGAATCGTTTACTTTTATTAGTCTCAGAGGATTATGATTTTCAATTATGATTTATATTCGAAGTAAATAATTGATTTCAGATTATATGGGCTGAAAAACATCCTTTTGATATAATTTGATAGACAGAAGATGGAGGTGAGCTTACTTAAAATTATATTTTGTTAATGAGTGATGTATATACATCAACTTGATGTTATAAAAAGTACTTGTAGGTTTGATATGTTTTAGAATAGATTTTGATAATTATTATATGTTGCCCTTTTCAAATAATTATCATTTAGCTTCAAAAATGTAATTCTGCGCTTCAGAAGTATATACAAAGTTAAAAATAAAATACTAAAAAAATGGTATATACTGAAATTAGGAAAACGCAAGATGAAGATGAATAATATATAAATTTAATTAAAAATATATATATATTTTTTTTTTCATAGCCAAAACAGTAGGTGGGGACCTTTTATACCGATTGGTACGTTTGGCTAGGGTGGGAAATTAAAATTAGGAAAGGAGGATGGTAAAAGGGAATGAGGACAATTACGAACGAAGGTGTTAATGTTCGTCTTGAATCTATTTAGGTCATAAATATAGAATTTGTCATGTTTTGGGAAAACATAAGATGGAATTTGGCTCCACATTCGGGATGTTGAAGTTATAAACGAATTTTCATAACTTGTCTTAACATATTAGAGTTATTAATATGATAAATGATTATAAACTAAGCTTGAATACGGCCTAAATGTATACAAAATGATTTTATAAAATTAAAATATAAAATGAAGGACATTATTTGCAGTTAAAAAGACGGTACATTTCTTAAACCAAAAATTCCGCATAGCATAAACGTTCATGCGAAAATGATTTGATAACTGTATATAAACATGTGTTTTATAGCTAATGAAAAATAAGGTAAACAGGAAATCGTTAAATGCCGGAATAAAGGTATCAGACCATTAGAATATTACCCATTTCGATCACATTGGTCCGATGGATATAACGGCGAAACAATACGAATATATGTTAACAGTAGTTGTAGATTATTTGTCAAAATACATCCCAAGCGGCATACATTAAGCACCAATTCTAAACTGTAGTGTAAGCCTGTGACTTTTTATTAACAGAGTTTCTTATCATTTTATTAACCAATTTAGTGTTTAGAATCTGGTGATAGATGGTTGTGTATGTGGCTCTATCCAACAAAGACATTACCAGCAGAAGATGAAATGAAAAAATTAAAATTACAACAAACATATTTTGGTAACCCTAAACAAGTAATAACATGATAATCATTGTGCCTAAAGGCAGACATCTTTAAAAATGTTTGTAAAAATGGATTAAACATATTTCAATTACTGTAGGTGTTCCGAGAACGGTGCAGAATAATAATTGACGTATTAAAAAGATTGTCGTTTGTGGCACAACCAGAAAAATGGTATCAAAATATAAATATAGTACCAAGAGCTATCAATAGGTCTATGCAAAGAACACGTTCTGAAATTTTATTTGGAACGAAGATGAAAAAAAGAATTAGAACTTAGAATTACAAAAACCGAATTATACGATTAACTAAATGAAAAAAGAGATGAAATAAAGTTGGATCTGATACATACAGTTGGATGATGGATGGAAATAGAAAATCTTATAATTTGAGAAAAAAACAGGAAAGAAAGTTTAATTTGGAAGACCTCGTAGCAACAAAACGAACACAATTTGGAAAATAGAAACTGTCGTCCAACTTTTTAGGATCATATGAAATTACATCGGGTGGAAAGTGAAGGTGAAGATGAGCTGTAACAATATGAAACCATATGGCCATGATTGTAATAAGTAAAGTGGTTCAGTATGGCCGAATATAGAACTATCACTCTTTTTAATATCAACCACAGGTGCCAACACTATTAAATATTAACAAACGTCAGTAACAACACTGTCATGATGACATGATCTTAATTAAATACAAATTTTATTTGTAACAAAATCAAATCAATTTATGCAAAACTGTTGCGATTGATTGTAGTAAAAGGCTCTGAGTTGTAAAATTTAATATTAGTTATAAATAATATTTGAAACATTAAATATAAAATAAATAATCAATCATTTAAATGTGTAGGTAGGTTTTGAGCATTTCTCCAAAAAATAAAGTACCATTTTTGGAGAAATGCTCAAAATGTAAAAAAAATGACCAGGGATTAAATCTAAAAAGAATATCCCCAAAAAAAAAAAAAAAACGAAGAAACAAAGTTTTAGTTTGGTTAGCCTCTGTTCGGTATAACAAAGGAAATATCTCTTTTTTACAGTACTTACGGTGAAAAAATATTTGATTTCCGGTTTTATGTAAATCATTGGATCAAAATATAAGAAAATATATCCAATTAGAACTTTGTTTTTGTGTTTTAGGATTAAGATATTTGGTTAGGGATTTTGGAACGGGCCTTAACGGAGCCATAACGATATTATATGACAGTTAGACAGTCAATATATTCAGTTCAGTTCTAGAATTAAAATTTCATCTTATTGTCAAATTTGAAACAATTTTCATTTAGGAACTATTTACAGTTTATTGAAGTCAGATTAGTTTTGAAGAGAGTTATACATGAAATTGTTTGAATTTTGAATTTCGAATTGATGACATTGTTTTTAAAGACAATGAAATACATGAAATATTTGCAAATATTCTAAATTGTATTCCGTTGTTATTCCTCTAGATTTGAATTATATTCTTTAGGCATGGTAGAAGCATGTACCACTCAGATAAAAAATTAAGAACCCGAAATTAAATTATTTCAATCTTTTTTTTAACTTATACATTTCTAGCGACCGAAATCCGGAATCAAAAGCAATAAAACTATTTTCCAACTGATTAATCCATACATATTATTATTTTGCAAAAATTTCCATTTACCTCTTGATTTAATATCTTAAATGCTCAACTCTTCAACTCTAAACATAAAAAAAAAAAAAAATTTCGTTCAATTGAATTTTGTGTTTATTTTCTTTTTTTGCATGAAATTCAATATAAAATTTTATTTATTTTTGTTTTTTTAGTTTTTTTTTTTTTTTTTTACACCAATACATCCTACCATAATACAATTATTATTTCAATACATTTATTAAGAATATCCTTCCTTTTATTTATGTAAAATCTATGAAAATTTGTTTTTTTTTGATGATAGGTCGCCTTTTCAGATTATATCGAAGGGTCGCAATTTAACTAACTTTTAACTTGTATATTTTATTTATGTTGTTTTTATTGTTTTTGTTTTTTTTTGTTTCGGTCTGGTTATATTTAAACGTCAAGGTAAATTTTGAAAGTAAAAAAAAAAAAAAATAAAAAAAACAAAATTATTAACAATTCCGGTATTATTTGTGCACAAAAGAGGATCATAGAGAAGGAGAATGGCCCAATAAAAATGAACAAAAGCATTACAAAAACAAAACAAATAAAAAATCATGAGCATTTTGAAATGGAAATTTTTGCTGAATAATTTAATAAAATTAGTCTGATTTGAACATTTTTTTCTGTTTAATTTTTTTTTTGTTTTTTTACATGCACATTTCATGATTGAATCCTGAATATTTGAAATACTGTAAACTGAAAAAAAAAAAACAAGAAAATAAATAAATGAAAATCTTTTAAGTAGCTTAAAATTATACCATGCAGAAAATTAAGCAAATTATTTATTTTATTTTATAGGAGGTCAAAATTGTTAATATACAAGGATATCATTCTCTAAAATATAAATAAACGAATTTAATTAACATATTTTTTTATTTTTTTTTTTTTATTTTTAAATGTTTATTAAATCGCAGATTTTTAGGTTAAATTATTGTATATACATTATATATAGTATTAAAGAAATTGATGTGTGTTTTTGTTTGCAAATGTATTTTAAAATATTCTAAGGAATTTCTGAAATTTTAAAGGTGAAAATTTATTAATTTAAATTGTTGGTGTTTAGAATTGAATTCAACATCATCATCAGATTGTTGTAACACCTACATTGTGGCATAATATGTTATCGCGGTAATATTATTCCTAAATTATATTAAAATACATATTGTAATATTGTCTTGTAAAATTTCAATAGAATTAATAGGACTGTAAGTTAGAAAATTAATTCGATACTAAATAGGGAAAATATTCATATAGAGATTTATATCTGTATCACATAAACAGACAAATAACAACTTTATTTATTTAAGAAAGTTTTTGTCGTCATTTTTACTTAATAATAACTAAAATAATAAACAAATATTATTCAGCTAGCCTAAATAGGTCATAAATAAGAACAGTCATAGGTGTAAATACAATAGTTTAAGCTCTAAAAATTTTAGAATTATTAAATAGTTGTCAATGGCAAGAAATTATTAAATAACTAGCTTTGTAACCCGTCATAAATGACGGAAGCAAAATAAATCCTAGTTTCTTTTTTTCTTTCATTAGATTCTTTATTCCGAAATTACAGTACTTATGTTTATATCACTTTTTATTTATTTTTATTTATGTTTATATTGGCCTAACACTAATCTTTTTTTTTTTTTATATAACAGAAAAAGAAGTACCATACCAACAAATTTGTATAAAATGTTTGTATTTTTGTATGGTATACTCGTACTCACTTCCATTTAGTTATAATTCGTTCGTTGGGTTCCATTTAGTATAAATTATACCGTATTAGCGTTATTGTGGCCTCTGGGAGAGCAAATTTAAAAATGGGATCTTATTTTCATATAAATTTTGTCTTTTGTATACTGTATAGGGATCTTATTTTGCTATATGGATAAACTGTTATTATGGTATTGTGTTATTTTTAAAAAAATATTCAAAAATTTGTATCTAAATTGGTAAAATTTACAAAAAATACAAAAACATTTTCATCAATAATTTTCAATTTAAAAAAAACAATGTTTTATTATCCGACGTAGAAGTAGAGTTTATTAACCTACTCTACTTCTAGCAAATTCTATTGATTGAACAGTGAACCTGAACAGTGAAGTGAACAGTGAACAGTTAACACTGAAAATAAAATAATATATTTGGAATGGAGCATACAGAACATACAGAATACAGATACAGCAAATAATAAAAAAAAACAAAAAAAAAAACAAAAATAATTTTTTTTGAGTGAAGTGAGTTACGCACACAATAATTACAAAAATAAAAGGTATAAGCAATAAACTAGTATAATGTATAATATTATACAATACAAATATGCTGATACACATGTATATTATTGTGTATAATTTTAAGTAATAAGAATAACCTTTGAGTGAATTATGTTTTTTTTTTTGTGTTAAATCCTGTTTGCCTTTTGGTTATTATACCATATTAAACTATTGATTAAATTTCTATTAGTCCTTATTATTATAAATCAAAAAAATTGTTTGTTTTATTTATATTATTATTATTATTTTTTATTTTTCCTTATTATTTGCGAAGAAGACTAACATTAAATTAAAAAAATATAGTTCATGCAATCAATTTTTCCTGCAAAGGTTCAGCATGGTAGACAGGGGTTAAAAAAAAGCACCAAAGCAATTTGTATATATACGCATTTGTATACATATGCAATTTGTATATGTGTTGGAGCGTTCCGTCGAACTTACAAACATCCAGATAAATGCAGAATAATATATATATAATAAACAAATAAAAATAAATATAACTTTAGTATTCGTGGGTTATGTTTTTTTCATAAATAGGTTCAATCGTTATTAATTTATTAACAATAAATTTTTTTTTAATTAAATATTTTAATGTTTTAAATTCATAATAATAAATATGAGCAAAATCTAATATTACATAATATTATTTTATTTTCATATACAAGCGAATATACAAAAAAAATAATATTAAAAAAAACAAAATAACTAAGAAATTTTATTGATGATCCAGACTGTTTTTATAAACCAAAAATCTGGGGAATTTACTAAATACAAATTACAAAAACAAAAAAAAAAAAAAATAATAATAATAGCAATTTTCTGTATGTTATTGTCTATAAAATTCATATCAAAATATCTTAATTTTCCAAATCATTAAATAATTATTTTACTTATATATACCTACTAGATATACATATTGAATATTAAGCTAATATAATAATTTTTTGTTACAAAAGTTACAAAATAAAAATGTAGACATAAAATTTGGTAAAATAATAATAATATGCGTATACCTGTGGAAAAACGAAAAAATCTAAATATTCTAATAAAAACTGGGTAATAAGGATAACAAAAGCTATTTACCTTAATATATCCTTTTTATTTTTGTTTTTATATTTTATTTTTATGATTTTACCAATCATTGGGTTATTAAGTAATACGTAAATATATACCAATTATGAGATGGTTTAATTTCATTCTTTTATTATAGGTATTTTTTTTTTATTAAAATACACCTTTTAATATATACATTACAATAATCAATAATATTTTGATTAAACTTAAATTATTGAATATATCCTTTGATAAAAACTAAAAGTTGATTATGATTTTGGTAGCTAAAACTTTAATAATTCATGCAATTAAATTTAAAGACTTAACATAATATTGTTATAATATACTAGTAGGAACGGCCCATGCTCACGCACTGTTTAATCATTTAATAAAATATTTATCACAAAATTATATCTTAACTTATCTAAACCAACTCTCTTTCATAACAGGAATAATTGAATTATAATAGAGAAAAAAGAGTTAATAGATCGCGTGGTAATTGGATGTGCTCACATTGAATTGCAATTGTAGTCAACAAAATCTGTTGCAAAAGCTGGCCATTAGCGTTTATATTATGTCATCAATTGCAATTGCATCTTCATAATATGTGCGCGTAAATGTTATCATTCCATTTTTTTGTCAGTTATTCAGTTCATAAACGTTTTGAATTTTCGATTCTGTAATTTTGATATTTTCTATTTTGACAATTTAAAAAATTTATTTGTAGCAAATAGCTCTTTATTTATATTAAAGTGTTGGAAAAAATATATTTATTTTGATAAATCATTGCTACATATATAAATTTCATACCTACATTTAGACATTTTGACAATTTTGTGAATTTTGAAAAAACTTTTCACTGTTTTATTTAATCCTAACTTCCTACGTTTATTTGAAATAACTTAATTACCATTCAATTTTATATACAAAAAAAAATTCATTTTTAATTTAATTTTCCTCACTTGAAAAATAAATTTATATAAATATAAATTTTGTAAAACCTTTATTTACATTATTTTACTTTTAATAAAAAGAACAAGTTCCATTTATTAATTGATATTGTGATACATAGACGTTTTATGTCACCATTGTATCTATAAATATTATTATTATAATTTGAATTAACAAAATATGTTTAGGAAATTGTTTCGTTCATCATAACACTAATAGAACTCATTAGTAGGTTTTTTTAGTGTTAGACTACCTATACAACTCCTATTTTCATTTTGATTGATTTTATAACTTATTAGAAGATGTCAATAGAACATCTGTGAGTTATAAAAATCGACCAAAATTTCATTGTAAAATGTATTTTTTGAAAAATAAATTTTGTAAAACCATTCTGTAAAACCTCACTTATTTTTATTTTGATGATTCCGCCGAGAAAAGAATAATATGCATTTGTATTTGTAGCTATATAATCAATATAATATAAACAATGAAAAACCGTTTTGAAAGAAAAAAAAAACAAAAACAATTTTAACTCATCCAATTATATAAGTATTTCATTTTTGATTTACATTCCAGGCCAAAAGATTGGTTCGAATGAATGATATATGAATAATTATCTTATATACATATGATTGACTTAGTAAATAATTGTATACCTAATATAATAATATATTTTAATAGTTTGATGTAGGTATGCATATAGGATAGGTAAAAACTTTTTTTTAATTCATTTTTGGTGTACTTATACCTATACATCATTTATTATCAATTATTATATTATTATACACACAGATATTTCTATTTTCATATTTTTTGTCATCATGTACATTTTCCAAAAAAGAAAAACAAATCAAATTGTAAAACTGACCAAATTGGAATAGTTTAAAACTATGTTGCTTTCTTTTAAACGTGAAAAAAATTCAATCTCAATTTTAGTTAGATGTGGATTAAAAAAAATTAAAATAAAACGGATGTTGTTCCTCTTATTATTCTTTTCTTTTATTTCTTGTGTAAATAAAAATAATAATAAACAAAAAAACTGAAAAAAAATTTATTTAACTCATTCAACGCATCATCTTTCTCGGTCTGGTATACGGTTGCAAAAAAAAAAAACGTAAGCAAAAAAGAGAAAGATATAAGATGCTTAATATGATATTCATATGTATTTATATATGCATATATAAATTCTCCTATTTTCAAATTTATCTGATTTTTTGAATTAGTTTGCTTGTTTTCTGCTACTCTCCTATTACTTATGTTTTATGAACCAACGACGCAATCTCATCCATCTTGCTTATCAAGAAAAAAATCAATAAAATAAATTACAAAATTTGTTTCTTTGTTTTTTATAAATAATTATGATGACCATGTAGGTGTATATATAATAAGGTGTATAAATTGATTACTACCTACTTCCGAAATAAGATTTTTTTTTTATATACTGTACCATCGAAATGTGGTTGGTATCGTATACACACACATATATACATGCAGAATCAATATGATAGAATAGTTTTATACTCTTCTAACATATGTCTATATAAACAAATTCAATTTCAATTTTATTTACATAATATTAGCTATGCTATCAGAATTGTTTCAAGATTATAGGCGTGTTCGTAGTGGTCGCGCCTGCGCAACAAAAAAGATTTTTTGTTCGTAGTTGCATATCATCAAAAATTCTGCGCAGATAAAAAGTAGGCGCTTGTGTTCATAGTAATCAGTGTCGCGTCAGCGTCGGGCAGATTGTGCAGATTTTTTTGTGCGCCTGCTTTAGAATGATTTGTAAAGTGCATGTCATTTAACATTTAATAAATAAGAATGTCGTGAGAAAATATTTAAGTAAAAAATAAAAATTAATTATAAGTAAAAAAGTAAAATAAATGTGTTTATAATAATAATATATAAATATAATAAAATCATTATATTGAAAAAATATATAACAATTTTAATATATTTTAATATATAAGTAATATATATATATTAAAATATATTAAATATTTAAAAAAAATATAATAATATAATTATAAATAATATAATATTACTATATAAACATGTGCTGCTTCTATGAACAAGAATGACTGATAAACAATTTTCTGCGCGCCTGCGCAAGTTTTTTTGTTCATAGTGACAGAGAAAGAAATCTGCAAGACACCGACGTATGCTTTACTGCAACTACGAACATGCCTATATATAGAAATATATAATAATATAATTATAAATAATATAATATAAGTTATAAACAAATTGTGCATGTGCTGCTTCTATGAACAAGAATTACTGCTGAAGTATTTTCTGCGCGCCTGCGCAAGTTTTTTTGTTCATAGTGACAAGTAAAAAAATCTGCAAGACACCGACGCAGGTTTTACTGCAACTACGAACACGCCTTATGTAGATACATACATATGTATTTGGATATATAATATTTGCTGCAAGTGATTGCAAAGATTGTGGAATGAGAATTTCAAATTTTGTTTGGTGTTAATGTTGTTGTTTTTTTTTTGCAAGATTCGTTTTTTTATATATATGTATTGTATATTGTTATAATTGTATTAAAAAAAAAAGTTTACTTTTTCTTCTTTTCTGAGACCCCAGTAATTCATCGTTTCACCAACGAACTACGCAACCCTATTTGTTTTAAGATATGATGTTAGAAAATACTATATTAGAGTTTTAACGACAATCAAGTAAGTTGTATAACATGTAAGTTGTATCAGAGATGGGAATTTTGAATTATAATTTTAATGCATAATTTTTTTACTCATGGTTTTTATTGTTTAGTAAAAATTAATTATTATCTTTTTTAATAATGCATTAAAATAATTATTTTGAATTATATTTTCAAAATAAGTCATTATATATTCAAAAATAATGCACTTAATGTAATGCATTACCAAAAATAATTAAATTGAATTGAATTATTTTTTAATTACTTTTGAACATCAAATTTTTAAAAATTATTTGACCTATATCTGACTTGTATTTTCGTCAAATATTTTTTAATTAAAAAAGTAAAAGCAATTCATTGAATTACTTGAATTACTGTTGAGTTATTTTTTGAATGCAAAATTAATTCAAATAATTCAAAAGTAATGCATTATAATGTAATGCATTATTTTAATGAATTATATTGAAAATCTAACGAATTTTAATGAATTATTAAAGAAATTAATGCATTGCTTTAATTTATGTAAAAATGAGGATAATGGAGAGGTAATGTCTTAATTATATAATGCATTAGTCCCAACTCTGGTATGTAGTTAGTTTTATAATTTAGATAGTTTCAAAATTGTGTTCGCTTAATTACATGCACAGTGAAGAATAATGGAAACATTTAAGAATTAATTATATTGTGTTTATTGTACAAATCATTGTGAATCTACACTTACTACACTTCTACATTTAATTGTAAATACCCTTAATAATGTAAGATAATTTGAAATAGAAAAACCTAAAGTTTAGAGATACCAAAATGTGTAGGCTTTTCAAAATTGTGAAATTTCAAAATTTATCAAATACACTCATAATACCATAATTAAATTTAATTTTAATTACCTGTATTAAAATGTATTTTAATATAATTTGATTGACAGTAAATATTATTAAATTATTAACATTAAACAATAAAAAAAAAAAAAAGTTAATATAATTAATAACGGTAAACATTTAACAGTATTTAAAAGTAAAACATCAATAATATCTACATCAACTATCCAAATTTAAAATTTTCACAGATTTTCACAAAACTTTTCTCATCATCAAAAAACCAAACATCAGGATCTCTTTTGTTGCCTTTTAATTACAAAAAAAAAGGATTATGAGTATTAATTTCAAAATAAAATCCAATGTTAAGAATACCTACTCAATTAACACTTGTTTTTATTTTTTTTTTTTTTTTATGTTTCCATTACGGTATATTTTTTATGTTACGAAATTGCACAAATAATATACATATATAACATATGAAAAACAAATATACATACAACATACAAATATTCATGTTTACAAGATAATTAAAAAAACATTAAATGAGTAACACCTTTCAACAGTTTACCCTGTGTTTAATACTATCTTAATTACCTGTCTGTTGTCAGACTTCAATTTAAAAACTTTTTAAAGTGTATTGTCTTAAGAAATTTAAGATCAAAAGATTTCATTTTTATTTTATTTACTAGATAGTACCTCTACCTATGTACATAATATACGATTCTGTATTTTTTTTTTTTCATACATACCACAACCATTATTTTATTATTCTTGCAAATTTACACAAATAAAGACAAGAATATTATAAATAAATAGAAAAAATAGAAAAAGAAAAAAAAAAAAGAAAGGAAAAACCATTTTTTTTTTAGTTACTTAATTTGAAAACATAATTGAAAAACACACAATGACACAAACAAAAGTATAATTCTGCAGGTATGGTATAATACGTTTGGTAGTGAGTACAGTACCATAGGTACTGGTATAGAAACTGTTAACAAAAATAATTAAGAAAAATATTTTTAAAATGCTTCTGAATTTTGATTTTGTGAAGTTTTTAAATGGTTGTAATGGAAGAAAATTTTTTTTATTAAATTTTGGGCAATCCGGATGTAATGATTTAGTGGTATTTTGAACTAATCTGTGTTGAAAAAATAAAAACCAGGTTCAGTTGAAAAAAAAATATTTTTTTTAATACGCTATACTTTTAATACTTAAGTTCAGGGTTTAAAAAACTACAGCAGAAATAGTAAAAGCACTTAAATTATTGCTGTTGCTGACTATCACAGCATTTCAAATTAAAAAAAAAAACTATTACTGCGCTTTGCTGTTACAACTTAACCGAAGTAAAGTAATAGTTTTATGCTTTTTACACATACAAATACTACGCATGTGCTTTTGCTTTTCAAAACATAATAGCAATAGTAGAATTTTGCTGAATGCTTTTTAATATTTTAAGTCAAAGTAAAAAAAAAGCTATTTGCTGTGCTGATTTTGCTGTGAAGACATTGCTGTGCATTTAGAAAGAAATTTTATTTCGAAGAAAAAAGTGAAGTAAAAGAAAAAAAAATATGTCCAAAAGGTTTGTTCAATATGCAAATTAATATTGAATAGAGTAGAGCCAATGTGTATGTATTCAACGGGACCTTGTCATATGAACTACATCTTCTAGGTGGTGACTGGTGGAAAGAGCCAAGTTCAAGAAATTGAGCAGCCTCTAGCAAAAATAGGTCAGGGTCCCACCTCACAAAGCCCTCGAAAATTTTTTTTATTTTTTTTTTAACTTGTCTTCAGTAAAATCGCTCCTAGGCTCAATGCAAACAAGCGGTCCCAAGAGTCGGGACCGAAGACCTCAAAAAAATTTTTTTTTTTTTTAATTTTTTTTTGTCATCAGTACAATGACCCTTAAATGTGATGAAGACAATAGGTCCGAGGTCCTAGGAATTGGGGCCGAAACTCTATTTCACCAGTTTAAATTTTATATTTCTGGGAAAAGGTTATTAATAATTATTATAAATAATTTCTAAAAAACTTTCAGATTGTTCCGCGGTTCAGAAGTCGGGACCGTAGACCTTGAACAAAAAAATTGTCCAAAAACCAAAATGTCAATAATGTTCATTACGTATCAAGATAAGTATAAAAAAAAAAAGTTTTTTTTTTTTTGTTCAAGGTTCTTTGGTTCCGACTTCCGGACTGTCGGACCAATCTGAAATTTTTTTAAAAATTATTTATAATAATTATTAATAAACTTTTCTCAGAAAAATAAAATTTAAACTGGTGAAATAGAGTTTCGGCCCCAATTCCTGGGACCTCGGACCTATTGTCTTCATCACATTTAAGGGTCATTGTACTGATGACAAAAAAAAATTAAAAAAAAAAAAAAAAATTTTGAGGTCTTCGGTCCCGACTCTTGGGACCGCTTGTTTGCATCGTGCCTAGGAGCGATTTTACTAAAGACAAGTTGAAAAAAAAAAAAAAAAAAATTTTCGAGGGCTCTGTGAGGTGGGACCCTGACCTATTTTTGCTAGAGGCTGCTCAATTTCTTGAACTTGGCTCTTTCCACCAGTCACCACCTCGAAGAATTCTTAACTTTTTTCATGTCCACTTATAAATTTAAAATAAAATACTTACCATTTTTTTGTAAATCCATTTTTTAAATTTTAAACAACAAAAGTTTTCAAACAAACATAAGCCGTCACAAGGAACAAAAAATCACAGTAACTCTAAGTAAAACAAAAGTGTATTATAAAGTGCTGTAAATGCTGAATAGTAATTCAAAGCAACAGCAAATGCTGTTTAGCTGTATTCAACTCATTTTGCTGTAGCTATTTAAAAAAATAATGAAAAAGCTTTTTTTGCATATTACTTTTTGAAATAAAAATGCGCAGCAAAGCGGAAGCAAAACAACTACAAAAAAAATGCTTTTGCTATGCCTTTGCTGAATTGATGTTAGAAAGCAATAGTAAAAAAATAGTAAAAGCTTGAAATAACTACGAAGTTTTTTAAACCCTGCTTAAGTTAAGCTGAAACAATTTATTTTTAAAAACCTTATAGGACTAAATTAGTTAGTCTAGTGGTAAAAATGGCTAGTATAAGAAGACTAATAAGACTAGTAAGATATAAATAAAATAAGATATAATAACTAGTAAGATATAAATAAGACTAGTAAGATATAAAAGAGTAATAAGACTAGTTAATGTTGAAATAATGATACGAATTTTTAGTGGGTTGAAATACCATTGTGCTTCAAATTGCTCTATATCCGATCAGAAGCAATATCTGAAGCCTCTTGAAATGGTATATACAGTTTTTCCTATCTGAAAAAATAACCCTAGTTACTACCAATATACTTTAATTTACTTACAATAAAAACAAATTGTTTTGTCGATGCACCATATTATATAAGTAAAGCTTGTTTTAGATCTTCAAATGAAAATTAAACAAAATATTTCGATTTTATATTGGATATTTTTATAATACGAAGTCGTCAACATCATTACAATATCTATAATTTTTTAAGATATTTCTTTATGTTAGGGATATTAAATTGAGGGATACTGAAGCAAATGTTTAATCCGCGTAAGACCAAAGGAATATATCTCAAAGATATCTGGTGTCACCATCAGCTTTCCAAAAATATAATTTTATCGTTTAAGGACGAAAAGGACATTTGAAAGCATTGTTGTTGTTAACAGGAACAAGTTAAATTAGCAGCTAGAAATCTTGTACGATGGAAATGTCAAGTGGAAGCCCTGTGCTTCAAGAGGAGTAAGGAAAAAACAAATTTGTTGGCTTAGTGTTTTTGTATATAAATCGTTATATATGTTGGTATATCTTATATATATACTAGTGGCCCCTGTTGAGTAATTATATTTCAAGTTGAAGTCAAATTTAAAGTTTTTAAAAAAACAATAATTTACGTACTGACATAGACTTCGCACGATATAGCAGAAACCACTCGTGTTTAATAAAAAGTTTTATTTAGGACACATAAATACACGTGTAAGTGGCATTTAGTGGATAAAATTACTAAAAATAAAAAATTTTGTCATTAAAGATGAAAAGGTGTCTACTGCGCAGGACCTTAAATGCTTGACAATTATAATTATAGATAGCTACTTTGACTCTATTATGTAAAGATGAAATTGCCCGTCATATGAATTTTTTTTGTTTTTGTTTTTTTTTTATATTTTTGTTTGTTTTTGTTTTTTATTTTAATAAGAACTCACGAATAATGTATTTGGTGAATAATAAAACCATATGATTAAAAAATTTTCAACTATGTGAGCATTATTGTTTTATATACAACTATTATATTAGAAGTTCAATAAGGATAATTATATATACTCCAACTCTACTATATAAAAATAAATTTGCTCCTCATATGAACAATTCAACTGATTTTTTTTGTTTTTGCTTTTTTATATTTTTTATTTGAGATGAATTTGTTTCTTTGTTTTTTTTTGGCATATGTACATAAATTCATTTGCAAGTACATAATATAAAATATAATAACTGATTTGTTCACTTTTGTTTATTATTTTCATAAGATCTCACTTATGCATAATGTATTTGCTCAATAATAAAATCATATGAGTACAAAATGTTCAACTGTGTGCGCATTTTTGTTTTATATACAATCTTATATATTATATATATTAGAAGTTCATTAAGGAGTAGGAGAATCGAAATAAAATGAAAAGGTGTCTACTGCGCAGGACCTTAAATGCTTGTCAATTATAATTATAGATATTATATATGTATATTAGGTTTAATTATCTATATCTAGTAAGATAACCGTCTGAAAAATATTTTAACGAATTTGATAGTGTTAAGTGCTGTTGTTGTGAAGATATATTGTAGTTCAAAGTCAATTTATGTCTATTTATCAAATAATTCAGAAGATTTAATAATTTATGAAAAATTTATTTAGTTTGAAGTTTTTGTTTGTATTTAAGTAAGAGTTATAGACTTGCGACACAAACATAGATAGGTATTAAACTGTTTTTTTTTTTTTTCGATAAAATGTAAAAATAATTTGTCAAATCAAAATTTTTGATATTTCAAACTTAAAGCTCGAAGCAAAATCGAATGCGTCTGTACCATGTGTGATATGTAAACTGTCAAAAACAAGTTAAATGTTATGAAAACAATATAAGCAGGTAAACTAGATGCCAATCTACGCCGATGTACGGCTAAAAAAAAAAATTTAGTCTTATTTCAATATTTTTTCGGCCTAGATTGACATTTTGTGATGGTAAATTTTTATAATTGTAAAACTCAACTTTTGGAAAATTCAAATCTGCGACAGATTAAAGTTTATAAAAGTTTGAAAAACAACAATTTATTTAAAAAAATCAATTAATTTTATGGATGTTTTTTTAAATGTCATTTGACGAACGCCGGCCAGCTTGCATGACTAATTTAATTTTCGCCGTATCTGTACCGGACAATTTTCTACGGCATTGAGTTTGCGTCGAGCTTAACAGTAAAATATAGTTTAAAGTATAAAAATAAATCTGTTCAAATGAATTTTGGGCTGAAAAATATTTGATTCGTAATTTTTAAGCGAATTTCCATCGATTTTCGCTTATTTACATTTTATATTTTTAATTTAGAGATAGCAGTACTAAAATTACTAAAATAAAATTTCCTAGATCAATCTAGATCAATCTAGTAGAGTAGAAGGAAACATTATTGTGCTAAATAGTTTCAGTTAATTGCACCATTTTTTGTCCAAAAGTGTTTTGACTGGTGTTGAGTAGATTTTCCAAAACAGTTTTATGTTAATTTGATTTTTTGTTCTAAATTTTTGCCGAACCGTTTTGTACAATTATTTTTATTTATTATTGTTTTTTTAATTTTGACAGGTGTCGTTTAGATTTTAGAACAAAAAATTTTAAAGTGAATAAATTTAAAAAAAAATAATTAGATATTAAAATAAAATATTCTAGTTGGCTTAAGTTTACTTGAATGCAAAAAAATGGTGAAACCAGTATTTAATTTTTGACGTAATCCAAATTAGAGGAAAAAAAAAATTCAAAACAAACTGTCGATTTTTCTTTACTTTTCCAGTAGATTTTTCTTTACTAAGTTGTAAATTTATATGCTAAGTTGTATTCCTAATCTATTGACCAAATTTAATGTAATTTTCGTTGTTATTGTAGAACATTTTTATGTTCTAATTTTCGGAACGGTTTTGTACAACTTTTTTATTGTTTTTTAAAAATTTTTTTTAGATTTTCTGTGCTCAGTAGTCTTAATTACTTTTAGATATTTAACTGTAATATTTAACTGTTTGGATATTTATTGGCGCAGTAAGAGATGCATAATAGCAAAAATATTATAAAATACTAAAAATTAAACTTGCAAGTAAAAAAAAAAAGGAAAAAAAAAATAGAAGTAGGAAAAAGGAAAAAAATATCTTAATTTTTTTTTTGGTTTTTCTTATTTTTATTATTATAAGCAAACAATTATTATATAACTCTATACGACGAGACAGCATTTAGCTAGGTCTTAATTTGAATCTATTAATTATTACATTAAAAAACACTTTATAAATTGAAGCATTTTAATAAAATTCTAAAATCTAATATAATTTGTTATAATAGAATTACTTTTATATATAATTTAGTTACTAAGTAATAATTTAATAAATAAATAATGAAAACAAAAAAACAGTTATGTCCAATTCTGTTCTCAATCTATACTGGCCAAATTTAATATAGTTTAATTTAATCATATTGTATAAAAAATATATTTAGTACAAAATAATCTCGAATTGCCCCTTAAATTACAACAGAATAAATTTTTCTTTTATTTACTTTTCAGGGTATAGAATAAAATGAGAGTTTAATTGGTTGTATGTCAATATAGAAATGTGAATTTAAAAAAAAAAATATAAAATGAAAAAAATAAATAAAATTGTAGTTTTTCTTTTCTTTGTTATACACAGAGAGTATATCTGTCAATGTATGTACCTACCTTGAATTAGAAATACATAGAATGGCTATATATAGTTATATAGCAATATCAAGGAATATATTAGAAGAACAATTAAAACTATCTATGTATCTATCTATCTATCTTATTAAAAAAAAATAATTTTTATTTGTTTTGTTTATTATTTATTTTTTTTTCTTGTTTCTTTATGATGTTTAGTATTTTATAATAATTGAATATATTATTTTTTTTAAATAAACAATATTTTTATATGTAATACCTATATGTAGGTACATATTATATCTATCTTTTTCTTAAATTTATTTTATTCATATCTAGTTCTATTACATGATTAAAGGCATACTATAGGAGATTCGAGATCAATATACCTAATTGATAATAATTGTCTTTGATAGGGTGGTCTTTTTTGTATTAATCTATGAAGAATTATGAATGCAACATGAAAGTCATAGTTTGAAAAAAAATTGTATTAAGTGTAAATTTTGCTAAAATATATATATTTATGTTAAAGAATATTAACTATTGTTATTATTATTATTATTTAGAAGAAAAAAAAATACATTTGCATTTAAAGAAAATTTGTATTTATAATAATAATTATTTTGTGCCACAGTTAGATAAAAGTTTTAATCTTTCAATCTTATATTACAATTTTTCCGTGAGCTAAAATATATTATTAAGTAGTCTCAGTTTATTTTCAAAATAATAAAAATTTTATGATTCGAACACAGGCAATATAATTCCCACCAATACATAGAATTTACTTTGTTTTGTTTTTTTTTTTTTTAACAGATTTTTGCATGAAAAATATATTTTTAGTTTAATTCTAGTTTTAAATAAAATCAGATTATATTTTTATAAATTATATATATTTATACAATAAATAATTTTAAAGTAATAAAATGAAATTGTAACTAAACATTAAATAAAATTTATAATTACGTAAATTTATTTTATAAAAATAATATTTTACATTGACATTTTGGTCGATTTTTATAAGTCACAGATGTACTATTGACATCTTCTAATCAATTATAAAATCAATCAAAATGAAAATAGGAGTTGTATAGGTAGACTAACACAATAAATACCTACTGATGAGTTCTAATAGTGTTATGACGAACGAAACAATTTCTTAAAAATAATTTTATAAATAAACAGATATAAATAACAAAATTATATAAATTTAATATAAAGAAAATAGTGTATAAACCTATTGTCCTAATAACCTGAGCAATATTGTCCAGTAGATTCTCGGTATCTTGCCTGAGGATACTCAAACTTCCGATACCAAGTGCAATATATTTTTATATTGCTGTACCACGAATGGTTCTAAAAAATATGACTAAAATGGATTGACGTTTGGCCATCGTATTAATGTGCAGATGGACTTCTAGCTAGTCCATTGAATAAATACTTATGTGTAAGTTTCGAATATCAGATTCTTAAATTTACATCTGGTCATTTTTCGGCTTACAGACTCAATACTTTTCCATGTGTTTGATCCATTTGATTTGTTTTAGTTTGTTGTTAGTTGATTCACTGCTACATTTGATATCATGCATATTGTATATGTTCCGGTTAAAGTAATAAATTGTTAATTATTAATAATACCCGATCATTATTATTTTATTTATTTATTTGGTCTTTCTCAAAAGACCACAAAGTATATACATTTATATATTTACTTATTATTTACAAATTTTTTATTTTATTTATTTTTGTTTTTGTTTTTTTTTTTTTTTATATATATTCAAAGTTAATTTTAATATAGAATTTTAATATAAAGAAATGAAAAATAATTATTACCAAATTAGAAAGGTTAAAGTGATTAATTTGGATAGAATTTATTTAATTTATCACATAAACCGGTAATTATTAATAATTATCACCCATCTTAGGTAAACGTAATAAATATTATAAATAATTTTTTTTGATAGGCCAAGCGGTCCGGAAATCGGTACCAAAGGCCGTAAAGTTTGTAATTTTTTTTAACATTAGTACATAGACTATTAAAGATCCAGGGTCCCAGGAATTGAACCGAAACTCTATAACACGTGTTTAAATTGCATTGTTCTGAAAAAAGTTATTAATAAATAAATTTTAAATTTTTTTGGATAAGTCCGACAGTTCGGCAGTCGAGACCAAAGACTCAAAAGTATTTCAACAAGATTTCATATTTGACTAAAAGCTTGCCGTTTGCGTTTACCTCTGCCGTCTACGAAAACAGGGTTTCAATAAATAAGTACCGAAGCTTTGTAAATTCAATAAATTCAAATCTAGGTGGACCTAGGGATATTAATACTGTAATTGTAAATTCGATTGTAATTCAAATCGCTGCAAATGTAATAAGTCAAATATCAAGTATAATTCCAAATGTTATAAAAGTTCTTCCTGTAAAAATAAATAAATTAACTTCGTATAAATAAATGATTAATTTAACCATAAAAATATAACTTTTGTTTTTTAATTTTTGTTTTTTTTTTGTCATAATTTTAATAACAAATATAGGAAAATTAAAAGAAATAGTTTTAATTTTAATCACATTTACCAATCCATACATAGGTAGTTATTAATAATTACCGGTAAATGTAATAAATTCTACTTATTTATCACATTTACCAAAATACGAGGTTATTATTAATAATTACCGGATTTATTACATTAACCATAACATATATACCATTTATTTTTACCCATTCTCTGTACTTGTCATCAACACTACAACGTGGATTATTCATATTCGTGAATTTTTTTTGCAAGCATATATCTACTTCCTCGTTTCTGTTGATGCAAGTTGGGCTTGGCAGTCAGAAAAGAACAATTAATTTTTTTGATTGCTTATTATCGTTAGATGTTTCACCTTGTATATCAATTTACACTTGTTTTGAATTGGCACAACATATTCGATTGCTTTCATAGTAGCATACAATTTTACAGAGATACTAATTTTGTAGTCTAGGCTTTACATACATTTAAAGCCGCAATCACATTTATGAATTTTAATCAGAATAAACATTGAACGAATTCTGCATACGGATTATTATAGCAATATTCATAAAGCATAATAAATAATGTTTATATCATGACGTAAAACTAGTATTTTCCAATGGTGGTGGTTATTAAATGACATAATTTTATATGTAAACATCGCAGAAGGGTTGGTTTACACTCAAATAATTTCTGTAAACCTTACAAAGACGAAGAAGAAAACAAGACAACTATATAGATCTTCTTTGCACTTTCCCCGCATTAGTTCACTAACAAAAACTAACTTTTCTCTACTTAAGTTAATCTAATTTAGAAAAATAAAATAAAAAATAAATTAAATCTGAAAATTTACTAACATTTTAATAATAATATTTTTCTTGTATGTTTTTACAAAATTTCTCATATTATTGAATTACTATAAAAATTAAATTGTATGTATATGTAATTGAGTTTATATTTCTGTATACTAATATACAGCATTTTAACACTTAACTGTCGATTAAAGAATTAAAGCAAAAAAAAAAAAAAACAACAACAACAACAATTCAATTCGATTTTCGATTTATTTCTTAAAGTTACTTACTTACTCTATTTAACATAATAAAAACAATACCGCTAAAACCAATTCATAAGAACTTAACACATGCTGACTATAGTAATCTAGAGAGCTAAAAAAAAAACAACTACAAGAACAAAAAAAATATATATATATAATATCAGTAGTTTAATATACAAGTACATCCTTGTATTGAATTGCCGTTAAATGAAAATTTTCACAATAAAAAAAAACAAAACAACAAAAAAACATTGAGCAAAACAGTTTTTATTTTTGCTTTTTGCGACACACAAATTCAATTCAAAAAAAAAAAAATTGTAACGGTTTATTACAAGTTTTTTTTATTATTACCATACAAACATTTTAGGATAATCAAATGAAATAATATCTGTCGATTAATCTGAGAACTGAAATCGATATTTTAAATCGATAATATTTACATTTTAAAATTATTTATTATTCAGGGATAGTGTAATAAAATATATAGCTACCTATAGGTATTATAATATATATACATTGTAGGGCGCGCTATACATACTAGCGCAAGCTTGAATGTTCCTATATATATTTATTGTAGTAGTCTTTGTTATTATACACACACACCATATGTTCTTTTGTAGTCAACTACTGTCCTGATCTCAACGTAAGGCAAGTGTTGCCGAATTAATATGCCTTTAGGCCGCTCTTAGAGAAAGTTCTATTGTACTAGACTTGGCCACAAGGCCTGGAATAGTGCAACAGATAAGGTAAATGAGACTTGGCCACAAGGCCTGATCTCATTCAATGTTTAATATCAAGAGACTTGGCCACAAGGCCTGGTCAATTATAATATGCTGACAATAAATAAAAGTCTTATTGTTTATGAACTGGTCATCTTCAATGACCCAAAATTAACTGTGTTTATTTATTAAGTTTTCACTTTATTTATACAAATATTTTACATTGAGTCTTATGGACTCTATTTAAGCTCTAGGCAAAAAAAAAAAATGGTAGGTAGGTCTGTTATAAGTGTACTGGAACATAACTTTCGAACCCTGCTGGAAGGCTCCAAACATTTATTTTTCGAAATTAATTTTTCTTAATATTGCTCAAATTGCGACAATCTTCTTTTATTAACAATTTTATTCAGATTCTAAATTCTGTATTTATGAGGTAACATAATAATATTTTTCATTCATCAGCCCTTCCAAATAACGCATTGTTTTTAGAAAATTATAAGCTTACAGCAGGATACGATATATTAAACTGTCAGTTCAACTAACTTTTGAATTTGTGGAGGTCTTAACACTCAGAGTCATCTTGGGACTGCTAAGATCTAGCAAAGAGCTAGAATCAGTTAGTCGGAACGATATATATGTTTGACAATCTGACAGGAATGTCAAAATTTCCTTTTTCGGATACTCAAAGACTCAAAGACAGCTACGAGTCTAGTATGTGAGCAGAACAGGTTCCCCAGTTTGTGTTGTGTTATAGGGAATCTCTGTAATAATCTCATATATTGCTTCTTCTTCCAGTGTGTTCTATCGTGTGCAACTGTACTCCATCCATTGACTCCAATCTTTCGACATGTATCCTTGATTTCGTCCAGCCATCTTGATCTTGGCTTATTTTTTGATCTGATGTTGTACAGAATACGTCTAATATCCTTTTTGGCATCCTTTGTTCCTTCATACGCACCACATGAGCTCATGAGCTGCGCATTTTAGTACATAATAAATTTTGTAATATTCTGTCCATTAATTAGTGCTTCTAGCTCTTCTTTTGATATTTTTTATTATTTTGGGACCAAATATTTTTCTAAGTATTCTACTTTCAAATACTTTTAATTTGTATTCGTTATACTAATTGCCAATATTCAAGCTGCAGGTTAAGACCGGTTGAATAGGTACATAATAATGGACTTGTACGTTGAAGCATTTTAGTTATGCTTGAATTTTATTATTAATTATCAATTGTATGTCATTTTTATTATCTATTCAGGCATTTATATATATAAAACTCTGTACTATTTCAAAATTGTATCATTTGTTGTTGTATTTTGAGCGAATTGTCTGGCTTCTGTGCGCACCATTCTATTTGGTCTTATTCTCGGTTATTTTTGATACTAAGGATATGTCTTCAATTGAAATATCGTCGGCATACACGCTTATTATAAATGATCTTATAAATATGTGCCCTCCTCTGTCTAAATCTTTTATTGCGTGGTGAAGCATAAGATTGAATTTTTTTATATGGTCGAAAGCCTGGTGGAAATCAGTCATTAATATGTAGCGACTTTTGTTGAACTCTGTAAGCATTTTTCCATGCTATGCTTCAGTTGAAATACATTCAGTACATCAGTAGAAATATTTGATCAATAGTAGATTTATTTGATCTAAATCCAATTTGGTATTTTTCTAGAATATTTTGGGCTATACGTCTGAATCCATCATTTATAATATTATCGGAGAAAGTCTTGCACGCCGTATTCAATAGTATAATTTCTCTATAATTGACGCACTTAAACTTATTGCTCAATTAGTGGATTGGGACGATGATGACTTTTCCCTATTTGCTTGGTAGGGTTTCTATATCCCATATTGTGCATATTTAGCTATTTAACTCTGAATTTCTCAATTCATTTAACCATCTTGGGTATCGTTATTTTTCATTTGTAGATTTGCAATTTCTTACTTCAAGTTTATATGGTTGGCAAACTGCTACAATGCCATCTTGGGCATTGTTATTTTTCATTTGTAGAATTGCATTTTATACTTCAAGTATGGTTAGCATTCCCTTGTCTATACATTCTGGAATCGTGATGTTTCTATGAATTGATACCAAAGTTTCGAAAACATGGTTGAACAAATTAAATTAGTTATAGGGTGTGTTAATCGTGATACTTGGATTTTAGTTATCAAATGTATGTCAGTTTTATTATTTATTCAGGCATCTAGATTATACAAAGCTATGTACGAGTATATCAAACACCTGTTAATAGTTGTGAAGTTTGTAGCACATTATTACTAAATAAACAATAGTATTAGTCTCATTAAAGTCTGCCTAGTATGTTTTAATACACAAGATTTATACATTTATAAATATGCATATTTGTCTCAATTTCCTATATATATATATATATCTATATAATTCATACGCTACCGATATATTACATTTTCCAAATAATAAACTTCTATTTCAATTTTGATTACATTATGTAAAAAAAATAATACTAAACCCACATAACCATTGAAATACTGATGTAATTCTTATTAAATAGAAGCTCCGTAGATAAAACGATTTTCGAAAACGTAGATCATTCACTGTAAAAAAATTTTCCCTAAGTTCAATCACCACATTCAAGTATATTGTAAATAACAGTAAATTTTAAGTTGATCGTACATGTAATTTTTTTTGCGACTAAAACGATTTGCAAGTTTTATAGTTTTTTTTTTTATTATTTGCTATTTTTCTGATTTTCTGCTTTTATTTTTACTATTTTAGTATTTTTAGTTCATAATATGAATCCTTGAAATCCGTAAAATAAAAATATATACAATAAAATAAAACAAAAATTTAAAAAATACAAAAAAAAAAAAAATAAAATAAAAGGCAATATACACAAGGATTACGTGTCGCAATGAGGCGTACACGTGACAAAATTGAAAATCTTCTTTTGCAATATCAAAAAAAAAAAAAAAAATAAAAAAAAAAACAGTTACTTGTTAAATAAAAATTGAAGAAAAATAATTTTCATTTGCGTCATGAAATCAGGGTAGTAGTCAAGATTTTTTTTTTGTTTTTTTTTTAATTTTTGTATCAATAGTCTTAGTAGTATTAAAATATTATAATGTAGAAGTTTTGTGTAGAATAAAAGTAGTTTTCTGGCTATTGTGTAAAGCGATAATTTATGTCGCAAACTATTATATATTATTTATAGTTTTTTATAATTAAAAAACATTAAAAATAAATTAAAGTAGGATGGATTAGAATTGCTTTTTCTATATTTTCATATAATTTTTGTTTTATTTATTTTTTTTTAATTTGTAACATTTGATATTTCAATACTTTAATAATTTAATATGTTCTTACATACAAATAAAATGTCCTGTTATATTATATTAAAACTATTTAATTTAGTTATTTCCAAATTAAATTTCAATTTTTTAATAAAATGTGTAATTTTGAAACGTGAGATAATTATTGAAAATATGTCGAGTTTTTGTGAAAAATGTTTCCACCATAAAATATGACTACTTGCAGATCAATAAATCAATATCTACAGATTAATAATATTAAAAGTATCTATACTTGCAGATTAATAATATAGAAAATATCAATACCTACAGATTAATAATATTAAAAACGTATTTTAATGCTTCGTGAAGGTATTATTATATTGGTAGAATTCTAGGTAACAATAATAAAATTGAAAAATATTACTAGTTATCAGTGACAGAAAATTCTTTGCTAGATATACAGTTCTGAAGATGACGATGGGGTCTGGAGGAGAAAATATAAGTAGTACCACATTTTTTGAGTTGTAAAGAGTTACTTATTAGAATTATTACTTCGTGGAATTCTTTGCCGAATGTTGTCAGATGTGAAACTCGTTGGTCTCAGTTCTTGAACCACCAGTTGGGAGTATTTAAAGGGATAAAGGTATTAGTTGATTTGATTTAAAAGGGATTAGTCTGTTTTTAGATAATAATAGCTGAATGGAAGAGATAACCCACGTAACAATTTTGTTGCTATAAGACCCTTGCGCACTCTTATAACACTGTTATAAACACTATTATAGCAGTATTAGTATCAATTTGAATACTCCGCAATTGTTGCAAAACGTTATAAATACGTTATAGCACAAAAATAGAGAATCATAAGGCACCGGAGCAATAATATTGCACCGGAGCTGTAATATTGTCATAGGATTAGTGTATATATGTTTTTATTTTGAAATGAAATTCATTTGAAATAGTTTTTGTTGTGCAAGAGTGAGAAAGGTATAATTTTTTATATTAAAATTATTTTAATATAATTTAATATAATAGGCGAGTTACACTTATTTCATGTAAAAGGGAGAAAGATATTAATTACATATTTTTATATTTTTATGTAAACGATTTATGATATAAAAAATGTCTTACTAATAAATAATATTTTGCGGTTAAGAATAATTATATTAATATATATAATTATTATGACCATAATGCCAAATTTGCCTGGTAAAGAAATATCATTGACATTAATTATTATAATAATAGCTACTTCGAAAAAATACATTGCCATTCAAAAATAACCAATTTTAAAATAAATAAAAGAAAATATATTTTTAAATTGCATCTTTAAAATGTTAAAAAATGTGCATTAATTTGTGCATAACATCAAATTTGATATTTAAATAAAAAATACATTCTTATAGTAATATTAATCATATTATTCCCATAAAAATATCATTTAAACATCTTTAGTGCTTATCGGGAGTGATATAGGAGTTTTATAGCACTAAATTTGTTTTTATAACAATAAAATGTTACGTGGAAAGTTACTAAAATTATTAAAATTAGTAAAATTTTTGAATCATTAAATTTTTTTTTATTTTAATTTTAAAGTAAAGTTTTTTATATGATTTGATATTTGTATTTAATGTTTTTATTTTTTTTTTATTACTTTCTTACCTTAAATTGAATTTAAATTTAATTTATTTTGAATGAAATTATTATAAATATAATTAATTGAATCTTTTTTTTCATTTTTTTTTTTTTATATTTAAGTGTTAGTAGCTATTCTATTCATATACTTCGACTTTGACAAAGACTTTGTTTTTACATCTCTAAAAGATAGCTTAATGAACCATACTACTAATATACATTAAAAAAAAATAAAACTTTTTCCACTAAATTTTGTTTTATTTCGTCTCAAATTTCAAAATCCATTTCCTAAAACTCGATTTTTTGGATATACGACAAAATAATTGGAGGGCGACGAATTATAGAGACTTATTCTCCTGCACAAATTAATAAAATAAATAAATAAAATGAAGTGGACAAAATCATGAAAATGAAGTCATAAAGTTAAGAGACTATAGTTAGTTAGAGATAAATAAGCTAAAAATAAGTATCTAAATCTTCTCAATACCAAAGTATTTTATTTTTTTATTTAGCAAATTTGAGTTTTGCTTTTAATATTAAAATGTGTATAAGATTGTGTCCTTTAATAACCTAGTACGATTGGATAATACTAGCTTTAAATCATAATATAAAATTCTTGATATAATTATTAGTTTTTATTATTGATATAATTATAAGCTTTTCTATACCATCGATTGTACCTATTCAAAATTACAATTAATTTTTATTAAAGCTGAAATTAATTGATTAGTGTACTGCTCTATCGTCTATAGTAGCATAAATAAATCTTATCTTTTACGAGATTTAGATTTATACTTGCTTAACAATCATTTACTAAATTGAATTTTTCTGTCATTCTAACGATTAGGTTTTTAAAGAGATATATCGAGTGTATTTAAAAGCTCGATATAACTAGAAATTGTATAAAAACACAAACCAAAAACAACAACACAAAAAATTTAATTTTAATTTAGAAAATATATTGAGAGAGTTTGTAGTATGAGTTCGGTGGATGACTTATACAATCACGAAATCAGCTATAAATTGCACAAATTGACAACTGATTTTTAAAGTAAATTTGGATAATTTGGTAATACTTTGCCATAGTATATTGATCAAATCAGTTTCGTCTGACAGTTAACCCTTTATTTTTTTTTTATTTAAATTATACAATAATACATTTGAATCATATACAATTTTTTAAAGTAAATTTAATTTATTGATCTTAGCTGTGTGATAAATTTACTATAGGTTTATTAATAAAAATGTAAAATATTATATATATTATTATATTATCATTATATTATTATTATGTATATATATATATTATTTTTATAACTTTTTATTTTTACTATTATTATTATTTCTATTATTTTTATTATTTTTATTAATACCTTTATTATTAGCTCAAACCAAATTTCAATTTATTAAATTTCAATATAAATGAGACGATTAGTCTCTACAATTGTATATATACATGCATATGTTACATATTAACACAGATTGTCAACAAAAAAATTTAAATGTTGATAATTATTATGTATAATTATTGCTATTACTAGTAATTTAAAATAATTTTTTAAATGTATTTTTAAATATATATTCTTAAGTTCTATCTAAGCAAAAAAAAAAATCAAACACCGTAATATATCTATCTAGCTTCAGATCAAAACTACTTAAGTCAAAATCAAAACAAAAATTTACATAAATCATAAATTTCACTGTTTTATTTGCTTAAATATTTAAGCACGACCATTGAAAATCTTCTAATAGCTCATGTGAATGCTATAAATTTACTGAAATTTCTATTTTCCCAATTCGCCAAATATACTAACTTGACTGAAGTTATAGAAAAATAGATTAGTAGTTTCTAGTAATTTTGTCTTGAAGCCATAGATATAAATTAAATAACTACTTTATTAACTATAAAATAAATTTATGTAATTATAAATTTAATTAGATATTATTAAAATTTCCAAAAAAAAAGAACAAGTTCGATTTATTAATATTCAATATTTGAACATTGATATATAGATATAAATTTATATCACTATAAGTAAGTACTTTTTATAGATACAATGGTGATATAAATTTATATCTATGTATCTAAAATATTTTGTTAATTACTTTATTGTTGATTTTTTTTATCAAATTTATTTAAAATGAAAACAGATATATTAACCTACTTATGACAGGTCCTATTTTTCGTACCTAATTATTTATTGAGTAAATAATAGTCGTACCTAATTATTTATTGAGTATTGAGTAAAACAGTGGACCTACAGAGTACCTAATTTTACATCAAATTTTTGTTTTAATAGACAGTATTATAAAAGCTATGAAAAGCTATTTATGATGACGTTAACAGGTTCTTATTATACAATATTTCAAGCTGTAAAAATTAAAAATTGGACACAGGAATTTTCCAGAACCATCATTGTCAATAAAAATATAAAACCAAATATTCAAAAAAATAAATACGTAAATTTCGTAAAAAAAATATATTTTTTATTACATCATTCCATATAATAATTACATTTTTTTATTTGAAAACCTCTAAAGGAATCTTTATATTGTCTTTATATTATGTAATTTAATTATTTAACTAAATTTGAATTTGAAATACTTATATACCAAATAATACACACCAATTTAACACCCCAAGATTAAAAAATAAAATAAGCAATTTTTTTTTTGTTGTCAAATAAAATTTTATGAAAAAACATTCGGTATAAAAATTGGTATTATTGAACTTCAAGGTGAGTAAATAACGTTCAAAACTAATAAATTATTTACCGATCAATGTAATAAAATTTTTTAATTTTTTTTTGTTATTTTTTTTGTTAATATAATTTACAGTTATAACTAAAAAAACCATTAAATTTTAGATAAATATTTGAAAGTTTCAGATTTGGGAATCAAATTTTCCACTTTATTTTATTTTGTGTTTTTTTGTATTACAATTTAAATTTTTAATGATCCCTTAGGTATAACGAAGAACAAAACCAAAAAAAAAAAAAAAAAAGGAAACGACATTATTTTTTTTTTTTTTGTTAAGTACTTATTTTTAATTTCAATTTAATACTCTAAAAGTAAAAATTCATGTAAATGATTCAACACCATCCCCCTCCCATTCCAATAAACTATGTATACAATTTATAATATTCATCCCTTATGAATTATGTATTTTTAAAATTCTTGAATTTTTTGAAAAACAATTGTTTTTGTTTTTTAATCAGGCTTTAAAGATCATGGAATATTTTTTTGTGTAATTTAGAACTTGGCATTAAACTACTATATTTATTTATTTATTGCATTTCAATCTGCAGGAATAACCTTGAAGATTTTGCTTACAAACTACATAGCTTAAACTAAAAATTATTATTATTAATAATAGAAAATTACGATTCGAATTGTGACGTTTTACGATGAAAAAAATATATTTAAAAATTATTAGGTTGGTTAGAGCTATAGATTAATACAATAATAATGTTGAACTAGTTTGAATTATATTATAATAAAAAAAATTATATAATATTTTAGCTCAATAAAATGTTAAAGGCAGTTTCAATTTTTTGATATTTTGTTTATTAAATTTGTTTATTTATTTTTTATGCTATAAAAACTGTATAAATATTTAAATATAAAATGCTACTGAACACTGATAGCCTCTTAGGTCTTTAATTATAACTTAATGGTGAGTTCAAAATGAAATAACGATTTAACAGTGTTGCGCTCACTTTAAGTCAATGTTGCTCCAACAATATTTAGTATACCGTAATATTTTTGATTACAGTTTTTCTGTTTTCCAGAATCAGTTTATTGAATGATTGGGTCATTTTTAATGTTATTGCTATTAAATTAAATTATTATATACTATATTATATTAGCAGATATCCATTAAATATAAATATTGCAAGCTTATCCTTAACTATTTGGTCATTCATTATTATTACATTTTTAAAGTTTGAAATACAAAGTTTAATGAACATTTATTATTTATTGTAGATTTTTAAACAATTTGATACAACGTATAAAACACATAAATAATTGAAAACTAACCAAGTTTATGTGATCATAAATTTTTAATTTTCATTAATTTTGATATTTCCAATGTGCTTAATTCAAAGCCAGTGTTGTGCGACGTAAACTACATTATGTAGATTACGTTATTTTCTACACATATCGACAATACTTTGTAGACAATACCATTTTATGTCTATTTCATTATGTAGACAATGTAGTTAATTAAAAATAATAATGAATTGCCATTAAGTTAAATAAAAATACTGCTTTCCGAATACAATAGGATAAACAACAGTCGAATACAAATTCTTTGCAATATCAACAGAATCCATAGTAATTTCAGACAAATTATCACCTGTTTTAGAATCTCTAGTTAAGTCCTAATCATGTAAAAAAGCTTGCTTTTCGGTAACATTATGCAACATTGTAACAATAATTTTAGCATTGATGGAAAAATGCTTCCATCCATCAATTAATAAAACTTATGATAAGCTTAGCTACTGTAATTTTTTATATGCTCAATTGAGCTAAATTATTGACAATTCTTTCCTACCAAAAATTTTATCTAAACATGCCAGCCGATTTTTTTTAAGAAAGTTTTGTGATTAAGGGCGTCTACTGAAAAAATGGCTCTTCTGCCGGAGAAGTTGTATCGGCATAGGATGTAATAACCATTACCCGAGGATAGCACGAATTGCTAGCTTTCCAAAAATATATGTCTTTAGTAGCGTATCTTATCCTTTAAGGCCGAAAAGAATATTTGAATTATCCTTGTTGTTTTGATGGTTTTGTTGAGACATAAAGTATGTATGTATGAATAACAGTATATAAACATTAGGGGTGTTTTATGGTAAAATCTTGAGGTATTTGGTTTTTCAAGAAAGAAAATAAAGATTATTTTTTTTTCCAAAATTTTCTACTTTGAAATCCAATATCTCCATAATAGCAGCACCGATCAGCATTGAATAAATGTTAAAATATGCTCCAGAGCATTATCTTGCAAGAGTATATAACTGAGTATATATATATTTCATTACAGATATAACGGTTTTATACAAAAACATCAAAAGAACAAAGATACTTTCAAATGTCCTTTTCGTCCTTAAAGGACAAAATACGCCACTAAGTGTATATATTTTTGGAAAGCTAGGAATTTCAGCTATCCTTGCGATGTCGTCATTAGGTCCTACGCCGATACAACATCTCCCTCCGACTTCACGAAAAAATAACTATTTTTTAATATCATAGCTGACATTGTTTGTATTCTATACAGCATTGTTTACATTGTCTACAGTAAATTGCTTGTTTACACTAAAGTCTACTTCAAAGTGTACACAAATAAACATTACACGTAAAGAAACAACTGTGTCAAAGAAGAGCAGGGAAGAACTTAGAGTAGAGTAAGAGTGAATATAGAATATTTTGTAAGTACAACTCTATTAATTCTAGTCTGAGCTGAGGTAAAAAAAATACAGCTTGGATTAAAATATATGATCATAAAATGATTGACTTTGAAAGTACGCTCTAATTGAATAAAGAAACACAGATTAGAGTAGAGAAATGTTCAGAATGAATAAAAAATACGAAGCATTTACGTTTGATACTCTATGTTCGATTTGTCGTAATCTGAACTATTAAATAAAAATGCCAAATATTAGATTAACATTTATTCAGCGCTTGCTTTTGTGATGAACAAATAAATGTGTTATTTAAATCATGATGATTTTATATAGCTGATATAGCTATGTTGAATTAATATTGATTTTTTGAATTCTGTCTTGATTATAAACCGAAGTATGTAGATTAATAGAAGTGTATTATCCAGATCGATCATTATAGTTTTTCTGCATATGAAAATTCATTAATTAAACACAATATATATTAAGGTTGTTATCTATAACAATGTAATACAGGGCAAACCTTACGTTGTATCAAAATAGACTATTTAAAGACAATAAACAATATAAAGTGGGTCGGTGAATAGCTGACAGCCACTATGTTCTACCTACATGTGTTTAATATAAATATTTGGAGTAATTTTCATAACAAATTATTTTACTGAATCATAACTCAAATAATGCATAAATCGTTGAACGGTAATACATATTATTTTATAAATATAAATAATAAATAAAATAAATATATATCTTAGTATTAGTTAGGTTAGTTTTAAGTTTAATTAAATATAAGTTTTATCTAAACAAAAAAAAAAAAATTTGGATAAGAGGCGTGTTCGTAGTGGTCGCGCCTGCGCAACAAAAAAGATTTTTTGTTCGTAGTTGCATATCATCAAAAATTCTGCGCAGATAAAAAGCAGGCGCTTGTGTTCATAGTAATCGGTGTCGCGTCAGCGTCGGGCAGATTGTGCAGATATTTTAGTGTGCCTGCTTTAGAATGATTTTTAAAGTGCATGTTATTTAACATTTAATATTTAGGTAAAAAATAAAAATTATTTATTAAAATAAAATAAATGTGTTTATAATAATAATATATAAATATAATAAAATCAATATATTGAAAAAATATATAACAATTTTAATATATTTTAATATATAAGTAATATATATTAAAATATATTAAATATTTAAAAAAAAATATATTTAAAAAAAATATTTATAAAATATATTTAAAAAATATATATAAAATATATTAAAATATATTAAATATATATAAAAATATATAATAATATAATTATAAATAGTATAATATGACTATATAAACGAATTGTGCATGTGCTGCCTCTAAGAAGAAGAATGATGGTTAAAAAATTTTCTGCGCGTCTGCGCAGGTTTTTTTGTTCATAGTGACAGAGAAAAAAATCTGCAAGACACCGACGCATATTTTACTGCAACTACAAACGCGCCTAAGGTCTATCTGTTTGTCTATCTATCTGTCTGACTATCCAGTTTTCCTTTAAAAATTCAATATTAATATGAGAATGTACCATTTATTTAAAATTTAAAATTATTCAGCTGTAAAGAGAATATCTTCAAACTCTGTAAAAAACTCTGTATTTAAAAAAAAAAAAAAGTATATTGAAGGAAATAAATGAATTGAATTGAAAAAATTAACTTAAATGATGCATAAGTCGTTAAACGTGAATACATATTATTATTTTAATAAGCTTTTTGGAAGAGTTTCTGATGTAAAAGTTATTTCAGCGATTCATATGGAAATGAATTAAAATTTTATACCAAGTTTGAATTATATTATAATTATATAACTTAATCATCTTTAATTAAGTCGTATATGATGAATATAAACATAATATATCTAAATATTAATATTTTTTTTAATGTTTTTATTTATATAGTATCTCTTATAAACATATATCTAAAAACAATTTAATTTACTTTTTCTATCTAACTATTTTTAAATAAAAACGCCAAATGTTCCATTAACATTTATTCAGCACTTGCTTATATGATAAAAAAATTTAATCTGTTGATTTTATGAACTCGTACTTGATTACAAACCGAAATCTGAGTTTTTAAACGTCTGTCATAAAGTCTGTTAAAATTTTGCTAAATATAATGTTATTTTCTTTTGACAGCGAAGTAAAAATAGAACAAAAAACGGAATTAGGGCATGTGTTGTGAAAACTTGTTTTTTATAAAAAACTAGTGAATCCCCTGTGCAACGATTTTATATAAAATGAAATATATTTTTTGGTATAATTGTAGTTGTTTTCGCTTGATTATTGAATATATATATATATAATGAAATTAAAGTATAATACCTAATACTTTGTAACGAAATTAATACTCATTTCAATATAACTTAACACAATAAAATTCCATTACTCTAAATGTAGTAGATCGATATATTTTAATTTGTTTATAGACAAAAATGTTTGTAGTTACAATTCTGTTATAGTGATAATCAACAAGTTGTTTGAAAGAAAGTAATAAACTTCATAAGTTCATACAATCGATGTCGTTTATAAGTCACATTAAAATATAATTACGCAAATTTTTCAATAAAACAAAAAAATAAGTCAAAAGTGAATTATTTTATTAAAAAACTGATTTATATATTATTGTCTCTTTCTGTTCTTTGTTACAAATATGCATATTTTGTGATTACATAACAGAATTGCTATTTATGAATAAAATAAAGTTTAAAATTGTAAAAGATATTTTATAGAATTTGATTTTGATTATAAAAATGCAATTTTGTTTTGACTACGCCTATAGTCACAAAATGGTTATAGTCAGAAATATTACTGAAATTTAGCGAATGACTATAAAGGTGTTTTACTGTATATATATTTTTTTTAAATAGCAGAAGCAAATTAATTAACATTTATTAACATTTACTAACATTTTAATTAACATTTACTCTTCATTTTTGAAGAGTATAATCTGATTTGATTTTTGTTTTTCTGTTTTAGATTTTTGTGTTTTTTTTTTTTGTACTTTTTTCTATAAGTTTGTGTGTCTATTTCAAATGAAAGAATTTTTATGAAGCATTTTTGAAAATTGTCCATGATTGAAATTTATTTTAGAATATAGATGTCGCTCAACTTGGAAATAATTTTCATTTATTTAGTGTAACTATTTGACATTTTTTAAGTATTCAGCACCAAGAACTTGCTAAAATTTTAATATTTTTGTGGTGTAAAAAATTTACTATTCAATTATTGTTGCTTTTTTACTCACCACGTCGTTCATCTTGTGTACTATATAATAAATATCGAAATATAATATTGAAATCGGAATACGAAAGTACGATTATAACAACATTTTCGAATGATATCACAATTTTCTGAAAACAAAAATTTTTTTAATTAGATTTTCATAATTATCATAACATCTATATTGAAAATCATCTAATTCTCAGTCATCATATTATAAAATGAATTCAATATAAAAATTATATTCAGGTTCATTTATTTTCATCGTATTTACTCTTACTAACTAACTAATTATTATTTTAAGAATATCCTTATTGTAATTTGATTTTATTTTCTTTCTATAAATTTGTAATACACCATCAAGTATGAACCAATTTAGTTTTCCTGTTTTTTTTCCTCCTAACATAATTTATTTTCCTTCAAAATAACATTAAAATTAGATTATATACGGTATTTGAGTACAAATACATCCTGATAGTATTTAAATAAATATATTTGAATATCCTTTTTACTTCATTATCCAAAATGAATGATGAAAATGGGACAAGGAGAAAAATAAGTATATATGTACCTATATAAAAAAAATAAATTAATATATACTTTTCTATATAATTTTTTTTTTCTACAAATTTTTAAATTTAAATATACTGAAGACCGAAACTAATGGAATATTGAAAGGAGTGATTTTGAAAAAAAAATCGAATTTTATATATAAATCTACTTATGACAGGTCCTTTTTCTTGTACTTATAATTTTATATCAAATTTTTGTTTTAATTTAAATATGAAATGTGAACAGTAGGGATATAAATATAAATACATATACATTATAATATATTTATAATATTTTTGTGCATATTATTTTAGAGCCTATTTGTTTGGGTTTAGTAGAGAGTACATAATATATTTTAGAGAGTTGATACATTTAAAAATATATTGAATTGTAGTGGGACTATACGTTTTATAAATAATGAAGTGTTATTTTCAATTTTAAATATTGTATAAAACAATGAAATATTATTAGAAAATAGAAATTAGTTGTGTGAATAATTTTTTGTATGATTTAAGATAGAAATAAGTTGGCTATATTACACATAAATATATATAAAAAAATATATATATATATATATATATATATATATAAATTGCATAATTTGTTCCCATATATTATTGATTAATTTTCAATTTTTACATAATTCATTTATACATAACTAAAGGAGGTATTAGTTGTTCAGCTATATATACAAAAAATCATTTTATAATATAACTATAAACTTAAAAATATTGAAGATACTGAATTTTGGTTATATTTAAATTAAATAAATAATATAAAAAAATATGAGTAAGAAAGCTGGTTCAATAGTTTCATACAAAATATTTTAGTTCAGGTAAAAATTAATGCTAGATTTAGGTATACCATACACGTTTTTAACTAAACTAAGTCAATTGAATTATTTTTAAGTATACATACTGTGACTTTTTAAATAATAGTTTTAAAATATTCTTAAAATATTAATAAATTATTTTGTTGTTTGTTGTTGTACCTAATTTTTGTTATTAGACCATCAAATTAGTAAGTGAGGCAATCAAGTAAGTTTGGCATTGTAGAACAAATTATAGCCATAATTAAAAAATCCTACGTGGAGACATCGATGATAGCTAACAAATTGCTTCTAGGTGTGTCTTATTCACTGACAGTGCTGTATTTTATCACCCATGTTGTTTTTAGTAATAATTGATAAAAATAACATTAAAGGTTTGATGTGTACAATTTACAGTGATTATCATGTTTAGTTTTTGATTCAAAATTAAATCACAAAGAAGCAATTCATTTTATCCTCATTTTACATTCCTGAAAGCCGATATGCAGCTTTTCTGAAATTTCATGTATTTTTATAAATCACTTATTTTCATTCAAAAAATATTTTTAAAATAGAAATACAATTATTGGAGTTTTCGAATCCATTATTAATATACAAGTACAGATATACTAATGAAATTCTAATAAATTAGTCTGCAAACGAATATCAAGAAGCTATCTATTAAACACCTTCTTTTAAAAATTTTCAGAAAAACTGCCTACAATTATAAAAATTGTCAAATATTTCTGAGCCAATTTATGTATACGAGTACTTATATAATCAGCGGTATCCTTTATAGAACGTATCAGCCACTTATATTACGCCGACGATGTTTGTTTATTGTCACATACGAATGGTGGTTTAAATTATACGTGCAAAAGCTGTATGACACTAGAAAAAATTAGACTAGAAAAAATTGCGAGCTTAAAAGTCAATAAAACAAAATCATGCGCACAACTCGCACACCACAACATCCAATCCTCTGTAAAGAAACGCGAATCGAAGAGGTAAGTACTACGTTTAATTACGTAGGCAATATTATATCATCAGATGAAGAAGCAGATTTGAATATTAAAGCCCGGTGCAGCAAAGCACGTACTGCTTTCGGGATGCTCTCAAAAATATTGCAAGCAACATATTTTTTCGTGCTAAAATAAAAATCTTCAACGCAAGCTTAAAATCTGTTTACTTGTATGGTTGCGAAACATGGAAAGTTTCAGTAAATATAGCCTCCGACTCATCTTAAACATTCATTGGTCATAAACAATTTCAAACAGATAGCTGTGGCAAAAAATTAATGAAATACAAATAGGCGTGGAAGAAATGACGTTGAATTGGACATACTCTAATGAAACGTGATGTTGTTGTTAGCCTATAATGTTTTCAAATTAAGTCCTCAGGGTACACGTCACGTCGAAAGGTCGAGACAAATATTCAGAACAACACTATTAGCCAAAACAAGTACCTAACAAAGAACTTGGCCGTAATTAAAGAATTTAACCGCAAATAGTAGCCAAATGGAAAGATTTCATTTCTGCCCTATGCCGCATATATGGGATTACACGACAATATGATGATGGTCTAATTAATCAAACAATTATACTTCTTATTTTTGTATATCGGACTATCATGCTGAAAATTATCATAAAGCCCTTACAACATATGAATTTATGTAATAGGAATGAATTGCTTAATACGTGTTTGGAAAAATTTATTTATATATCTCCTAATTTTAAATTTTAAACAGATAATACCAATTTTTATATTAAAATTGAAGTAGCTTAAAACAAATTCAAAGCACTTTTAATTATTATCATCTCATTTCCAATTATTATGATTAAAAAATAGTGTTTACATTCTGATGTGCATAGATTGTTTTATTTCGATCACGAAATAACCACTTTTATCAAGGTTCCACAAATTTCAAAATAATAAATTTGTTAATAGAAAAAAATGGATAAGAACCTGATTGTCATCTTAATTAAAATTAGTGTAAAAATCATAAAGAAGTTAACCAAGGGCATATTTATGATTGATAAAGCGTTGGTTATGATAAATATCCACATTTAAACATACTACATAACACAATTTAACAAAAGATATATTGAAGTTGCGATAAGACAAAGCCTCATTCTATTAATAATTAATATTATTGCTACTTAGTCGGTAGTAAGTCTTTCATACATATAAAATTTTACGAATTAGGTAATTAACCCAGCGATAGATTATATGTGCAATTACAATTTTAGGCTATTGTATAAACGGATGCTTTATAGAATAGTTTTCGGATGTGACCATGTGAAGGTGATGTAAGTGCTTGCACAGGAATTTAACAGTTGTCCAAATGGGTTTGCGACTGATCAATCGCATTTGGGTGTGCCACACTGTGAACCCCAATCCGTATCTCTCTTTAGTTTTGTTATTTCAACAAACATGTTTGTTGAAAAAAAAATGTATTTTAATAAACCCATTTAATAATTGTTCATTGTATTAACGACGAGGTTATTAAATTAATAAATAGCCATTTAATAATTGTTCATTGTATTAACGACGAGGTTATTAAATTAATAAATAGCTATTCATTGGTCCAATGAACAAGTTTATCGGACAAATATTAATCAATTTTTAATTGTCTCAACGAATTATTTTATTGTATTTACGTACCTTTTTGGTTCAGTGTGTGAAGTTGATCTAAGCCCTTGCACAGGAATTTTACAGTTATTCAAATGGGTCTGCGACTATTCAATCGTATTTGGGTTTGTGATACTGTGAATCCCAATACGTACCGTAATTGTATTACCACAATATCTGTTAAACTTACATTTTAAAACTCTAACTGGACAAGTAAATAAAAATTTTTATTTGGTTCATGTATTTTTGATAATAACTTTTTTCCATTCATATTCAACATTTTTTCAAACATTTATTGTTAGAAAAAATGTTGAATTTGAATGAAAAAAAATAATATTAAATATCTTAAGAATATTTAGTAGCTATCTATTGACATTTCAAATGAGGGTCAAGTAAATTATAGGTAATTTTTTTCTTACGCTTGAACATTTGGAACAATTTATTTTTAACACTATAAAAGTATTTATATACAAATCCATCTAAATTAATATAACAAATAAATATCATGTTCTCTTCTTTAGTTCCGAACTGCCTAAAATTTATTATAAAATTGTATGTCTGTTCTCTGCTTCTACTTCGAAGTTCAGCAAATATTTAACATAAAAATTTGCCGAATTAAAATATTCCAGCAATTATTTTTTTTTTTGCTCATTGGTGTGTTTTGAACGTTAGAGCGATTGGAGCGAGGAAAATCGCCATATATTATTTTTCAAACAAAAATCTAAATATGTAAGTAATATGTTTAGCTACTACTTATTTTTACCTATCAGTTTTAATTGCTCCAATTAAAGTTTGTAATGATAATGTTTAAATTAAAAAATTAAAATTTTTCAATATGGCAATCACCACAACACTGCAGGATACTTTAAACTGTAAAGACAGCAAACTAACCTTAAAAACACCTACAATTTTCTACAGTGTCCTACCATATATTAAAAGCAAAATATAAGCCCTTAAAAGTATAGTCATCATAACTAAATGGATTTTTCCCCCTTCATTATTTTCAAGTCTTTAGCAACTTTAACACCTCCCAAAATAATCAGATTTAAATTGGAAAATGATTAAAATGTGAAACTAACTCTGTATGTGTTTGTCTATAATACAATAAGGAATAAAATTAAGTTTATTGTAAATTTTAGAAAAAAAAATTTAGAACCAGAAAATGAAGGATAACTGATAAAATTGTTAACATTTTTTTTTTCGTTTATATTTTTTTATTTTCTATTTTCTTTTTGTTTTTCCTTTAATTTAAGAATATTAAAAATGAACGTAGCCTATTTTAGAAAAAATATATAATATATATATTTATTTTAAAAAAGATTGTGAAAATATTATATTCAAGAAAATACAATTCTTTAATCTTTTAAAATTCCATTATAAGGATTATAGTCAAAATATATTTATAACCTAGGTTATGCTCTTTAAAGGATTTTGTTTTATGCTTTGTGAAAAAATTGGCACTTTAACATTCACAAATAGGATAGAAAAATTTGAGGGTAAAATAATGTATACATTATATTTAAAAGCATTTCGTGAAAAATCGAATTTTAAAAATATGAATTGTGTATTGAAGAAAAAAGAAAATTACCTCTGAAATAATAGAGGTTGGAAAATGTAACTTATTTTATCACAGAAAAATTCGTATTGATATGCCTAGTAGAAATTGATTTCGTTTTAACTTTTATTTTTTTTTCTATTTTTTGTTTTTTTTTTTTTTAATTAAATCGATTTTATTTTTCTAATTTTCAATTTAATCCGGTTCATTCTCATGGGATTACCAATAATATTATAATGGAACATGTCTAAAATGATTTGGAAAAGCTCAGGTTATGGTCGATTAGTTTAAAAGAAAGTGATTATTTAAATAGAAAAAAAAAATAAATAAGTTTTTTTAAAGACTCGTACGTATGTATTATTGTTGAGTAGAGCTATCAATTTAAAAAATGTGATAATGTGACAATTAAATAAAACGGATTTGAAATTAATTAAAATTGAAAAAAAATTGATTATTATATTTTTGTGTACAAGTATAATGAATTTTAAATGAATTGCAATTAAATAAATTAATTCTATACAAATAATTGAGTTATAATGGTTAAATAGATTTAAATAGAAGTATTAATTTTTCAATTGAACGTTTATATAAATTCAAATATCAGTAGATGGTATACATTAGTACAACAATAATAGTCTGAGTTTATTGATCGAGTAAACATTGAACTTAGAATAGTCTTCGAATCAAAAAATAATAACAAATTGTTTTGAAATGATGAGAAAACCATTTTATATTATTATATATTAGACTAGGGGCCCCTGTTTAGTAATTATAATTCAAGTTGAAGCCAAATTTAAAGTTTTTAAAAAAACAGTAATTTACGTACTGGCATAGACTTCTCACGATATAGCAGAAACCCATGTTTAATATAAAGTTTTGAGGCTAGTAAGTTTTATTTAGGACACGTAAATACACGTCCCTCATATACTACTTCGTTTCCGATATATTCCCTGTAGTAAGTGGCATTTAGTGATAAAATTACTAAAAATAAAAAATTTTGTCATTAAAGAGGTATATATATATATACCTACATAATTAATAATTTTAATAAAAACTATATTATTACTACAAATATCCAAAATTTAGAAACATTTACTTAAAAAGATAAAAATGAAGAATTCAAGTGATTTGTTTTTTTGTTGTTTTTATATTTTTTATTTTGTATGGATTTGTTTTTTTTGTTTTTATTTGACATATGTACATAGGTTCATTTGCAAGTAATAATAATAACTGATTTGTTTGTTTTTGTTTTTTATTTTAATAAGAACTCACTATATATAATGTCTTTGCTGAATAATAAAATCATATGAGATATGAGTAAAACAATTTCAACTGTGTGCGCATTATTGTTTTATATACAACTTATATATTATATTAGAAGTTCATTAAGGAGTAGGAGAATCGAAATAAAATGAAAATGTGTCTACTGCGCCGGTCCCTAAATGCTTGTCAATTATATTTATAGATATTAAATTCTATCACTAATGAATTTTTGTTTACCCAATGCGCATTTCATTTAAAACTGACAGATATGACGTTAAAAAGACTGAATTAAACAGAAAATCCGATAAAAAATCGATTTTTGTGCTAATATAATAAGTTCATCATCAAATTACAGCTGCTTTTGTTGAAGAGCCCTTTTTGGAGCCCTTTGCTTTCTATATACTCCAAATTCAAACGTTTGGTTTACGTCAAACAATAGTGTAAAAAACTGTTATATTTTTCTTTAAAACAAATATAAATGAAAACAATTTACGTAATACCTACCTAATATTGACTTTCAGTTTATAATACTTAATTTTAATTTAACTCATAAATTTTAATAAAATTATGGTCGCTTATTTCATATATAAATAGGGTGACCATTATATCAAAATATAATGTAAACAACTAATAATATTTTAATTCAGTTAATGATAAAAAAAATTTATTTGGCATACTTTTTATTAAATTATTATTTAAATTTATGCCTAATTTAATCTAATTTTAATATGACTTCAGAGTCACCAATATGGTCGTTTATTTTATATATATATAGGGTGACCATTATACCAAAATATAATGTAAACAACTAATAATATTAATAATATGCATAATCATAATAAACATATGTTGGGACGCCACAAAATCATTACAAATAGCTACCAGAAACTGTTTGAACAGATCTCTGAATCAGGCTATTTGTGGAAATATTTATATTTTTTATAAGCTATGGTATGGTATTCAAATGGAAGTTGAGAGGGGAATCCCCTTTGATATATGCTGAATCTTTCATTTATCTGTGTCTGACTTACCGGTTTTGAATAGATATTTGATAAGTAAACCCTGATAAATTAACTTAAGCTGGACTTACCATTTTTGAATAGATATTTGCTAAATAAATCATATCAGTATTCTGATATTGGAGCTGCTCCACTTGATTACTTTGATCGGTTAATATTGAATTTGAAGCAAATTTTTATTTTATACTTACTGTTAATAATTCTTCAGACATTTTTGGTACCCTACACAACATCAACACGTCACTCATTAATAATTTTGAAATATGAATTATATGAATTTTTTAAAGCTTTTAAACAGTTTTAAAAAAATGTGCATGTATGGGGGAGGTATGGTGGCAAACCTTAAACCGTTTTTTTTTTTACATCAAAACAATATGCCCATTGATGCATGATCATTATTAGCACATTTTATATATATACATATATTTTTTTTATAAACAGCCAAAGCGTTTACAATTAAACAACGTTACAAATAAAACAACAAGTGAATTAGAGGCAAAACAATGGTTTATTTTATATTTCTAGCAAATATAAAATAATTATAGTGATTTTATTCATGTTATACAAGGGTCATATTTTCCTAGAGATCGCACAGGTATTTAGTCAATGCCACCTTTCATTCGTTCTCACCAGATACAGTACGAATACAAGCTCTCCCATTGTAGAATCAACATGCTTCTCAAGGAGTCTATCAAGATTGAAACCTTGCTTGGGCAGTATATTAGGCTACTGTGGACAGGAATCCAGAGTAGAGATATCGAAAAACTGCACGCTACGCTTTCAAATTCGTTTCGCCATTATTCCATCAGGTTAGAGCAGATTGTGTTCGACACCAAAGTGTTGATAGCGGGTTGATTATCTATGCGGGAAGACGGTGACCTTTGTCTTGGTTGTATTCATATGATTAACGGTTTTAAGGGATTCTTTAATTCTATAAGATATTTTGATATTTTTAGATCTTCCGAGAAAATTCATCAGTGAAAATTTCTATAATATTTTCCCTTTTTCCAAACCATGCTACCAGTCAGCATTAGAATGAAAACCTATTTACCAAAAAGGAGAGATGTCTAAATGTGCAATAATATTTGAGCATATTTGAAACATCTGAGTGATCTACCAAAGTTAAGTTTATTTCATTTAAAGTTTTGTGGAGCTTTGTAATAAAACTAACTTTTTAATGAAGAATCAAATATATAATATTAGCAACAATAGACTTAATTGAATTTGCGGGGGTTGAATTCGGATACGCAAGTCCACTAAATACCGTACCAAAAAATAATATTTACATAATCTTCTAAGGTTAGAGTAAATAATACAAGTATAGCAATGTAATCAATGTAATCATATCAATTGTGTCGTCGTGGTGATGGAGTAACAGTTTTCGAATTCGATGTGAAATTCAAGTTAAATTTATTATACCAGTTCTAATGACAATGAATTTTTTTTCATACGCAGGCTGGTGGGAATCTTCAAAAGACACAATGAACCCTGTAGCTTGACATTGTGTGTGGAATTCTTACCCACTAAACTACATCCTTCCTATATTGCGATCTAGTCCTACATGACTAATGTGAAATTTTTTCTTGGCTTTATTTTATTTTTCAATGTAGACTACATCCAGCGATGTCTACCTAACTTTCGTTGGCAGTCAACATAACGAAATTCTTCACAAATCCCGTAAAAACAAATCTATTTAAACGTGGAAGCGGGTCAACCTCCGATCACCAACGCGACGAGTCCTCAAGAATGTGGGTGATTATTGCTGCACCAACTCAAAAGGTTTTACTCTTTTGAGTCGTCTGGCTATATTTCTATTATCCAGTAGTCTATCGACTACCTCCACATTTACATGGTACTGAAGCCTTTTTTCGTGACTTCTTGCAAATTTCTGTATTTCCTTATCGACAGATTCTATTTTCAAATCTCTATGTAGGTTATAGTTTCTTATGAACCAGGGCGCGTTCACAATGTTTCTGAGGACCTTATTCTGGAACATGTGAATAATATCTCGATTACTTTTTTTGCTGCATCCACATAACTGGACAATGAAGGCATTGAATTAATTTTTTTATTAAAAGTTAAATATTTAAGTAAAATCTTTCTTTTCGGCAATAGTTTACTTTTCCCTTGCTGTTGCTTGCAAGTTTGACTTCTTAAGGCACAGGAACTGATGAAGGAAGTATATGTTGCTTTCAAAATAACGATATTTGCAATCACACATTCAACATTATTAGTGAACGGAAATCTGACAACAATATAGGAGGTGATTTAGTCAAAAGGACTACTGTTTGTCGTACTATGTTAGTTTTTTGCAAAATGTTGACAATATTTATTAATTAATGTAGTGTTTTGCAATATTTATTCATTTTATAAATTAAATTATAGTGTTTTGCAAGATGAAATTTTCAAATAACACAACTTATTGTAGGAAGAAAAATTTAAGTAGCAAATTCCAAAAATTCACTGTCACTTGTAATTAATACAACAACCTTTAAATTCAAAATTTATATTATTATTTTGTTTTAGTCTGCATAAACGCTCAAATTTAATTTCAAGCAATGATCACTTTTTTTATTTTTATTTTTTTTTCATTTTTGTTATTTTCTCTTATTACTTTGGATCTTATTATATTTTATCTTAATCCATATCTTTTTTAACCTAAGGCTCCTTAATAATAGGTAAACAAATTGAATTGTAATACTCTTGTACATCAAAGAACTTAATTATTTCATGAGAAAAAAAAAAAATAAAAAAAAAATAAAAATTAAAAAAAAAAGGGAATCCAAAAATAAACACATCAAACTTATTTAAGTGCAGGGATATCAGAATATTTTTTTAATACAAAAATAATCGTGTTAAGAAAAATTCATTTTCACGTAAGACTTAAGTGAAACGTATTTTTATATTTTTATATAGAGAATTAAAATATTAAGATAATACCTACCATGATCAATTTTATTTCATTACATTAAAATCCTTAATTCTTCAGAATAATTTGATATATAGAAGCAATCAAATAGGATTTTCATCATTTTAATTTAGATTTAAGTAATGTTCGTTAACGTTTTTTTTCTTTTGTTTTGTTTTTATTGTGAAAATGTAACAAAAATAATATACAAAAATATGTAATAAGGATATAACTGTGAGTATATATATACATATATATTATATATAATTATCTTAAAAGAAAATATAATTCATCAGATATTATTATTTTTATTTAATTCGAAAAAAAAAATGAACATTATAATAACTGTTTCTTCGACAAGCTAATAATTATGGGAAAATTAAATAAATATAATAAATTTGTTTTTTAAGATGGACAGGATGGGAATTAATTATAAAAATATTTTTTTTCATTGACCAATGTACAAAATAATATCTTCATTTTATTTTTAAAATAAAATTATTTACCTTTAATATATTATTTTCTTAATATAAATAATACGTCAAGCCTTTGGAATAGAACAACTGATATTTTCAAAATCAATGCAAACAACTGAAAATACACTGAAGTGAAATAAATGGTCTCATGAATGCAAAGCGAAAATACAAGCAATGCAAATTTTTTTTTTTTTTTTTATTTTACTTTAAAAGACACAATAAGCCCCGTAGCTTGACATTGTGTGTAGTGTTCTTACCCACTAAACCACACCTTTATTCCTATGTAGCGATCTAGTTCTACAGGATCAGCAATTTTGTCTTGGCTTTATTTTATTTTTCAATGTAGACTACATCCAGCGATGTCTATCTAACTTTTCCTTTGGCGTATTCATCTATAACCTTGAAGACCCATCGCATCAGCGACGAAAAGCCAACCAGCTCTCCAAACGAATTTATAATTATGGAAGACTTGTGAAAAACCTCGTTTCGTTGGCAGTCAACATAACGAAATTCTTCACAAATCCCGTAAAAATAAATCTATCTAAACGTGGGAGCGGGTCCACCTCCGATCACCAGCGTGACGAGTCCTCAAAAATGTGGGTGATTATTGCTGCACTACCTCAAAAGGTTTTACTCTTTTGAGTCGTCTGGCTATATTTCTATTATCCAAGAGCTCGACCTTTTTTCCTGACTTCTTGCAAATTTCTGTCTTTCCTTCTATTTGCAAATCTCTATGTAGGTCATAGTTTCTTATGAACCAGGGCGCGTTCACAATGTTTTCTTAGGACCTTATTCTGGAACCTCTGAATAATATCTCTATTACTTTTTTTGCCGCATTCCCATAGCTGGATGCCATATGACCATACTGGTTTCAGTGTTTGTTTATAGAGCAGAAATTTGTTTTGTATTGTTAAGGTAGAATTCTTACCTATGAGCCAGTTCATTTTTCTATAACGGATTTGTAATTCTTCTTTCTTGTTTTTCATGTGAGCTTTCCAGCGAAGTTTCGCATCTAACGTCATACCAAGATATTTAGCAGTATTTGAATGGGGTATTTCTTGACCATTTATATATACTGGTTTATGGTAAATTTTTTTATTTGTGAAATCCACATGTACTGACTTAGCTTCATTTAATTTTAGCCTCCATCTTCTTGTATAAACTTGGATTTTTCTTATAGCTCTGTGCAGATTTTCTGTGGATTCAATATTATTTGCTCCAACAGCCAGAACCGCTGTATCATCTGCAAACGTCGCAATAAAATTATTTTCTAGTGCAGGAAAATCACAAGTGTACATCAGGAACAGTACCGGACCAACTACACTTCCTTGAAGAACCCTGGCATTAATTTCTTTAAGATCGGAATATGCTCCTTCCATACAATATTGTTAATAAAATTTAATTCTATCGAAAATTAAATAAGCAAAAATAAACTGGCTTGATTGAAAATGTTTAGGGATTGAGAGATTACAACAAATTTATTACGACTTTAATGCTCATATATTAAGCTAAAGGAAAGATCTGGAGTTTACTGGAAAATAACACCATAACATATTGGTAGACAACCAGAATGAAATATTTGTTAAAATGAAAGATAAGATACGGAAAATAGATCATATAAAACGAGTTAATTTATTGACACTACAAAATCCAGTTTCAATCAAACTGCAACAGCACAATTATCAAGCTCATCTATAAGAAAACAAAACAGTTCCATGTATAACATCTAATAACAAGAACTGAACTGAAAGGTCAGTAAAATCAGCAAAGAATAACAAGGATGTAGGACCGGATTAACTTCCAGTTGAAACAATTAATCAAATGGATAAAGAAAAAATCAATATTATGAAAAAGATATTTAATAATATTTTTATGATACTAGAAGAACAATAAAAGTAGATTTTAAACATTTCTAAAGAATATTTAAAATTATATTTTATTGCTCTGACGAAGATAAACAACGCGAAAAAATGCAATGAATACAGACTAATCAGCCTAATGAGTCATACTTTAAACATTTTCTTAAATATCCTTCATAATCGATTATATGTACGAAATGCTATGTTAAAATAGAGAACAATAGATCCGGCTTCACAGAATCAATGGCAACAAGAGAAGCCTTATTTGGAATAAAAGCACTAATACAAAACTGCAATGATATTGAAAAGGATAAATTCTTACGTGTCATTAATTGCGAAAAACAATTTGATCGTGTACATCATGATAAAATTATATAAATGCTTATATACTTGAATATCGATATTAAAAATGTACTGGCAGCACACTGTAGAAGTTCAAAACAAAAACCCCCGTGATAGACAATCTCTAATTTAATAGAAATGTTCGTCAATGAAGTACAGAAAAACTCAAAGAACCTGATACAAAAACAAGATACACCGAAACTATAAATAGAAAACTACAAGAAATTGGTGACACAACTACAGATATTAACGACAACTGGAACTAAATGGAGCAAATACTTAACGAAGCAACGAGTGAAATAATAGGTGTAGCACAAATAAGACGAAATGAAGAATGGTACGACAATGATTGTAAAATAGCGATCCAAAATGTATCCAAAATGTATGATCCAAAAAATGAAGCAAGAAATAAGTTATTAAACAGAAATACAAGAAATAACAGACAAGTATACAAGAGCTTAAGAAAATATGGCAAAAAGATAATTAATAAAAAGAAAAAGGACGCCCTAAAAAAGAAAGTAGAACAAAATATGTACGGACTTTGAAGAAAATAAAATAAGACGATTCTACAGGAAGATAAAAACAATTAAAAATGGATTCCAACCCAGACTAAGTAATTGTTACAACAAAAATAAAGTAATACTGAGCGAAGAGAAAGATATACCAGAAAGATGGAGAGAATGTTTTGACGAATTATTAAATATTGAACAATCAGTGGAATTGGAAACTGTGATACCTATAAATAGCAACATTACGATTTCAGAATATACAGACGAAGAAATACCAACCATACATGAAGTAGAAGATGCAATTCTATAAATGAAAAATAACAAAGCTCCAGGAGAAGATGGCATTGTAGCAGAAATGTTTAAAAATGCAGGTGAAATGTTCATCTCCAAGCTACATAGTTTAATATGTACAATATGGGATACAGAAACTCTGCCAAGCAAATGGGAAAAAGGCATTATTGTCCCCATCCACAAAAATGGAAATAAACTTGACTGTGCCAACTATAGAGGTATCACATTATTAAACACAGCGTACAACAAGACTCTCTCCAATATTATAAATAACAGATTAAGATGTATAGCCGAAAATATTCTAGGAGAATATCAAAGTGAATTTAGACCAAATAGATCTACTACGGATCAAATATTTCTATCGAGGCATAGCATGGAAAAATGCTATGAATACAACAAAAATCTCCACCTATTAATGTCTGACTTCCACCAGGCTTTTGACTCAATAAAAAGAGATATGGTAGAAGCTGTATTTAATAACATGGGAATCCGAAGAAAATTGACAAATTTAAGTATGCTAACACTCAGACACACCAAATGCAAGGTGCAAAATAAAATAACGGACGAATTTGAAATAAAAACAGGAGTCAGACAAATTAGAACAAGATGCCCTGTCAACAACAATTTTCAATCTAATGCTTCACCACGCAATACAAAATTTAGACAGAGGCGGACACATATTCATAAAATCAGCTATAATAAGTGTTAATACTGACGATATTGCTATTGAGCAACATCCTTTGACGAATTAAAAGAGATTCTAGACTCTAGAAAAAGAAGCTGCTATTGTAGGATTAAAAACTAACGAGGCTAAGACCAAATATATGAAGATGGCGCGCACGGAAACAAGACGATCCGCCCAAAATATAAAAATAAATGATTATAACTTTGAAATAGTAAATAGTTTTATATATCTAGGTGCCTTAATAAATAATAAAAATGACATGCATTTGACAATTAATGATAGAATTCAAGCAGCACAAAAATATTTCTACACACACAAAGGTCTTTTCAGGTCAAAAATTATAACCAGGACAATTAAATTAAGAATATACAAGACCATAATACAACCGGTCGTAACATATGGATGCGAAGCATGGACCATGACAATTAGTGACGAAAATAAATTGAAAGTATTCGAAAGAAGAATACTGAGAAAAATTTTTGCTCCCAAAATAAATGACGATGGTGAATACCAAATCAGATCAAACGAGGAGCTAGAAGCACTAATCGAAGGACACAATATTGTTAAGTTTATTAAGGCACAAAGACTAAGATGGGCAGGTCATGTGTTGAGGATGAATGATAAAAGGATGCCAAAAAGAATATTAGACGCAGTACCGTACAATACAAGAGCAAGAGGTAGACCAAGATCACGATGGCTGGACGAAGTCGAGGGCAATTGTCAAAAGATTGGAGTTAACAGATGGAGGACAGTTGCACAAGATAGAGCAGAATGGAGGAAAGTTGTGGACAAGGTTAAGGCTCACTCCGAGCTGTAGAACCAACAGAAGATGATGATGATGTTCGTCAAGGTTACATACTATCACTTTTGTTGTTCAATACTACTCTACAATAGTACACTCATAACATATTTTTCAACATGCTACATTAGTAGTGTTAATGGAGTAATTAATATAAATGAAATTATATTGATAATAGTCGTTATAACGACGATACAAACACTATTAGCTGACAATCTAAATGATCTGCAGCATCTGGTTGATGAAATATAACGGTATAACAATCATTATGTTCTAAACATCAAAATTTTAAAAAAACAAAAGATATGGTAATGAGCGGAGAAACACCTTTATTCATCATCGATACCAGAGCTTGGTAAAATACAAATACTATACTAAATTGAGTAGCTTAAAAAACTCAAGTCAAATACTTTTAGTCAAAAATAGTATTTAAAATACTTATTTCAAATACTATATTTGTACTTGGGAACGCAAAGTAAATACTTTACTCAAAAAAAATATTTTTTATAGTATTTTAAATACTTTTACTGGCATACGACCCAGCTCTGATCGATACCGTCACACAGATTTTATATATTGTAGAAGTTTGAACTTTAAATATAAAAAAAAGCTTATTAGATGCTTTTGAAAATTGCTGCTATCAGCGTTTGTCAAGAATAGCGCGTCATGGTTCTCAGAATTTTAGAAAATGACAAAGAACAACTCTAGGCAGCTATTACAAACTGTCACCGACAACCCAAGTTGATTTATTTTCAGATAATCGATGAGTATATCCAAGACAACTCATAGCTGTGAAAAAATAAAACTTAAAGCTTAAATCCAAACAAGTGAATCATCTATATATCGTCAGACCTGGGCAATCGCAGAGTAAATATAAAAATAATATAACTTGAATTTTTATAAATAAATACAATTCTGTAGGTATTGTTAAATTTTTTCATCTTATTTCACTTTTTAATGTTTTATTTTAATTAACTTGATTTCAAAAATTCAAAAAATTCCATTTCAGAATGTAAACAAATTTCGAATAGATAAACTAACATTTGCAATTTTGTATTAAATTGTATTAATAAAATAAGTGTTGCCGGTTCAATTTATTCATCGTATCGTTAAAGTCTATTATGATACCAATTTCATACTCATGTGACATGATTGTACTCAAATCGCATCGCATCAGTCTATTAATCTATTATGATGGGGGGATAGTTTCGCTTATTACTACATAGACTCGCTTCATATTGAACAAAATTTTTTCAAAATACAACAAGACAAAAAATTAACCGTAAAATATTATTAAACACTTTTATTTGCGATTAGATATTACAAACTTTAGCTTCCGATTGTGTAACAATCAACAATAACAAATATTTTTTTATGTGTTTGTGTATTATGCAATGGGTTAACAAGAAATATTATCATAAAATTAAGTACTTTTGGAATTTCCAAAAAATTTGCAAAAAAAACTGCAAATGTTATCAAAATTTTTAAAATCACTGAATAACTGTGATACAATTTTAATTTAATATAAAATAAATATACGTTAAACTACCAATGCTACTTCAGGTCTATAGTTACGAATAACCATATTATATAAAATAAACCCTACCAACTCTAAATATTGCAACAATATTGTGAATATATAGTATACCTATCATATCCATGCACACAATACCTATCTTAATATCATATACCTATATAAAGGTATATATAAAATGTTCCATCAACAGAAACAGGATCAGGTATAAAATCTGATAAATTTTATTTCAAATTTACATAAAAGGTTTCTAAAATTTAAAATAAACAAAAAAAAAGGTAGTTATATATTTTTCTCTTTCTTTACAAGAATATAGATGTAACTGTCATCAATGTCCTTTTCTTAATTTCAAACTTAATATCCTTCCTTACCTTTTTCCTTATCCTTAGTATCGGTTTATTACTGTGCGCCGCCGTGTGTGTTCTCATTTATTTTGCGTGTGTGTTTTATTTATATTTTCAAACAAATCACAATTATTTATTTTATAATTTAAAATTAATTATTAAATATAGTGTTTAAAATATTATTAAGTATATTATAATAAAAAAAAAAAATTTTTTAAATTGAGTAATAAAATAAAATTTATATTATGCATTAGTTTAGTGTCAATGAATTTGAATCTATTCTACATTGATTTTAACAATTTAGAATCCAAGTGGAATTATAAATTTTTTTTCATTTTTCATTTATTCATTTATAAATACAGTACTCAAAAGAGCTAACAAGCTCGTATTGAGTTTTACATATTTTTAAAGTTAAATAATATATTATAACTAAACTGTATATCAGTGCAACAATATATACAATTCTATTAATTATTCTTATAGTTACTACTAATATCAATTAGAAAATCTTATACAATAATTATTAAACTATTCATCAAATTAAAAAAAAATTAATTAAATAAAAAGTAATAAACAATAATGAAGAAAGCTGAATTGATTGAAAACAACAAATATAATATTAAAATTTTATCTAAATTTCATAAATAATAATTAATTTAAGTGAATAAATTTATTTAATTTTGTTTAAATTTAAAAAAAAAAATATTTCTTCTTAATAATTTTAATTTAATAAAAATAATTAGTATTATAAGAAGGTCATAATTATAATAAGTGTAAGCAAATTTGTTAAAAATTTGAGGTAAAAAAATATTTTTGGTGATAATTTTCCTTTACTTGCATTTTGATTGATTTTACCTAGGTTGTTATTTTAATTCTAATTAGATTACAAGTATAAAAGTCTTAGTGGATTACAAATTACAGTGCAATTATTGTGAAGAAACATCAATTCTAATACACGATCAAGAATCTAGTTAAAATTAATGAAATGTAAGAAACAAAATATCCTTATGTATTATAATATAGGGTGATATAACATAGGGTGTTGCTGCATTATGGAATTATTATTTTATTTGCTGACAGGTAAGGACATTTGATTTTAGTATAGGTATTTTTAGCATTAGTTTGGTACATATGTATAGGTTTTTGTTGAAAATTTTACCCTATGCAACACATGCATGATATTAGATTTACATGAAAACGAATTTAAATGAAGATTGAATGTACGTTTTGTATTATAACAAACTTTATAAATTTTGTAACAAGTTTTATTTTAAAATTAAAAAAAAATGCTAAAGAAATATTGTTGTATATATTTTCACAAAATTATTTTCATCATCAATATTGTCTTGTAATCACATCCGTATAATAAATACTATTTCACATACAACTCGGTGTAAAATCTTAAAATTAATTATTTTGTTTTTAATCATTTATTTTCATGAGTAAACCTTCAGTTGAATACAAGACCGCTCAATCTAGGTAAATAAAAGTAAAATTAAAGTAAAGCCAAATGTTCAATAATATCAAATGTTCCACTTTTCTATGTCAATTTTGTCAAAATATCAAAAAAGTTTGTTTACCAAATATATTTTGTGAAATGTTACTTTGCGTAGTGGACTTTGGCAATAATGTACTGTTGTATCCCTATTTTTACTCTATCGATTTTTTTTTGAAAAATATTAACATTTTACTTTAAACCGAATGTGCTTTGATCTCATAACATTTTGATTTTTATATTTTGAATAAGAACATTAACAGCTTTTAAAAATGTGGAATACTACATTCACACTACAAAGAATGATAGTATTGAAAGAAATCGATAATATTAGAAAAACATAAAAACAAAAATAGAAAAAAAAACAAAATACACTCAAGATTTGAAAATAAAGGAGCAATGTAACGTAAGCAACTAATTTCCGTTCAATATAATTGTCTTTGACAATGTCAAAAATTACTAGAAGTTAGAAATTTTTGAGTCGGTGCAAAATCGTCGGCTGAATTTTGCAAAGCTCCATAAGCCATTTTCACTTTTTTTGACTTAGTACCAGATTCTTAGGGTTGTGATACGCTCCTTCTTTTGCCATGAACCGTTTTTTGCTATCTTTTACCGTTTCGGTGATATTTAGTTCCGGATTGACCCATATTATTCACCTTTGTAATACTTTATTAATTATAAAAGGATCCATAGGCCAATTTTTTGGACATAGGTAAATAATTTTGACGTTAAAATTGACTTATTTCTGAAATACCCCATATCCATATGCCTGACACATATGCCCAACAAATGATCAAAACTATAAATGATTTGCAATATAATATGGTTGACGGAATTAACCGATCTTTCAAAGGTTATGATCTAAGCATCAAATTTAAAAAAAAAAACAAACCTATAGAAGTGAGTAAAAAAAATACCTTTACTAACATTAACAACGTAAAGATAGATAACGAATGTTTAATTGTAAACATTTGTGCTCTGCTGTTCTGTACAAGCTTGGTTTTTAATAATAAAATCACTAATTAGAAGATTTTGAAGTGTATTTTTTACGGTTTAGGAGATATTTAGTTCCGGATTGACCCATATCCACCTTTGTAATACTCTGTTAATTATAAAATGACCCATACGCCATTTTTTTTTGGATATAAGTAATTTTCGTATGAAGTTTGACGTCAAAATTGGCTTATTTCTGAAATGCCCTATATCCATTATGCCTGAGACAATGCCCAGCAGATGATGTCAAAATCGTATAGTTATTCTCACCATAATAGAACCGTATGTCTTTATTTTAGTAATAGAATTATTGTTTTATGTTATATTGTTTTTGTTTTAGATTATAATATTGTTTGAAAAGAATGTGATCTCAATAAAATACACTGATCTTTAATTTTGAAATTTTTGAATAGGTACCACAAATATTTTTTAATATGTAGTGGTCCATACATTTATTTGTAAAGCTTAGTGATAAAAAGGCTCCATATCCAGGTAAAATTTGACACACGTGCATGAGCTAAAATCAACTTGTTCAAAAAAGTGGATATGGGTCGTTTCGGAATCGATTTGGAAAAACAAAAATGACTATAATTTATAAACTAAAAGGCACTTGAAATTTTGTAATTAAAATAACAAAATAAGTATTAACTTGTATTGTACAGTTGTTTTTTTTTTTTTAAGTAATTTTAAACTTCAAATCACGTTTACTCGAAACCGAAGTCATGGCATATGGTGCCTTTCAGAAGTGTATTTTTCTCTTCGGAATATGATAATTAGCTACAAATTTTACATACCTAAGTTGGAATACAACTCAAAAATATGAGCCGGTGCATCACAACGTTAGATTTTTTATTAAACAGTTTAAAAGCGTGCGACAGTTTAAACTATGTGAAAACATGAATATCGTCATCTTGTACACATTTCCATTCCACGACGGTTGCCTTATATACAGTTGAAATTCCTAATTAGTTGTGAAAACTAGATATGTAAATTAATTTGTATAGTCAAATTTTCTTGACGGGTTTCTATAATACAAAAATATACCCTCTTTTACAACTTGGTCAAGTTCAAATGAATAATATTAATTAGAAATCGAAGATATCAAGCAAAAGCAAATATTCTTGTTATAAATTATTACCCTTAAATTTTTGTGGTATTGTGAAGCTCTAAAATGAATAATTCTTGTATTACAGATTAAGCTAATGTGAATTGTACATAATGTGAATGCATTTCAAGCAAGATATTATGACTTTAAATATAGCTTTCAAAATAAATAAAATAAGCTATTTATTTTTAGCCTTTGAGGCTATTTTCAACATAAGTTCGTTTACCTGCATATGTTTCAGTTCATTTCTTCGTCTATAACAATTCCTAAGTATTTGTAGCTTTTAACTCTTTGTAATTGTTTGTTGTCTTTATATTTGGATTTTTAGTTTTTATTAACATATAGCTATATTTTGTTTTGTTAGAGTTAACAGTTAGTTTATGAATATAAATATTCAGTTGTTAATCGCGGACATGTCTTTATTTGTTGTATGTTCCAGGTTTTTTAAATTATTTAGTTATTATTTTTTCACTTTGAACTAAAATTAGATCATCGGCTTACAAAAATGCTTTCCTTCTTAGCCATATATTTGAAAAATTGCTTATGTAGCATCCAAATAAAGCCGGTCCCAAAGAACTTTAGTTTATATTCCTAATTATTCCTTAATCTGCTTGAATTGTAAAAAAAAATAAGCTTTAATATGTACACTCTGTATTAGCTTTGAGGCTTCTTTAGAGATATGGATAATAAAAATAAAAATAAATAAATAAAAATATTCAAAATTACGTGTTGTACTTCTAATCGAATTATATTTTGAATATTGTTTTCTGTTAGTGAGATAATTTTCAAACCAATCGTGTTCAGTTGATGAGACGCTACATTCAAATAGAATGCGTAGCAATATTTCCTATCAACAGATCAAATGCTTTGGTTAAGTCTATATCTTATTTTTAATCAAAAATACATCCTCACATCACCAAAAACACTTGAAGTAATTTGATTATAGCTAGAACAGCCGATTGTATACACATATATTTACTAACAAAACCAAAACAAAAAAAAAACTTCCTTCGTTATTATTATAATAATTTTATAATTTCCCATTTAATTACTAGTACTCTGGTTAATTCAAGCAAATAAATTGATTCTACCAAGGAAGTATTATAATTTTGAAAGTTTAAAATTTTTGACAAAAGATAAAAATATCCTTTGAAAAAAAAAACTTTTCATATCAATTAAATCAATAATAACTACTTACCATTTAGACTAGCTAACTACCTATATATATATATATATATATTGACCTATTGTCAAAAAATATTTTATTTGTTGTTTTAATGCTTTCAAGGTGTTATTTAACCCGTCATTAGACACTTTCAATAAAATTTTACTCTAAGAATTATTTTCTAAAAAATATCAAAAAATAAAACAATAACAAAAAATTACTTTTATACTTGTCATCAAATAGATTAACCCTCTCACCTTTTTTCTAAAGTTAATCCAAAAAAAAAAAAAAAACAAAAAATCATCCATTAAAGGATCAAAAATTATTTGAAAATTTTCTAAAACTGAGAAAATATTTAAGGAAGATATTATTATATTGATAAAATATTCATTACTCCATAAAAAGGCAACCATTAAAAGAGTTGATGTTTAGTGGGTTGGTATACGAGTGTGTGTTGTATTGTGATGTAGTAGATATTTATCTAGGAGGCAAAATGATTCTTCAATTTCTTTGATCCTTTTTTAAATTTCTACTTTAAAATATGTCGATTATCGCTTTCCTCTTATTAAAAAAAAATAATAATAATAAAAATACAACACAATAAGTTAATAATATAAAAGCAAGTTAAATAAAATGGATTATGGTTGGTTTCTAGGAAAGACTATAAATTAAAAATTTCATCCTTAAAAGGATATCAATTTATTATTTACTTATACCTCTATTTATCCTTATGATGACGACAACAAGGTAATTTTTCATGTTCACTTTAATTTTTTTTTTTATTTTTTTATTTTTTTTTGTTTTTATTTAATTTCTGACAAATTGTTTTATTAATTGAATGGATTAACATTATTTTTTTTTTTCAAAGTATTATAATAGGGTAAGGATAATTTTAAGGATATAAGAAAATAAAATAAATTCTTATTTTATTATGAATGAATATAATACATAATTATTATGTATATAATAATTGCATATTTTATTTTATATTATTACTTATACATAAAATATTAATTTAAGTCAATATTATCGAATTTTATTAAAGGATGCGAACCATCTGAGTATCCTGTGTTAATAATTTGATCTGAAATAAAAGAAAAAAATTATATTTTAATATTTCGTGTATGTATTTGAGGAGGTAATATTTAAAATATATTGAAATAAATATTATTGTTGAATGTGAAATAAGTAATGAATTTACACTATAATTTGATGATCAATAATTGATGGTAATAATATTTAGAATATTAATTTATAAATTTATTTTTATAAGTTAGTTTTTTAATAATGTTTAATCTGTATATTAAAAAAAGTACAGTACAAAGTTCTGAACAATTTCAGAACCGATGTTCCGTATTATTCTTTTGAATGCAAGAAAATATTTAAAAAGAGACGTAGCGAATTCAAAATTTTTTAAACATTTTTTTTTAAATTTTCAATTAGAAATTTTAATTTAAAATTTAATCCCATGTATAAGTCATCTAAACATACAAAAATTTTGCCACAACAACACACCCTATTTGAATTTAGTTTCTTTTTTAAATAAATTATTACCACGTATACGGTTGTTGTTTAAGATACATTAATGAAAAATATAGTGTCCATGATGAATTGAAAATATTGAAAACAATTCATAACGAAATATTGCGCAACCACTTAACCGGACCCTGGCGAGTTTCACACTTAATTGTCTTGTTCTAGTGTAGTTAGTATTTTTTTTTGTGATATGATGGCGTCTGTAACCGTCTAAATGAGGCTGATCGGTTCCATGCTTCTTGTCTTTTTGTCTGGTTAAAGTTGTGTATGTTTTGTTTTGTCTGTTCATATATTTGTGGTCTTATTGTGGCAGCTAGTTCACTACTTTTTGTCTCTCCGTGTCCCATAATCCATATAATTTGTATTTTGCCTCTATTTTTAATTATTGTGTCCAATCATTATGATGTGTTCATTATGATGTGTCGTTATGATCTATATATTTTTAATTGTTTGTGTCGACCTCAGGCTGTGCTCAGACTGTATATCAAATAACTTACTTAATTTTATTAAGTATTATTTGGATCTTATTACTTGAATTGTATGTTTAACGTTTTTTTTTAGTGAATTAAATGGTTATTTTATTTTATTTGATTTTGATTATATATCTAAATTTAAATTTTGTAATTATCTAGCTAAATATAAATTTTTATAAATTTTATTTTTATTTTATTTGTGAATCTTATAAAATTTTTGTAGTATTTAAATTTCATAAACAGTAGTATACTTAATTCTGTATAAAAACTTATGTATATTAATTTTACTATAAATGTTAGCTTGAATTTATTGTGAAATAAGAATTAAATTTGAACTCGATTGTATATAGTGTTTCAATAATGCCATTCAGGCGATGAAACAATACTAAAATGTATAAAAATGAATTAATTAAAAAGAAAAAAAAAACAAAAAAAAAAAAATATAATTTTTTTTGATAATGATAATAATTTACAATTGATAATAACTTACTTAATTTTTTCACCAATTAGGTATTGACTATCTCAGTATTTGATCACTTATCAAAAGTCCATTGAATATACTTATGAAATACAGTTTTGGTATAACACACATATTATTTATAAATACAACGTGTTACTAAGTTATAGTTGCCGATGCAATTAATAAAGTTCAAATTATTAAAACAAATTCTTTTTAACTTATTCATAAACTCTTTTTAGCTTATTTCTAATCCATAATAAGTATACATAATACTAGGGGCCCCATGTGGGTGAATTATATGTCAAGTCAAAGCCAAATTTAATATTTTTTACTTTTATGAGTAAAATAAATTTTTTCAGTATGAAATCCACCGTTAAATTTTACTAATTAAACCGTATTTTCAAATCCTTATACCGGGTGTTCCAGAGCATGCTTATAAGCTTTTTAAGAGGAATAGGAACCGTTATTTTAAAAATTGTAAAAACATTGTTAAGTAAATCGAGGGTGCTCTATCGATTGGTGATATTTTGAAGTTCCGGGAAGGACCGGAAAAGGGTTTTTTAAAATCAAAATTGGCCGAAATCGAGATTTGATAAATGGGAAAGGGTACTTTTTTATGCAAATTTAGATTCTACGACAAAAAATAAGTAACTTATGTTAAATGACTTTTTTTGTGTTTTCTCATTACCTTTTCTTTAAAATTAATAAAAATAAAACAAAAATCCTCCATATTTTCCTTTGGTAAACTAAATTTAAAAATAATAGTTTTTATAAATAAATTTATTTTTCATGTTATCATATTTATAAAAAAAACACAAAAAAAAAATAAAAATTTAATTTACAAAAGTTTCTTATTTTTTGACGTAGAATCGGAATTTGCATAAAAAAGTACACCTTCCCATTTGAAAATCTCGATTTCGGCCAATTTCAGCGATTGTTGAGCTTTAAAACCCCTTTTCCAGTGCTTTCTTGAAGTTGAAAATATCTTCAATCGATAGAATAACCTAGATTTTGTTGATAAAATTAAATTTTCAAATAACGTCTCCTTCCTCTTTTAAAAAAGCTGATACGCATGCTCTGAAACACCCGGTATAGTACTCATCTATTTTATAGTTCAGCAAAAGAGTAAGCGAGAAAGCAAATAATTAAATTCTAATATAAATTTGTCTATTATATAAAAATGATTAAAAATCGTAGGTTGGTATACACCCATAAGAACTCACGCAGGGTGTATTCATATGGAGATGAGGAATACGTTTGTTATATTATAATGTATTTTAGCTTGTACCACATTAAAATATAAAACTATAGTAAATTTTAATAAAACCAAGTACATTAACATTGTGTTGAACATTTCATAAATATCGCTTCAGCATTTTTTTTCTGTTCGATAAAACGCTCTTCATTTTCATTGAAAATTTTTTTTCACTTCAATTCGAATTACTAATTTTTGTAAGTAATGTATATATAGTGTTTGAAACTCTATATTCAATCAACATTAAAGTTTTATTTTCATTTACTTATCTAATTTTTTTTTTTTTTTTTTTTGTAACGATAAAATTGGAATTCGAATTTAGAGGTAAGAAAAAAAAAAAAAAAACGTAAATAACAAACCAATAATATTCTGTTATTCGATTCTGATCAAATTAACTTAATGTATTTCACTGTCGTATTAAATTATCAATAAGAATAATAATAATATCTACTTTTATATATATTGCGCCACATTATAACTAGTAAATAAATATATTTTGAAATTTTTAACAGGATTCTAACGATATACCTAATTTCTATTTAAGGTTGTGTATTTCTGTTTTCAATAAGAACAAAAATTGAACTTGTATTTATATTTATTATGTTTAGTATCCTTTGTATTTGGTTGGAAAAATTCAAAAATAAGTAAAAACATTTTTACTCTTTTAATTTTTGTTTATTTATTTATTTATTTTTTTCATTTCATTGAACTTTACCGGTTTTTTATTTAATTTTTTTTTTTTTTGTTGAATTGAAAATGTAAAAATTTCTTTTGACAGGATGCTTGAGTTTTAATGATATAAGTAGTATAAGGAGTTGTGTTTCACATGCGATTTAGTTTTTTTACATATTTTCATACATATTTTCATACATATTTTCATACATATTTTACTTACATATGTGTTTCTTGTTTCTTATATGATCTAATGGGAATGAAAATTGATATTGTAGTTATTTTTATATTATTCGTTAACTAAATTTACTTGAGTTCAATTTCGAAATATAAAACTTTTTTTTTATATAATATTACTATAATAATATAAAATTAGAAAGAAATTTATTTATACATATAAGAAATAACTAAATTTAATTATTTGAAATATGAGTAAAAATGTAGGATACGTATATTAATATAATTATCTGCTATTATAAATAGTTCAAATGGTTTATTAGCTTCAACATAGCTATTATTCATTTTCTATTAGTTGCATTAGCTTTTATACTACTATTAATTTTGATTCGTTCCAGTTTAGCTAGATATAGTAATTTATTTTTTTATTTATTTATTTATTAATTTTCATTTAGTTAATCTAATTATTTTTAATTATTATACAATTATTTTTATTATTATTATTATTTTTGTTTTTTTAAATCATAATATTACATAAAACTAGCAGTAGTATATTTCTATCTGCCGTTTCAAAGGCTCTCGTTAAATCCAAAAACACCGCAGCTATGACTTTGTTGTGATGTATAGATAGTTTCCAAATTCGCAGCTACAATTTTTTCTAAGCCCTGATTGAAACTGAGAAATTAAGTTATATCTTTCGAAATAGTTGAGCAGTTGTTCATTGACTATTTTCTCCATTATCTTTGACTCAATCATAATGGTGTTAACTGGTCTAAATTCTGAAGCTATATTAGTACTCTTCTTTTTCACAATAGGTATAATAACTGATTTGTTCGATATATCTGGAAACAGACCACTTTGCATTGAACTGTTAATAATTGACAAAAAGTTGTTACCAATAATATCTATATTATCCATTATCATATTTTCATTTGCGAAATAACAGTCATTTTTATCGTTCATTGTTTTTAAAATATCTTTGAGCTTATTTATGTCAATATCTTGAAATTTAAATATACTATTATTATTATTTTCCATTAAATTTATGTCTTGCATTGTTTTTATATTATTATTATTATGTCATTTAAACTGTCAACAAAAATTTTATTAAATTTATTAGCAATTATTTTAGGCTCATATATTTTATATAATTATTAAAAATTAACGACATTTGGATTTTTTTTAGGACATATTTTTTTATATTTTTCCACATTAAAGCCGAATCACTTGTTTGAATTTTCTCACTGATGTATACATTTTTTGCCTTAGTTAGCTTACATTTGTATACATTTCTAATATTTTTATAACTCACTCTAATTATTAGTTAATTTTGCTTTATTATACTGGTTAATTTTCTATAATTTTAATAGTCTTAGTTCATTTGCAAACCAACTGATTTCCTTATGTTCAACATTCTTTTCTATCACATTCTCCTACTAAATTATGCAAATTGCTACTAAAAATATTGGCTTTACTATTACAATCTAAAAAATAAGTTGTAGCAGTGCCATTGAAAATTAATTTATTTCTAAATAGTTATGTCTTTTTTATATTTTAAAAATCTAACTTTCTGCTTCACTTTTTTTAAATCTTTATCTTCTTTTATTATTTTAAACGACTAAACTGTAGTATAACAACATTAAAATTAATTGAATGTGAAAAACTATATTTATAAAAAAAACTGTTATTAGTGATTTTAGGGTTTTGAGACAAAATTACATAACATCAACTGATTCAATACTATTGTCGTATGTTCAAAAACGCCATTCGTGGCAAATTGAATTTGAAAATTCAAACATCAAATTTTTTTTAAACTTGCATAGAATGTAAAAGCCGGCTTTTCACACCAAAACTATAAAGTTTTTTTAAAATCAATGTATTTTAAAATATTTTAAAATTATGATAGTAAAATATTATCGTATGTCGAATTTAATAACAAATCTGTTAGAAGTGCTTGGACATAAGACAAAATAAGAATGTATACAATAAAGTGTTGTTTGTCAGTTGAGTAAATATTTGTTATAGGTGAATAGGATTTTCTGAATTGAGAGCTGTTTTTTCAACTAAAAACATAATAACATACGATAATATCTTGTTTTTATTTATGATAACACTTTAACGTATATTAACGTAAATATTTGAAATACGACCAAAATTTACATAACTTTGGAAGTAACTACTTGTAATAAGCATACAACAAAATATACCTTTTTACGAAAACTAGTAGGAATTTGATTTAATTATGTATAGATCTTTTCGGAACATACAACAAAATAATGACTAAGCACTGTGTAGATATGACAAATTGAATATTTGATACTAGCTTTGTAACCCGTCATAAATGACGGAAGCAAAATAAATCCTAGTTTCTTTTTTTCTTTCATTAGATTCTTTATTCCGAAATTACAGTACTTATGTTTATATCACTTTTTATTTATTTTTATTTATGTTTATATTGGCCTAACACTAATCTTTTTTTTTTTATATAACAGAAAAAGAAGTACCATACCAATAAATTTGTATAAAATGTTTGTATTTTTGTATGGTATACTCGTACTCACTTCCATTTAGTTATAATTCGTTAGTTGGGTTCCATTTAGTATAAATTATACCGTATTAGCGTTATTGAGGCCTCCGGGAGAGCAAATTTAAAAATGGGATCTTATTTTCATATAAATTTTGTCTTTTGTATAATGTATAGGGATCTTATTTTGCTATATGAATAAACTGTTATTATGGTATTGTGTTATTTTTAAAAAATATTCATAATTTATATATTCAAAATTTTGTATCTAAATTGGTAAAATTTACAAAAAATACAAAAACATTTTCATCTATAATTTTCAATTTAAAAAAAACAATGTTTTATTATCCGGCTTAGAAGTAGAGTTAATTATCCTACTCTACTTCTATCAAGTTCTATTGATTGAACAATGAATCTGAACAGTGAAGTGAAAAGTGAACACTTAACACTGAAAATAAAATAATATTTTTGGAATGGAGCATGTAGAACATACAGAATACAGATACAGCAAATAATAAAAAAAAACACAAAAAAAACAAAAAAAAAACAAAAATAATTTTTTTTTAGTGAAGTGAGTTACGCACACAATAATGACAAAAATAAAAGGTAGAAGCAATAAAGTAGTATAATGTATAATATTATACAATACAAATATGCTGATACACATGTATATTATTGTGTATAATTTTAAGTAATAAGAATAACCTTTGAGTGAATTATGTTTTTTTTTGTGTTAAATGCTGTTCGCCTTTTGGTTATTATACCATATTAAACTATTGATTAAATTTCTATTAGTCCTTATTATTATAAATCAAAAAAATTGTTTGTTTTATTTATATTATTATTATTATTTTTTATTTTTCCTTATTATTTGCGAAGAAGACTAACATTAAATTAAAAAAATATAGTTCATGCAATCAATTTTTCCTGCAAAGGTTCAGCATGGTAGACAGGGGTTAAAAAAAAGCACCAAAGCAATTTGTATATATATACATTTGTATACATATGCAATTTGTATATATGTTGGAGCGTTCCGTCGAACTTACAAACATCCAGATAAATGCAGAATAATATATATATAATATTTAGAACTAAAATAAATTTTGAAAAAACGGATTAGCGCATTCGAAAGAGCACTTCAGATAACCTCTTAGTCAATGTTAAACAGAAAACTGCAAAAATCGACATACGAAAAGTATTGAATCAGCTGACAATATTAACATACCGGACAAAAAGGCAATATTACATAGGCAAAATTATATAAGACAAAATTACATTCGGAAAAAATTGGCGGAGCCAAATCATATTTTTGGAAATGGCAACAGACGTATTTATTTGTTTTTGATAGAGTCCCAGAATACAATTTTTCAGCTCTGTAGCACTTTTAGTTTTCGAAATATTCCTGATCGATGCTAGGAGTTGTATGGCAGCTATAGGAAAGGATATTAAAATACTCTTTTGAAATATTTTAGTATATCGGTTTAAAAAGATAGTAAATTAAATTAATGGTTAACCGTTAAAAATTTAATAAAGTGTTTTTTAATTTGGTTAATTTAAAATGAAGTCATAATATGGGGCTCTTATGTTAAATTTACTTAATTATTAAATTATTAAAAACTTTATAATTAAAATATATACTTTAAATATTTAACAATTTTTCTAAAAAAAAAAAAAATAAAAAAATTTAAAAAAAAAGCAAATTCCTTAATGTTTAAAAAATTTATTAAATAAAAAATTCTCAAAATTATTTTGAATTAATTTTTAATAATTTAATCACTTCTTGAAAATATGCGAAAAAAAAATTTCATTCCTTGAATTTTTTTCTTATTTTTGTTTTTTCTCAACAATAATAATTATCATAATTTGAATTATATTATATAGTATATGAACTTCCCATCATAATCTACTGAACTATAAATTATTTAGACAGAGTATTAAAGATCACTTCAGGGGTTTTTAGTTGGTTACAAACTAAAAACTAATAAAATTTATTTTATAAAAATTATAAAATTCATCCTGAGAATGTGAAACAAAACAAAAATCAAGAGCTGGAAAAAGTTTATTTAACCCGTTAATTTAAAAACCCATTGTAATTTAAATTTACTTTATTTTTTTTTTTTTTATATTATTTTATTTTCCAGTTCTTTTATTACATATGAATATATATATATTTTTTTTGGCTCTCTTCATCTCATAAATATATCATAAAATTGAGAACACCTAAAATTTAATCCTTTCCAGACTAGGAGAAAACAAAAACTGCTTTTTCATACATATTATAATCAAATGCAAGTTAACCTATATACATGTGTGTATGTGTGTTTATGTGCAAATTTCATAAAAAATATATTTCATATGTATATGTTAAATTTTTAGCACATTTCACACTGGTTTTCACAATATACAATTCAGATTTTTTTTTGTTTTTGTGGATGCCACCTAATTCAACGACTTACTGCATACTATGTATATATGCCATATCACAAACGTATTAAAATATATATGTATACTATAATATGTAAAAACAAATATTATGTAAAAAAAAAAATAAGAAAAAAAAAATAAGAAAAAAAAAATATGGTAAAAAAAATTCCTGGGAAAATATGATACCGCATGGAAAATTAAAACCTAAACATATTAAAACGTCAGAGGTGCACATTTAATTAAGATTTTATATGCCAAAACTATTTATATAATAGATAATGTATATGAATATTATATATACATTATATTTATATATATATATGAATTTTGTATAATGTATAAAATAAAAAATAACAAAAAAAAAAAAATAAAAAAAAATTAATCCCATGTTTGGATTAACAAAAATAAAATGAAAATTATTTGCATATTATATTCGCAATAACTGTAATGAAACTAACTGTACATGTATTGTGAAAAAGATTAAAAATGTTATGAAAAATTATTTAATAAAAATAAATTTTTATTTTTTTTATTTTTTTTTTTTAAACCAATGATGATTTTATTTATATTTGAATTTGAGAAGAAAATAATTCGTTTAGAAGTGATAGAGTGGGATTTATTAAGGATTACTGAAATATCTTTAGATATTCTTTAAAAATATGGTTTTGATTTGTATTTGAAAATTTAAATTTTTTGCTTTTTTTGCAAATTAAAATTTTATTTTTTCCATTTTTGAACCAAATTTCAGTTTAATGATTCATAAAGGTGTTAAGGTTACCTTACATAACGGGATGAAACTAAATAGAAAGACAGCGCTGCGCAGCATAAAATTCTGCTATGTCAACATGTCAATATTGAAGGCTGCTGGGTATAGAGAAATGTATCAGAAAAATAATTATCTAGTAAAATTCTTGATTTCAATTTTACTGTACATTTTTACGATACACGTACGAAATTTTTTAATATAAAGTTATAAAAATTGTAAAAAATATTTGTAAAAATAAAATTCAGTTTCAAATTTTCATATAAAATCAATTTTATCATCGATTCGCATTTATTTTTTATAACAGACTGAAACAATATTGAATTTTTTTACTATTTAATTTTTTCCTTTGTATTATTGAAGTTAAGTCTCAGTTGATCATGGTTTTATTTTTTATTTGATCAGAAAAAAACATCTTTATGCAATCTAACCGAAATGACAACCAATTTTACTGAAACAATTTTTCTGATGCCTAAAACCGTACCACAGTACAAAGCAAAATATTTATTTTTCATTTTTACCCATTCATTTTACTGTTGCGGTACATAGTTGCAACCTTACTTTTAGTTGACAATCAAAGCATTGTAAAACACTTCAAACGAACAAATCAGTTCTAACTGTGCTAGGCTAAAAACATTCGAATTGTAGCTAGGAAATGTGCTAGGCTTAATTATACAAAAAAAAGAAACTCCTATATAGGTTTTCGTTAAATTAAAGGTTATCTTGATATAAAAATAATAATTATAGCGAAATTAATGCTTAAACAGGTTTTTATTTATGAATTGATTGATAATTTGTAACCATTTGGAGTCGTTATTTTAAATACTCTTCAATGATTTATTTCAATTATGAAAAAAAGCATCCTAACAAATTAATTTTGTAAAAACATTTAGTTCTGCTTAGATTATAGCCTATCCAATTGCTATTATAAGCAATAATAACTTAATTTGATTGTATGGTTATCTGAAAGCAATTTCGTTAATATACAGTTATGTAAAAACAAGAAAAATGTGATATTTCAGATGGACGAATCTAGTCGGACTTAGCAGAGCATATACAAGAGATCTCATGTATATGAAAGTATAATATTGGTCTTAGTGGATATACTCAAAAACAATTTCTGTGATTGTAACTAATTATATTATATACTTTTATCATAACTTGTCGGTGTCTATTTACTTATTTACTTATATATTGGTTTATTTATATATTATGGCATTTTGTTATTTAAATTTTTAATATTAAAAGCAAAAGGGAACCAAAATAAAAATTAAAAAATACAAATTATGATACAAATATATTCCTGGACCATTTCACAACCGATTTTCATTTTTACTCTTTTAATTGGTAGATATATAAAAGATAGATTTGTCACAGGAGACGTAGCGAAAATATTATATTAATTTTTAACAACAATATGTTTTTTTTGTAGTTAGCGACTTCACAGCTGATTTTGATTATTACTCTTTAAATAGATAGATATTTAAAACATAGATTTGTCAAAGGAGACGTAGCGAAAATATTATATTAATTTTTAACTACAATAGTTTTTTTTTTTAATTTTTTATTTTCAATTCAAAAATTTCAATGTCAAAAAATTACCCATGTAGACCATATAGAGTTTTCCTTTTTTTCTCGCCAAAATTAAATTAAATTTTTTTTTAGAATAATCGATTAAATAAGCGGTTTTTGTCTAAGATAAATCAATAAAAAAAATTATAGTGGCAAAAATAAATTGAAATAATTTATAATGAAATTGAGTACGACGTTTTATCAAACTTCCGCTGATTCAGAGGAGCGGGCGAATACTAGTCTTATTTTATTTTATTTTTGTATTAAATCGTTTTTATAATAAAGTAATTTATTCCAAAAATTAAAAGAAAACATTTTCAACAAAAATATTCAAATTAAGTCCTGTAGTTGGCCTGCACATTAATCTGTAGGTCCACTGTTAAATAAATAAAAAAATAATATTCAAATAATTGAATGTTCAGGAGCTGGTTATTAATCCAATTTACTTTAATAATTTTTGGTCAAGATTTGGTCACCCATTCGTAATTACAATTAGTAATTTACACTAATTATTCAATAGAATTTCGTTACATGAATTTATTCTTAAAAATTTTGTAAACCTTTTAATTTTGTTAATCATTTCATAATGGGATCTAGGCATTGTAGTATAGATATGTACCAAATAATATGTGTTCAGTTATAACTATAACTAGTAAAATAATATGATTCTTATGTTTTTAATTTCAATAAATTGCAAAGCATAAATTTACACTTTGAAACAAATCCGAATTTTCATGTTTAGACGCCATTTTGACGTTCTATAATCCAATGCGTAGCACAATACTTGAAATAAAAAGTCTCTGTAGAAAATTATTCAAAAATTTGTTTGAAAATTTTCTGATTAATATTTTTAAGTATTCATTTTGAGTTTTAAGTTAAAATTATAAATTGTACATTTTAAAGAAAATTTTTCAAATTAGAAATGGGTTTTAAATTCTCTTATGTGGTTGTTAAAAAGCAATAATTTGCGTAAAAACCTATTTAGCTATTTCCATTTTAAATTTAATTATTCCAATATTAATATTAACGCCATCGAAAAATAAATATAAAATTGCATGCATGCTACATCTAGGTACTATTATTCTGATGAGTTTTCATTTTGAAATAGTTTACTGGTGCATTTTAAGAAGCTTAAACTCACTTCAAATCAATAAATTTGAATTTGTTATTATGTAAGTTTGTTGTGAATAGATTTTTAGAAATTATCAATTTGAAAAATAACATTAGCGGTGCAGTTTTATTATTTAATCATCTCTAATACAAAGATTTAAATACTGTGCAGTTCTTTACTTTTTACATTTCATCATTTTCTATTTTCATCAATGCTAAAGATTACATTTTTTATTATTTATTTCCATACTGACTGACTATTCAAAAGAATAAAAACAAAATACATTGTTATGTTAGTGTATAGATTTTCAATTTGGAATCGTTAAATTCTGAAAATTTTCGTACAATCATAATGGAATTTGAATACTTATTAGTATAGATACCTATTTTCATAATACTCTACAAAAATATTTTTATGGTAAGAAATGAAAATGGATGGGGAAAATGGTGGTACAGTTTTTATTTGTTGTATTTTTGGGTAACTTAAAAAATTTTGTTGCTGGGAATAATTCAGCATTTAATCATTAATTTTTTCTATGTCTATGGCTTCGATGGAGCTTATATTCACATATTGTGTTGATATTCTACTTAGTAATTTGAACTTCTGCCTCCAATTGTCTATTAAAACAAATGGACTGTATATTTCAGGTGATTTGAATTCATACTCGTCATATTATCAATTTACTTTCTACCGACAGACTTAGATTACTAACCAACATAAATAATTAATTTAAAAATTTATTTTTAGGTAGCTGAACCGATTTATAATAAATTTAGTAATTAGTCTTATGAAATTTTTCTGATAAATCAAGCTGGATTCAAAACCACAACTTACGTTATGTTAATATAGTCCAATGATATAAAAATTCAATTATTATTGATTTATACCCTGGAGATGATTTATATATCACTTATCAACAGGGCTTCTACCAGTCTACAGCCTTCCTTAATCAGTTAGTCACAAGCACTGATGAAGGAAGTATGTTGCTTCCGAAATATCGATATTTGCAATCAAAGATTAAAAAATTATTAGTGAAAGGAATTCTGACAACAATTAAATTATTTAATTTAAATTATCACTAAAAATTAAAAAAAAATCCGATTAAAAAATGAAAATATAAAACACACTCATCACCATTAAATAATTGACCAAAAAATAACATATTTATATAAAAAATGGTTCCTATAAAACGTTGAATTACATAAGATCTTAGAACAAATTGGTTGGAAGTCCAATTGGATTTCCAAATATTTTTCCCGAAATTGTACCACGTACCAATGGTACAGAATGGTATTGGAAAAGCTGAACGAAAATTAATTTGAATTCCAAAGATTTTTCCTATGAAAGTGGTCACTTTTTGAAAATGTACCAATGTTGGAATTTTTATCTGAACATGTACCTAATAAAATTAATGACATCATAGTTTTCTTACTATTTTCCGGTAATAAATTCCTATCATTTTTCCTACAGCAATTTTCACCTTTTTTCCAACACTGTTTCCACACTTTGTACCAAGTATTATTCCTATAATTTTTTATTTTTCGTAAAATTTTTCTTACGTTTTTTCCAATACAATTTCACCCTGTTGTACCTTGTATTATTCCTATAGCATTTCTACGTTTTTTCCAATACTATTTGACCTTGCTTTACCTTATATTATTCCTTTAATTTGTCATACCACTTTTCCCATAATTTTTCCTACATTATTTCCAATACTATTTCACTCTGTTGTACGTTGTATTGTTCCTATAATTTTTCAGACGACTTTTCCCATAACTTTTCCTACGTTTTTTCCAATACTATTTCACCCTGTTGTACCTTATATTCTTCCTATAGTTTTTCCTACGTTTTTTCCAATACTATTTTACCCTGTTGTACCTTATATTGTTCATATAGTTTTTCCTACGATTCTTCCAATACTATTTCACCGTATTGTACCTTGAATTATTCTTATAAATTTTCAGGCGTTTTTTCCTATAATTTTTCCCACTTTGCTTGAAAGAAATGCAATTACATAACAGTAGATTATAAATAAAAGCTTATACTTACTTTACTAGATGACCAAAATATCATGTAAGCCCTGGACCTGACTCATTAGACACCTTTAACCTTATGAAGAATTATAACTAGCAAGGAAAGTGTGTTATTTCAGATGGATGAATCTAGTCGAACTTAACAGAGCAATACAAGAGATCTCATGTAAATGAAAGTATAATATTGACCTTGGTGGATATACTGAAAAACAATTTCTGGGATTGTAACTAATGGTGAAACATAATTGTGAAAAAATGTGAACCATACCTAGAGTTTTAATATTTATTTAATTTTAATATTGTTTCACCTAGAGCCTACAGCATATTCTATAATTATATTTCTGATACAACTTGTATGTTCTCAAATTAGGCCTGACTCATTAACGTCCTTTAACTTTATAAGCAATTGTTATAACTAACAATTAAACATTTTTGAAACACCTTGTACAATAAGTTTTCAAATTAGCTAGTACATACATAGTTATTTATAAAATATGTATAGTTCTTAGAAAATTTTTATTATTTTTTGAATATATTGAAAATTTAGGTTCTGAACTAGCTGTAGACAGAATAATTCTGCACCCCAGTATTCTTCTTCGTAAGTGGTTAAAGTGAAGTCATACCAAACATTAAACAACTTTTACAGTAGTAAATTAAATTTTCTACTTTTCTACTATATACCTAATTGAAGATAAAAAAGACCTAATTGAAAACAATATTTGAACATTTCGAGTTTTGTTTTTAAAAGGGTGTAAATTTATCAATTTGTTGATAAAATCAAAATCAAAATTTTTAAATTTAAAGTTTGTAATTTATAAACTTTAAATATTAAATGTATATATTTTTGTTTAAATCTAATGCAATTTTGCTTCATTTCAGTCTAAAACAGTGACTGTCGTGCAAATACGAATTTGGGTTTATCAGTCTAAAATATAAACTGTCTTGAATACGATAATGCCGATTGGTAATTTAAATGATTTTTAAAAAAAAATGAAATGTTTTTAAATTTTGTTTTTATTAAAAAAACAGAGTAAAAAAACAAAAAAAAATTTATTTAAATCTATCCATCCAATATTTCAATTGATATCAATTTTAAATCAATATTATAGAAGAGCAATTATTAAAAATACCTTAATGTTAATTAACTACTAATGATGAGCTGTCAAGGGCTTATGCAATCTAAAGCCTTTTTCAAACTCAGTATCTATTCAACGATTAAATCAGATAATCAATGGGACTAAATCAAATGTCAGAACACTGACATGGCTTATCACAGGTCCATATAGTCTATTTAACAAACATCTATTCAACATTTATAGATCGAACACAAACAGAAGCATTTTGCTTAGGAGAATAGGAATCCTCCTATAATTTTTTATTTTTTTGTGACGCCATAGCTCGCAGAAGACATAAGTATTTGCAGAATTACACATTGCATAATTCTGAAATTGAAATCAAAATAATAATAGCGTTCAATTAGCTAATCAAGGACATATACCTGCAGTTCTAAGATAATAAACGGGAAAATACAATACATCTGAATCATGATCAAGATCTAAGATCACGTTTACATAAAATTCTCCACCAGAAAAAAATTTACTGGTTCTGAAAATCCGTGTAGTTAGTTCTATACGCTTCCATATATAAAAATCTTCTAGATATTAACTCCTGTTATAATAGTCATAATATATCATAGTTATATAGATATAAAAACTAGTCATTCATTATAGTAATAAATTCCCAAATTGAAGTAGAGTAATCCAAAACTACTCGTATAGCTATTTAGAATATTTTGTTTTAATTTTCGTGAAAAATAATGCACTTTAGTGAATAATTTCAATAATTTTACTATCATAGAAGAGTTTTATATTTGAATATGATATTCCCTATAACAATATTGGTATCATAATATTATATTATATTAATACTTAATTTACTTTAGCAAAAAACAAAAAAAAAAAAATAATTTTTGACTCATTTAGGTGTAATATGACGTGTTTCTTAGCTTTAAAGCCACAGTGTAAACTTTAGAACAGTTTTGAATAGAAAATAACTGTAAAATTAATAACATGATATTATACTCAGGAAAGTTATGAACCTCTTTAAATGTAAATAAAGGATGCTCTGTGGTAATATTCCAGATGTATATATATATATATATATATATATTAGTTTGAAGTAAACATATATGTATGTATGAAATTAAGAAAGTTTCACTGAAATATAACGGTTTAAAAGATTTATATTATTCAAACAATAATATTTTTGTATCATACTATAGAATGTATATATATATATAGTGTTGATTTTGTGTATCTAGTATAAATTTCTTTAACATTTAGTTGTTGTTTAAATTTCATGATGTTGTGAAGTAAAAATAGTTTTTTCATGTTATTATTTTTCACTTACTTCCTTTTATAAGTTTTATCCTTATGCGAGTAAAGTGAAATTATCAATTTTTTTTTTTTTTTTTTTAATTTTTGATATCGAAGGAAAAACTTTCGAAATTTTCATGAAAATTATTTAGAAGAAAATATTATACTTGAATATGATCAGTTACCTATATATAGTAGATTATGTATATATGTAAAAAAGTTAATTTAGATCAAAATGGGTAACCCTTTTAGTACTAAATTTAACCTATATGACGTGTATACTTACTTAGATTAAAAATTTATTTTTAAAATTATTAATAAATTTTTGTTCTTAGGAAAATTTTCTGATAATATAAAGTTACAGTATAATTAAAATAATTTCATTATATCTACATTATTGAAGTGGATTCTAAAGTGTATTTATTTTCAATGGTGTATTTGTAATATAAAGAGTATTTATGATGTTGCATTACAAAGAGTAAATGTTAACCAATTTGTTAGTATTAATATTTTTTAATAAAATTAATAACACTCGAGCAACAAAGCTATAAAAAATTCTTCAAGGATATTCAGATACCTGCGTGAAGTTCGTTATAAAAAATAGTCACGATGGTGCTAAAGATCGGCATCGAAAAAAAAGCCGGCATAAATCTATTACGAAATCTATAAAAAATATTAATAACGTAACCTATATAAGTCGTTAACGCAACCTATATAAATCGCTAACGAAAGCTATAAAATTTCGATAACGAGCTTTAATAATTTTTTTTACAAAAATAAAAAAATATAAATTTTTTGAACTATTTTTTGTTTATAATTTTTTTACTTTTTTTATTTCTAATTATTTGATTTACAAATTTCAATTTCAATGTGTTATAATCATGAATGCTTTATTTAATATGAATTAATTTATTTTTCATATAAATAATACTTCAAATAAAATTACATGATTTTGGCGGGATTGGGTCTCGAACCATCGACCTTACACTTACTAGTTCTGCTTACATTAGCCTAGGCTATAGGACTTGTATACCTTCTAATCACATAATTACATATCTTAAATAACTAATTTTTTAACATCGACAGATAACGGTTTATTAATACACACCGTCAAATTGCTTTAAGTAACGGTAAGTCACTGTAATAACAAATAAGTCTTACACGTCAAAAATAGGTGATCAGTATAATTTTGGGACGACATAATTCTACAACGAAATTTTATTGATAATTAAAATTTAAAATATGTATCGGTGTAAAAATATAAAAAAATATAAAGATCGTCCAGAACGAATAAAAAAGCAAAGATAATTATATAGTTACATATAGCGTTATTAATCGTTTATTTTCTAATATTGATCTTTGGAAATATTTAAAACAAAAATTGTTGAATATCTTTATCTCGATATATTGATAGTTATATAGGTATATACAGCATTATTTGTCGTTGTTTGTAGTTAAAGACATAATAACGAAATATGTTTATTAAAAAGATTAATCTGTAACTCTATAACGAACGTGCGGTTTCTCCATTAAGCTTTATTTATCGTAAAAAGGCGTTATATTTCTATATAGATTCATAAAGAGTCTTGACGATGTGTTGCCCGGGTATTAAAATATTTTTTACAATTTCATTCTACAAATCAAAAGAAGTCTAAGTATGTTTAACTAATTTTATTAAATATCTTATTCGATATCGATAATTACACTATGATTGATGACAGTCTCCTGATAGACCTAGACTTTTTTATTTTTAAAAATGCTTCACCTAGAACCTACAGCATACGTATTCTATATGTTATTTTGGCAAAAAATAAATACAGTTTTTCAATGGAATCATTTGAGATTAATGGCGGAATATACTTTTTTCTACAACAGATTCAATAAATAATATTTATTTTCAAATTTATAAAATTAAATTTTATTTACATTGTACAAAAATATTTAGTGAATTGAATTTATTAATGTATTACGGTACGGATATCGATATCTCCTTTATGTCACGCGATATTAATCAGGCCTACTTCAGGTAGCTCATTACTTTCTATTGCGCTTTTATATTCTATACGAAGGGCCTGTCGACGTTTATATACCTTTGGGTCTGGATTGAACTATTGTCTTGTTCAACCCACTTCAATCTCTTGATTTGAATTTTCGTGACAATACTTCCATTTCATTATGTACACATTTCATAGAGTTTGGCATTATGTCTTTTCCTCCAAACCCCATCCCTGTTTTCATGCAGGTCCATATACCCGGTGAAGAAGTTTTTCTGTAAAACACCAAACAAATGCTAACTTGCTTTGAACCATTGTCCATGATTTTGATCTGTAGATCAAAACGGTGTGTTTTAACGTTTTGTAGTTTTGAACTTTGGTAATTCGGGTTAGGAGCTTTGACATGATACTTTTTGACAAAATCAAAGCAGCAACGGTTGCAAGGGTTGTTATTTGCCGTACCTTCATATTGATGTCGATTACTAAATTAACAGCGGTTCAGAGGTAGGTAAACTTCTAAATTATTCTTCGAAATTATAATATATGTGCTGACAGTGATGTTGACCAACACGCCATATTATATTTCTAATTTTTGTTCACTTTTCTGGTTTATAATGAAGTTTTCTAACTTTTCTAATCTTGTTCAATTAATTCTAAAAAATTTAATAAATCTCTTAAATCAATTTTTTTTTAGCTTGTCGTTCCATTTCCTGTTCCTCAGCCCGCTCTTCATCCAATAAATTCATCAAAATTAAACTAATTTTCAAAAATTAATTTATTCACACAAAAAAAAAAAAATAATTCACAATTAAAAATAAACACCAAAATAGACTTTTATAAAGTCGATTCTATTAGATATCAATCAATAGACTTTCGCGATTGACCCTTCTGATTTTTTAATGTTTTTTTGAAAACTATCTAAAAATTGTATTTATTTTCTGTATTTATTTTTTGTAGGTTCGTTGATTTATTTTAAATTTACTTTTTTGTAGCCCTTATTTTGATAAAACAACAATTTTGGTCACCCATTGTCAAATTACTTGCTTATAGATTATATCAACCAGATTCATTGCAGATTTAATTCTATTTTAAGAATAGAAAATTTCCGGAAAACTAATTCTTGAAATATCCCGTGGTACAATGGACCTTACCGATCTAAGTGTGTCGGTGTACTGTCGGCAGCCACTACTTCCTAGCTACCTAATAAAAATCTCGAAATACATCACATATCAGAGACACACATGTTGACCGTAATTAAAGCCTTACACCCTCGGTCATATTGAATAAATCTAAATTTGGATTTATCTATTCATATTTGCGTACATTTATAGAATTTTTGTTTTTAATATTCACCAGATCAAAGGTTTAATAAACTTATACTCGGATCTATATAATTTGTATAAGTATTAAGTTTTTAGCAATACCTAACACTTAAATTTACTTAACTTGTAATATTTTTGTAAAATTATATTTTTTTTTGTTTTTTTGGAATGTGTAGCTACTATCAGAGATTTTGAATAGACTTGAATAGCTGGCTCAACATTTTAGCTTGTATGCTTAGCTCAACACAATGAGCTAGCACAAAATTTATGTTGAGCTTGTCAAGTTAGCTCATTTACAACCCTCGCACGAGATATTATACTCTTTTTGAGTACTTGAATACATAAATAAATTAAATAAATATCATAGACAATTAAATTGGACAAGTCTAACTGCTGCCATGAATTTCTTGATTTTGAGTTAATGACAGTAGGTTAAAAATATTTCTATTATTTTCACACTAAATTCAAATCTTTTTTTAGTAGACATTTTTATAAGTTTTTAAATCTTCGATTAACACTATTGACCCATCATAATGCCTAAATAAATTTTACTTTCAAGATTTGGTGTATTCTCATATAACTGAAATTTTCTTAAATTAATTTTATTGATGCTAAAAAAAAAAATTAAATCTTATAATTTTGATAATATTTCTTTGATGTAAGATAACTGCAAATTAACATTTATATTACCAAAAAGGATACGTTTAATATTATAATGTATTATTATAAAAATATATACAATGTTATATATACATACAAAAATATTTCTATAACCAATCAAACACGGATCAAGTCAAAACTTTGAAGTTATAAATATGTATGTACAAAGTATATAAATAATATTTACTCAATATAATCTAACCGTTGTGAGAAAAAAAATGGTCCATCAAAAAAAGGTTTAACATAATTGATTAAAAGGCCCACATTCCGAAAGGGAAAAGGGTATGTAGGTTGCGTGCAGATTAATATTAATATTAATAATAGTCCACTGTTAAATACATAAATAAATAAATAATTAATTTTATTGATATATTTTTGCCTGACCATATCAGGGCTTGTCAAGATATTGACATTAATTTATTAACAATCATCGCTAATTTGTGAACTCCACTTCATGATAATATTGTATAAAAAATAGTGTAACCTTTAGTTTATTAACAGAATATCTAATTTTTTTGAGATGACTTAAATGCCAAGCTCAACATAAATTTTGAACTAGCTCACTGTTGAGGTAAATATACAAGCTCAAAATTTGAATTATAATTTAACTCTAATTTTCAGATAGCTTGTAGATTGAGCTTATCTCTGCTTTAGATTAACTGTGAGGTAGCTAAACATTTGAATTAAGTGTAAGTTGAGCTTAGCTCAAATAAGTTCAACATCAAAAAATTTACATTTTAAATTCTTTCGGATTTTTATTACAAAATGTATTTTTATAACAAATTATTTAATAATTTCGTTCTAACAATTTGAATTTGAGCTTATTTGAGATACGCGTAGCTCAAAATTTGAAGTAAGCACTATACTTGAGCTCAATCTACAGTCTATTTCAAAATGTCAGTTAACTTGAGCTTTAGGTAAATTTTGGGACAAATAAATCCATAGGCTAGCTTTACACTACAACCTCAATCTACAGACTAGTTCAAAATGTGAAATAGTTTTAGCTTGAGTTAGCTTTGAGGTTACAGAATTTGGGTCTAATTAACTAATTAAAAATTTTCGAGCCAGCTGGATTTAGCAGTATAAATATTTTTTGTAATAAATAATAATCAAGTAGTGAAAGGGTTAATTTGACTAAACATAATCGACTAATATTTTCCAAATTGAAATACAAGATAGAAAATTTGCGATTTCGAAAAATCATCTATTTGCGACTTATCACTTTTTAGCAGTAGACAGCAGAATTGTAAAACTAAGACTAAAATTGTTATTTTGTGATGACGTTGTTTTCTATAAATTTGAAATAGAAATGAAAATATCTACGTATATGCAGTAACGGATAATGTTATGAAAGTATAATTAAAATATCATTAAAAAATCGCTAAATTAAGTTTGAGGTAAAAAAAAAAATCATGAAATAGCTTATACTTTTTAATAGAAGGACATTATGAATTTATTTTATATCTTTCGATATTCATACTAATTTTAATTATTAAAACAATTTATATATTTAGACATTTATTTATTTATTTATTTACAGCTAGCTTTATTTTAATAAATATAATATTTTCATAGATTTTTTTTATAAAAATTGTTTGGGGAATTCCCGGTTTTCAAAGGAATGATATTTATTATAAAAAATTTCCATACATATAATTTAAAGTTGAATGATAAAAATAACAAAAAATAAATAAATACCATTTAAAAATCAGCTCATAAATAAATTCCAACGCAACATCAGCAACTTCTTCTAATTTTAACAAATACACCTATTACTATGTATAGAATATACCATGATATAATGATGGGTGTTATTGAGGTTAATAGAAGAGCTCATTATTTTTCAAAGTAAAACGAAATAGAAATTTTCTTGTCCCGTTAATAATTTTTTATTATATCATATGAATTGACTTAAAATATATGATTGTTTTGTAGCCTGACTAAGAATTTCAAAAAGTTGTATTATATATACCTATATAAATTATTATCCTGTTGAAAATGATTGCCTATTTAGCAAAAAAAAAAATATTTATTACTGTGTGAAAAAGGATATTTTTAAAATGAATGAAAATGTGTTAAATTTACAATAATTTATATAATATAAAAGTACATACTAATATTAATATTATCTATTTGTATAATTATCAGGTGTAATGATAGATAGCATAGCTATATTATTATTATAATAAAAAATAAAATGGTATTGCAGAATATATAGAACATTAAATGCTAATTTATTTATTTATGTTAGTATGCTTTGAGAATAAATTTAACCTGAGAATTGAAAACTGTTATTAAATATATTAAAAATATAACATAAGTAGAAGAAGTATTTGGTTGTAAGAATTTTGAGTAGGTAGATTTTAAATTGCTATTTTGTGATGACGTTGTTTTCTATAAATTTAAAATGGAAATGAAAATATGTACGTAACGTATGCGGTAACGTATAATGTTATAAAATTATAATTAAATTTTAAAATTAATTTTTTTTTGTTATTTTGAAAAGAATAACAATTGTGGGCTTAAAAATAACATTTGAAAAGTGATTGATGATTAATCAATAATTTGATAATAATAATTTACATTAAATTTATAATAGGGGCCCCTGTTGGTTAATTAAAATTTAAGTTAAATTCATAATTAAAGTTTTCAAAGGATTATAAATAAACCATTATTAAATAAACACATATCAATAAAAAATTTTAAATTAAATTAATTACAATAATAATTAGTTAATAGTAACTCATATAGCCTTCTCAACAATGAAAAATTTTTAATTTAGTATATTTTGATGGTTAAAACCATAGATTTTATTCATATAATATTTCGTTTCTACCTAATCCCTATGTGAAGTAGACCAAGGTAGAGACCAAGTAGATATTATCTAAAATTATGTACCTATTTAACGGATTTTGAATCTATAATTATAATTGACAAGCATTTATGGACATGCGCAGTAGAAACCTTTTCATTTTATTCCGCTTCTCTTTAATGAACTCCTAATATATAAATAAGTTCTATATAAAACAATAATGCGCGTACAGTTGAAAAATTTTGACTCATATGGTTTTGTTATACAGCAAATACATTATGCATAAGTGGGTTATTCTTATCAAAATAAAAAACAAAAACAAACAAATCAGTTATTATAATCACTTGCAGTGAACATAATGTACATTGTACATATTATGTCAAATAAAAACAAAAAAAAAAACAAATTCATCTGAAATAAAAAATATAAAAACAACAAAAACAAAAAAAAATCAGTTGAATTGTTCATATGACTTGCCAATTAATTTTTATATAGTAGAGTTATAGTATCTATATTTATAATAGACAAACATTTAAGGACCTGCGCAGTAATCACCTTTTCATTTTCTCTCTCTTCTCCTTAATGAACTCTAAATATGTAAATAAGTTGTATATATACAACAAGAATGCGCACATATAGTTGTAAAAATTTCTAATAATATGGTTTTATTATTCCTCAAATACATGCATATGTGAGTTCTTATTAAAATAAAAAACAAAAACAAACAAATCAATTATTATTATTAGTTACAACTTACAATGAACTTACTTACGTACATATGTCAAATAAAAACAAAAAAAAAAATCCCTTGAATTCTTCATTTTTTTTGAGTAACTTTTTCTAAATTTTGGTAATTTGTAGTAATCATATAGTTTTGGTTTAAAATATGTATATGTATAGGAAGACCTAGATGACCTTTAATTACAAAATAAATTATTTTTATCCACTGAATTCCACTTACAAAATATATCAGAAACGAAACAGTAAATGAGAGGTGTGATATATCCTAAATAAGCCTTACTTACCTCAAAACTTTTGTGCTACAAAACTTCTTTTTAAAACTTTTTAGCTTTCTTTCTTTTAAAAACTCTAATTTGGCTTCAACTTGAATAATAATTACTCAACAGGGGCCCCTAGTATTTTTATAATTTAAGATGTAATATTAACATTATTTACCATACATAAGTTGTTGTCTATAATTATTAGGAAAATGATTAAAAATCGTACCTAAATAAAATGACATTTTCGGTGCGTTTATTTATTTGTCAATATTTTGTTTTTGATAATTTTGTTTTTTTAATGTGTAGGATATCTTAGATAATATTTATTTATTTACGAATTTAATTCGAGCAATTTACAATAATTCATTCTTAATTAATTTAAAAGCTAAAATTAAACATTCCAAAAATAATAAAGAGAAAAAATTAATAATAAAATTAAATTAAAAATTTATATTACAAAATTAAAAAATCTATATATACTAACAGGATGTATCTATAATTATAATTGACAAGCATTTAAGGACCTGCGCAGTTAATTTTATTTCGCTTCTTCTTAATGAACTCTTATTATGTAAATAAGTTGTATATACGACAGAGAAATGCGCATACGGGTCAAAAACATTTCTATTTGGCTTTATAATATTCAAACTTTTAAATAAAATACATATAGCCATTTTGCGTCATTCAACATCTTATTATTTGTATGCATAATTAAAGGAAATTTATTCTATTAATTTTTGTAAGTAACTGTCTCAAATTATTGTTTCCTATATTTTGGCTATCATATAGTTTTGGTTAAAAATATGTATTATGATGTCAACTATATACCTCTTTAATTACAAAATTTTTTTATTTTTAGTGATTTTATCCATTAAATGCCACTTAGTATAGGAATATGTCGAAATAAAACAGTATATGAGGAAGCAGTAATTTATGTTTCCTAAATAAAACTTACTAACCTCTAAATTTTTATGAAAACGTTAATGGTTTCTACTATAACGTGAGAAGTGTATGTCAGTACGTAAATTGCTGATCTGTTAAAAACTTTAAATTTGGCTTCAACTTAAATTATAGTTACTCAGCAGGGACCCCTAGTACTTATGTAACATATACAATAGCAAAAATATAAATTCATAATTATTATGAAGAAAATGCGATCCATTATTTTTGTTTTATATGATGAATTGGTCTAATATTGTACCCGGAAAAACAGCTCCATATCATAATGTTTTCTCCACCGAATTTTACAGTAGGAATACAATATTTAGGGTTTAATCTTTACACTTTTGTTCGTCGTACGTACCTTATGGCATCCGATTTCATCTGAAAATAGTACAGTGTTCTATTTCGAAATATTCCAGCTTAGGTGTACTTTAGCAAATTTTAGTCTAGCTTTTCGATTTTTTTCAGAAATATAAGGTTTTTTCGTTGCACGATTTTTGTGTACGTTAAATTCCAAATCCCTTAATTGAGCTTTCACTGATTTAAAAATTCAAATGATTTCGTATGTCTCCCGAAGACATTGAAGGATATTGTAATATCGTTTAAATTCTCTCTTTATGAAAATAACGATGTTTTAAATATTTTTATAAGATTTTTACATCCCTCATCTCTCATGCTTTAGTTTTGAACTTAATATTATTGTACTTGGACTAAATTTGTTTTTGTTTTTTTAACTTTTTGAATTGTTTATATAAATTTTAACTTAAAATAAACTAGTGATAATAAAAGTAAAAAATAAAATATATTTTTACTTACCATTTCATCAATATAACATTGAAATTTTTTAATTTAAATTTTTTTTTGGGTTTTTTTTTTGCATAGAGGTGTTTTGCAAGTTTTGAGCGATTTTTAAATGATAAATTAAATTATTATTTTTGCCCAAAACTAGCACAATAGTACATAATAATATCTGCTTGGTGTACATTAGTATAAGTTAAAATATAATTTAATATTTTAAACTTTAATTTTCGAAGTTTTAAATTAGAAAAAAAAACCAAATTGAAGAGTTTTTATCTTTAAATTTAATTGTTTTATTTTAAAAAATTTGCAAATTATTAACTGCTAGATAATTAAAATTATATCTTATGTCTAATTATATCTAATTATATCATAATAATGTTCTGTAATATTTAAAGCAAAATATAAATATAAATTAAAATAATATTAAAAATTTCATATTTCTAATTTAATAAATATATTTACATTAGTACACGAATAGGTACTAAATTTTTAATTATAATATTAAAAATTTAATATTATTTGTAATCATTAACCCGTTTGCAAATAATTTTGAACATAATAAAAATTAATTTTAAAATTAAATTACAGAAATTTAATAAACATTTTTTAATTTATGAAAATTAATGAAAGTATTTGAATAATATTTTAACATCGTCCATTACTTAAATTTATTCAAAAATTAAAATGTAATAACATTTTGTAAAATTTTACCTATGTAATTTAAAATTTTTAGTATTTTTTTATTATTACTTTTATAAGATATAATTTTTATAATTATTTATTGAATAAATTTCCTTTTATTACGTCGTAAATGTCATCTTCATTAAGGTATCTCTACACATACCACTGCTGTTCATAATGATTAAAATAACCTCCATTGTGATCTTCATCAATATGACATCGTATAAAATATCCTCAATTTGTTGATTTCTTGTTGCACTTGGTACTTGGAATAGAATTTTTCCAATTATTTATTCTTCATTTCATTAATTTCATATTTGGTAAAACAATATATTGTACAGAACAAAAATGTAGTGGTGTCGATACAGATGTACAGATACCGTAATAGATCAGTTTTACTTTCAAGGTGTCAAATAGTCCTGGAAATAGAAAATTAAATGTTTTAGTTAGAATATTAATGTTAAATGAATAATATTAAAAATAAATTCTATGTATAAGTAGATAACAAAAAAAAACAAAATGGCTGACATCCGGAAAATGCCTTGTTATTTGATCGGAAATTATATGCCTTTTTTTTTGTTTTTCTTTATTAATTTCAATTATAAAATATTACATTTCAAATTGTTTACAATTTCTTAAAATAAATTAAATTTATTGACCTTAGCGATTGCTGTGTGATCAAATTATTAGGTTTACAAGAATTATTTTTACAGACTTATAAATAGTCCAAACTACAAAAAATACAAATAATCTAACTTTAAAATAAATTTTATAAACATTCTATTTCTTTTGTTTTGTATACAATTTAAAAATCACTATCTGAACATTATTGGGTTAATAATATTCACATCAGGTGTGTATAAAACTATAGGTGGTATATAAGTGGCAAAATAATAATCATTAAAATAAAAAATATTGATATCATTTTGAGACTATAATCGACACCACATGGATTATATCACCTGATGCGTTTTTTGAAGCTGATGTGAAAAAAAAAACAAAATATACATTTAGAAATAGCAAACGACTTATTTGCTTGACTTAACTATGACTCGGCCTTAACTATTATAAATTATCCTTTATTTATATAAACATTATTTTATAAACCAATACATATATATATTCGTATTCGTATATACATAATAATATTGTAACTTTTTTCATTTATTCCACTTTCATCTTACTTAAGAAATATTTTTAGTCGCCCCCAATGCTATTAACCATCAAATTTAATTCAAAATTACTTTCATGTCTTGTCTTTTTGTGTTTGGTTTTATTTTTTTTTTTTTGTTTTTTTTTATTTTTTTATTTTCACATGGGAATGAGATAGATATAATGTCTTTAAGTGTAGAAGAATATAGAAATGAAAAAAAAAAAAATTAAAAAAAAAAAAAAACTGTTTCTTTAACCTTAAAGGAATTCACCAATTCTGTTTTATAGGTAAGAAATTATTTTTACTTTTTAATATAGCCAAAACTCATTATGATGATATGCTGTTATCATTTTTTTCTTCGGTCTTTATATTAACTTCTTGATTTCGCAAAATATAAAAGAGAAGAAAAAAAAACATTTTTATATTCTCTTAAGGCTTATAACTGTTAATACAACGGTCTCTTTATAGGCAGTTTTGTTTGATACTTCATATATACACACACACACACACACACATACAAATATCTATCTCTAAATACAATATTTACAATACATATTCTGTCTGTTATTTGATGAGGATCCTTTAACGATAATAATAATATGTTTTGTGGCTTCTTACCATCGAATATAATTTTCTTATCAAATACACACAACTACACACTGTTCATTTTTTTTTGTTTGTTTACATTTTTTTTTTTTTTTAGTATATAGCATCCATTATTAGAATTTACATTATTTAAGAAAGAATATATATATACCACAAAATTTTAAGTGATTGTGTGATAATTTATAGCTCCCGTTAGAAAATTTATGAAAATATAAAAATTAACTTAAATATATTTTTTAAACAGGGTGATTATATTTGGGATGATTTTATTATATTTTATATAGATTGGTAGATGGGATCAAATTCAGTAACAAAAAGTGTAGGTTTAATTTATTACAAAAAGTATAGTAAATACAACTTGTTGGGCGATTTTGGTAGACGAGTTGGCAAATACTTGATAATGTACTGGATAATACTTTACTTATATATTTTTTTATTAATTTAATTTATATAAATTGTACATAAGACGATTAGTCTTTTTACTATACAATTATAATATTCAATTCAGTTTGATTTGGTTTAATTTAGTTTACACATATAAGGTTATAGTTAACAAGAAAAACAAAAAAAAAAAATTTTATATGATATATAAATTTAAAAAAAAAAAAAGAAAAAAAAACGGAAAAAAATAAAATTCAAATGATTAAAACTAGAAAAAAATTTAATAATTAAAACTAAAATTACAGAAACAAAAAAGAAAAGAAAAGAGAAAAAAAAAATTAAAACAATTAGGGAATTTAAAATAGAAAAAAATTTAATTAAAAGTAAAAATTAAAAATTAAAAATAATAGGGAAAAAAAAAAATATTAAAAAATAAAAATTTAAAATAAAAAATAAAAATTAGTAAAGTTAGATTTGATTTAAACTAAATTAATTAATTATCGATTCAATTATCTTACGCCTAATTTTTAAAATATTCTCTGCAGAGCTCAACAAAATTTTTGTACCGACTACGACAACGAATATAGTTCGGCATCATATTCGACATAGTAGTAACTCGAACAAAATACGATAAATGTCTGATGCAACCTTTGTGACGTGGTATGAGTAAGTTTGAATTACGAGGTGATCTACCAAACACTAGCTTATTATTTAAGTATTCAGGCAGTAAATTGAGCATAATTTTTTTCATAAAACAAAGATAACGGAACTTTAGAAAACTATCGAATGTTAAGCTAAGTATAATTTTCGACACATCTCTAATACTCTCGTGCTTACGTCTATTCGTTACAAAACGTGTACATGCATTAAATAGAAGTTTTAGAGTATTGAACTCTCGTACACTAGTACGCCAGAGTAAACATTGAACGTCTCGCCAGAGTAAACAACATCGCAAGATAAGAAATGTGGTATTATAAGTGATTGTATTAGTATTTTCTTAATATAATATATTATATTAAATAAATTATGTTGGTATATGTAATATTGTTTGACAGCTTATTTAAAAATTCAAACGTCATGTGTAATTTATTTTAAATATAGAAAACTATTTTAAAGTAATTTTTCTTAAAAACCGATAGCCATGGTAGCTAGTGCTTGTAAATTATTATTGTATATAATTTTGAAATTGTATCCAATAAAAAATAATAATAATTATTATTATTCTTAATATAACTTCACCACATCTATCATTATTTTGTATTATATGTTGAGTGTTTATTGTATGTGTTTGTGTTTACATTACGTCAAGGACTATGTCATAAGTCAAATTTGGCCTTAAACTTTAAGTTTTTGTATCTATTTTGAAGGAAATACAAATAAAAAGAATCGTTGTTTTGGACCCTTCCTGAAAGATCATTTGAGTCCAAAACTGTATTTATAATACGACAAATATTATAAACTTTAAAACTATAGTTGAAATACAATAGTTATAGAATTTTCAACTTAATAACAAGTAGGCCTACACTTTTTACACAAATCAGTGCTGTATATTTTTGCATTATAATGTATAAAGCTTCTGCTTGTCTAATTTATCTGTAATTATTCTGTTTTAAAAATTTTGTTAGTGTTGTAATGTCCACATTAATGAACATATTATTAAGATTTAACAGAAACACATTCAATAAAATCAAACATTTGCTTTGAATCATAATTAGGCTATTACCAAACATATCAAAATATTTTAAATATCAAAATTTGAATATTTGTACTAATGGGGTTGGACAATAATGATGATGATGATCATGATGATGATACAATCTCAACGTAGAAAAATATGTTGTTTAATTTGATCCCACCCAAATCAATGTGATTAATGAATGCTTAAAATTAGGAAAAATAATGCTATTCAATGAATAACACACCCTGTATATACCTAAGTATATATAATAGATAATTTATAATGTATTATACACCCCAGTTGAAAGACATCATATCATTCAGGTATGATTATAATAATAATTTATTTTTATATATATATATATATATATATATAAATGTAATATATTAGGTGAGGAGTTAAAACCAAATTATTAAAGTAGGAATAAATACGATTTAAAATAGAGTTATTATCATTTTTAGAAATGAAAACGAAAAACCATATAGTGTTGAAAATAATGTAGGCAGGACATTTTTTCTATCTATTTGTTTCTGTTTTTTTTTTTTTTTAGATTTGTTCACATTAAAATGAATAAATTGTATACCTAAAGTGTTCTGTTTCATTACAAATAAGAACCTATTTGTTTTAATTTTTGTTTTACAAAATTTTGAAATAATCTCTTTATAGCTTGGTTGATAATAGTTTAGAAAAAAAAGACCCATTACCCATACTTGTTAATTAATTGTAAAAGCAAAGTTAGATAGAATATATAGTAAAAGTAGACTTAATCACCTAGTTTATGATTTTAAGAAATTGAACATCAGTCTTGGAATCACAATGTATTCAAACTATTAGACTATGTGAAGTAGAAAACGCACCAAAAATGTTTGTATTTTATTTATAGTGATGGTTTATTCATCTATAAAATACAATATTTCTGTATAATGTCTGTTTGCAATAATAAAGACACATAATATTATAGGACTTGTATAAGTTCTGGAGAAATACTTTAGATGAAGGCATGATTTAGGTTAAATACTAATTCCATCAAAATTGTGGTAATATGAATTTTCTTAAGTAGGTATGTCTTTTTTTGTTTTTGTTTTTACAACGAATCGTAACTTGATACGCAATGCTTGATTGGATACGACAAAATTGGAAGAAAGAAGAAATATGTTATATGAATTGATAGAAAGCTGCAGAATGATGGACAATTTTTTTTTTCTTAAATTTCTCTGTAATATTTATACTACGGTGTATTTTGAATGTGGAAACCCATCAGAACTCAAATTTCATATTCGTGAAGTACAGAATATGAACCTGTAATTTCCGTAATCGGTTTTTTGCCATTTCGATATTTTTGCTTCATAATGGGTAAGCATTTACATATCCGCTTGTTGCATGTTGGAAATATTTCTTGTTTGTGGTACTGGTACTGGTACAACTGATACATCAACAGGATGATGATTCTACTTTGATTTCTATGGAGTATGTATAAAATAAATTCAAATAAAGGGTTTCAAATGATTTGTGGTAATAATACTGGTACAACTGATATTTTAACAGGATGGTGTCAAAGAGATGTTCTAAGGTAGTCGAAGACTGTAACGGAATCAAATATATGAATTATATTCATATTATATAAATTACAGAATTCCAAAGGTAACAAAAGATTTTTTCTTCGACTCAATCAACACAACGACTTGCTGTCAGGTCAAAAATATGCTCGTTCTTTTACTACCTAAAATGTGTTGAACCTGAGTTTATAGTAAAGAAATACATTGAAAAGATAGGTTCGGTTCAAATTCAAATTTTAGAGGTTAGCGTAAAATGGATGTAGTTTTTATTTTTTAAAGAGTTAAAATCAACTATTTTTTTTTTGCACCAATGAGCGATTTTTGTTTTATCGTTGTTAATCAAGTTAAGCATTATTTGTCTTTTGTTATTAACTTCTATCAATACCACAATATTGTTACTAATAGTAATTGTAGTATTGATTTTCCATTGTCATATCCACTGTCATATGGATGGCAAAACTATTAACTCTATTAAACGTTGTATAAAGTAGATAGTTGATAAAAATCAAGCAATGAGCGAAATGAAGAAAATATTCTTGCAAAAAAATATATACTCATAATTGAAAGCAAAAAAAAAAAAAACAAACTTGCCGGCTGGTATGTCTATATTATTGGCGGTATTGTTAGAAAAATCATTTGGTATCATTTGAATAGTCTACATTTTAATCAACTGCATTTAAAGCATACGAGATTCTAAGAAAAGTTTGCACTGGAATAAACCAAATAGAATGGGCTCACTTCGGCAACTTAGAATACTTAGATTACGCAGATGATGTATACGTCATATCAATAAATCAAAGGAACCTACAGAACAAAGTCAACAGATTACAAGAAGAAGCAAAGAAATCGGGACTGGAATTAAATGTCGAGAAAACCAGGGCAATGAGGACAAACAACAGTAATAGTGACCCAATAACAGTGAGTGGACAACAGATAGAATTCATAAAAGAATTCAACTACCTGGGGAGCATCATAATATCAAGAGGAGATACAACAGAAAATGTCAGCCGTATAAATAAGGCAAGAAGAACATTTGGGAGCCTAATGAAGATATGGCGGAGCAACCAAATATCGTGAACAACAAAGCTAACAATATTCAGAGCATGTGTTAAATCAACATTAATATATGGCAGTGAAACATGGCTCACTTCGGTCAGAATCAAACAGAAGCTACAAGTATTCATCAACAAGTGCTTGAGAATTATATATGCAGAATATTCTGGCCGGCAAGAATTAGCAACGAAGATTTATGGATGATAACTGGAGAAGAACCGACCAACAGACAGATAAATAGGAAAAAATGTAAATGGATAGGTCATACACTAAGAAAATCAGAAAGTGATATAGCAAGAAGAGCTCAGACCATACAACACATGGAGACGCACAATTGATCAAGATTTAAACAATCAACAATTATATTTGGGACGATATTAAGGAAGCAGTACTTAACAGAGAGGAATGGAAGTTCACTATCGAAGCCCTATGCTCCCACGCGGAGTAATAGGAGAAAAAAAAAAAAGCATAAATATTATAATCAAAATGAAAATGTATAGTAATTGTGATCGTATTACTGCAACATTCCTACTACCGTTAAAACTAATTAATCAAGATGAGTAATGATTACTGATTTCACGTTTGAAAATTAAATCAGAATGTTCATTATTACTGTTACTGATGTCATCACCACCAGCACCAACATGACAATTACTACCTGTATTATTATTACCTATTTATTGCACCATCAACAGTTAAATTACTACTGCCAATAGCACCACTAGTGGTAGAAAATAGAAATACATTTTCTGCATTCATATGATCCATTGAATCATTGCTATTTAAATTATGACTATAGAATAAACTCTTATGAGACATAATAATATTTCTTCAACGTTATTATAATTTCGGTTCTTAAAACACAATTTAATAAATTTATAAAACAATTTATAATTACAATTTGAATACACTCGTATATTTAAATTTTTTTCATTTATCAATGGTATGTCAATAAAATCATCACCATTTCTATGTCTATATGCAAAAATTTAATATATTAATAATTTCCTCTTATACTTTAAACTCATTTTATTTTGTTCTTATTTCATTATATTTAATTATAATTATTTTTTTAATAAATTAAATATTATACTTCCATTATTACCCTAGATGTCTAAAAATAAATTCATAAATTGAATGTATTTCAATACATATATAATATAATTGTATATATATATATATATATATATATTTCTATATATAATTATTTTTTGTGAAATATTTTCGAAATGAATCTCATATTGCAGTAAGAGTATGATAATATTTTCTTCGAAATATTTTTTTTTAATTTTCTAAATTGATGTCATAGGAATTTTTATTAAATAAATTTACGCTTAAGGTGTTTTAATTTTTAATCCATATTCTGTCATTCTCAAAATTTTTTAAGAAAGAATTTCTGTATTATTTTTTTTTTCTTATTAAACGTGATATACACTTTGCTGAGTTAGACTATTTTTACAAGAGTCTATCATCAAATTTTAAATGATTTTCAAAAATTAATTTTCCATTAATGATGTTTATTTTGTTTCAACTAATTGTATTTTTTTAGTCTGAAAAAGGTAAGAAGTCATATGAAGCTTATTGAGTAGCATTTTATACAAACAGAAGGTCCAACTAGTAATACTTAAGTTAGCTTAAGTAAATGATCTTAAGTAAAAAACCAATTTTAAAAATTGTAAGACCAGACAGTCTATGCTACGGTCACACTAAAAACAAAATTTATAACACAAATGTTAAATATGTTTGTAGAATTAAGCATTGCATTAACACTCTGAATTGTATATGAATTTTAAAACTACAAATAAAGAAAAAAAAGAACAAAAAAAAAAAAATGTCAAATTCAGGTACGTTCTTATGGGCTTGGAAATAATCAATTAGTCGTCGCTTAGGTTAGCTTAAGTTTCAGTTTCGTTAAAAAATTTACTTTTCGTCAACTTAAGCTCTACTTATACATAGTACCTAATTATTTTTGATCAATTTCAATAATTTGTGAAATTCGATTACTCTGAGTAACTTGAATAACATACAAAAATAATTTAAGTGACTATAGTTAAAATATTAAATGCTAAAATAACTCCTAGTCAATCAATTAGGAGAACTGAAGCTTAGAATAACTACCAGCTTTGACTATATCCGTAATAATAAAGATCCGACTTTTAAGGCTTCATGAATTAGAAATAATGTTTAAACCATATGGTAAAAATGTAATTTTGAACCAATCCGGACTTATTGAATTCTGCAGCTAGATCTACAGTTGCATTTTTAAGTAATGACATATTCCAGGTTAGTTTAATTTCTTTAGAAAATACTGGCTTTTTTCCTAAAAGTTTTGTTTTAGATCTTAAACTATTATACTTGTGGGAATACACCAACCGCGTAGATTTTAGAACTTCATAAAGCGCACGTAGAAATCCCATTTTATTTTATCTTCGACATCTTTTTAAACTTATCGCTGTCATATTGGCGAACCTTTTTCTTATTCTAATTTTTATTTGAATATTTACGTCTACTTCCGGTAATGTCAACACCGGTTTATATTAGCCGAACTAAACTTGTTCATATCACAGCAGATAAGTGTAGATTTTCCAAAACAAAAAAACAAAACATGTGAAAAATAACATAAACAAATTCTTACCTTTGAAAAAAATGTTGTATAGTTAATATTTAAATTTTTAATACTTAATACTTAAACAAAAATTATTCACTTTTTAAATTAAATGACAAAAAACATTTCTAAACATTTTATTCTACACTTCCTAATAATACAATTCTACTTGCAAAAGTACTTGTTACATCAAGCACCAACAAAGGATTGATCTAGCAATGAAAGTATGTTGGTATATGAAAAATAATAGTAAATTACATGTTTTGACATGAATGGCTTGATAACGTGGTGGTTCACATTACTCGAAATTACTCTACTACAGAATATGATTTGTCAAAAAACATATTGTTTTTGTTAAAATTGTAAAAAATTATTGAGAACATACATCGGAAGTAAAATCGATTCAGAAATAGATCACTATAATGAACCAGATTCAAAAGAATATATTTAAAAAATAAAAAAACAAGGTGTAAATTATAATTTGCAGATCTTAACTTTGGCCTTGAAATCTATCACTTGTGTATCATTACTAACCTTGAATTATTTTTAAGGGCTCATAATAAATATAAACAAATGTCTAGGATACAACAACGCATATATAATGTGCTTCTCTACTCCATTGGATCACAACTTACTTTAATATCCGTTAGTTCTTTCTAATAAGCCCTCCTGAATAGAAATATACAGTAAATAATATTATGTCTAGAATACAATATCGTGTTATTCTCTGTTCCATTATATTACACCTTGTTTAAATATAAATATTAACGTATATATATATATAAATAATAAAAATTAAATATTGATGTTCTGTTAGAAATTATATTGCAATATTCGTACATATATATCCTTTTTATATGAGTACCAACTACTATATTTTTTCTTATTTTTTAATTAATTTTATTTAATTTCTTTTTACTTCCACAAATGTTTGAATTCTCTTTGAAGAAGTTTGTTTATCCTAAATTTTTTTTAATTTACTAAATGAATATAAAAATAAAAAAAAAATAATAATAATATTAGCGGAAAAATAAAATTAAAAAAATAATTTTTTTTTTTTGTTTATTTACAGAAGTTGAACATCAATCATAATTGACGTTCTTTTATTTTTTCATGCGTTGTTTGAAAAACTTTAGAAGAAAAATTATGAAAATAAAAAAAATAAGTTAAAAAGTAAGTAATAATATTTTTAATAAAAACAAAAAAAAAATTTAAATATAATTTTAATATTATAGCTTTCTTATGAAATTTTACTTCATAAATTCTAATATCATATACTTATAGTTTTAAATTATTATTCTTTATGTTAAATTGCAAAACTTATAATTTAAGGTCCTTGAGATATTTTACTATAGCAAAAACTTACTATTATCTGTTAATAGTAATTCATTTATAGAATGGTTAAGAAAAAGGATAAATTTATTATAACAATAACTTTCTTTAAATTGTCATATAGTATATACTATTATATGAAAATACGTTTTTGATTTAAAGTAGTAAGTAGCCTTGATTAAAAGGTGATCTTACAAATTTGTTTTTTATTCTATTTATTTAATTTGTTTATTTTATTTATTTGATTTATTGTATAATATTTTATTTTGTTTTATTTATTTTATTTATTTTATTTATTTTATATATTTTTTATATTTTATATATTTTATTTATTTTATTTATTTTATTAATTTTATTGATTTTATTGGTTTTATTGATTTACTTTATTTTATTTTATTATTTTAATTATTTTATTTATTTTATCTATTTTATTTATTTTATTTATTTTATTTATTTTATTTATTTTATTTATTTTATTTATTTTATTTATTTTATATATTTTATTTATTTTATTTATTTTATTGATTTTATTTCTTTTATTTATTTTATTTATTTTATTTAGTTTACTTATTCTATTTATTCTATTTATTTCATTATTTATTCTACTTATTTCATTATTTATTTTATTGACTTTTATTTATTTCATTTATTTTATTTATTTTATTTACTTTATTTATTTTATTTATTTTATTTATTTTTTTTATTTTATTTATTTTATTTATTTTATTTATTTTATTTATTTTATTTATTTTATTTATTTTATTTATTTTATTTATTTTATTTATTTTATTTATTTTATTTATTTTATTTATTTTATTTATTTTATTTATTTTATTTATTTTATTTATTTTATTTATTTTATTTATTTTATTTATTTTATATATTTTATTTATTTTATTTATTTTATTTATTTTACTGATTTTATTTCTTTTATTTATTTTATTTATTTTATTTAGTTTACTTATTCTATTTATTTCATTATTTATTCTACTTATTTCATTATTTATTTTATTGACTTTTATTTATTTCATTTATTTTATTTATTTTATTTATTTTATTTACTTTATTTATTTTATTTATTTTATTTATTTTATTTATTTTATTTATTTTATTTATTTTATTTATTTTATTTATTTTATTTATTTTATTTATTTTATTTATTCTATTTATTTTATTTATTTTATTTATTTTATTTATTTTATTTATTTTATTTATTTTATTTATTTTATTTATTTCATTTATTTCATTTATTTTATTTATTTTATTTATTTTATTTATTTTATTTATTTTATTTATTTTATTTATTTTATTTATTTTATTTATTTTATTTATTTTATTTATTTTATTAATTTTATTGATTTTATTGATTTTATTGATTTTATTTATTTATTAATTACTGTCATTTATTCATACATATTGTTATTTATATATTTATTATATATAAGAAGATGAGCAAACAGTCAAATTTATTACGTAAAAATGAAACAGTTAAAAATGATTATACTACGGTTTTTAGTCAACATATTCCCAAGATAGCTCTCTGAACCTGCTAAGAGATAGTTGACAACTAATAGCATTTGGCAATGCATTCCATAATACTGCACAAAAAATGATAAGTGTCCATTATGAACTGTTTAATTTTATGTTATTCATACATACTGTGCAGAACAAAAAACGTTTATCACAGAAAGGCCATGCATACACTATATGTAATCAAATATTAATTGAATAAGTGACTTTTAATTAAATTCTGCTCTAGTTCACAGGTCAGTTAAATACACAGAATCAAAATTTGATATAGCATTTTCCATATTACATTTAATTTGTTAAAAACAGATTCGACCACTTGCAGATTGAAGCTAATAATAGATTACGACATACTGTATAATAGCTTCGCAATCCTTGGGATTATTTGCAACTACCTTAAATAGCTTAGTTCTCTCTTATTAATATCGAATTGCATATCAAACATTTTATCAATTATTTTTGTCAAATCAATTAAACTCTTCATGACCTGAGGTAGAATTATTATTTCTAATTTTGGGATATTGTTGTTATTTTAGTTTTAATATTAGAAATAATAAAAAATGAAAATACCTACTCTGTACAAGCGAGTGTGCTCTCATGAGATGATTATTAAATGAATAAATAAATAAGTATATTTATATTTAATATGTAAATTAAAAAAAGTACGATTCATTATCTGAATCCTTTTAAAACAGATTTTTAATATTATTCTTTTAAATTATAGATAAATATTTGAAAGGAGACGTGGCGAATTCAAACATTTTTTCAATTTTTTCTAATTTTCAATTAGAAATTTCACTCAAAGTATTTAAGTCAAAAAATTTAGCTGTAACAACACTAGATACCGATTTTAATTTAATTTTTATTTTTTTAAAACAATTTTTATGTATGAGGTTGTTGTTTAAGATAAATCAATAAATATCATAGTGTCCACGATAAATTGAAATGATGAAAAACAATTCGTAATGCAATATTGGTTACGATATTTTATCAAACTTCTTCGAACTTCGAGGACCGGACTACAACTAGTTCATTATTAATTTAAATGTGGACAGTTTGATTTATTTTACAGTAATCTAATCCTCTTAGTACACAGTTAGATTTTATATTAGTTATTACCAAATTATATTCAGAACTAATTTGAAGCAATACTGAAAAAAAGTTCTTACAACGAATTCTAAGTAGTATTATAATCTGATCAGTGAAAATCTTGTTAGTAGTCACATGACATAAATCACTATACAATGACAGTTGATATTAAAACTGATTATAAATACCTTTAATTTGAACCGAAATCCTTTATGTTCAATTAAATTCTTTCCAAAAATATTAAATGGTTTTTTTGTAAATAGCTATACACAATAAATTTATTACGATAAAAATAGCTGTTTGCATAACAATGTAATTAGAATGAGAATTTCTGATTTTATTTTTACAAATATTATTTGGAATATCAATGTTTTTTTATTTATTTTTTTTTTTAGATACAAATTTCAATTAAATCAATTAAAAAAACTCTAATAATCCTAATTTTAATAATTTTAAGCAATTTTTATTTAAATCATTAAATTCTATTTTAAATATTTACTCAATCTGAAATCATAATACATATATTGATAAAATTAACAAATAATTTTAAATATTTACAAAAAAAAAAAAAACAATAATAAAAAAAATTAAAATAGGAATTAAAATTTGAGGTTTAATTCACTAACATAAAATAGGCAAAAAAAAAAAACGTTTTAAATTTTTTTTTTATTTACTTCACTGTTAATGATAAGTACAAAAGTAACTGTTAATAAAAGTACCGGTGATATGAATTTATATAATATATGGAAAAATGTTAATAATATCATATTATTGTAGTTAATTGTATAAGAATTTTTATTTTTGATGTTTGCGTAATCACTATGATATAACTTTATTACCTGTCAGCTTGTAGGTCTGAATTGAGTTCATTAATTTTAATTAAAGGTGTGAATAGTTCATAAACACTACTGTAAGTTATTAGAAATGATTTTATTATCTGTTTGATTATAGCTTAATTTAATTTACTAACTTTAATTAAAGCTGTATTTCGTTAATCAGAACTACTGTAACTCATCAGTAGTAATTGCAGTGTTTGACTGCCTATATACAATTTTTATTTTGATTCTGCTTAGTATCGTAACTCATATTGACTTAAAATAATTAATCGATATGTGAGTTATAAAAACTAAACGAAATTCTCACTTGAAAAGCTTGTTTGTTTTAAAATATAGTAGGTTGATATATGAAAACTGTATTATTTCAGACATTAATAAATAATTTCAAACTTGTTAATTATATAGGTCTATAATATAGGTAGGTACGTTTTACAATTTTTTTAGTAAATACAACGATCAAATCCTCCTTATTTACAAAAACAAAAAAAAAATCAATTTTGAAAATAGTGTGCTTTACAAGAATGTATATTATATAAAAAACAAAATAAAGTTTTGACAAAATATAAATAAAAGGAAATACTTATGAATTAGTGAAAAATATAAGCATTTTACATATTGAAATATATTAGGTAATAATGTTAAAAAATACAAAGTAAATAAAAAAATTATGGTTTTAATTTAATTTTCTATATAAAACAAAGCAGATATTTAAATTAATTTTTATTGAATCAATTTTTTTTAAATATTTTATAATCAAAACAAATAGTTAGTTATTAAACCATTTCCGAATGACAATTATTTAACATTTTTTCTCATTAATTGTCTACACTTTGAAGTAGACTTTAGTGTAAACAGCAATTTACTGAAATGACAATGTAAACTATGCTGTACATAATAAAAACAATATCACTAACTATTACCACGTGTACATAATAGCTGAGTAGCTGCTTGTCTTGAATTTTTGTTGAAATTTTAAGCTGTGTATTCGATTAGCCAGCTTGTAGGGCTGTTAGCTCGAAAATAGACACATAAATTTTGAGGCATAAACATTTTTTTTTCAACCCACACTTTTGATAAATTTTAAGATTAAACAAAAAATAAAATTAAAATTTTTTTATTTACTAACTCTTTTGAATATTCTATTTATTAAATCGACTCTAAATATTGAACAAAACTTCATAAATTTTTGACATTAATTATCAACTTCACCTCTAAAGCTTTCAAGCTGCATATTTGTTTAAAATTGTCAAGTCAAGCAAGCACATTTTGAATTTTTTCATTGATTGAAACTGATTTAAAGGAATTAAACGATTATTAATTTCTGAGTAGACTCTGTTTTATTTCAAGTACTTTACTAAAAAAAAATCCGGTAGTTAAGCACTGTCAGCAGCTTGGCTTGATAAAGCATATAAAAATTGTATTGCAATGCCTTAGGCTATTATGAGACTTAAAATCAGTTTTATTAATTGATGGGTCGCAAAATTGTTTTTTAAATGCTAAAACGGTTATTTAAATGTTGCATAATGCTACCGGAGAACAAGCTGTTTTACATGATTTGGACTTAATGGTAAATTTTGAAACATCTGACATATTATCTGAAATTGTTATAAAGTCTGTTGATATTGCGTTTTATATTATATTCTACTGTTGTTTATATTGTTTTATCGGACAGTGGTAGTGCCACTAAAAATTGTCTCAGCATTTCATGAGTGGCAGACAGAAAAAAAAAACTTAATATGATTTATTAAATTTATAAAAAATAGTTTTATTTATTGTAACTACAGTATAATCACTTTTTAATAGATTAGGTACATTAATAGAATTTATAACAAAAAATTTAATTAGCAAACTGATGTACAAATAATTATCAATTTTCCTGTACATCAATAATTAATGAAATGTGAAAAATTACAACTAATATCAGGGAATAATCAGTCTTAAATAGTCCATACAGGTCTATTTTAATCTACAGTTGAATTTTATTTAAGTTATAACTAAATTATATTCTAAGCACAATAGATAGAGTAAAATTAGTTCAAAGCTCGCAATAAAACAAAAAAATTATATTCTCAACAAATTTTTGTTCTAAAATTTTATTCTTTTAAAGAACAATGAAAGAACAGAACATATTAATAAAGTATTTACGTTATCCTATGAATCTCGATTTAATTATTTTATTATTATATTGTATATATTCCAATCTTCAAACGATATTTATAATATTATGTCTATAACTGCTTAAATTTTTTTTATATTTCCAAATTCATAACCAGAATGTGGTAGATTGGTTCAGACAATTTTTTATTTATTTATTTTTTTTTTTTTTTTTTTTGAGGTTTTTCTAAATAATTTTTTTAACCAAAAAAAAAAAAAACACAAACAAAAAAAAATATGAAAAACAAAATTCGCTGGTTATTATAATTTTTTGAAACTATAAAATTAATTTGAAGAGTTATGGTATTTAATTTTAAATAATTTTTATTTAAAATTTTCAATTATAGAAAATAAATATAACTAATAAATTGTTAAAACTATGCTTTTTTGGTTCTAATAATTATTGTCATATCATCAGAATGTGTATACAGGTATCTAATTTTATATGTAAAGTGAGAATTTAAATATAGAAATATATGTAATATATTTTGGTTATGGTGTATTAGTATAATAAATGTAATTAAAAATAATTATTTATTTAAAAATTAAATTTAGGATAATGGTTAATTTAATATTTTTTTGTTTGTGTGTGTATATAGGGTATAGATTACATCTGCTTTATTTATTGAAATAATTATAGGATACCTGAATGGTATATAATATATTATATAATAACTAGTGGATCCCCTGTGCAATTGCACAAAAGTAGTTCTTTCAAACACAATTTTATGTAAAAAGAAATATTTGTTTTGGTATAATTGTAGTTGTTTTCTGAATCGCTTGATTATTGAATATATATGTATATAATGAAATTAAAGTATAATACCTATTACTTTATGACGAAATTAACATTAATTTCAATATAACTTAACACAATAAAATATCATTACTCTCAACGTAGTAAATCGATATATTTTAATTCGTTTATAGTCAAAAACGTTTGTAGTCACAATTCTGTTATAGCAATAGCTCAACAGTGAATTATTTTATCAAAACACTGATTTATATATATATTTTTTCTGTTCTTTATTACAAATATGTATATTTTGTGATTACATAACAGAATTGCTATTTATGAATAAAATAAAGTTTAAAATTGTTATACCAAAGATATTTTATTGAATTTGATTTTGTTTATAAAGATGCAATTTTTTTTTTGACTACGCCTATAGTCACAAAACGGTTATAGTCAGAAATATTACTGAAATTTAGCGAATGGCCGTGTTTTACTGTATATATTTTTTTTAATGATAGCAGAAGCAAATGACCTAACATTTATTATATAATTTTTGAAGAGTATAAACTGATCTGATTTTTGTTTTTCTGTTTTGTTTGCAATTTTTGTTTGTGTTTTTGTACGTTTTTCTATTGTGTGTTTATTTAAAATGACAGAACTTTTATGAAGAATTTTTAAAAATTTCCCCTAATTGAAATTTCTTTTAGAGTATAGATGGCGCTCAACTTGGTAATAACCGTCACTATTTGGTGTAAATATTTAAAATGTATTCAGCACCAGCACCAAGAACTTGCTAAAATTTTAATATTTATTATTATTATAAATTTTATTATTCGATTAATCTTGATTTTTTAATCACCACGTCGTTCATTTTGTGTATTATAATATAAGATATTTCCCACATGGCCTTCCTTGTGTAATATATACATATAAAAAAAAAATATTTTTTTAATTTAAAAAAAAAATTGAATTAATAGAGAATCGAACTCACTAAAATTTGTGATATTAAAACCTATATTAATAATGTTATCCTACTAATTAATTTTTTTTCCTACTAAAAGTGCAAAAAAATGCAAATGCGATAAATAAAAAAATAAATAAAAACAATTTGACTCAAAAGAGAATCGACAAAAATTTCTGATATTAAATGATGCTTTAACCAACTCAGCTAATATCTTATAAAAATTTTTTACCCAAAATATACACATAAAATAAACATTGATTTTGATCGCCACGAGCTGCATCATCACTGATTGATTGAATGAAAAAAAAACGAAGCATACGAAAAACCACGAAAAGTGTGCATTCACTAATCGTGCTCTTGTGTATTATAATATAGATATGTAAAGCCATAAAAATGGTACAAATTTTATGGAATAATATTTTAAATTCATTTATTTAGTTAATTTTAAATTTTAATTTATATTTTTATTCGTGTATAGATATTTCATCTACATCAACAGTGGGGTATCATAAATTCGAATTATGGAAAAATGTATTTGAGAACATAATTTTTATTTATTTATATTTTTTTTCTTTATTTAATTTTTATACAAATACAATTAAACTAAAAATATATGTAAATGTAGCAAATAATTTTTTTTGATCTTAGCTTTACAGCTGTGTGATCTTATAATTTTAAGATTTAATTTTTACAACGTCATAACAAGTTTAAAGTACAAATTGCAAAAAGGTTACTGTTAACAAAAAATTCACAAAATCATACGATAAGAAATCTATAATTATAATTGGAAATCATTTAAGGTCCAGTAGACACCTTTTTATTTTATTTCGATTCTCCTACTCCTTAATGAATTTCTAATATATATAATATATAAGATTGTATATAAAACAAAAATGCGCACACAGTTGAAAATTTTGTACTCTTATGATTTTATTGTTCAGCAAATACATTATGCATAAGTGAGATCTTATGAAAATAATAAACAAAAGTAAACAAATCAGTTATTATATTTTATATTATGTACTTGCGAATGAATCTATGTACATATGCCAAAAAAAACAAAGAAACAAATTCATCTCAAATAAAAAATATAAAAAAGCAAAAACAAAAAAAATCAGTTGAATTGTTCATATGACGAGCAAATTTAATTTTATATAGTAGAGTTAGAGTACTTCATTTTGATATAGTAGGTCACTTGAATTCTTCATTTTTATCTTTTTAAGTAACTGTTTCTAAATATTTGTTATTTGTAGTAATAATATAGTTTTTATTAAAATTATGTATTATGTAGGTATATATATACGTACCTCTTTAATAACAAAACTTTTTATTTTTAGTAATTTTATCACTAAATGCTTCTTACTATAGGGAATATATCGGAAACGAAGCAGTATATGAGAGACGTGTATTTATGTGTCCTAAATAAAACTTACTAACCACAAAACTTTTTATTAAACACGAGTGGTTTCTGCTATATCGTGCGAAGTCTATGTCAGTACGTAAATTACTGTTTTTTTAAAAACTTTAAATTTGACTTCAACTTGAAATATAATTACTCAACAGGGGCCCCTAGTTAACTTTTATATTTGTCAAACTATTTTTATATTTTTAACATTTATTTTAATATATACTAAATATATTATTTTAATAAATAAATTTCTTTTAAATAGTACGTCAGAGCTGAGTAAAACTGTTAGCTTTATGATCCCATAGTCTTAAACAATAAAATAAAAAACAATTTAAACAATTAAATTTTATTATAACTGATTTTATTATTTACATGGAAAAATAGATATAGATTAGAAATTTCGGGATGGAATTTGTCCCATATATCACCGCACCCGCAAATGGGCTTATTGTGATAAATTCAGAATATTTTAATATAATTTACCACTTATGTTGTCTCTCTTAGTCTCTTCTATTCTAGTAGGTTTTAGTATATTGACTGTGTAAATGAATACTCCTCTCAATTAACCAACAACGAGTTGTGTCGACAAAATGGAACAACTATTGCTAATTATTCTTCATAAAAGCAACGGTCATCTCAACCTACCTAACCGATGCTGTTATTACTCTAAAAATAAATTTGGCATTAAACAAGCATAAAATAATTTATTACATTTATTTTTAAATTCTTTTAAATATTAATTTTAAAATTATTTAATATATTTTATTTTTGTTTTAATTCTTAAATCAACGTGTTGTTTGATTATTTAATTGTTAAGCTTTAAATCTTAAAAAAAAAAAATTTAAGACTGTTTAAAATAAATATATAATATAATAAATAAATAAATAATTTATTTCTAATTTATTAATCCTGACCGCAAAATGCCATCATTCAAAGCTAAAAAGTTCTTTAACAGCTGGAAATATTAATATTAAAATTTTCAAAAAGTAAATCTTAAAACAAAAAAAAAAAAAAAAAAAAAAACAAAAACAAATTACTTTCATATTAAAAACTACTCCTGAATGAATAATTTAATATGGAAATTTTATGTTATTTTTCTCACCTTTTTTGTTTTTCTTTCTTTTTTTCCATCTTATTTTGTTGGTATTCGCTTCTCAGATGGAGCAAATGGTAAAAATAAAAAACACAAAATTGCATTTTTAAACAATACAACAACATTTTGACTATTAATGTAGCGAAACCATTTTGTCATTATTAATTTTAATTTATGTGTATGCCATTTAGAACTGAACTTAAAATAAGTCCCTTTTGAGAGGGCTCCTTTTTTTAATTTTTTGTTTTTTTTTTTTGTTTTGATTTTTCACCCTATATGTTTACTAAAACTTATGCATTTTAAAATTATATATTTCATCTTAAATTTTGCAGTAGCAGCTGAAATTGCAATTTTAAATTCACATTATCATCACCTTTGTTGATGTTACGTACCCAAATACGTATCCTCTATGTATAGATACGGCATGTGTATTATTTTTACTGTTATTGTTTTTGATGAAATACAAGTAGGTACAGTGAATGAAGTATACTACTCAAACTGAAAATCTTAACATTGCATAATTTTTTAATGTATTATTCTCGTCTTTATTTTTGTGCAAGTAAATATATTTTCTATACGTATATATTACATGGATATAAAAGGATATAATAAGGATATATGTAATGTATATCTATATAGCTTTTGTTATTTTAATTGTATTTGTAATTTAAATTTTTGATGGTCGAATAGACTTTTTTACATTTTACCGAGATTTTTATTTTATTCAATGATGATAATAATGATTATATTGATGATGATGATGATGATAATGATGATGATGTTCTTATAATGTTGTCCTTATGTCGTTTATATTTCAGGTTGAATTATTCTATGTAATTTTTTCTTGTTTTATTTATTTTTTGTATTTTCGTTTTTTCTCTTATTTTGCCTTGATGTTTATGCATGAGTTGAAAACTAACATAAATAATGATACTTGTAATTGTGGACAATTTTGTATATATCTTTCTATATAGGGTACTCGTATATCATATTCATATAATATATAAATGTTTAATAATAGACAATGTTTTATATTATAGATATATATATGTGTGTATATATACAGGATGTTTCATTCATATGTTATTCTTTTTTAATAAAATGGTAGATAGGGTTGATTTGAGTTAAATAAATCTTGGACTTGTTGGTTTTCACAAAACATTAAATTTTTCCATCGTAATTATAATAATTTTATCAAGCGTAAATCAAGCAATTACAAATAATGTATATCTACTTAAATATTGTTACAAATTTACTCCTTAAAATTTTTTTGTTCAGTGTTTTATAGTCATTTTCACAAAGTGAGTGATCAGTCCTATAAAAAATCTATTCTTGCTATTCTATCTTATTTCGGTTTCAGCACCAGTTATCTAGTAGATGAGACAAATTTTATACCCCACGGGATTTGTGACCATGCTTACCACATCGTTGGATTGTAGTATATTTCTGGTAGACTATGTCAACTTCAATAGTCAAATTTAAATTGAATTAACAAGAATTGTGTTGGTTTTACACACAGTGCACAGTACAAAATCAATCTCGAATTACTAAGTAGTATGCAAAATGTAATGACAGGTCGACATTGTCATAATTTTCATTATTTTTAGCAATTAAAAAAAAAAAATCAAATTTTCATTTTGATAATATTTTGTATGCTAAGTAAAAGCCGTAATGAACTATGAGTGTATATATATAACTGTATTCAAATTCAATTCTGACGTACAAATATAAATTTTGAAAAACTGAAACAACAAAATAGTTTTATCAGATTAATCACAATAAAATAAAAAAGAAAACAATTAAAATTTACATAAATACAGTTTTACAGATTGAAATAAGAATGAGGATTAACAGCAAAGCAGCAAAGCCCTTTCGACTGTTTTGGGATACTCAGAAAAAATAAATTCTAATAAGGTATTATGACCCACTGGGATTATTTCATTACTTTGAAGCCTCATAAATTTATGCACCATTGTCTTATACATCGTCAGTAGTCTGTTTTTTTAATCTATATACACTGCAGTGGTTTAATTTTGATTAACTAATGTGTTTTCAAGTAAACCGAACACTATAAAGCAATAGTCATTGTCATTATCTACGTATTTAAATGAAATAATTGACAATAATTAGGAAAACACCCAAGCTGTCTTAAATTTAAATTTAAAAATTTTCTTCTATTTTGTTATCTTAATTGTTTGGATTTCAAAATTGAATTTCAAATGCTTACATAATTCAAGCGATTTTAAAAAAAACCGAAAACTTGATACAGTCTTGTTTATTATATATATATTTATTCTGCATTTATCTGGATGTTTGTAAGTTCGACGGAACGCTCCAACACATATACAAATTGCATATGTATACAAATACACATATATACAAATTGCTTTGATGCTTTTTTTAACCCCTGTCTACCATGCTGAACCTTTGCAGAAAAAATTTATTGCATGAACTATATTTTTTTTAATTTAATGTTAGTCTTCTTCGCAAATAATAAGGAAAAATAAAAAATAATAATAATATAAATAAAGCAAAAAATTTTTTGATTTATAATTAGAAGGACTAATAGAAATTTTATTAATAGTTTAATATGGTATAATAACCAAAAGGCAAACAGCATTTAACACAAAAAAAAACATTATGCACTTAAAGGTTATTCTTATTACTTAAAATTATACACAATAATATACATGTGTATCAGAATATTTGTATTGTATAATATTATACATTATACTACTTTATTGCTTCTACCTTTTATTTTTGTCATTATTGTGTGCGTAACTCACTTCACTCAAAAAAAATTATTTTTGTTTTTTTTTATTATTTGCTGTATCTGTATCCTGTATGTTCTGCATGCTCCATTCCAAAAATATTATTTTATTTTCAGTGTTAAGTGTTCACTGTTCACTGTTCAATCAATATAACTTGATAGAAGTAGAGTAGGATAATAAACTCTACTTCTACGCCGGATAATAAAACATTGTTTTTTTTTTAAATTGAAAATTATTGATGAAAATGTTTTTGTATTTTTTGTAAATTTTACCAATTTAGATACAAAATTTTGAATATTTTTTTAAAAATAACACAATACCATAATAACAGTTTATTCATATAGCAAAATAAGATCCCTATACAGTATACAAAAGACAAAATTTATATGAAAATAAGATCCCATTTTTAAATTTGCTCTCCCAGAGGCCACAATAACGCTAATACGGTATAATTTATACTAAATGGAACCCAACTAACGAATTATAACTAAATGGAAGTGAGTACGAGTATACCATACAAAAATACAAACATTTTATACAAATTTGTTGGTATGGTACTTCTTTTTCTGTTATATAAAAAAAAAAAAAGATTAGTGTTAGGCCAATATAAACATAAATAAAAATAAATAAAAAGTGATATAAACATAAGTACTGTAATTTCGGAATAAAGAATCTAATGAAAGAAAAAAAGAAACTAGGATTTATTTTGCTTCCGTCATTTATGACGGATTACAAAGCTAGTTCTACTATATTTTTAAACGCTTATTTAAATTTTTCAAATTGATTTTACTCGAAACATCAATTTTAGACATAAACGGTTATGACTTCCTGACCACATATACCATATAAATGATACATCCTGTACGCACAGAAATTCAAAATATTTTGTAAGTTAAAATAAAAATCTGTTTATCAGATGTTACTGAGCTGATTTATTTTAATGAAAAATACGATAATCAGGTGTATGAGATTTTTGCAAAAAAACAAACATTTTTTTTTTGTAATTTGTAGTAAACAAAAAAAAAAAAAAAAGAAAAGCAAAAGAAAAAAAAATATTTAATTGATGTAAAATAACATTAAGATTTTTTTAGAGAATTGAGTTAAATTAAATTGCAACTGATGATTCAGGATTATATTGATAGAGTGATCAGCTTATGATTTATTTTGAAGTTAACATTTTTTAATAATAGTTATTATTGTATAAAAATAATAAAAACAATAATATGTCTATATTTACTGTTTTATTTTATTTTTAACGTTTGTCTGTTTTTTTTTTGTTATATGCTGCGAGAAGAGCAGTTGTGTTTGTTGACTATTATCTCATTGAATACAACAGCGCTGCAAGATACAGATACAAAATAAGACATTTACAAAATAAAAAACCAGCCGTGAATTTAAACACAAATGGATATAATGGGAGTATTGGGCTTCCATTTGACATTTCCATCGTATTCGATTGTTGATCATTTCTGTTTCCGATGCAGTGTCTAATATCATTTTTAATCTGTTTATACTGTCTAATTAGGAGATTGGTCAATTCTAGAAGACCACTTTGATAACTCTATCTGCTGGTAAGACGACATCATATTTCTGCAAGATGTCGCTCTGTGATTTTATCCATCCCTGACGTTAATATGTTTACTGGGTACTTTATGTCAATTTTTTTTAAAAATGTTAATGACAATTATTGTGTAAATACAATGCCTCATAAATAGACAGGCCGCAAATTCAATATAACAATTAAGAAAATGTAAACAAAGAAATTTCTTATATGAGATTTTTCAGTTCATATAAGAATTTTGGAGTGATTAGAAGTTTTTTTTTTTTAAATTTATTTATTGTTAATTAATATATAATAATATAATAAAACAGAATTTATTTCATCAAAACCAAAAGCTAATTTACATTAAATATTGCAGACTTATCTTAAAAATTTATAAAAACAAAAAATATTAAATATAGTAAAATAAAAATTTAAAATTAGCCTAGGTACTTGTTGAAAAAGTTGAGGTTCAATTTGTTAACCAAAGATAAGGTGACGAAAGAACCTTTAAAAGAAATAACATATTTAATAAAGTAGGTAAAATCAAAAATAAAACAAAATAGAATAATTATAAAGAAAAAAAAATGCTTATATATAGTAAATATAAATGAAAATGATGAAAAAATTCAACAGTAAAACAAATTAAAAAGAAATATGCAATTAAAAAACAAAAATTCAAATAAAATAGATTGAAAAGATTTTCAATAACGTGATGATCAAAAGAAAAAAGCCATGATTTGATTCCTTTAAGAAATTTGATTTCAACTTTTCGAAACGAAGATAATCTGGTAATTTATTGTATAAACGAGGTGCAGTAACATTATAGAAATGACAAAAGTGTGGTTTATAAATCATAGGAATAAAAGTTAGATATCTGGTATTGACACGTAAATTGTATGTTCCATATAACCTTGTAGTATTATACCCGGTTAAAAAATTTTTTACGAACTTTTTAAAAATATAAATGTTTTAGGGGAAGTATTTTGCCCGGAATTGTTAAAAAATGTTTCAAGAACTTTGTAAAAATATAAATGTCTGAGAGAAAGTAAAACAATTTATTAACAAAATTTGTTTCCAAACAATTTATTTATTCTATTATCAAATGCTTACTCTAAAATGTGGTTTAATAATTATTGTTACATTATTGCTACTCATATTATATATAGGTATACATATCATATTATACATCCTAAATTCTAAAATTCATCCTATTTAATGCTTTGATTACATTCCTATAATTTACTTCTTAAAAATAAAAAAAAAAACACCGGTTTATTTCTTTTAACGTTATTAAATCAAAAAATATATTAACATACAGAAATAAAATCAAAATGTAGGTGAAGAAAAAAAATAAGCAAATAAAAAATATATAATTTAAATATACATATATATTGAAAAGATTATATTATATTTTAAAATTTATTTTAAATAGGAAAATAAATTTGTTTATGCTTATATTAATAGAAAAAAATATTAGTTATGTATATAAAAGTGTCAATGTTTAATTTTAATAAGAAAAACAAATTTGTTCATGCTTAGATTAATAGAAAAAAAATAAAAAATATGAAAAGTTAAGAAATGAAAGTTTAATTTAAAGTGTTTAATTTTCTTTGTTTAATGGATTTAGATGAATTTGATGTGACAACATTTTTTTGATGAATTCTTTTATCATTATTTTTATTTTTGCAATAATTATTCATCAAAATATTGCACCAATTTTTTATACATTTTTTAAATATATATATCATATAAGAAATTTTTTTGTTTACATTTTCCTATGGCCTTTGAAGCGCGTAATTATTATTATAGTAAAAGTGGGTATTGGTGACCTATGTCAACTAAATTTTGACTTTTACGATGCGCTAAAAATCCAATTTTCAAGATAACTTTCTTAAACTATCATTTTAATTTACTTTATTTAATTCTTTGCTAATATAATGTAATTTATTTAACTTTTTATTAATAGTTTCTAGAAAAAAAATTAAATTCCATAAAAACTCAAAATTTCAGCCTCGCACCAATTTGTGATCTAGGGTGCTCCAAATTATGACTATTTGGTGTTGGTATTTGTGACTATGAAAAATAATACAAAACTCAAAACTTTAATAGCTATGTTTATCAATTAATAAAACATAATGTATCACATATTATTTCATAAATTCATTTAGTGAAAATCACAAAAAAATAATTAGAATTAATAATAGTTAATAATACTTAACTATAAAAAAAATTAAACAAAAAATAAATCCAACTTCATAACAAAAAAAAAATATTCTTATATCTACTTTTGATATTATTAGTTTTTTCATTGATCTACGAAGATATATTTCCTTTGCATTGACTAAAACTGGTTCAACATTTTTATTAACAATGTCACCGATATTATGCCAAGATTTATTATCTTGTTCTGGGCACTTCCAATTATGACCGCTCATGACCATAGCCTTGATTCGATATTCATCAATTCAACATTGTCTTTCTAAAACTACACCGGTCAAATATTCACCTTCGTATTACACAATGACGTATAGTATTAACTTTAATATCGGATTCTGATTCTATTGAAGAACTTTCGTTATGTTTATTTTCTACCCTTCTTTTCAAATAAATTCATTTGGAGTTTTTGTTGTCGTTATTTCATTTGTTGTTGTTCTATGTTTTATCCAAAGCTTTATTCTTTTCTTTATCTCTTTTTTTTTTGTAATAAGCAATCCATAAATCACTTCCAGCTACAGATGGAAAATTTTCTTTAAGCCATTTATTGCTCTTTCGTTTTTTTTTTATCTTCATGACTTGTGGGCCAAAATAGACACTTTTTAAATGATTTGAATTAATATACTATAAGTACCTAACTACTTATTTGTGCTCTTAAATTGTTTTGTTTTATACAAAAAGATAGGTCGCATATTTGTGACCGTTTTGAATATAATTGTGACCGCTGTAATATTTAATGATTTTCAGCTTATTTTATTAAATTTTGTGTAGGTAACAAAATGAGATGATTCCTTATTTAATTAACAGTAAAAAAATAGACATGACAAATATAAAATTAAATATATTAATTAAATTAATTCTAAAAAAAAAAAACAACTACAATTTGAAACATGTAATTCGGATATATTTTGCGGGTAATTCGGCTCCAATAGTGCTTGAATTTGTGACCGTTGTAGTAATTTGAAGAAATGAGGCTTTAATCAAAAGATATTGTAAGTCACAAATTAAATTTTATTTAGCAAGTACTTAATACTTTTCAAATAACGTAATTTAAATTTATAAAAAGTAATAAAAAGTTAATTATTTGGTTATACAAAAACTCACTTCAAAACTCTAATTGTGACCTATATGTCACAAATACCTCAACAGAAAAAAATTATAGCTTATAATTCGGGCCGCTTTTAATTATTTAATTACTCAGCTTATTTACAAAATAATCACATTTTTCGATCATTTTACATTAAAAAATCTCTAGAACTTTATTATTAGGCATGCATTTAATTTTATAATAAGACCAACCTTTTGCTATAAATTAAAAACATTTTTATCAATTTCTCACTTCAAAACCTTGATGAAAACTGAAATTACGAGAAAAAGTAAGGTGCTTAATGACAAATTGATTTTTTGACACGAAATTTTCTATTATCATATTAAAGTACCTGTACAAGTATAGTAGAATAAAATAATTAAATTTTTGAAATAAATTCCCAAAAAGTATTCTTCTAGAAAATACATTTTTAAATCAATTTTAAGCTGACTAGATCACAAATACCCACTAGGTCACGATTACCCACTTTTACTAAAGTGGTTTGTCAAAATTTATTTATTGTATTAAATGGTTATTGTGTTGTATGAGATATCAATATTGATATACATATGGGTAATTTTATGTGAATATTAACCGTTAATAATGTATTATAAAGTATTAACTATAAATTTTATATTATTTTTTTATTAATTATAAATTTAATTATCTTGTTATTTTTTTTAACAGCTACCATATTTTAAATGTTATTTAATTTTGGATCTTGTAGATAAATTACAGTATTCAAAAGATACCAGATTTATTTCTGTTCGTTTATTTCTTTTTGTGCTCGATTGTTCCAATATTTGAATTTAGAAATTTGTAATAATATATAGCAATTTGAAAATAACGTCTTTGGACATGAAATTAATAGATAAGTCGAATAGTCGGAAAGTTCAGACTATATCTGAATAAGCTGTTTTATATCATATTGGTATTTCTACTGCGTAGTGTGATGCTTCCATCTGCATCTGCATCTTTTTTTTTATCATAGTAGGAGAATATACTTTTTTTACCAATCTATAGTATAGTCTGTAATTAAAAACTATTAGTGTACTAATATAAAGATAGCCAAAAATTAATCCCGTAAAAGTATTAGTATACTCTAGTTAAGGCAAACTTACACAAAGATATAAATACAAAAAAAAAAAAAATAATAACAAAATATGCTATGTGTATTATTATATGTGTATATACTCATTCAAAGATCATTGTTAATTTTTTTATTCCTATATGATTTAAAAATATTTGATTTGATATATAGCTAAGCCTTGTTGAAGCAATTTTGAATTTATCTAAAATTCAGATCAATGTAGAACAAAATTTTTCGTTTTTGAAGCTTATCTAAACCAATAAAAGAACTCATATCAGTGGATGACAGTAAGTTAGCATTTTTTTTTAGTTTAGTAAGTAATTGTTGTAACTAACTTTGAAATAATTACTTTAGCAATTTCTGAAAATTCTAAACCTGAATAAGAATTTTTTGCATTCTGTAACTGTCTACTTTTTTATTTGTATTTGTATATTGCAATACTATATTCAAGTATTATTGCAAATCTATATTATATTTTTGTCTAATTTTATTATCTGCCATTTTTAGGTCAAATTTTTTTATATTTTTTTTATTCAAATTTCCTTCAATCAGCTCTATATTGTGGAACTGTTATCAGTTCGATAACTTCAATCTTTTGACTGTTATCCTCGTAGGATCGAATTGAATATAATCGCCACTTTAATGTTTGGCTTAATTTAACGAAAACAAAAATCAAATGAATTTGAATAATACTTACAATAAAAATAAATTGAAACATAAACTACCATTTGGTACCATCTCTCTACACTGTTTAACAATCTGAACAATACACAAAAATATAAAGACAAGTTGGTAACTTTAAAATAATAACACAAAACAAAAAAAAATAAAAACCGCAAAACAAACACCCACTAAGTTATACTAAGAGAGTAAAAATCAAAACAAATTTATAATAACATACACAAGAATACGTACACATACTCGTATAGGTATAATAATGTAGGAGAAGTTTAAAGGATCATAATTAAAAGTCATTATTTCGTCTTTTGTGTACCATGAAATTACCATTGAAATGCACATTTTATTTTTTCCTACCCATTTTCTTTTTTTTATTAAATTTTTTGTATATTATTATTATAACAGTTAAAGAATAAGAATGTGTGCAACTGTTTAAGAGGGTCCTGCAGTAGATATATATATAACTATTGTTGACTTTTTTTTTTTTTTTTTTAATTTTATTTTCTTTTTTATATTGTGAAATATTTTATTTATACAATACAACTGTACCTACTGTATGTTATGTTTTCCATTTGATACTTCTCATTTCTTATGTACTTATTTTTTTTTTTGTTTTTAATTGTTTTGATTTTTGTTGTCGTTGACTTTTGTATTTGACGATTGCATAATTTAACTCTTTTACACAAAACCAAAAAAAAAAAAAAATAATAAAAACAAAACACACAGTTCCGTTTAATGTTTTTTATTTTTTTTTTTTTTGTTTTATAAGTTTTGGGGTAATTTGATTTTTGAAAGAAATCAAAAATTAAAATGGTATGAGAATGAAAGAATATGTAATGAGAAACAGAGAAACGTGGTTTGTTTTGATTTCTTCATCTTCTACTCACTATATGTAAGTATTTGAAAATATACTAGTGCTCTTATAGAGCTACTTTGTTAAAAGTTAAATTGCTATCATTGCGGAGTATGAGTGAGTAGTATCTATATCTTACAATGTCGCATTATTAATTCAATTTTTTTGTTTGTTTTTTCTGTTTTTTTTTTTTTTTTGTTAAATAAAAGTTTAAAGTATCACTCGGCTGAAAGAGGATACATCACATCATGATTGTTTATTTTACACGTTCACTGACACATGGAATAGAGTAATTTTGTAAATAATATATGAATTTTTGAAATTATACACAATATAACTATTTATTTATATTGTATAAATTTAGTTGTTTAGTTTGTAATAATATAAAAGTAGGGAAGTTTTAGTTGGATTTATATCAATGTAAATTGTATGATGTGTGGTATGACGACAGATCATCACTATATTATTTGATATGCTTTCGCAAATAATAATTTATACTGGTAATTTTGATAGGTTTTTTTTCAGGTTTATCATCATTATAGTTAATCTGTAAATTAAAAAAAAAAATACGGTACAAAAATATCTGAAACAATTCAAAATTGTTTGTCATTATTATGCTTTGATATAGATATAGATATTTAAAAAGAGACGTAGCGAATTCAAGAATTTTTAAAATTTTTCATTAGGAAATTTAAATTTAAAATTTCACACTATGTATAGATAAGTCAGTTAAAAATAAAAGTACGGTACAAAAGCATCTGAAACAATGTTGAAATCGTTTGTCATTATTAAGATTTGATATAGATATAGATATTTCAAAAGAGACGTTGCGAATTCATGAATTTTTTCAAATTTAATCAAATTTTTAATTTTAAATTTAAAATTTCACAACACATATATAGATAAGTCAGTTTAACAAACAAAAATTTTAATTTATTAAATTGCCACAACATCACCTCCGATTTAAATTTAATTCTTAGTTGTTTGAATAAATTATTTAGTATGAGGTTGTTGCTTATGATAAATCAATAACGAAAATAATGTCCACAATAAATTGAAATGATTTTATAAAATAATAATTTTCTTTAAAAAATTTAAAGATAGAGTTCTGAAATTTTGCACAGTTACTCATGATGAAAAAAGCAACCGGACACGGTACTTTATAAAGCTATCAAATGACAGGTTCGGGTTGCTGCCGAACAACTCCTAGCACGTCTCAGGCATATTTGGAAACCAATTGTAATACAGGCATGAAAATTTACACTTAGATACTTTTTCATAAATAAAGAAATACGACTGTTACCGATTTCGAAAATGTGGACTGGTTCGGGTTAGTACCGAACAACTCTTAGCACGTCTCAGGCATATCTGAAAACTAATTGTATTACATGCATTAAAATTTACACTTAGATACTTTTTCATAAATAACGAAATACGACTGTTAACTATTTCCAAAATGTGGACGGGGTCGGGTTGCTGCCGAACAACTCCTAACACGTCTCAGGCATATTTGGAAACAAATTGTAATACAGGCATGAAAATTTACACTTAGATACTTTTTCACAAATAAAGAAATACGACTGTTACCGATTTCGAAAATGTGGACTGGTTTGGGTTAGTACCGAACAACTTCTAGCACGTCTCAGGCATATTTGGAAACCAATTGTAATACAGGCATGAAAATTTACACTTAGATACTTTTTCATAAATAAAGAAATACGACTGTTACCGATTTCGAAAATGTGGACTGGTTCGGGTTAGTACCGAACAACTCTTAGCACGTCTCAGGCATATTTGAAAACCTTTTTGATTTGTGTTTTATCTTATAGTAGTTCTAGATGCTCAACATCCACCACTAGTTTTATTTTCTACTTTTTAGGGGGCTAGTTTGGTTTCGATAAAAGTATATTTTAAAAATTTTTATTTTTATATTATTATTTTATTTTTAAATGAAAACAACTAACAGAGTATAATTAGATTGTCATGGGTAACTTACGATTGGATTTTTCATTCGGAAGTCATTATATATTGCTTAAATATGATTCAAATGATGATATCCACAGAGATCTGAATGTAAAAACAATCAATGAAGTCATTAGCAACCATTGTCTGAACCACGAACACAGATTGGCTCAACACATCAATTCAAAGATGATTGAGATATTAAATAGAACAGATGATATAAGAAGGCTGAAACCCCACGATTTAGTGGGATAACATAAAAACATAGGGGTCTTGCTTTTTCAGTACTGTTTAAATGTAGTAATAATTTGTTGTAATATGTAATAAGATTGTACTATAATAATCTTAATGTTGTCAAAAAAAAAATACATACAAATATCATGCATAAACTGTTGAATGTCTCTATTAGAGACAGATTGTACAGTTTAGAAGGGTAATAAAATAAAAAAAAAGTAATTTGAAAAATTATTCGTTTTCAATTTATACATTTTATGTACGAACTGGGCTATTAGATATTGTTTGGTAAAAAATTATTGAAAAAGCCATTTGAAATATAAAACTTAACCTAACTTAACTTAATTCACAAAAATATTTTTATTAGAATTTGTATGTCAATAATAAAATTATCGTGTTCGAGCTGTTTTCTAACCACCAAAACTCTTTTTGTTTCTCATGTGCTTTAAAAGCAATACACATATGTCATTATTTTCATCGAGTCTCATTGTCAATATTGTCTACAGTAAATTCTATTCTTTCGTTTGTTATAATCAAATAATGAATCTTATTCTAAAAAGCGAATTTTGTGATACGTAGCGAAAATTTTTATTTTTGGTGAATTGGTATTCTGTGAAGTGACATAGCGCAATCTATCGGTTTTTTTTGTTTTTTTACAACGTTTCGATTTTGATCGTATTCCGAGAAGCGATTTTATTGTTTAGCTCTCATAAAAAATAATAAATTTATCACTATTTATTTAATAAATATATTATTTATATATATGTATATATTAAATGTTTAATATCAATATCATAAATTATATATATTAATAATTAGTATCTATATATTATTATATTATCTATTGTTACATAATATAACATATAATGTAAATATTTATACAAATATAAAGAAATAAAAGAAAATATTGTGAAAATAGTGGATGAGAAAGAAAAGAATAAATATAAAATTAAAATATAAAATTTAATTAAATTAATATTACTTTTTTATCTATTTTTTTTTTTAATAATAATAATTATTAATTATTATTTTATATTTTTAATTGTGGAAATGTTACAAGATATTTTTGTTTTAGTTTTAAAATTTAAATTTCCATTTTCTTGCATCTGAAGATATATGTATTTTATATATTGGTTCAAATTTTAGACTATTATTATAATATTTATTAATTTTTTATAGCTATTTACTTTACTTATTATTTTTAAGTGTAAAACTTGCTTTTAATTAATTTTGCTACTTGTAATGAATTTTTATATTTAGTATAATAAATAAAATTAATGAAATAAAAATAAAAAATAAAATATATAAAATAATTTTCAGTTGGTTATTTAGTAACAAAAATTGTATGGCATAATAAAAAGTCAATAATAAAATGTCAAAATTAAAATTTTTGACATTTTCAATATAAATTTGAAGGCTTGAACGTACGCGATGTTACTAATATTTTATAAAGAGAATATCAGAACATTAGTTTGTCAGAATATTATCACAGTTTGTTCAATGTTATACATTGTGATCGATTGCAGAATAATACCCAATATATGGACGAAATGTTTGGATATATATAGCTTTTACTGTTTAGGTAAATAAAATGTTCATAAGGCTACAAAACTTATTTTAAATGTAATTTCTATGTATATCTCATTACAGTAAAATACTAAACCATTTTTTTTTAAGTTTTAAGAGGTCTATTTTACTAATTTCTATTCATTTTATAACAAAATTGTTGACTATATTTATTTTAGATTAATTACGAGTATAAATTATTTTGAATAATAATGAATATATTTAGTTTTAGGCTTAAATGATTTGTCTATGCAACCCTTAATGCATTTTCTTTAAAATTTACGTAATTCTTCTATTGGACTGCAATTATTTATCACGATCAATCACATTGGGACCATTGCATGTTAGAGCAGATCTTATTAATATTTTGTAAGCTGCTATCACTTTAATTCTTGTATATAGGTATGATTTTATTGTAAAATAGATTTTTCCAAAGGCCATTAGTGCTTTGCTACCTTTGAATAACCTTCTGTAAACTTCAGATTTTGATTAAGAAACAATCGCAAATATTTTAATATTTTAATATTTTTATTTTTTTTTATTTTTATATAATGTTTGCTTGTAAAGCTTTTCTAGTTTATTTTGATGTTTTGGTTTATATTTAGTTTAGACTGTGTGTATCGCATAATAGGATTGTTTCCCATTTAATTAAATCTTCAATTATTATGTGAACCATTTTCTGTAATTTATTTTGTATCATTTCAACAGTGTTAGTAGCTGAGTAAATATTTATAATATCGTCTTCGAAAACTATAATGTATTGTTAACACATGTGTAATTATTTTATCATTTTTCTGATGATGGTGTAATAACCGAAATCAATCAAAATATTAATGAAATATACCTTTAGAGTACAGAGCCCCTACCGCGTATTCCGATTTTCGTAAAACGAATTTTGTATTGGAAAGATTGGTTTAATAAGTTTGTAAAATAAGTTTGACAACTCGAAAATCGTATATACGAATCCGAATTTAAGTTTTCGTACCATGTAATACTAATTTCGAATATTTTTTAACATATTTTATTCGAATGGTTTTTTGCTATCGAATGGAGCTAAAACTTTGTTTGTGTTTTAAAATTAAAAGAGTTATTTAATTAATTATATTAAATATTACAGTAATTAATAATATAAAAAAAATTACATTTATATATAATTTAGTATTTAAAAAAAAATTATATTATTTCATATTTGTATGTTTTATAGATTAGGCTTAAACACAAAACAAAACCATCTCAATTTAAAATAATGATGGAGTTTCAAATCGAAATATAAATACAATAAAATTGATATAATTTTAAATAATACTTTTCAAAATTTTAACACACATTTTCAAATAAATTTTAGTATACAAAAACATTAATGACAATTTGAAATTCTGAAACCTACGCTACCAACTTCAATGACGTTTATTTCCTTTCGAATTTGATATGCGGTACCAATTAATTTTACATTCGAATCTTAAATTCGGATAATCGTTCGAATTCGAATTTCATACACGGTAGGGGGTCAATTCAAACTTGATTATATTTTATTCTGTCTGATAATTCATATGTGTAATTTCATAAAGTAGATTGAAAGTAGGATAGGTGAATTTAACTATCCTTGTTGCAAACCATTTTTATTTGATATTATGCTTTTTTTTATCTTATTTTTTGCAATTTCAACCAAACATTATGTTTAAAGCCATACCTTTTGTACACTAACGCACAACTTGGACTAATATGCTTGCCTTTCAACTGAAAGGTCCCAGGTTCGATTCCCGATGAAGTAAAAAAAATGCTTTATGGCTTTTACGACCGGGTCCAGTATCTTTTGTCATTGGGATAAAATAAATAACAAAAATTAATTGAGAGTATAATTTGGTAACAACTTAAATAAAATGGAACTATTCTATTTAAGAAGGCTTAGTTACTGACAATAGTAGTAGTTTTCCATATTTAATGAGTTGATAAGCCATCAGTAATTTGATAAAATAAAATGCTCGAAAAACATTGTAGATATGTAGTATAAACTTTCAGTACCGTACTTAATTAAGCACGAAACGGTGATTCTACCTAAGTTACTGTCCCGACCATAAAAAAAAAAAAAAAAAAAAATTGAGGATTTGGGAATGTAAAATATCCCTTCGATCAGTTCAAGGACATTTTGAATAAATTTAATATGTCTGAAAAATTGACTATATAAAAACTATATTGTTGATTGAATTGTATACCAGTATTAATTAGGTTTTTGGTAGACCATTAGTTTTGATAATTTGTATATCAATTCATCTGACCAAACGCTATTGAAGGTTTTTTTTTTTAAATTTAATATATTGTGATAGGTATTATAATAAATATGAAAAACAGGATCAATTTACTGAAATAAGTATAAATATTGTTGCTTTAAACAAAATAAAAAAATATTTAAATAAATAATTAAAAAGACAAAATTTTAAAACAGAAATATAAGAGTGTTTGTTAAAAATTAAAATTTGTACATAATGTTTCGGAAATCATAATAATCCATAATTACCAGTATGTAGTCTTCAAGCTTTCAATATAGAAACATATTAAAATGTTTAATTTTTCATTTTATGTCATTTCATTGAAATAAATTATTATAATGCATTTCCTTTTCAATTGATTGTCGTCTGATGTAATAGAGAAGTTGGTGGACGTAATTTAAATTATAAAATTTATATGGAAAGAAAAATATGCTCAAGGGTAAACATTGTTTGTATCTTGTTTTGATGTAATTTTTAATATATAAATTTTTTTATTCCTAATAAAAATTATATTTTCTCTTTAATGTATATATACATTTCTTCCTTTTTTTCTATTTATTTCTTTTATATTATATTTACATTTATAATGGGTGTTTTTATACAGTACAGTGGACATATAGAGAAACTGAATGGTATATGTACGAATATATAAAACAATATTTCCTTTGAGTTTTAATTGTGCAAATATTTGTGTATGTAGATAAAGTTCTTTTTTTTTTTGTTATAATTTAGATTTTGTTTCGGTTTTTATGTTACTTCTATTGTACAACTTTTGTGTTATTAAAAAAAAAATTTTTTTTATTCTAGTGTTTTGCTTGTTTTTATTGTTCGTCTTTTACTTGTTTCCTTGAGAGGATATTCAAAAAAAAAAAAAAAATTCTTAAGGTTTGTTTAAAGTTCTAATTATGTGTTTTATAAAATTTATTATTAAAAATATGAACAAAAAAAAATCTTGTTAAATTATTTTTATTTATAGTTTGAAGTAGTTATATATGAATAATTTGTTCTCTCCATTGTTGGGGTTGCAGGACAGTGATGATGATAATGATGATGATGAATTATTTGTTAAATGTTAGAGAATAAAACAAGGTCAAAAAATGTTGGTTTCTAAGTGCTTTGTTGACTCTAAACTGGAATATTTATAAACAAAAAATAATTAAATTAAATTTTTAAAATGTTACAACACTAGAGAAAGTATAAAAAATTAAATAAAATCACTCTTTTATTAACAAATTTAGCTAAAATTTGGCATTTGACTTATTTTTTCCGCCGAAAATATATGCTAACCTAGAGTTTAATTACTTCTATTAACTTTTTAATTATGACAATGTGTACAAAATGTAGTCCAAATTGTTTCGTTACACACTCTTCTGATTTTGGAAGTATAGGAACAACTCAGTACAGGAACGAATGTCAAAATACGATCTGTAAAATAAGTGCTTTCATTCTCAGAAAAATAAAAATATATAACCCTATCATAATAGACTAAAAAAAGAGAGTTCATGAATTTTTTCGATGAAAGTCAAATTTGGTAGGTATCATGTTAGACTATTTTTTTTAATATCACCTAGCCAGGTGATCTAGGTTTAGTTAAGTACAAAAATTTTTTATTTTTCGTATGAATTTTCGTATTTTCTTCTATCACTGAAATTTTCGGTATTATTTTTGTAAGTATTTGTTTAACTATTTAGTTTGAAAATAAAGTTTTAAAATAAGGATTTAAAGGAATTAATTTAAAAAATAGTAAATTTGAAATATAAAAATGTATGCAATGTAATGAAAATGTAAACTAACACTAAAATTTATACAAAAATAACCTATAAAATTGCAAATCCATCTGTTACAAGTCCATTATGATACAAATTTTACAATCATGTGAAATGATTATTCTCATGTAATAGTATCACATAAGTCTATTATGATAGAGGTAATTAATAAAGACTTGGAAACCATCTAAATCAACTATTTATCAGTTCGTAGAGTTTTAATACAACAACTAAGATAAAACACCATAATCATTTGAATTTAATCAGTAGATTTCAAATCAATGCATATAAAAAATAATTAATAAATTCATATTTAGTATAATTACTTAAACTGTGTCTTAAAAGTTTACTTTCACATTTAAGTTTCAAATTTATAAAATTTAAGTTTAATATGGAAGGCCGAAAGCTTCTCTGATATTTTTTATTGAATATAATTTAAATTATACATAATAGTGATTTACAAGCAGTATTGGTGATAATTTAAATTTTGGTTAATTAATAGTAATAAACAAATTAATATTATTTATATAATTTTACTCTGCATTACTAAGCAATTATAATCATAGGTTTATTAGTAATATAACACTACAGATTATTAAAAAAATTATTTATCAACGAGCATTGTACTGTAACTAAACCCAACATCTAGATCTCGAAAAAAAAACAAATTAAAAATATTCCAACATATTCATTGAATCTACATGAATATTATGAATGGATAAATTAATCCTGCAAGTAATTAAAAATACTTTTTTTTTTCCTTTATTAATTTCAATTATAAAATATTACATTTAGAATTGTTTAGAATTTCTTAAAATAAATTAAATTTATTGATTTTAGCAATACTTAGTGAAAAATAATATTTTAATAGTTATAATAAATAACATTGCAGATAATAAGAATTTGTGAAATGCATCACATTAAAATATGTAACAAGAGGGATGTAATAGCGAAAGGGATTATACAATAACAAATATTTATTTCTGTAACCCTAAATATTGGATGTTTTGATTTATTCATTATAATGAAGGAATGGAAAGAATAGCATAATTGATGACGTCACGATAGAATATTCAAAACAAATAGAATAAACGAACAGAATAGAATAAAAAGAACAAACATCAGAAACTGTCATTGTTTGTTCTTTTATTTATTTATTAATTTTTGTGAACAAAAATTTTTACTATTTTTTAATTTGTTTAAATTAGTTAATATAGTTAATATAGTTATAATAGTTACAAAAATTTTTAAAGTCTTATCAGGCATTTTATATCTCACTACGACCATTATATAGACTCATTCCTTGACAAAAAAAATAAAAACTTTTAAAAATTTTTATTTTCTGAATAATAAATACAACTACATTTATATATTTATATAACTATTCAATTCATAATATTATATTTTTTTCTAAACATTTTTTTTATTTAACCAATATTTTCAATTTTTTAAATTAAAATAAAATTATAGAAGTGAACGGTCATTGGGTAATTTTATTCTGTTTATTCCAACTCTGAAATGGAATAAAAAGAATACGTTCGGAATATACGGAATAAATAAAAAAATACAGAACAAAATATTTGAATTATTCCGAATGAATAAAAAACCGCTTTTCGGCATATTCTGTATATTCCGAATATTCGGAATAAATAAACGAAAATACCAATAATTTTTTGAATCTAAAAACTGACATTGCAGTACAATTTTAAATTGATCTATTGACGGAAATCGTATATATATAGTTTTTATTGGTGCTATACGAATGGCTAGTTTAGTTTGCTGAATCAAAATGTAACTTGTATTGATCAAATCATCCTGTAAATGCCATTTTGCTTACATAAGGCCCATCCCATACGTTTAAAATTTTTAGAAATGTTATTTTGTGAATGTCAGAACTGACTTTACAGTAGAATCTAATATTTAGTTATTTAAAATCTTATAATTTAATGCAGTGTTGCTTTACATGGCTGAATATTCAATTCAGTTCAATTTTTTTTTTTCAATTTTTCACTAAATTTTTTGATAGTATTTACAAATATATTTACATTTCATTTTAAATAAAAAAAGTGTCAAAATCATTGCATTATGGTCGAAAATATTTTCTTTACAACTTTTTTGACATTGTTTTGACATTTGTTATGTGTTGATATTTACATTTTACAATTTTTTGCTATTTTTGATTTTTCTAAGGATGTTTAAATTTACCTACACTCATTAAATTATAGTGTGTATAAAGATTTCAAATTACCAATAAGTATTCTAAAGACAAAATAAACATAAAATATCTGCTAATATTATTAAATGTCAAATTTCAATTTCTGTTTCTAATGTGGCTTATATGTTGATGTTTCAAAGCTCCAAAACTATTACCATACCAGACATTTTATTAAAAAAAATATTTTTTTAAATTCGGGCCTCCATAATATGGAGCGAGGGTAATAATAAAAAAAAACAATAAAAAAACCGACAATAAAAAAAATAATTGAAAGTATTAATGTAGCAAAAATACATACATAATATATAATGTACTTATATTTATAATGTATATATACATTTTTGTTAAATTAAAAAAAATATTAAAATCATTAAGTTTTGTGTTGTGTTTGTTATTATTATTTATTAGAACTATAAGTTGTAGTAAATATTAATAAGCAATAATTTTATTAATTGGAAAGTGGTACATATTTTGATTGAATTCTTACAAAAATTCAGACTGTATAGAATTTTAAATTATTAACGGCAATGGTTTTTGTCCTCTACGGTTTTCAGTCGAACTTTTGTCATCAGGTCGGTCAGGAAAACGTTTTGTCCATATCTGAATAGGTTCCAGGCATCGAAATTTTGACCATCCTAAATTAATTATAAAAACATTTGTAAAAATATCAAATCGGTCTGAGTAGCATTACTACAGCAGGTGCTTTGTCGACATCACGATGTAGAAGGCGCGAAGGTGTCGCAGGTCTCTAGTTCATATATAAATTGTATTATAAATAAATACATTGTATGTATATAAATAAATACCAAAGCGAGGTACAAAAAAAAAAAATAAAAATAAAAAGTAATAAAAAAAATGTTTAGAATTTTGTTTTAAATTTGCTGGACATAAACACACGAACAAATAGTGACATCATGAAAAAAAAAAAGAAAATCTAAAATAACTCCCTCCCCTTATAACTTTTTGGAACTTTTCGATTTTTCCCTATATGACGGTGCTAAACCCTACCATTGTGGAAAACTTCAAATCTTCAGGTCAACTGAGAGTGGGAAATACTTTTTGGACATAAAAATACATTCAATTTTATATTATAGTATAGATTAACAAACAGAGAAAAAAAGTTGAGCATAATATGGGACAGGTAAAAAAATGTATAAAAAATTAACTTAAATATACACTATAATTTATATATTGTAACTGTTATATATTCATATCATGGATATGTCATTTGAAGCTACTATTTAAAATTATTAACCGATCATAGTAATTCTTACCCTCTATAAACCACACATTTTTTCTATTGAGCCCAATCGGACAAATAAATAATTTTGTTCTATCTTTATTTATTTTTTAATTGTTCAGATTCTAATTTCATTTTATTTTCATCAAATTAAAATGTTAACTGACATCCCTGATAATCTAAGAATCATTTTTTTTAATACATTGTAGGTAATTAAAATAAAATAAAATAAAATTAATAAAGAACAACCAATTAGATTTTTAAAAAATTTCAATTTTATTAAATTTAATGAAAATGTTTACTTGGTAAACTGAAAAAAAAATATTCTTTCAATTTAGTAGCATTTACAAGTTTTTAGTAGCATTAGAAAGCACTTATGGTTCAGAATAGGCCTAATTTGCTAAGTGATGTTCCAGTCTGTTCTACACGGTCTTCTGAAATTAAGAATTTAATTTAATTCAATTTATTTTATTCAACAAATTATATTGCGTCGAAAACTTAGACACTTTTCCAATTCGGATATGAGTTATTCTTTCATCTACAATCTCAGTTAGTTATATCTAATTTTACGATTAGTGATTTTATTTAAAAATTATTGAATTTATGTATTTTTGCTGTACGGAAATACTTAAATGTCTGTGATCCATTTCAGATTTTCTGTGTAGGTTTGCATTTTCTGTAATGTAATGAAATGTTCTGATATTTTCCATTAGGCTGTCACTTACGTTAAACCATATTGATCCAGCTTATGAATTAATTGACCTAATATTATGCTTGATATAAGACTATTTCGACTCTATCTATATCCTATTTGTTGTGTTGATTGTCATGTCGTTTCGGTATGTTTTATTTTAGCTGGTTTCTCGTTTTAATTTTTTTTTTTTGCATAACCAAAACACTAGGCCAAAACACTTATTATACCGATTGTTTGGTTTGGAGGACAATTACGAACGATAGTTTTAAATATAAAACAGGTGATAAATATAAAATTGGTCAAGTTTGATGAACAACAAGTTGGTTGTTTTGTATGTGTCAGTTGTATGGGTTTGATTGTTAAGTTTTCATTGTAGTTCTTATAAGTTAGATAAGTTGGTCCATACATTATTAGGTTTGCCCGGTTGGTATCTTTGGTATTACACTCACTCACATTCTGCTGTAAATGTTTAGATACACTAAAGATCTATAATTTAATGATTTAGAATATTGTCATACTGCTGTAAATGTTTAGACACACTAAAGATCTATAATTTAATTATTTAGAATATTGTCATACTGCTTTAAATGTTTAGATACACTAAAGATCTATAATTTCATGATTTAGATAATTGTTATACTGCTGTAAATGTTTAGATACACTAAAGATCTATAATTTAATGATTTAGAATATTGCCATACTCTCTATCCTAAATAATTATAATGAAAAATACATTTTAATATTATTTATATTATATTAAAACAATATACGAAGGATTTCTCATAATCGTAATTTTGGTATAGAAAATTTAAAAAAAAAATATTAATTTTTTTGTATCCTTTAACCTCTTTTTTGAATCCTTCAACATTATTTTTGTAAATTTTATTTTATTTTTTTTCTTTTTAAATTATTATCAAACTCCTGCTGATAATAATTACGATCAACTGCTGTTACACTACAACTAGAATGTGTTTATTTTAATAGGAACACAAAATATAAATAAAATATGTATATATATGCATACATTTTTCATAGTTCCTGATTCTACTGTTTTATGTATAAAAGAAATACAATTGTAATTTGAATAACAAACAAACAAAATATGCATTACAAAAGTGCAATTACTTTAAAAATGAGTCTAGAATAAACTAAAAAAAAAAAAAAAAGCAAAAACAAAAAAAGTTTTTCTTATATTTCTCTCTTCCGTGTATAGAGGCGAACCTCTATATTCAAAGGAGTCATAATATTATTTTTGTTAAAATTTTCTTTGTTTCTTATGTTTTTTGGAGTTTTGTTTTTTTTTGTTTGTTTTCCTTTTATTTTTATTTTTTTTGCAATTGTGTACATGCAGCTGTACAGGAAAAATAGAATCAAAGAAATTCATATAATTCATTATTATTAAAACAATGGGTTTGGTATAATATGGATGTGTAGTAGAAAACTGAAATATTATTAAAAGGATTGAAAGAAAAAATAAATAAAAAATAAAAAAAAAAAAAACATAAAAGACAAAAACGCACAAATACTAAAATAATAAAATGTCACCTCTCGTTAAAATGTCATGTTTAAATGCATATGTATATCTGCGCTATTATGAATATGTTCTTTTGAATTATTTTTTGATGAATAAATGTATACGTGTACTATAAATATAACAGTGTCGAATTCAAAGGTGAGGTAGGCTCAGTTTGAAACAAAATTAAAAAATATGTTTAAAGCAAAAACAATATAAATAGAATATCCTTTTTTTAACATTTATACAATTTCAAAATTAACTATTATAAGTGTTGTTAATGGAACTAATTATAATAAACCACACAATTTTTAAACTTTAAAAACTGAATCGACTCTGGTTGAATATGTTTTGTTTTATTTGTAACTTCTTTCAATTAAACAAAAAAAGTAAAAAAACAGAGAAAAACAACTTTGAAAGGGTGAAGATTTTTGACTATGAAATTCAAATTCTAAAAAAAAAATACACTATCATAATAATAAAGTCTGATTGTATATATGCTATCTAACACATACACCAATGTGCATTTCAAAATAAACATTTTGTGTAGTACAAAAGACAAAAATATTTCACCTTTAATCCCCTCCAAAATGAGTAAGGAAATATTGAAAAATTTCCATGTTCTTTCATTTTAATAACGCTGTTCCTTTTTTTGTAGGTGGTGGTACTTCAAAAGAAGGACAATAAAATTTTCAGAGTGTTAAGGAATTTAAAATGAGGTTTAAATTCAATTATGTTGGTTTTGATTTAATTTTTAGTATGTTGTTTTTTTTTTTTTGTTATTGTTTTTTGGCCGAAGTAATGACTTCTCATTCCAATTTAAGATGAGAAAGAATAATTAGAAAAAAAGCAAAAAAAAAAAATAATAATATTCGCTCAAGTACTTAATTTTCTTTGTCTTATAATGTCATCTTCCGGACGGTATATAAATTAAAGTGCAAAAAACAATAAAAAAAAAAAGAAAGAACAACAACAAAAAAAGATGTTAAAATTTTTGGCGCTTTTGGTGAATTTCTGAAAAATAATAGAAAAAAAAGGAGTTAAAGGACTTTTTCTGTAAAAGACTAAAACCGCTTGTATTTTTGTTTTGAAACGTGTAATTATGCTATTATTAAAAATTATATAAAAAAAAAAAAAAAAATCTCTGACATATTTTAATGAGGAAATTTTCCCTTAATTTTTTGTTTTATTTTTCTTTTTTTGGCAAACTTTGCTTTAATTTTTTTTTTTTCCTTTTTTCTTTAATTTTATATGAAATGTTTGGGGTCCTTCTTTGAATTTACAAAAAAAAAAAAAGACAAAAAGCAAGTATAAGGTAATTTAATTAAAAGAAAATTTCTTTTTGAAGTTTTTAACTGCTCTCAGAGATTTTTTGTTTTTTTTTTTTTTTTGATGATTTTCCAAAGGACATATCTAGAATTTTGTCTATAAAAGGTTTTGTTTTTATTTGAGTTGAGAATAGTTTTATGTATAGTGGTTAGAAGAAAATGTTTTTTAATCATGTCATATAATTGGCAATTATTGTTCAAAATATTCTTTAGAATGTATTAGGTTGATACTAGTTTGGTGGTTGTTATTTTTTGTGTATGTTTTGATTTAATGGTGTAGCAAGCCAAGTCCAAATTTGCTTGTTTAATTTGTATTTTTCACTACATTATTTTTCAAGTATAAGTTGTGCATATATATATATACATATATATATATATAGCCACTTCCATTTGTAACAATACATACATCATATGTATTATATCAAAACTCTCTGCAAATGGCAATTGAAAAAAAAACAAATGCCCAATTTATCCTTGAAAAATAATGTAGTGAAAATGTCGATTTAAACAGCCAAATTTCGAATTGGCTTGCTTTTCCATTAAGTCAAAATATGTACCTATGTATATATTAATAAATATATATTATTAATAATAAACCGTTGTTTTATATTCTATATTTATTACGCATGTTTATTACGTTTAGTGCGAGATTGACAGTTGTCATCAGTGTGTTACATTAAGTATAGTTAGGGAGTTACAAGACAGTGCAATATAATATATTTTAAATATTCTTTAATACTGTATACAATATCCGCCCTTTTTTATAGCTTACTATATATATAAATAGTTTCAAATCAAACATTTTAAAAATAATAAAAATTATAAATTTAGTGAATTTCAATGTTTGTCAGAAATCATTATGATTATTTTGTTGTTGTTGTTTTTTTTTTATTAACAATAGTCGTTTGATTTTTATTTATATGATTGGTATCGTTCGACTGGCTTAATATACTACGGGCTAATTTTGTTATGTAAGTATTGGAAGTTTCCTCCTTATCCAGCCTATTGCGATGCATTAATTTCTTCAACAATATTATACCCGAGTACCATAAATTATAAGGTTTCTGAAAATAAATGGTATCTCCCTTTTGAAAATTTGAACGATTTTTAGCGGTTTTATTATATCGTTTTAATTCCTGATAACATTTAATTTTCTTTTCTGGAGTCTTTAAAATTATATTTGGTTTAAGTTTTCATTTGTGCAGTGTTAACCAGATTCTACACCATCTATTGAAAAGTATTTGAGCCGACGCACTCCTAAACTAGATGTATTTCTATTTGTAACATTCAGTGCGACACTGACAGTATAGTTATCATCAGTGTATTACAGTGCACACTTCTACACTGTGCAAATTCCTAGGTGCTGGAAAATTGGCTATGGAAAATCGTTTGTAGTAAAATTTTCTAGTAAAAAATTAAAATAATAAAAAATCATATTCCAAAAACCGTGTTTCATCAATCCAAAAATATACCCACATATAATCTACAAAAGGTTAAGGATATTTTTGTTTCCCCTTCTTTCCGCTTTTCAATCAAAAGAATAGAAAAATAAAATGCTTTGTGGGTTTTCCGAACTACTTTCATTGGGATAAACTTTGATAAAAACCTTTCATTATGATAAAATAAATGACAAAAAAAATTTAAAGTATATTAAAGAAGTCTTTAGTTCAGGACATAATAGTGTTTTCCCACATTTAATGTTGACAAGTTATAAATTAAGCTGATAAGCCAGAAATTTGGTAAATAAATACTCGCAAAACATTGAATTAAAATATGTAGTAAAAGATTGTAGTACCGTTCTTAATTAATTAAGTACGAAAAAGTAATTCTACCTATGTAAGTTACTGTTAAGAACATAAAAAAAAACTTCGATAATTTCATTTTGTTTTAGTGATAAAACCAACTTGATATATCAATTAATTTGAATAATCAAAGAAAAAAAGTAAGCTATAAATGAAATGTGACCAATGCTTTCTTCTTGAATTCTTTTCTCTTTAAATAATTTAATTTTTGGTTTAACTCAACCTCCACAGTTGAATTGTACCGAAAGTAAATGTTTTTCTAGCATTATTATCCTTCAAAAGTTATGTCCTGTCACCAAAGTCCTGTCCAAAGTTGTCATCTTTCACAAATAATGAAACTACGATTTAGAAATGCTTCACAACCAACAATCGGAGCTTTAAAACAATTAAACAATAATATGGAATTACATTACTCCGAATAAATATTAGATACTAATATAAATTTATGCTTGATGCTAAGACGAAATATGCATAATTAATTATATATTCTACGACATAACTGTACCAATTAATTATGGTAAATTTTTTTTTGAAATAATTACCAATGTGTTATTGTTAATTGTTGCAATGTTCATTTATTTCACTTCTTTAAAATTTCTTAGTTGCAGGTTTTTAAAGCCCAACATAATAAGCTTTTAAACAAAGTTGAATAGTACGTCAGAAAGTAAGTAGAAATACGTTTAATATTCGATTAAAAAATTTGCTAAGGAAAAAGATATGAATGTACCAATTAATAGTGTTCAAGGCTTATATTATAAACTAGCTTTGTAACCCGTCATAAATGACGGAAGCAAAATAAATCCTAGTTTCTTTTTTTCTTTCATTAGATTCTTTATTCCGAAATTACAGTACTTATGTTTATATCACTTTTTATTTATTTTTATTTATGTTTATATTGGCCTAACACTAATCTTTTTTTTTTATATAACAGAAAAAGAAGTACCATACCAACAAATTTGTATAAAATGTTTGTATTTTTGTATGGTATACTCGTACTCACTTCCATTTAGTTATAATTCGTTAGTTGGGTTCCATTTAGTATAAATTATACCGTATTAGCGTTATCGAGGCCTCCGGGAGAGCAAATTTAAAAATGGGATCTTATTTTCATATAAATTTTGTCTTTTGTATAATGTATAGGGATCTTATTTTGCTATATGAATAAACTGTTATTATGGTATTGTGTTGTTTTTAAAAAAATATTCAAAATTTTGTATCTAAATTGGTAAAATTTACAAAAAATACAAAAACATTTTCACCAGAAATTTTCAATTTAAACAAAACAATGTTTTATTATCCGGCGTAGAAGTAGAGTTAATTATCCTACTCTACTTCTATCAAGTTATATTGATTGAACAGTGAACCTGAACAGTGAAGTGAAAAGTGAACACTTCACACTGAAAATAAAATAATATTTTTGGAATGGAGCATATAGAACATACAGAATACAGATACAGCAAATAATAAAAAAAAACAAAAATAATTTTTTTTGAGTGAAGTGAGTTACGCACACAATATAGACAAAAATAAAAGGTAGAAGCAATAAAGTAGTATAATGTATAATATTATACAATACAAATATGCTGATACACATTTGTATTAATATGTATAATTTTAAGTAATAAGAATAACCTTTGAGTGAATTATGTTTTTTTTTTGTGTTAAATGCTGTTTGCCTTTTGGTTATTATACCATATTAAACTACTGATTAAATTTCTATTAGTCCTTATTATTATAAATCAAAAAAATTGTTTTGTTTTATTTATATTATTATTATTATTTTTTATTTTTCCTTATTATTTGCGAAGAAGACTAACATTAAATTAAAAAAATATAGTTCATGCAATCAATTTTTCCTAGTATAATGTATAATATTATACAATACAAATATGCTGATACACATTTGTATTAATATGTATAATTTTAAGTAATAAGAATAACCTTTGAGTGAATTATGTTTTTTTTTTGTGTTAAATGCTGTTTGCCTTTTGGTTATTATACCATATTAAACTACTGATTAAATTTCTATTAGTCCTTATTATTATAAATCAAAAAAATTGTTTTGTTTTATTTATATTATTATTATTATTTTTTATTTTTCCTTATTATTTGCGAAGAAGACTAACATTAAATTAAAAAAATATAGTTCATGCAATCAATTTTTCCTGCAAAGGTTCAGCATGGTAGACAGGGGTTAAAAAAAGCACCAAAGCAATTTGTATATATATGCATTTGTATACATATGCAATTTGTATATGTGTTGGAGCGTTCCGTCGAACTTACAAACATCCAGATAAATGCAGAATAATATATATATAATAGTTTGGTTAGAAATATAATGACTATTGCTTAAATTATAAGTACTTCATTTATTATAAGTGTTTAGGCTTGACATGTTCTAATGTATTTTTTTGTCAAACTGTTTCATTTAAAACATGGATTTTGTTATTTGTAGTATTTTTAAGATATTTTTTTGTGAATTTTATGAATTTTTAAGAGATAAAAGATTAAAAATAATAATAATAATAAACTTAAATTGAAGTAGTCTGCAAAGTTATGCAACCGATTCAGATGACTTAATGATTATTATTATCCTAACGATAGTTTATAATGATTTATTAATTTTCTTGTAGATAACTTCAAAATATAAATAGATCTACTTCAAAATATAGGTTGATGCTTATCGAATATATCCATGAATACTGAAAAGATGCTTTCATTTTTCTGATCTTGTTGAATATATATTGACTATTCTTGTTTTAGTATTTTGTACTAGTATTTTCTTAACTTGTTTTTAAAATTTAATTAATTTATAATTTTTCTGTTAAAAAATTATATTATAAATAGAAAAATTTCACTAAATTGTAAATTACATTTTAATGTAAATTATTAGACCTTACGGCTATATGCTAGTGTCATGAGTAAAATAAAATAAAAATTAAGTAAAAAAAAAAGTTCAATTTATTATGAGTTATAATATTATGTCAATAAAAGCTCGTAATAATTATTTATTTATTTTTTTACCTTAATATTTTACATAATGGTTTTTTGACATAGTTTATAGTAGATTTTACAGAGATTAGGTATTTTTTATTTCTATTTACCTTTACAACTGAAACATGGTAATTTTGAATATAATATTTTATTTTATCAATTCTACATTTGCAAGGAAAATTGGAAAAACCTTAAATGTAAATTTTAATTATTTAAGCAGTAATAAAACAAAAAATTTGGTAAAAGAAAATTGAATAATAAAATAATTAAGGCATATTAAATAAATAATAATAATAATTCATTTATTACAACTTCGTAGAATTATTCAATATTATTTTATGCTTTTTAAATACTGTGACAAGTTAATTTTTTTTATTTACTTTGAAATGGTAATATTATTATTGTTACTACTATTATTTTATTTTTTTGCCTTAATGTATAGTAGTGCCTATGTAAATATGTGCCTAATAATGCCTATGTAAACCTAAGTAATTAATAATGCCTATGTTAACATGTGCCTATCCAAATATGTGCCTAATTGTACAAACTGCTTTAGTATTTTAATTCTATAAATTAACAGCTTACTATACTAGAACCTTTACACCTTCGACTTATACTTATTTAGATTTAGACTAACCCGACTCAATTATTTAGACTAAAATTTAATTTGTACGGGGAAAATATTCAAGTAAAATAATATTTAATTAATTACTTTAATAATAATATAAAATCAAATTTACAGGTAAATTATAAGCTTAACTAACGTCTATTTACTAAAATTATCTTAATACTAAACCTTAATATAGTATCGTTCTTAGAATGGAATTTTCGGAAGGTATTATTAAAAAAATTTCAAATCTGGTTTATTCTTAAAATTCTTATTTTAGTTAAACACATTTCAAAATATGTTATTTTCATTAATTTAAAACCGTTTAGTTTGTATCTTGTTAGTTTTTTTTTATTGAAAATTTCATAATTTCTATTTCCCTTCTTCCTTTTAATTCTATTCGATGCAAAAAATATTTTAGAAAAAAAATATATTTAACTTAACTAATTCTTAATAATTATTCCGAATACATTTTTTTTTTTTCATTTATTCATTAATTAAAAACAAGAATTTTCTATTTCCTACTAATTTTGAATAATAATAAAAAAAAAAAATCAACTTTTATCTTTTGAAAGGGACATGAAATCTTACAATCTTAACCTCTACTTTTTATTTTATAAAATCCATATGTTTATTTATTATTTTGCATCAAATTGAAAAACTTTGAAATGAATCTATTAAAATGCGAATTTACTATTATAAAATTTATATATATACATGATATATATATATAAAAAAAAAAATAATAAAAAAAGAAACATGTACCTTTCCACAATATGTTGGTGTGTGTATGTTTGTTGGTAACTCGGATGCGTTTTGCTTAAATAAATTAAAAGGTTTGGGGTTTGTTTTAATTTTATTTATTTTTTTATTTTTTTTTATTTTTTTATTCACTTCTCAACTTTATTCGAAAAGTTTTTATTTTTGAAATTTCCCAAGAACAGAGAAATAAATACGAATTTATTAACACTGATGGAAAAAATAGAAAAATTTTTTTTTTTAAATTGGTATATTTATCAAATAAAACCACCAAAGTACATACATAAAATTGTGATTGTGATTAAAGAGGGATTAAAATTGGACCTTAGTGATAGGAGGATAAAAACAAATTCCGAGCAATATAAAACGACAATAATAAGATAATAAGTGCCTCTGTTGGATAAAAAAACAAGTAAATATTTCCAAGCTAACTTATAATTTAAACTTTGCATATATATGTATAAGGTTATTCGACCTAATTTATACTCTACATGAGCTCTGATAGTACTTTGAATCAAAAAATAAGAATAACAAAAACATAAAAATAATTTTTGGCAGTATAACAAACAAAAACAAATATTAAACAAAAAGAACAACATTGCTTCGGGTACTATTGGGGAATATGAACCGAATTGGGGATTGCTATTGAGGAATATGAGCTGAAGAATGTTGAGCAAAAATGGTTCAAACGTTTTTTGTAAAACACATATCAATATGCTACTACAGACCATCACACAAGCAATTTAAAAAACATCGATTGCAGCACAATACAAGGTGGTTCACTAGGTCCAACGTTGTTCAACTACTACGTTAACAACTTTTCCGAATTAGAATTACAGCGGAAGCTATTTTTGTATGCGAACGATTTGTTAGTGTTAGAATTAGAAAACTGTATGAATATTGATATGGAAAAAATAAATAACTGGATGAGCTTACATAAATTACGGTTAATATAGAATAAACAAAATAATATGCTTTTCATGGTGTCGTTCGAAATGTGAATCTATCGAAAAATGCTAAAAATATCATGGACCAATTACATTACAAACGAAGAAGTTCTAAATGTAGAGCAAACACAAAAATATAACTACTTCAAAGGCTAAAGAAACAAAAAAAACTCCTACTTTAGACATATTATGCGTGGAAATGAATACGAGCTACTTCAGTTAATAGTTCAAGGAAAATGAGGTATGTATAGGAAGAAAACAGTTAAGGTGGTTGCGTAACATTAGAAACTGGACAGTCATTGGCGATTTAATCCATTAATAATGGATATAAATATCTATCAGGACATCGTTTCCATTATGGATAGGCAATAAAGAAGATGCTTTTCAAGCCGACAATATCTGAGTCGTTAAAAACATCTATAATTATAATTGACAAGCATTTAAGGACCTGCCCAGTAGACACCTTTTCATATTATTTCGATTCTCCTACTCCTTGATGAACTTCTAATATAATAAATAAGTTGTATATAAAACAATAACGCGTACATAGTTGCAAATTTTTTACATATGATTTTATTATTCAGCAAATACATTAAGCATATGTGAGATCTTATTAAAATAATAAACAAAAACAAACAAATCAATTATTATAATTTACATATGGACTTTCAAATGAATCTATGTACGTATATGCCAAAAAAAAAAACAAAAAAGCAAATACATCTCAAATAAAAAATATAAAAAAACAAAAACATAAAAAAAATCAGTTGAATTCTTCATATGACGGGCAATTTCATCTTTACATAGTAGAGTTAAAGTAGCTATCTATAATTATAGCCACAAAAGTTTTTATTAAACACGAGTGGTTTCTTTAAATTTTTAAAGTTTAAATTTGACTTCACTTGAATTATAACAATTCAACAGGGGCCCCTAGTAAAATATAATGAATCAAAATATAGTAAAGGCGATAAAGGGGATAATCGCAGTTAACGTTCAAAAGAATATCATATAGTACACCGTTTCAATGGAAAAACCTCACTGTCCTGGGGAAAAACGGTAAATTCAAATATATAAGAGCTTCCATTGAATTCAAAACAAAGCAATAAACAAATGTCTATAACTTAAACGCTATGACAACTATAAACAAAAATACATAAAAAATAATTTTGCCAATAAAACTGTACATATACAAGAAATACTGTGCATACAAATACATATGAGATTTTGTCATTGAAGATTTTGTTGATTATCCTCAAAATTATGATGACAATTTGTCGACAAAATTTGTTAAAAAATTGTGGTTGTAAACCCACTCACATTTTTTTGACAAAATGTTGACAAATATTTGTCATGACAATTTTTAGTCAACAATATGTGACAATTATTGGTTGACAGGGTTTGTAAGTTTTTTATTTATTTTTATGTGTATTAATAGTATTCTATTCATCAGTCTATTCAACACTTTTGAAAATCGGTATTGTTTTGACATTTGTTTTGAAGTTTATTCAAAAATATGAATGAATTTTGTAATTAAAAAACAATTGAAATATAACTTGTTTTTTAATTATTTTGATAGAATAAATTATAGATGGAATAAAATATGTAATATATAAAAAACAAATTGTTTTTATTACTAAAATACCCCCCCTAAATTACTAACAAAACTGCCCTGCCTGTAAAAAAAAAAAAATTGTTGTCGAAATTGTCCACAAATGGATGACAAATTATTCACAAATTGTCGACAAAATTGTCCACAAAATGATGAAAAATTATCAACAAATTGTTGAAAAAATGTCTTGACCAAATTGTCAACTAAATTGGGCCAACAAATGGGGCCAATCGTACTGACCTTTTTTCAACAAAAATTGTCAAAAAAATTTTGTCAATTATTCACCAAAATTTGTCAACATATTGTCACCTTTTTGTGACATTTTGCTACTCGGGTAGTATATTACTATTTATGATTAAATAAAAAATGTGAGCAATTATTGTCTTCATTCTATGTCTTGAGTCGAAAATTTAAATTTTAAATAACTTTGAAAAATGTGAGAGAAGAGATCATCACTGTCCTGTAACCCTATACTCGGAAAGCAGATGACGGAAAGAGAAGAGCTATTTAGAGATATTTTGAACTCGACCATAATGTGTAACATGTGATTAGTTCCTATGATATGATGACGACATTAATTCCATATTTATATTAATTATTTTTATGCATAGCCGCTGTTGGAGACAAAAACAGGATATCTCCTTTTTTCTGAATATTTATAAAATTTAAAAAAGTAAAGCAAGATTTAAAAAAAAAAAAGTATGATTTTGAAAAAATTATGTTTTGAAAAACAAGATTTGCAACCCGGCCCTTATAACACGTCATAATTTTAAAAGTTATACTCCTTCATTTTATTTTTGGGCTACTACAAGTACTACAACTGATTTTTTACAATATTAAATTTTTCGTAAATATCCTGTACTTTATGACTTTTGATAGTTTAAATAAAAACAGTAATTTTTCTCTGTGTCAGAGAGAAATTTAACAATTTTCTTACTACATTAAACAAAACCAGGTAAAAGGATACTTGTGTGCATATAGGTTAGTTATTTGTAGATTGTATGAAATAATGGTTTCCCATTTTTAATAAAAAGTTGTTCCCTGTTTTCGCAATTTATGCATAAATCATGATTTGTTTTTATTTTTTTCTTTTTTCTAGCTATATTTTTTTTTTTGTTTTTTTTACTTATGATTACAATTAAAAGGTAATGCATTTGCCTCAATTTGTATAAAACAGAAAAATTTGTTGTTGTTTTTTTTTGAAAACGGATGCAAGCAAGGTTTCTTTAATTCATTTGTGTTCTATAATATTTATTTAATTTTATTTTTATTTTTTTTTTTTGTTTTTATTATTTTGGTTGTTTTAAGTTTTTCTTCTTGCTTATTTTATTCATTTTATTTGGATGATGTTTATTGAAAAAGTTTGCAATAATATTAGTAATAATAAAATGAAAGTGGGAAAGATGAAAATGATAATCATCATCATTATTATCATCATCATCATCATCAACTTGAAAATTATAAATTGAACTGAAGAAAGAGAATAAAAAGAAGAAAAATAAATGAAAAAGTACAGAATATCTTTCATATTTATTATTTACGTATAAATTACATATGCTGGTGTTTAATTTTTCTTTTTGTTATTTTTTTTTTTGTAATAGAAGTTCAAAAAAGTATGATTGAATAGATATAATAATGGTTGTGTTTTTAGGTTTGTAATTATTCTGGAAAACTTTGGTAATTAAAATTTTGTGTTAGGTAGCAAGTATAGTTAAAATTTTAAAGTAGAAAGAAAAAATGGAATTCTTAGTGAATTTTAATGACATGTACAAGTACAAGTATGCATCTATAGATGTTTAACAGTTAGATTTTGTATTGATAAAGAAACGTTTTTTTTAAAAGTGTGAAGTTGTTTTTGGAATCTAAGCTTTGCTGGTTGGCATATAATTTATTAAAATTGGAAAAATTGGGTAACCAGAAAAAATGTTTAAGTGCTTTCAATTGGCAACCTAAAGTGGAAAATACATGTGCAGAATCCTCATGCATCACTGCATGCAGATATGTGATAATTGCCGTAGATAGTAGATAAATAATGTAGATAATTGCCGCCATAGATATACGCCATTAGATATACACATACAATTTGTTTGTATATAGTAATAAAATACAAAATAAAATAATTTGTGAAAAATTTTAAAGTTAAAAGTTATTAAAAGTGTTTAATAAAAGTTTTAATTTAATAATTTTTGAAAAATTTTAATCACATATTTTGTTAACTGTCACTATCATGATTGTAACAAAATATAATTATATGAATAAATTAATGATAGTTTGTTGTGGATATATTTTGTCATATCTAAATATTTTAAAAATTTATGATGAATATTGCAACAAAAAAGATTGAAAATCTAGATTATGTACTAGGAAAATTTTCATTAATTTCAAATTAATTAGTTTTTTTTCCATTAACTAATTTAAAATAAATTTTTACAAAATTGGTTATAACCTATTTACCACAGAAAAACAATAATAAATATGTAAATATCAAATAAATTTTATGACGTTTATCATTATTTTTTTTTTATTATTATGAGTAAAATGACAATTTTTACAATCTTTCGTGTTGATAGCTCTGCCGCTGCGCAGCAAAAATTAGAAATAGAGATATATTGCATCAAAACGCACTGCGTTCAGAATTACATCTAATTGGTTCCATATAAAACCATACATTCTAATTTATTTTTGCTGCGATGCATGCATAGTTCTACACATGTATTTCAGGCATAATGCGGTAATATATATAGATCAAATGTGCGTTGTTGAAGTGGATTGAGGTTTCAAAAGAAGAATATGTTTATTGTACTGAAAAATTATATAACATTATTATTGTTACAATTTTGTTTTTATTTTGTCATTATTAATACTGTCAAATTTAATGTTTATACAACAATCACATCAGACGTATTTTAGAGACAAAGTTTTGGTACATTTTTGTTCAAAAATTAGCTGCCATCATTCAGTGGGGTTAACAGAATCAAACAGTGTTAGAAAATAAGTAAATTAGTTAGTATATCGTAATGTTATTAGAGTAGTCATATCGTAATGTTAGTAGAGTAGATAAAAAGTATTATTAATAAAATACAAAAATTAAAATATTATCGGCTGCATTCCTATATATTTAATCGATCAAAAGCAAAATGTTGAGAAAAATGGTTTTTTAAGTTTGACGGAAATTTTGGCTGGAAAAATTTAAAAAAAATCCAACAAAATTTGAATTTTATAAAAATTTGAGTAATTTTTTAACATCTAACTACATAGTTTTATAAATTTGATATTTTGAAATATCAAAATAATATATTTTAAAAAATGTTGGTATGTATAGTGTAAATTTTCATATGTGTTTGGGCATTTGGGAATAAAAATGTTCTGTTAGATACTTAGGAATATAAATTTGTATGACTTCTCAGTACATAAATTATTGTAGTTTGGATAAAAAGGCACAACTTGAAGGTCTAAAAAGCAGCTAAATAAGCTGTTTTGATAAATCATAAAAAAATATTTCGAAAACTATAAGAGATACGTTTATTTTGATTGCAAATTCGGATAGAGTATAGTCGAAAATGGTATAGTACATTGAAAAGTCAATTTAAGAAAAAATGGTCTTTTGGATACATGGGAATGCAGCCGACGATATGTTAAAAACTAAGTTCTAACAATAGTTGTAAAATTAAAAAATAAAAAATAAATAAAAATTAAAGAATAAAATTAAACTAATTACCATTGCGTACATTATTACTAAGTCCACTTTTAACAGTCAAAAAAATTCCACTCTGTTAAATATGATTGAAATAGAATTGACTTCAGTAAAGTATTCTAGTAATTGACTATAATAACGGTCTATAAATTTACTAAACAATATGATATTAAAATTTACTTTTGAATAAAACAATATGAAAGGTAAAAAAATATATTTCGGTACCCAGAGTGAGCAGTATTAAAATATTAAAAATAATAATTGAAAATAAATAAAGAAAAGTAAGTAAAATAATGTGAACGCAGAAAAAACCACCATCATGAAATTAAATTAACTATTTCAAACGATCGTGACTATGAACATAAGATAAATAAATTTCGCTACTCATCAGAGTGAACCGCATTAAAAATTAAAAATAATTGAAAAAAAAATAAAGAAAAGCAAGTAAAGTAATGTGGACCCAGAAAAAATCACCATCATGAAATGAAATTATTTATTTCAAACGATAGCGACTATGAACATAATATAAATAATTTCGGTACCAAGAGTGACAAAAAAAAAAAACTAAAAATAATTGAAAATAAATTCATTAAAAATTATAAAATATTAGAAAAAAAAATAAAGAAAAGCAAGTGAAATAATCTTGATCCAGAATATACTATCATCAATCGATCGAATAACACAATAGAATATATTATTCGAGCATAAGAATATTTTCATTTCGGATGTTGAAGATTTAAAATTAAATTATACTACATCATAAAGTCAATATAATTGATTTAATATTTTGCTCATTTTGTTTAGTTTTAAAATCACTATTGTATCCCTTAAGTCTGCTGAAACCAAGAAAATAGAGCGTAAAAAAACAAATATATACAGGCTGAGCGACAACACGATGTCTATGAAATTTTTATTCGGTTATGTATGACAAGCGACAAATTGAAATATTATACTAAACGACATATTTTGTTGCTCGTCGATTATTTCTATCTATCTATAGGTCTATGAAATTTTTAATTGGTTATGTATGACAAGCGATAAATTGAAATATATTAAGCGGCATAATATGTTGCCCCGTCGATTATAAAAGCATTTGTTAAAAATTACAACACTCTGCGATAACAGACTGATCACTAGCTAAGTGAAGAGTTCATGAATGAGTTCATAAATAAGCATATCATGAGCGATTAAATGAAAACGTAGTGTTGAGTTTTGTTCTAATAACAGGGAATAATCTCATTCAAGTATATTTTGATTCTATGTAATGAACAATCACTGATTTTGTGTGCATTATGAAACATCCAGTTTAGGATAAGATCGAAATCATTTTTAATATATAAACAGAACATATTTTTTGTTAACAATCTAATATCAAATTATTTTTTTTTTCGTTCTTTTATTTTAAAAATGAATTCAATACATTTTTTTTTATAATATAAACTACACGTTATAAAAAATATAATATAACACATAATATAAAAAACTCGTTTAGTTCCACGCTTACTAGTGAACATAAAAAAAAATTTTAAGTTAAGTTCCAATGTCTCAGTGGTGAACATCATCAATTGTATTCAAGACCTCGTGTTCACTGAAATTCTGATGACACACCGAGACTCAACGTTTTAAAAATCAGTTCGAATTTATTATTAATAATTTATAATATATATGTCGATTAGTATAAACTTATTTACGTTATTAAACATAGATTTAATAACGATAAACAAAAAGCCCTACATTATTGGAATATGTTATTTGTCTTTTTTCATATATTTTTAATTCATTTTTTTTGTCTAACCTTTTTTATTATTTGGGATTGGACAATTTTATCTATGACTTCTAGTTTTTGTTTTTGTTTTAAGTAGTTACAAATTTTATTTTTTCTTATTCTGATACTAGAGTATATGGTTAGCCATTAAAATATACATTAAATATACTTAGCCATTTGAATATACATTTTTTTTTTTTAATTTATTGAGTCTAATGTGCTAACTATAATGACACAGATTCGCTTTTGCCATGACAAAATGTCGTATTTCGTATATGGCACATTTTACTGTCCATAATAGACATATGCGATAAATAAGTTGAATTTGACAATTCGTTAAATTTTCGTTAAACGTAAAATTTTTGCGTTAAATTCCATAAAAACCGTATTCGACATAATATAATTTGTCTTTGTTGTTTTTTAAATCATAAATACTTTGTTATGTTACGATAACATCATTATGGATCGACATATTGTGCTTTGACAGATGTCTATAAAAGCTTCGTTAAAAAAATTTGGTATTTACAAATTATGTATAGTTTTATGTCATTATAGTTAGAGCATATCACCTGACTAGCCATACTTAAGTTAAATTAATACTTTTCGTTAAGCTTACGTGAAAACGTAGAGCTACTTAAGGTTAAGTAGCCAACTTAAGCTGCGCCTGGTAAAACTTTATTTGATTTGACACCTTGAAACACCATTTTGATTATATCAATCACAAATCGAATGTCATTTCATTCAAATGTCATTCTACTTATGTAACCTACGAACTGAATCGTACCAGCTTAAGTTGAACGAAAAATAATTTTTTTAACGAAACTGAAACTTAAGTTGACTTAAGTTGATTTCAGTTCTTAAGTACATATTGTACATGAGATTGACACTTAAGTACGAGTGCGAGTTAACTTAATTTAGGCCTAAAAAATATGTATGTTTTTTTTTTATAGTTATAATCAGAATTGCTTGATGATTTATTTTTCAATTCTCTTAAATAGGTTCTGTTAAGTAGGATAATTTTGTAAAATGTATCATTTGTAATTTTAACAAAATTTTATGTGCCAAAACAAATGTAAAGTATTTTTTTTGGTTTATCAGTTATATATACCCTATAGAATGCCAGTACAAATCTAATTGTTTTCTCATTTTATTTGATTCATTCTTATTTTATTATTATTAGAAACCCAGGATTCTAGTTTAAAAAAAAAAAAAACTTTTTTCTATTTATAAAACAAAAGTATTTTTTTTATTTCCCCACCATTATTTTTCTCTGTTAAACAAAAAGTTTTTCCTCACTTGGTTGGTTTTCTTGTGGGAAATTGTAAAAACCAAATTTCATAGAATAGAATACTGCATAATGTACCTTGCTTTATTTGTAGTCCTTTTTACAAATAAAAATGAAATATATTGGATGAAAAGAAAAACAAAAAACAAAAAATTAATAATAAAATAAGAAAATAATGAAAATGAAAGAAAAAAACTTTCCGTGTTTATTACAAAATTTGTTTTTTAATTTTTGTATATTTTTGCTAACTGGAAGAGAAAATTGTATATGAAATGAAATATGAAAATTAAAAACAGTTTATTTATTGTTTAATTTTATAATTAAAAATTAGAAAATAAAATATACTTAACGGAATAGAAATATTTATTTTTTTATACCTACCTACATACATTTTTTTTTTGTTTCGAATAAAATAAATAGCATAAAAAGTTTTTACTAATGCTAATACCAGTTAAGAATAATTGTATGGTGAGACGTTTATAAGGATTTTGAAATTCATATATACATTTTCATAGTATGTACAATATCTTTTGATTTGAATTGTTTTGGTTACCTACCCAATGAAAAAATATTTTTTGTGTAGAATAATTAATTAATTAAAATTACTTTAAATTTTTTATAAAAAGTTTGATTTGAAAATTTTAAATTAATTGTTTTGAAATTTGTATTGTATTAAATAAATTGTATAACTGCTGATATATCTATATAGCATTGTTGATGACTTACTGCTGTTTAGGTTGTTGTTTAAAATATTATTATTATTTTTTATTGAATATAATTTTAAAGTGGTAAACAATGGTGATTTACAAACGGGATCCTGACTTTATATAGACTTTCATATCGATAGTGGACTGACAAACTATCGATTTTTTTTTTTTTCAAAAATGTACATCCTAGCCCTAGGTACTAAAAGTCGACTTCCAAAATATCGACTCTTAAAATATCAACAAAAACGGATGGGCATACTATAAGTATTGGTTCTACAATTGGATTCAAGATCAGAGTTCCAGAATAATATACAGCCCCTTTTTTCCAGAATATATATGTATATGGAGCATGCGTATTGAGGAAAGAGCCGTTATTTTAAAATTTTGAAAAAATTTTATTATGTAAATCGAGGGCGCTCTATCGATTGGTGATATTTTTAATTTGCAGGAAGGACCGGAAAATTGTTTTTTAAGACCAAAAATCGCCGAAATTGGCCGAAATAAATATTTTCAAATCGGAAGGGGTACTTTTTTATGCAAATTTAGATTCTACGACAAAAAATAAGAAAATTATGTTAAATGATTTTTTTTTGTTTTCTCATTATTTTTCTTTAAAACTAATAAAAATAAAATAAAAATCCACGATATTTTCCTTTGGTAAACCAAAATTAATAATGATCATTTTTATAAATAAATTTGTTTTTCATATTAGCATACTTTTATCTCAGTTTTGGGTACCTAAAAAGCTTAACTTAAAAATAAAAAAAAAAAACAAAAATAAAAACAAAAAAAAAATTTACTTTACAAAAGTTTCTTATTTTTTTAAAATCTCGATTTCAGCGATTTTTGGTCTTAAAAAACCCTTTTCCGGTCCTTCCCGCAAGTTGAAAATATCACCAATCGATAGAGCACCCTCATGCTCTGCTACACCCGGTATATGCCAGATTATAAGTTAGCATGGAGTTTATAGCAGGCTACAAAATTAAAACTAACATCTTTTATTTTGTCTAAAATTCTTTGCTTTTTGAAAATTGACATTTTGTACAAGGCGACATGTTAAAATTTGACATTTTATCCATGTCAACATTTTTTAATCGATATTTTGTAAATTTATATAACTTAGTCGATGTTTTCTAAACCCTAACTGCTAGGGTTATCAGCTTGTTAAAATATTAAAGACATAGAAGTATTCAGAAATCAAAATACGCCATCAGGAAATGTCAAATTGCTCTGTAAATTAAAAAAACATTTAAAAATATACAGAATTTACAGAATTTAGATCTTCTTTTAAATCGCTTTTCTAAATTACGTAATTTAAAATTGAAAATATATATATTGTTATATAAATACAGGGTGAACCATTTTAAGCGTAAAATCGATTATCACTGTATAAGTATGCCTATCCGTTTTTGTTGATATTTTAAGAGTAGATATTTTGTCAGTCAACATTTTGGAAGTCGACTTTTAGTATCTACAATCGACATTTTTGAAAAAAAAACAATCTATAATTTGTCAGTGCGACCTAATGAACGAGGTTGGGTACGAAATTTCGAAAAAAAAGTCCATTTTCATAATTCCATTTACACAATTCCAAAATGATCACTGTGTAATTTATCTGACACTTAAAATTCTTAGAATATTTTAGTAAACGTTTTTTCCTAGATTTTCTCTAATAAACAGTAAGTCTAACCTAAAAGTTGGTCAAAATGTTGAAATTGTAGAAGATACACATAGATAATACAGTTAGTCACAAGCACTGATGAAGGAAGTATGTTGCTTCCGAAATATCGATATTTGCAATCAAATATTAAAAACTATTAGTGAACGGAAACCTGACAACAATTTAATTATTTAATGTAGAAGATGGTTTGAGTTATCAAAATAATTGTTAAAAACCAAACTCAGTTTTCATATACAAAAATTATAAGTTTAGGAAGCTATTATTTAAAGTTGATAAGTTTGATATTTCACCAAATCAAAAACTTTAGTTAAAAAATATATCTAAAGAAAGCATTGCTCAAACTTGGATCACTTCAAAGCTATATTTCATTTCACCCCGTGTAGCTCAAATCACACCTAACAACACTTAAATGTGCAGAGATATGTACAAAGATGGTCATGACGAATTAGAAAGCAGTTTTGCAAACTATGATTCGTGTACGAACGTATAAAATTCATGGTAGTTTAGAACAACATAATTGTTTAATTTCTAATTGTTCTGAAACTATATGAATATATTTTTAAGCAGTTCATCTACATGCTATCTAATATTATTATATAAAAATCTATCTACAAAATTTGATATTAAATCTTTTACGTTAATATAGTTTTTCAAATATAGAAACAACATTTTCCAATATTCGGCAAATTTTATATTTGGAAACAAATTTCGACCATGGAACTATCTAAGATACTTCGAATTTTCCAAAAAAACAAATTTCCCAAATATGAGCAACATGGAGTTTTATATGCCAAATGACAAGGTTTTCAGTTATTAGAATTAACGCTAATTAACTATTGACGTCTCATATGTGTTTAAATCAAACTAGGTACTACATACCTATTTAAATATTATTGTGTATAGCGTATATAATAATAGTGTTTTTTGAAATACTTCAATTTACTTATTTATTTACTTTGATTTTTATAGAATGCGATAAACAAATATACTCTGTAAGACTTCGTGTATAATGATAGAAACGAATTGGAAATTATTTGAAAGTACATAACTTTCGTTATAAACCTGTTTTGTACTAGTTTTGATTTTTCGAACACTTTATTGTATTGACATATAATAATACATTTTTTTTTCATTATAAATGTAGTTTGGTTATTTGGAACACAAACCCATCATCCAATTCTGTCACAAAATTAGACTAAACATAGGCTTCTAGAGATCTTCTGCAAAACAAACTTTACTATAGTACAATTTTTACTTCGTAAATCAACATACAAAGTACAAGTTACCTTATTTAAACTGTCTTTATAACACTTAACTATTAATATTCACTTAAAATATTAACCTGTGTCTAACAGACATCATCATTTTATTTATTTTTGCGCTGAAAACACAATCACGACGAATGACGAATTTTTCGCTTTCAAATACATGAGAGTATATGTAAATCGTGACGAATGACGAATAACAAAAATTTCGCTTTCTAAAAATAGATCTATTTCTATTTTACTCGTCGACGAATGCGAATGACATTCATTGATACCAACATAAATTCAATTAAATTCAAATAAAATTTTTTTTGATTAACCTTTTTAAAATTTTTCCTCCATTTTTTTTACTAAGAAATTTTGAAATTTCAAAAACACAAAAATTTGTTCGCCGCGAATAGTTCGTTGTGATTGTATCTCTAAGGACGAATTTTGGTCATTCGTCACTCGTCATTCGTCGTGATTGTGTTTTCAACATTATTTTCTCTCTTTTATTTTTTAATACGTTTTTTATCTTGCTTTCTTAAATATGTTTTATTAGTTCGACTATTTTTGTCTGTGTGTCTGTCTGTCTGCTTGTTTGTTTGAATGTGTTTGCTTGTTTGTTTTTTAATACATTTTTATTAACTTGCTTACTTAAATATGTTTTTATTAGTTCGACTATTTTTGTCTGTCTGTCTGTCTGTCTGCCTGCTTGTTTGTTTGAATGTGTCTGATTGTTTGTTTTTTATTATGTTTTTATTAATTTGCTTACTTAAATATGTTTTTATTAGTTCGACTATTTTTATTTGTCTGTCTGTTTGTCTGCTTGCTTGTTTGAATGTTCGTTGCAAATTGCTGCACCTCATGTTTTTCGATTTAAATTTTACAAAATATTTTCATAGCTATTAAATACTTAAAATCTCCAATTTCCAGGACGATCTATATAAAGTAAAATTTTCCGGCAGATCCATGGCTAGGAAATTTCAGCTTATATTATACATTTTAAAATCATGGTATATGCCTACTAAGAACCTCTTTTTTTTATTGAAATATTATTTTTCATATATCTCTCAGACTTTCTGTATATCTTTATTAATTTTATCACAAACAATTAGACTGTTCGGAATTGAGTGTTAGCGAATACTTTTATTCGAATACTTCTACTACGTTAGCGAATAATTTCTTCTATTTTTGATGAAAATTGTTTGCTTTACGTCTGCAAGACTTAGGTCAGCGTTAATGTCATTTCTATTCACTTTTAACGTTTAAGTGTTAATAATAATTTCAACCAAATTCTGATTTTCATTAAATAATTTTCTATTTTATTGCAAATATCGATATTTAAAAAGCAATATACTTCTTTCATCAGTATTGCTTACTTCCTTTGATGACGCAAAACCGTTAAAATTATTTTTTTCTTAATTTCATTTTTATTTACTACATCACTTTAAATGCTAATAAAGTATATAATGTCTTAAATAAAAATCATTTTATTCATTTTTGTAATATTAATTTATTATCGTTATTTTTAAGGTCTGATATTGCTGTCTTGCTGTCCTCTGCGATATGTTAAATAAAACCTCCTATTTATTAATTTCATAAATATTTTTGCAAAATATTTTCTTTAATAAAAACAAATCCAAAATTGACATTTATATTTTTATTATTCATAAATTAAAATTATTATTAAAAATATTTTATAAAACAAATTTAGCTATATTCTACATATAGATAATATAATAATAATGTATATTTGTGTGTGAGCATTTATGTAGGATACTTTAATCCACTAAGTAAACATATATTTTTTATTGTAAAGTAAATAAATTACTATAAACTAAAATATTTTAAATAGAGTTCGTTTTCTGTATATTTTTATTTATGTTTGTATTGTATATACCTAATATCTGGTATAGTAAGTAGGTACATAAATTTTGCTAATGAAAAGTACCACCTCAGTCGGTCCCTGTCAGAATCAAATTTAATTTAATTTAATAAAATTCAATTCCCGCCCAAAAATTTGTAAAGAAGATGTTGTTTATCTTTTTTTTGCTAGTCTATTTAAAAACACAATATATTATAAAAGATACATATTGATAGGTATGTACATGAGTTGGTAAAAAGAAAAATATTTTTATAATAAAATATAATATTTTGGTATATATATACATATATACATATATACATATAATATGTATGTGCATATAAATGACAAAAGAAAAATGAGTCGTCTTCTATGAAGTTTCCTATTAAATAAAATGCGTTTGATAGGGGCAACCCCAACACCTTCAAACTCATGAAATGTATTTGAAATAGATGCCAACACCATTCTATATAAAAGTATAAATTTTAACAGTCAGTTAAAAGTATGTTCAAAAAATGTCATATTTTAACATAATACTAAATGCGATACCATATCAAAATAGAGCAAGGAAAAAATTAAGGCCAAAGTGATCTGATAACATAGATAAAGATACAGAAACCTTGGAATACGAGAATGGAAGATAGTGGAAAAATGTAGGGAAAAAGGCCACAGCTCAAATCGATCTGTAATACAATATGATGATACTTGACATAATCATTAGAAGTGTACGAATTAACGCCTAAAACCAAAATGAAATAAAAACATTTTTATGTAATTTGGGGTCTTATATTTTCATAGTGAAATAAAATCCCGATTTTTGGATCTAATTGCCCAAATTGTGTTTTTATTTCGTTTTTTTCTTGCGACAATAATGTAGCAGAAGTTATTGCACCGATGGGTCAATTATCAGCAACTAATTGAAAATATTATCATTATTGGTTTCATAGAGAGGATAATAAATCACTTCTATGCAGTGAGATCACTATACTTAAGATTAGATTGTTTGTATTAAGCTCTGCAATGACATAGCTATTATAATTTACTTTAATATATTAACCTAAGCTCAGCTACCAACTTTCTAGGACATTTTTTATGCAATTATAAAATTCTAATTTGAAATTTGTTACTGCTGCAAATAAAAATTTTTGACAGCATATAATTTTTCAGAATTTTGTATTCTAAATTTTTTGAATTAAAACATTTACATAATAAAAATTTAAATAATAAGACCGGGATAGATAAACATGATATGAGTATGATATGAGTATGACATGAGTATGACATGAGCATGACATGAGCATGACATGAGTATGCCATGAGTATAACATGAGCATGACATGAGCATGACATGAGCATGACATGAGCATGACATGAGCATGACATGTTCTTTACTTGTCCATTAAATCCAATAAAGTTTACTCAATTGTTCTTATGCTAAATTGCATATTTAGAAAGTCATTGCGAATTGTTCAAATAAGTGGAAATAGTTCGATACAGATATAAATAAATAGTATACATATTCGGTTTTAATATTATTATATACAAATTTTTATAAATATTTTTAAATAAGTCATGTGACTGAAAAGAACACTATAATAATATATTCAATAAATCAATTTCATTATGAAGAGTAGAACAGAATGTGACGTTGTTGCTGTCGTCCCTCACTACAAAAAGTCAAACGAAAATTCGAAAACATTATATTTCACGATTACAGTATATACCATGTGTTGCTGTCCTTTTTGTTGTATTTCAATTTAAATTTGAAAATTTTGCGACTCAATGACATTTAAAGATGTCCGCATACGGTTCTAAGTTGCCAGTTTATATTATTTTTATTGTTTATAGTCATAAAAAAAACTATTAAAATAATTTGAAAATCAATAAAATACAAGTAATTAGAAATTAGGGAAAACATAATCAAAAATATTTATTCTAAAAACAAAAAAAATATCGTTGTAACATTCTGTTTGTTTGAACAACGACAACATCATTGGCGATAAACTCAACAAGACACGAAAGCAACATTGACACATTCTCTTCAACGCTTGAATTATTTTCCAATCATTTCAATTTATTCTTGCAACTGTATAATTTTTTTTTTTTAAATTTATCTTAGACAACAACCGCACCACATGTAAAAATTTATTTATAAAAGAAATTAAATAAAAAAAAAACTGTACATTGGTGAATTTCGGCAATATGATAAATTAAAATTTCCTTATGTTAAGATGCATGTGTATACTTACATATGAAAATTAAAAAAATTTGAAAAAATATTATTAATATCGCCACGTCTCTTTTTAAATATATATGATTTCAAAAAATCATAATGAAAATCGAATTTTGATTTGAAGTGGTTCAAGTATGTGTACCGTACCTTATTTTAATTTATAGATTAACAATAATGATGGTATATGAATTAGAAAGCAACAATATTGAAACGTAATTCTATGGAAGTGGCAGTAAGAAGATCAATTAGAGCATTTGAATTGAAATCATGAAGATTACAAGTGAAATATATGGTGTTGGTTCACTGCGTACAAAAATATAGTTTTATTCAATTACGAAAAATCAAAAACGAAAAATATATTAGGAACAGCAAGAAAAACAGTGGATGAAGATACAATATTAATAATCCCCAATAGTAGATGTGACTGGGAGTACGCCTTTGTTTACAATTTCTTTGGAATTTATATAGATATTATGTCGAAAAAAAAAATGGATTGATCTTCTAAAATGTGATTTTTGTTTTTATTTTTTTTAATCGTAAATATTATCAAAGAGAATATATCCAGTAACAAACAGAGGCATGCACATTTTTATGAAAAGCAACAAATAATCATAATATATTTAGCCATGTGTATCATATTATTACTCCTTAAATACACATAAATACCTTTATACCTATGCATATACACAACCAAATATTATATAAGTGTATAAGGATAAAAAAATATATACTTTATATAATATTATCCTTCCTATAACAATAAAAATAATAATTCTTGGCGTTTATAAAAAAAAAAAAAAAAACAACAACAAAAAGAAAAACCAAAATAATAAAACCATGGAGAAAGAAATCTGGTCATCAGAATATTTTCCAATAAGAAAATAAATAGGTATCAGGTAAGAAAAACAAAGGTGATCATAAAAATTGGATCAGTAAGAAATAGTATGGTTTTTTTTTTTTATATAGGTACAATAATAAAATCATGTTGTGCATGTGTATGAATATTATTAGTAAGGATATTTTATGCAAAAGTAGTAAATCCTGTACAATTTTTTTTTCTTATTCTGTTTTTTTTCTTTTTTTGATATTATATTATTAGAAACTACAAAATATACAATACAGTATCATGTAGGTACACATTTAAAAAACAAAATGCTACCTAATATTATTATATGTTATTAAATGAATATCAGAGTTATTATGAACACAGTGTTTCATTTTAGTAGATTTTATGAAATGCGCTGATTTAGTTTATTTGAAATTTTATTGTCATTTTATGAAGAAATGTTCATTCTGTTTGTCTAAAACTGTTGTATTACAAGAATTGAATAAAATTGAACGATGTGGTGTAGGTAGGGGTTATAAAGTGTAAAGTCGAATAAATAGTATAACGTTGTTGACCAATATGCTACTATAAAATAAATTTATAAAATTTACAATAAAATTTTGGCCCATTTTTACAACTCACAGATGTATTAATAACATCTTTTAATAAGTTATAAAATCAAGAAAAGCAAAAATCTGGAATTTTGTAGATAGTTTTTTTTTATGTGCTATCGATAGTAACTTAGGTAGAATCAGTTTTTCGTGCTTAATTTAGTACGGTACTGCAAGTTTATATATTGCAATATCTACAATATTTGGAGCATTTATTTTATTGTTAAGACATATTATAATATTGAAAATGATTTCATATTTATTTAAATAGGTAAATATTAACTTAATCGAATTTAGAATTCAGATAACAAAAGAAGTTCTATTTACATACTTAATATATTTTTATTATTTCAGTTAAATTTGTGTTGTCGTATCAAATAGGTGTTTTATACTACAACTACAATGTTTTTCGAGTATTTATTTTTTAGCAATTATTTCATTAAATGTGGAAAACTACAACTATTATCAGGAACTAAGTCTTCTTAAATAGAACAGCTACATTTTTATTTAAGTTTTTACCACTCTAACTTCGTTTTTATTTAAGTCTAACACTACAAACACTTACTGATGAGTTCAAGTTGTGTTGTGATCAACGAAACAACTTCTAAAACTTATTGATATTGCCTAAAATATAGCTTAATAATTGTGTCATCTGAAAACAAATCGGAAAGTCCTGGTTTTATATTCCGCTGCAGGTATAGATGTAGTAGAAAGTACTTTTCACTTGAAATAAAATAAAACTACGCTATTTCGAAGCTAAATAAATATCTTTTAACCTAAAATTTTGTACTAATTCTATTCTATTTTAAATCTTTTATATTTCATTTCTAATTTTGTTTATTAGTCTTTACTATCCTTCTTTTTCTTTCTATCATCTTAAAATGGCTTAAATTCTGCGTAGGCTGCCATTGTTTTGGCTTAATATAAAAAAAGCTACTCTACAATATTGATGTTGTTTTCCATATTTTAAAACTGGTCTGGTCTTTAGTTTTAAAACAAAAAATTAAATTATTGTGTGTGACTGTGAGTCCGACCTCTGTGTAAGCCATTTATGATGCTCATTTCAGAATTTTCAGAAATTAAAAAAAAAAATACAAACAAATAAATCCTGTATACAAAAATTAGCTGTAGTGCGTTTTGTACCTTCCAAAATTTGATTAATTTTACTCCATCATCATCATCAATGTCCTGCAACCCCATCATAGAGCGGAGATAAAATTTTAGTTAGTACGCTTTAAAGTGAGCGTTCGAATAATTCAATATCCCCAGAGAAGCCAGTAGAAGCACACCTGCAGCTATTTATTTTCTAGAAAAACATTTAATTATATTTTAAACTAAAATTAATCCCAAAGCTGAATTTTTATGAACACTTTTTTGTGCCGATTCCATTCAAGAACTGTCTTACTGCTCCTGCAGATCGACAAAATGTGTGGCCGGTTAAATTAAATTTGCTATGCTCATGTATTTTACTTAGTTCTTATAAATTATTTTTAATCCCCTCAAATCGTTATTGAAAAATTTTTGTGGCTAGAATATGCATAAAATTCGTCTCAGACATTATTGCTGACAAATAAATGAATATATGACACGACTTTTTCTGTAATTTCCCATGTTTCGGTTCTGTATAAAAGAACTGAGAGTATGTTTGATTTGAAGAAATTTTAGGTACTGTGAAATATTGGGATATCATCAAATTGTTTACAAAAATGCTGTACCTATGCTTTGGGTGTTTTACAGACAGGGGTTGCAATATTTTATACAAAGTGCGCTAATAACAATGTTTTTAAATATTAGTAAATGAGTTCTGATGTGCTAAACAAGGCGAACACAACCATTTGGTTTTAGATATACTCTAAACGGTGAAGCTTTTAATAAGGTTAATTTTGTTGGTAAATTATCATTCAATTTCCATTACAAAACCTTTAAAAAATAAAAATATAATAAAGCCAGTTCAATGTTAGGCTTTATAAGACGTTGGTCATAATAGCCTTAGAAGTATAAAACGAAATCCCTCAGGTTGGTTCAACGACCTCTGCAGCAAAGCTCTGAAATCCAAAGAAGAAGCTTACAAAAAATACAAGAACAATAAAACGGTCAATACGTATGAGAGTTATAAAGTGGTTAGGAATAAATGTAAAAAAATTATCAATCAGCAAAAATTCCTGCATAACCAAAGATTGAGACGAGAAATCTTTGATCTCCCCAACAACAGCAGGTCTTTCTGGACATTTGCTAAAAATGTTAGGCAAAATTTTTGCAAGTCTTCGTTTCCACCTATGATTGATAATAATAGTACTATTATATCAGATTCTGTTGGAAAGGCTAATCTCTTCGCAAAATTATTTGCAGCTAATTCCACACTCCCTCCTACAGCCCAAAATCCTTCATCAATCCCTGTTCTAAATTATTCCTTCGGAAGGATCTACTTTAGAACAAGAGCTGTAGCAAAAGTCTTGAAGAATCTCGATATAAAAAAATCTACCGGTCCTGATGGTATACCTGCAATTGTGCTGCGACACATTGCCTTCGCTATTTCTAAACCTCTGCGCAACTTATTCCATTTGTCCTTTTCGTCAGGAACTTACCCCTCCTATTGGAAAGTTGCCCAAGTTTATCCTATTCCTAAAAAAGGTGACAAAAGCAATCCTTCAAACTATAGGCCCATAGCTATTACTTCCATTATTTCAAAAACGATGGAAATCTTAATTAATCATAAGCTGAAGAAATATCTTGACAGTAGAGGTATAATTCATGATAGCCAATACGGCTTTCGAGCCCAACGTTCCACCGGTGATCTCATGACATGCCTCTGCGAGAAGCTCAACACCAGCCTGCATCAATCTGGTGAAGCTACTGTTGTAGCTCTGGATATATCTAAGGCTTTTGATCGAGTTTGGCATTCTGCTCTTATAGCAAAATGCAACGCTATAGGCCTTGGTTCAACCTTTTCTAAATGGATTGAAAGTTTTCTTTTAAATCGATCTATCATAGTTTCAGTTGACGGTTCTTTTTCCGACCAACTTCAAATCAATGCTGGTGTTCCACAAGGCTCTGTCCTTTCCCCCACCCTATTTCTCATTTTCATTAATGACCTTCTCAAATTAACTTTCAATCCAATACATAGTTTTGCTGATGACAGCACTCTAGTAGCATCATATGATTTTCTAAAACAAACTAATGCTACAGCTTCCGCAGTCACCTCCAAAAGAACAATGATGGCCGGCGCGCTCAATCACGACCTTGCCAAAATTGTCGACTGGGGTAAAGCTAACAGAGTCGAGTTTAACACTTCAAAAACTCAAAGCTGTTTTGTTAGTAACAAGCTAACAACATTCGAACCAATTCTCCGGCTTCAAAATGAAGGTATCCAGCGACTCAAAGATCTGAACATTCTCGGAATGCGAGTGAATCAAAATATGCACTGGAATGAGCATATTTTCGATATTGCGAAAAGCGCCGCAAAATGTTTAGGATTTTTGAGCCGCTGCAAAACTTACTTTTCATCTCGAGACCTTTTAAAAATCTATAAAGCATATATACGACCCAAGCTCGAGTATAACTCACATTTATGGGCAGGTGCACCAAAAACCGCTTTAAATTTTTTGGACAAAGTTCAAAACCGCGCCATTCGTCTTATAGGCGACATAAATGTGACCTCATCCCTTATACCACTTGGTCATCGTCGTATTGTTGGAGCACTTACTCTATTTTATAGATATCTGCTTGGTGTTGGCACTTGTTCCGAGGAATTAAAGCCACTTCTTCCTCCTCTTAAGCAATTCAATCGCACAACACGAGAGGCATCAAGTGCCCACCCTTTCACAGTGGAAATTCCGAGATGGTTTAAGTCCGGCTATGGAAATTCTTTTATAGTAAGAACATCCCGATTGTGGAACCGCGTCCCAATCGAAGCATTCCCAATGAGAGAAGGATTTTTTATTTATGACTTACAGAGGTTTAAGACGAATATTAACAACATTGTTCGCTCTTTCCCACAAAACTTTTCTTCTTCCTTTTTCTTTCCTTTCCTCTAACTATCCTTTCCTTTTTCAAATAGTCAACGGTACGCAAGTACTTAAAGGTTCAAAACCTAAGTTTTGGCTATAATATAAAAAAAAAAAAAAAAAAAAAAAAATATAATTATGGTGTTTGTGATGCCATTTGGATGACAAAATTGTACAATATTTATTTATTTATTAAATTTGCATATCAGACGTTAGTCTTAGAATATATAGAGTTTTCCAATAAGAGTGATATGATTTCTTTTTTAAAAAAAAACACACACTAATTGTTAAGGAACTTCAAATGTTTTTTATTTAATGTGAAGTACAACCGATACAATTAAGTTCTGAATAAAACGTCATTCAAATGGCCTTCACGACTTCTTCTACAGAAACGAATTTGATTAACCCAATTTTCGAACACTTTTTCCACTAAATCAATATAGACTTGTGAAGCCTGAAGAGAGTCTGGTTTATTGCTAAAGACAAATTGCTAAGGACAAATGACTTTAAATAACTCTACAAGAAATAGTTTAATGGTGTTACATCACAACTTCTTGGAGGCCATTTAATATTACAATTTTTTGAAATAATCGAATCTACAAACTTTTCTCGCAATAATTCAATTGTTGCACTTGCTGTGTGGCACGTAGCCCCGTCTTGTTGGAACCAAATGTTGTCAAGATCAACTTCGTCCAACTTAGGCCTGCAAAAATACGGATGCAAACTCAAATTCTTCTGCCAGAATCCGCCAGATTGTGGTTTGAGACAGTCCCAATTCTAGAGAACGTCTTGTAATCGACAAATTGCTGTTTTCAGCTACCCTTGCCTCAACGGCAGCAATATTTGCATTACTTCGAGCGATTCTTTATCTTATTGGCACTTGAACATTATGCAAAGAAAATGTACGCTCAAAATTTTCAACAATTCGACGAATAGCGAACACACTTGGACGATTATTGCGATTATAAAATGACAAAAGCGCACGAAAAGTTGCAGTTTGATTAATTGATAACGATTATTATTTAAGAACGATTATTTTTAACGTTATTCTTGCGTATATCTCTCCATGATGAAATTGTAAACATTACTGAATTCAATAAAAAAAAAATTACAGATCATGATATATTACAAATGGCCGAAACGTCACTTCAAAATCATATCATCCCTATTGGAAAACCACTTACCAACTCTGTCCGACAATTAAAAATAGAATATTGTATTTGTTCACAAAATTTATCATTAAAATGACACACACTGTACTTAACAATATTATCATATTGAGTTGTAATTTATATTTTACAATATAGGTACCTATATCATTACCTATATTCTTAAATTATATGCACTGAGGGACGCAAAACAGACATATCATATTATTAGATATGATTTTAAAAGGATTTTATATTTCATATAATAATTCTAATATAGAATGTATATATATATATATATATACATTTTGGTGTATATTATACAATATAATGTTATAAATGTATATTTTTAGGACTTCTATTTTATTGGATTTTATTTGTTTACAAAATACGAAAATTTGTATAAGCTTTTAAAAAGAAAATTTATTTTTTTTTTTTTAACTAAATCAAATATGATGGGAAATTTATATTCAAGTTTTTTTTTTATTTAAGAAACAGCCCTAAAGAAAACTCCAATATTTTATAATGAAAAAATATAAGTTATTACCTACATATACTTATGAAAAGTTACAAAATACATACTACTACTTTAAAAACTTTCAAATGTATTTGTTGTACAATAAAAAATTTTGAATTTTGTATAGTAAAAAACAAAACTTAAGAATTCTTATCAGAAAAACATATCTACTTTTTATCCGGTTTTTGTTCTGCCATTTGACTTTCATATATATACAATTCAAATCTTAGATCTTGCATCCATATATTGTTTTTCGTTTTTTTTTTATTTAAGATTATGATTGCATTTTATAATTTACATTTTAGTAAATGAAAATTATCAAATGTGAAGTCATATAAGATTTTCAAAGTAAAAAGGACCTCAAGTAACAGAGATAAAAAATAAAATAGAAAAATTTTTGTTTAAAAAATTTTTTATTTGACAAAACTGATCCCTTATACAAATTCTGGAATAATATCCAAGGAGTAAGAAAACTTTATATGTTTCATACATAGCGAAATTAATTCATGTATGAAAAATCGCAAACACATGAATTTTCATGCAAATTATTTTTTGTTTTTTGAATAATTTTTGATAATAATTAACAGACTTCAAAAAGGATTTAGCTGTAAAAATAAAAATATATTTAAACAAATTTACATCCTTTTCAGTAGACCTGCAGAATGAAAAACGATTCAGGAATACAATTCTATAAATAATATGTTTTGTTGTATTAATTGTTTTTTTATTTTATTTTTAGAATGTATTTTCACATCAATCAATAGAATACTTTCCATATAAAAAGTAGTATACCTAAAATAAATAAAAAGTTGTATACCTAACCTGAAAACTTATTTATATAACTTTTTATCGACAAAAAGACCAAAACCACGAAAAATTATTCAATTTTTTTCAATAATTTTACAAAGAAATTCAGAAAATTACTAAATTAATTCAAATTTAAAAAAATTTCATAACCTAAAAATCAATTATTTTTTACATGAAAAAATTTGGATAAATTAATGCAAATTTTGCGTATGTCTACTTTTGTTTGCAAAAGAGAACATTTTAACTCATAGAATTTTATGATCACGTAATTTTTTGTCTCATTTGCAGATAACAGTAAACATTTTACATTTTATCAACTTGAATAATTTTACATTTTACATTTTTGCAGATAAAAGTAAACATACAGACCTAATAATATTTCCTGGCTCATATGTCAGACCTATTACATCACGACGTTTGATCTTCAAATACTTCAAATACTAAATAAATATGTTTTAAATACATCAAAAAATCAAATTATCTAAATACATTTATTTTATTTTTTTAATCATAGAATATTCTAACCAAATATTTTTAACAATTTTTTCAAATGTTTTTTTTTTTTTTTTTTGCTTTTATTCATGTTAAATTATTAAGTATATACTTACTGTGTATTATTGTAATATGAGATGTTTAAAAACAAATTACGAAAAGTAATTGAAAATACAAAAACGTTTAAAAAATATTATTTTTATTTTATTCTAAATATCCTTTAAATTTAATATATTTACTTTACAAGCAAAAAAAAACATTTTTTTTTTATTTTTAAATTGACTTTTCGCCTATCAAAAGATGGCAACAGATGTTATTTCATTTTGGTTTTTCTAATTTCTGCTTCATTTATTTTCAACTTAATATTATTTTTCTTTTTTTCATTTCAACCAAAGAATGTATATACATATATGTATATATATATATATATATATATATATATATACGTATTTATGTAATATCACTCTGTTTTTATTTAAATATATATAATAATCGGTTATTTAGAAATGCTTTTTGTATTGTAATGTTCTTAAAAACGTCAACTTTTCCCGGCAGGACCAATAAAATTTGGTTTTAGTTTTCTTTTTTAACCAATAATATTTGAAAATATTTGAAAAGGCTCGCTCTGTAAAAAAAAAAAGGAAAGTAAAGAATATGAGTAAAACAAAAACAAACAATCGAACAAATGTAAAGCCGCAGTTTAATGGGATTTAAAAGAAAAGTTTACAAGGATAATCATATTGAAGGATAAAAAATTTACGTTGAACACATGTACATATATAATTTTTTTGTTTTTATAATATTTGCGTGAAAATTTCAAAGTACTCTAGAGAAACTTACTGAATAAATAAAAGGGACGAAAAAGCATAGATGAAATAAAAAAAAAAGATGGCATCTTTAGGAACAAAAAAGAAAAACAAATGAACAAAGTCTTTTGTGTTACTAGTACATTTATTTCAGAAGAGTATGCGTTGACTTCTTTTCTCTTTTTATTTTACTACCATAACCATTTTGTCCGTATTTTAATACATATACATGCCAACATATGAATTTTGATTTTAGTCTAAGAAAATGTAATAATAAATTCAAGTCATGTTAATTCAATATGGATATTTTTTTTTTTTTTAAAAGCAAAGCTTACCATGTGAATAATCAAACAAAATATTAGAAAATTATATTCAAAATGCATGCATGTCCCTACAATGTAAAAACTGAATAACAAAAAATTAACAAAAAAAAAACAAAAAAAACAAAAAGATAAAATTGTAATCAAATCAGCAGGTGATATCTTTTTTTTTCAGGATAATCCCTTTGTATTCGATAATTTTTGTTTTGTTTTTGTTTCACATGTTTTTCAAGAAAGTTTTCTACTATACTTTTATTTTAAAGACATGTTCATAGCAAAATTTTAAAGCCTCGATTAAGTTTTTCAAATTTATCGGAATCAAATTTTCTTAATGATTATGAAATAAATTAAAGTTAAGCCTAACTTATTATATTATGATCATGGAAACTATACGAACGTATTTATTTTTGATCACAAATTCGACTCGTATGTACTAATATCAATTTTTTTGCATTAATCAACACGCTTATTAAACGTTTCTATGTATAGTTATGAGTATTACAAACAATTAATAGTATAAAATGTGACTCTATTACCTGAGAGAAAAAAATTTAATAAGAAAATAATTTGTGATTGTCCTTAAAATTAAAGAAAATGGCCTAGTGGAAAAAGCCTATATTCGAAACAACAACTATTTTAAGAGAAAATAATTTCGAATCATACGTGTTTTTACTTTTTTTGTGTTTGTAAACTTGTGTTATAAAAATTACGCCATTTTTTTTTTTGTTTCTACTCTTCTTGGGAGCATAGGGCTTCCACTTGACATTTTCATCGTATTCGATTTACTACGGTATCATCATTTCTATTTGTGAAGCAATGTCTAATTTCATTTTTAATCTGTTTTATACTGTCTAAGTAGGGAATTGGCCTACTGTAGAAGAACACTTTGATAACTTTATCTGCGCCTACGTGGTAAGACGACGTCATATTTCTGCAAGATGTCGCTCTGTGGTTTTATCCATATCTGACGTTAATATGCCTGACGTTACTATGTTTACTGGGTACGGCATGTCACATACTTTTGTCAGTTGTTGACAGTTGTGTAATTATTATTAGTGTTTGCCAAATATTATTTATTGTGTTATTTTTATTGTGTTGTATGAGATATATGAGTATTGATATAGGTAATATTGTTAGTTATAAAGTATTAATTATATTAATTATTTTTATTGATTATAAATTTTATATGTAATATTTTGTTATTTTTTTTTTGTTATATTTTATACCCCCCCACGGGAATCGAACCCGTGACTACCACATCGTAATTGAAACACATTTCTGTGCTGTGCTATTAGGCCACGGAAGGGATATTATGCCATAAGCTCTATTTACTCTTAAAACTATTTTTTTTTCCTTCTTACTTCTCTTGAGAGTCTTCCACTTGACATTTCTATCGTACTCAATTGCTAGTTGCTGTTTCCGTCTAAGTAGGGGGTTGGCCTATTGTAGAAGACTATTTTAATACTCTACGATGTTATATTTCTACAAGATGTCACTGTGATTTTATCCATACCTGACGTTAAGATGCCTGACGTTACTATGTTAATGTTAATGTCGTTATGTCACTTTTTTTTTTGTCAGATTTTGTTTAAAATATTGTGTAATTATTATTAGAAGTTTGTCAATATTTATTTATTGTATTTATTGGGTATTGTGTTATTGTATATGAGATATATGAATATTGATATAGGTATTCTTATATTGATTATTAATTTTATTTTTTTTTTATTGATTATAAATTTATTTATGTATTATTTTTATATATTTTTTTTAGTAAAATATTTTATTTTAAACCCCCTAACGGGAAACGAACCCGAGACTACCACATCACAATTAAAACACATTTCTATGCTACAACCGATTAGGTCATGGAAGGGTCTTAAAACTATATTAATATTGTAAAACTAGTTTTGTAACACGCCCTAAATGACGGAAGCAAAATAAATTCTAGCATTTCTTTCCTTCATTAGAGTTTTCATTTAAAGTTTAAGAAAAATATGTATTTGCTTACTAATTTATCAATATCATACCTTTATTAGAATTATTAGAATGCTTTTAATTACCATATAAACAGAATATTTGTAGTAAGGTGGGAAATTTTCAATTCCCTAAGGGTTATTTACTCAATTATTTTAACAACATCTTATTTGCCATCATTGGAAATTTAAAAATATATTATCCTAAGACCTCAATAATTCTAAATAATCAATATTCTTAGACATTCTATTGTATTCAATTAATTAAAATATAAGTTAGTCAAAAAGATAATTTCAATTTAAATTAATATAGAAATACTGAATTCAAATAATATTTTTAATGAAAACAAAATCTAACTATATATAAACTTACAATAATATAAATATTTTTACAATCATAGCAGCGTTCTACTGTAAAATTCAAATTGTAAAATGAAATTAATTAAGACATAATAAAAGTACAAAGTTCTATATGGAGATTTAACACTTGAATGACATGACAATCATTATGAAATGATGGGCAAATGACACTTATAACAGATGACAGCTGACAAATGACAAATGACAGATGACACATATAACAGATGACAGATAACAGATGACAGCTGACACATGACAAATGACAAATGACAAATGACAGATGGCAGCTGACAAATGACAGATGACAGATGACAGAGGGCAAATGACAGATGACAGATGGCATATATAAGCAATAAAAAACAGATACTATGTTTATGACAATTAATTGATGTTACAATTTGGATATATATTGTAATTTGTATATGTGTTGAGGTATTCCGCCGAACTAACAAACATCCAGATAAACGAAGAAAATTATTTATATAATATTCTTTAAAAATCGTTGATTTAACACACTACCCTCCTATGCCCTGGGGTTAATTGAGTTACACAAAAATTTATTTTTTTCTTCAAACTTTAAAAACATTTAATTATCACTTTATTGAACCTAAAACACCTTACAACAATTTTTTTTACCAGTTAAACATACTCAAATTGCTTAATGGATTTAAACCTAATCAATTGAGTGAGACATTTCAGTGCTAAAACACAAGATCTCTACTAAATAATAAAGTCAATCGGTCAAACAATTGTGGGCTGAATAATGAAAAACCAAATTATTTTCAATTGGTTGCCATGGCTAAACAGATTATCGTAATGGTAAATAATATAGTCTGTCACCATGCTACTGAATATCGTCCTTTAAAATTTAATTGAAATTGGTGAATGAATTTCAGAGTAGGTGGTGATGCAAGGAACATAATACATACATGTTTGCATATATTCATTAACGCATTCATTTATTTTTATATACAACTGTGTTAGCCATTCCGATCTGCAAATTTTTTAAATTTTTTAAGGGGTGACTCTTTACAGTATTTTAAGTACAAATAAGGCGTAAAATTTTCTAATCAATCAATTTTGATAAAAATATCAGTTTTTTATACCACAATTTTAAGGGTTGGCAATTATTGTTTGAAAACGGTAAATTTGATATCCATTTAATAAGTACCGACCTTAGTTAGATAATTCAATTTTAAATATATAATACGCTGATCACATTGTAATAAATTTCAAATTTATGAAAAATAAAATTTTTAGCGCGCTTTTTATTTTGTTAATTTTGAAATTTGTATCACAAAAAACAATACTGGATGGCTTGGATGGCTTGATAGTGCTGTAAATGGATATTTATTAAACATTATTTTTATAATTAAAATATAAAATAAAATAATATGATTTAAGTCAACTTTCAATTTTTATAGTTTTCAGTTTTTTTTTTCAATGTTCATTTTTTATAATTATGTTTAATTTTAGTTTTAGATGTATATTGTTTCCTTCTTATTAGTCTTAGTTAGAATTACATACTATAATTGTACTGAATTTTACACATATTTAATTTTGATTGTAAAACACTCTATACGAGCTCTCTTGAGTTCAAAAATGAAATAAATAAATAAATAACAAAAAATAAATAATTGGCATTTTTGTTCAGGTTCAGGTAAAGATACCACATATCATCTGTCTTGAACAATTTTGTTCCTAAAAAGTACTCCAAAAAATCACCCTTAAAGAATTTGCAGGCCGAAAATGGGCACCTTGAATTATACATTTATGATGAAATTAAAAAAAACATGATAATTTTTTAATTTAAAATACTCCTTTAATAAATCATGCATCACTATACAACAAAATAGAATACTTTTTAACATTGTATATGACTTAAGCTTTCAAACCCAATATTTGCCCTATGCAATATAAAATCGAGGTTAATTCAGGGAATACCAAACACATGATTTTTTTCATTTCTCAACTTCTACAATACATTTTCAAACTATAATGATTCCTCTAGACGCGGCCTTTGTGAATATTTATATTTAACACTGTTTCCAAATATCTCAAAATCAATAAATTTCATTTAAATTAAATTAAATTAAATTAAATTAATTAAATTACGATAAAATTGAAATCAAACTCATATTAAAAACATACTTAATTAAGAATTAATTAAAAAAACAAAAATATTTTTTCTTTCATCTAATTTTTTTATTATTTTTATTTTTTTATTTAATTCAAATAAAATTCTACAATTAATTTGTTTGGAAATCTATACTATATATTGTTTATGTAGTTTAATATTATATAATTATAATAAAAAAACAAATAAAATCATTTGTTTAATTTTATTTCCTCTTGTTTCAAATACATACCATATTATCCAATATTATAAAAGGATAATTATTTTGCTATGGATTTGATTTTATGTACATGTTATACAGTGTATATCAGTACATACATAGTATTATGATAGAAATAAAATCTAGTATATTAACATTGAACTATTCTATTGTAAAAAAAAATATCTTTTTTATAATTTAATTCTGATGAATTCCAATTAAATGTCTACATTCACAGATTTATTGACAAATATCGCATTTATTTTCCCTTGAGGTTAATATAAATAGGAAACAAAATATAATATATAAACAGTTATATATTTATTTATAGATACAATTATACGTAAATACCATAAAAGTTTAAGCTAGACTATAAGTATAATTGAATGAACTAAAAATGGGAAATAGAAACAATAGGAACAAAAATAAAACTAATTTTCTCAAATCTAAGCATATTTTAATACAAACTACATTATATATAAAGTTAATTTCTTAAAATAATAATAATTATTTAAAATAATAATAATAATAAAAAATCCTGTTATTTTTGTTATTAAATTGACTGTTATCAAAATTCATATTTTACATTATTGAAAAGTAGCATATAGCTTTATTGTAGTAAAATGAATCAAACCTTTTTTGCCGGTGTCTGTTTATTTGTTTATTTATATATTTCAATATTTATTTTTTAATATTAAAAATCAAAGCAAAAAAATATATATATATAGCTATATAATTAAATAGTAATTCTAATAATAGAACTATACAATTAATTAGATTAATAATCAAATAAGTAAAGAAAATATTATTAAATAAACAAATAAATACTGACAATTTAATATAAAAGTATATGAAATAGAATTATTTTGTTTAAAAAACATTGGGCGGTGATAATTTAAATTCGATAAAATTGTATTTTGAAAATTTTAATTTGACATTTTATGTTATTTTTACCCATGACTCTATATTGGCTATCAAATTTATTGCTTAATAATTACTGTTGATGAATACTTTGCAGTGATGTTTTATGACTTTGCATCGCTATGGATACATTATTAAATACCGTTAAACACCGTTTTGGACCATTAAATACCTTATTCATTTTTTTTTATTTTATATATATTGTTAATTAATTGTCATTGTGAGCTTTATACTGTTTTGTTAATTTTTTTTATTACCATTATATATAAACTTAAATACGTTATATTAATTTTTGATTTTGTAACTGGTTATATTTGCCTTGTTTTTATTTATAATTTTTTTTTATCACTGACATTCAAATTATTCTTTGTTCATTTTCATAGTTAAAAATATATTATAAATTATAAACTATGTATAAGCTATCTATCTGTTTTTGAGATATGTTTGAATAAGTAAATAAATAAAAAATAAATAAAATTCAAATACTTGTTTTTCCAAAAAAATTAAAATTTTTTGTTTTAACTAACTTTAATAAGTCGATTTTCATATAGTTTTTTATTACTCGGTTACGATATTTTGCTAGTAAACAACATAAAATTTAAAATATCAGAAATTAGTTTTGTACTTAGTGTGTTTAGTACCTTAGAGTTTAGTACCTACCTAGTTTAGATATATTTTTACGGAAAATTTTAATAAAAAAAAATAATTTGTTTTAAAAATATTTATTAATAATTAAAATAATAACTTTTACTGTTTAATTGGGCAGAAAATTAATTTACAATATATTATTTAGTAGCACAGAATATACTACGAAATTTTTTAAATTATAACACATAATTATTAAAGGTAGATAATTAAATTAAATTTTTAACAGTGGATTAGACTCACAGTCATTGATATTGGTCAATTTTTATTGACACATGACATTGTTAGTTATAGTATTATAGACACAAATATTTGATATATTTTTGTCACAAATTGATTTTATTTTTTATGTATACCTATACAACCCCACTCCACAACTTAAAGGTTAATATAGTTTGTGTTTAATAATTTTATGATATTTAATCAGAATTTCAAAATATAGTAAAATACAAAATATTTTTTTATATAATAAAAAATTGTATAAAATATATTTTTAAAGTGATTTTTAGATATTTGCATAAATACACATACAAATACAAAAACAATAAAATACAAAATTACATACATATATTTAAATACAAAAACAACAAAAAAATCTGAATATAAAAAAACTGATTATCTATACATATTGTAACGATCAAATGCTACTTTACTGACTAAATCAATTCTATAATAGATTAACTTCAATATTGTTAACTTTTTGATCTTTAATATATCCACATATAGGTAATGTACATTACTTTGATATCATTTTTTATTTTATGATGTACTAGACATAAAAATATATTATAAATTTCATTTAACCTAAATACTATTTTGATCTCGAGTATCATCTACCATATGGCTTATATTGAAATCAGAATTTGAATTGACTTAATAACAAATCAATTGAATTTTAATTCATATATACATTATTATAATACGAATCAAAATCATCATCTCATCATATTATATTATTATATTATAAATGAAAATCTTAAATCCTTCATTTTTGTTTTTGTTTTTACAAAATTTCATTTATTTTTTAATACTTTCAAATACTCAATAATATGTTAAAAAAAAAATTGTTCTTATCCTTATAAATTTATCAATCCTTTTTGACTATATTATTGTACAAAAATCCTATTCATATTAAAAAAAAAAAACTAGATTTATCCTATAGGCAAATTGTACATAAATACAAAAAATCAAGTAAAACAAATAACAGTATAGGAATAATATAATACAAAACCATGGTTTATTTGCATTCATATGCATTATACACAAAATAATGTCTATACATAATTAAATATTAATAGAATAACTATGTGTGGCATATAAGTTTATAGGTATGATCATTGAGACAAATAATACCAAAATAGGATGGAAAATTAAATACAAAAAAAAAAAAAAAATTCTAATGATGTTAGTAGATATTTTATTATAAAATATAGGTAGACAACTCCAATTGAGTAACAAACAACAGAATAATAATAAAAATTTTACTGTTTTCATATAGGGTGTTTTTGTATTATATTTCTACACATTAGTAATACACATCAAATCAGTATTCTACTGGTGGTCCATTCTGTACAGGTATGGTAGGCAAAATTAATTACACACTCAATAAATTTTAACATTTTTTGTTTGTTTTTCTTTTAAGGACGGAATTTACAAATGGGTTAAAAAAAAATTGGTTCTTAATTTAAATTTAAATTTTTGGCTGAAAAAAAATCTCAAATGACTCAGGTAGTAATAGGTTTCTGTTGCTATGTCACCCGGCCAAAGTAATTACACATTTGGTTTCATACGGCATAATTAATTACACATTATTGCATTTTGATCTATTGAAGTGAATAAGCGCGTTTTTTGATAGCGTTAAATTAATTTTTATTTTTGAATTTGTATTCTAATATTTAAAAGTGACGAAGAGCAGCTCTTAATAGTGTTTCAAATAATTTTATTCTGTTAAACTTACTGATTAATTTTTCATTAATAATACATAAAATAAACGAATTAAATATTGAAAATCGCGCAGAAGTTGTTGCTTAACACTAGTGCGGTTGCTAGCAGAAATTTATGAAATTTCATTTAAAACTGTTTAGAACCTTGTAAAGAAAAAATACGAATACGGTAGCTTGAAAAACAGGGAAAGATCTAGTAGGAATGAAGGTTTTACTAAGAGACCGAAAGAAGGCTATTACAAATTGTTAAGTAATTAAAAAGAAAATCCTGATATAAGCCCAGTTAAAATTGCTTTTGTGTCAGCAAAAATTATTAGAAAAAAAGTGGGAGTGAACGAACAATACGAAGAATATGTAAATATTTTAATATTCAAACTTATGGGGTGCCTAAAGTAATAAATATTTTACCAGCAAATTTTTCAAAACGTTTTTGGCTCAAGAACATGTTAATTAGTCATTGGAGTACTGATATAACGTATTGTGGACAGAGGAAAGTTAATTTACATTCCACGGAAGCTCTTGGAAAAAAATACATTCATCTTCCAAAATAGTTAAAATATAAAGTGGTTTAATCATTTGATTCCCAAGGCGATGGAAGTGTTATGTCTTGGGGATGCATTTACTACTATGGCTGTGGAGCTTTGTTTCCAACAGATGCAACATTATTTTAATGTGGATATATTAAAATATTAAATAAACATGCTTTCACCTAAGGAGGCAGAATATTTCCTGATGGTAATTGCTGTTTCCAGCAAGATAATGCTTCATTTAATAGAGGTTGCGTTGTAAAAAGATTTCTTGAAAGTGTCGGACTGAACATTCTAACTTGGCCAACGAAGAGCCCTGGCTTAAATGTTATACAGAACATCTGCGCATTTATGAAACAAATCGCGTTTATGAAACAATGAAAAGGAAACAAATCGATAAAAGCAGAAACAAACTGAAAGGATTGAGGAAATACTGAATATTTAAATAAAAATACCTGTGGAATTAATTAAAATTTAAGAACTTCAATATGAAAGTAATTGCAAGCTGTTATTGATGCACAAGGTGGAATAACTAAACATTAATAATGTCTAAATACTAAAATAAAACTATTTAACAGCTTTTATATTCAAAAATTAGCAATATTTCTTTAGCTTTACCTGATGTGTAATTAATTTTGCCGGTAGACATAGCAAAAGAAACCTGTTACTACCTGAGTCATTTGAGATTTTTTTTCAGCCAAAAATTTAAATTAAGAACCAATTTTTTTTTAACCCATTTGTAAATTCCGTCCTTAGAAAAGAAAAACAAACAAAAAATGTTAAAATTTATTGAGTGTGTAATTAATTTTGCCTACCACTGTATATATACAATAAAATGTTCGAATAATGTTCGAGTGTTATGTTTGTATAGTAAAAATTGGCGTAAATCACTTAAAATTCGAAAATATCATTCTTACTCAATTATACGGACTAGAACATTATTATTCAATATAATGAAATATATTTTCAAAATACTGTGCAAATTAATACTATAAAAAATAAAATGTCGAAAAACAAGCAGCTGATGTTCATACCAATTATAAAATTGAAGCATTTTAATGAATATCTAAAATATAATATAATTTGTTAAAATAGAATTAGTTTTATATATAATTTAGTTACTAAGTAATAATTTAATAAATAAATAATGAAAGAAAAAAAATTGTATAAATAAAAAAAAAACAGTGAAAACAAAAAAAAAATATTTCAATCAAGCTGAAAAAATTAGTAAACATTGGAAAGACATCAATATTGGAAATATAATATGTTTTTGTTTGAAATCATATATAAAATATTAAAAATTGATCCCCCTGTATATCAGGTATAATACATTATTAACCATATTATAGAATAATAATAAAATTCTGTCATTTAAGGAAATATTTGTCTATTTACAGTATTGTACGAAAACCTAAAATGATGCATTAAAAAATAAACAAAAAATTACAATGTAAACACGATGAAAATGTATTGAAAAACAGTTATACAGTAATAATATTATATACATACTTAAATATAAATTTGATTTTATAGATAGATAACTTGGAGAAAAGTTCAATTTAAAACTTTGTAAACAAATAAAAGTGGGAGATATTGCCCTAAATGAAAATATAAATTTTTACAGTTAGGTATGGTCTATATTCAAATCACTGCAGCCACAAATGAACTTATATATTATCATAATAAGTTCATTTGTGGCTTTGTTAAAGCATAAACTTCTTTAAAATGAAGAAAATTTCATTTGGATCGATTTAGGTTTTGTATTTAATAACTTTGGACTGATATGAATTACCACTATGATATGATTTGAATGGTTTGATTATTAGATGTATTAAAATTAAATCACATGGTGATGGTTTATCACAGGTCATGGTGTATCAATTATCTGTTTCAAGATTTGTAAGTCCAATACAGACAGATGTAGATTTGGCTTACAAGTAAAAAAATGTTATTATATTCTATTCGAAATCGATATCATCACATCAGATGTATACACATCGCTTCAATTCTTAAACTGTCATTAACGTATTAATAACCTTCAGCAAGGACACAGAACTGTAATTTTGAACATATAGACAGAGAAGTACAATATATCTGAAACATAGGGTGCATTCAGTAAAATCTAGCGCTGCTATAAATAGCAGCTATGTAATTATTAGCGCTGCTTTGTTGTACTGAACGTTATGCAGCGAAATTTAAAATGACATTTGTTTTATGTGACATTTGACATAAGAATTTTTATTTTATTTTAAAATACGAATACAACACGTATACATATATCAAATATCAAAATAAAAAATTTTTAATAAAACATTGTTTTCAATATTAATATAAAACTTAATAAATTACTAAATTATTTATTTTTGCTTATTTATTATTATTAATTTTATTATTATAAATTTTGTTTAAATTCACACATCACTCACAACAAATTTTGTAAAGAAATAATTTTTACATCAAAATACTAACATATATAAATATCATTAAAATGTCGCTGCTCAATGTAGCATAGATTTTTCCGCTTTAATCAAGCGCTACAAAAAATCACCGTTCAGTAGAAAATTTGCTCGAGCGCTAAAGTAATTTTGCAGCGCTATACTGTACTGAACGCACCCATAATAGATTGAAATCTTAATATTAAGAAAGCGTTGAGTAGGTGCATATTATATCCAAATTTATTTGTATGTATATAATATCATATTGTTGACATCTATATTGTGATTCAATTTCGGAAGTCACATAAACCTATATGTATATTAAATTTTGATATTTTTCCATATTTATACCTGTGTTTTAACACTTTTACTGTCATTATAGTATTATAATATTCCACATATATCACAGTAATTTGTATAATATGTGTTTTGTAATCACAAGTCCGATTTCATTTCACTAATAAATTAATTTTTGATTCTTCATTAGTACTTGCGACTAATTTTACGACTTGCTCAAGCACTGATAAAAAAGTATGTTGCTTGCGAAATATTAAAGGGAATTCGACTTTCAATATTGTAAAATATAATACGAATAAGTCTGATTCTACTATTTTGTTAGCTACTCTCTCGTGTAGTCACTAGGTAATAATAATTTTTATTTATTTTGTTATGTGTTTTTGTTCCTATACATTTTCGAAGTAAGTCCACCGAAATTTTTAGCAAATTTAGATGAAGAAATAACTAAATTTTAAATGCAACATAAACATATTAATAAATTAGGACTGTTATTATGTCCTGAATATTGATTCCAATCAATGTAGGTAAGTGCTATATTTTATTCTATTTTGTTTTGTTGTTCGTATTCGAACTGCGTATTTTTGTTTGTTAATTTGCCAAATTTTGACAACATTGTTTAACTTTTTTTTAAATAATTTTTGTTTTATATTATTTTCAACAATGTTTCATATTGTGGGACAAATTATTTAGAAAAGTTAAAATAAGTTTTTAAAACTGTGTTGACAATCATTTTATATGAAATTAAGCAAATTTATATGAAATCGATTTAAATTACACAAAAGTAGTTATCTTGATTCCTAAAACAACCAACAACAACCAAACACTCAAATCGTATCGAAATGTGTCGTATCGAAAAGACACAATTAAGTGCTAATTGGCACATACTTAAATGGCCACTTTTACCTATACCTACCTAGATATCTTGACCATAATATGGATCTTGAGCATAAACAATTTTAATTTACTAAAATTAAAGTATATTTTTTAGTATTTCAAAATGAATTTAAAATCTATTTTTAATTAAAAAAAAATATAAATTAATTTTTCAAATACAAAAATAATCAAAACGAGAAAATCAATTTGTGAGTACTTATTTTAAAATATTTTCTTTTCCAATCTATTTGGTTTGAGTTAATTTCTCCAAATATAATATTATCATTTAGCTATCATAAAAATCAAATAAATTTAAAATTCGATTTAATTTTTGCAATGAAATAAAATAATTTTGGCTCTTTATATGTATAGGTATTGGTATAACGTAAATAAAAGGATAACTCTACCTCAACTGATATACTATATGAAACAATCTCATTTCTCATTATATACTTCGAATAGTAAATAATTAAAGAGTAAACAAATTTTTGTTAAAAATATTTGAATGACAACAATTATTATAGAAATAGGTAGGTAATGCTTAAAAAAAAAAAAATAAACAATTCAATTTCAGAATAAAAATATTGAATTTTATAAAATAATGGTAAAATAAATTAAAACAAAACAAAAAATAAAATAAAATCCCTTTTATATTAATAAATTTTAACAAGTCCATCTCTCATATACACTATACATATTATTATTATTTGCCCTTTAACAGAAAGATTTTAAAATAATAAATTAAATAGTATATAAGAGTATAAGAGTAATTGAAAATTTCTATGTAAACTTCAACTAAATGGAAGACAAATAGATTCAGGCGATTCATTGCAAAACAAAAAAAAAGAAATATGTGACGTGAATACCTTTTTTTTGTATATTTCTGGTAAAAGATAGGTAATTTAAAGTTTCACATTAAAATTGAATATAATATGTATGAACATTCTATTAGACATGTCATATTATTATGTTCCATATAGGTTGTATATATAATTGTTTACTTTGTAAGTGTATAATTAAATGATTGGTGGCGTATTTAGATACTGAAATCATTTTATTCAAATAACATTTGTAGTATAAAAAAACAAAGTTGACTTCAGGATTTCATATTATAAAATAGAAAATGTTACCGAAAATTGTGCCATTTTCTAGTATTATTTATATTATAGTATTTTTTAACTTTATATTTTGGTAGTAGTTACTTGCAGTTCGGTCAGAGTTACTCAACACGCACTTGTATTATTTTAATACTGCTCAGAGCTAACTAAGCTTGTTCAGAGCTAACTAAACACAATAGTCTCACTATTATTATAAAGTTTTTTTTAAATTTTTCTTTAAAATTAGTCGAAATACAATTTGATTATCAGTACAATAAAACTGGCCTGGAACTGGTCTATTATAACAGTTACATTTTATTTTGCTATACTAATGAAAGTGTATTCTGGTCTAACTGGTATAATAGACCAGTTCCATTTTATTTGACTACTAATCTGGTAGTCAATGTATTCTGGGCTAACTGGTATAATAGACCAGTTTCATTTTATTTTACTATTAATCAAAATGTATTCTGGACTAACTGGTATAATAAACCAGTTCAATTTTATTTGACTAATAATCAAAATGTATTCTGGGCTAACTGGTATAAAAGAGCAGTTCCATTTAATTTGACTAATGATCAAAATGTTTCTGGGCTAACTAGTATAATAGATCAGTTCCATTTAATTTGACTAATATTGAAAATGTATTCTGGACTAACTGGTATAATAGATCTGTTCCATTTTATTTGACTAATAATCTAAATTTTTTCTGGACTAACTGGTATAATAGACCAGTTCCATTTTATTTTAATAATAATCAAAATATATTCTGGACTAACTGCTATAATATAACAGTTCCATTTTCTTTGACTAATAATCAAAATGTATTCTGGGCTAACTGGTATAATATATACCAGTATCATTTTATTTTGCTATTAGTCAAAACATATTCTGAGCTAACTGGTATAATAGACCAGTTCCATTTTATTTATATAATTTTCCGGAATAACTTCAAAGAAAATTTTAAAGTAAAAACTGGTTAAAAATAATATTACCTGAGCGGAATTCGAAGTCGAGAGCTTCTGGATTATTAACCAAATGGAATAACCCATACATCGAACCGATTGGCATTTATAAAATATAGGCAAATCATAAATGTTTTTAATTCTTCTCTACTCTATACCGTCAGATTGCAGTATAGTCAAACATTTATATTAACAAGCACTGCAATTCACTCTAATAAAACTACCGAAATAGCCGAGCTAATTTATTTCCCCTACATTCTCATAAACTATTTGCAAATTGTACAGAACTGATTATTAACTCCCATTTACGTTACATATATTCGCTATGTTCTTATTAGGTCATTTATTGTCAGTCCTATATTTTCCTTGCGTATTTAATTATTGATTAAAGCTTGTTTTTTTTTATTTCAGTTTTGATGTTAGTTATCAAAACTAGGTAGATAATGTTATTACTAAATGTGAATCTATTTTGTCAATCCTTTTTATTGAAAACTCAATCTAGGATTGAACGAGTTATTGCAAGAGTAAGGGATAAAATACATTTATTTTACCCTAATATTAATATTTAATACTGTTATCATATATAAAAATATCTACAAAAGTTCAATACGATACAAGCTAGACTATAATAATTAACAGTTGGATACAGCTTGATATGTCGAAAAGTGCTTTAAAATTTCTTAAACGATTTCCCAATTTTACTATTCATTAACAAATAATACTTTAGTAGTCTTAATCAATGAATTTACTAATAAAGCAGTGTCGCATCGATTCAAATCGTTTCAAATTAAATTTTTCAATTTATACAGACAGATTAGAAACCCTATTAGAATTTTATCATTTTGATATTTCACAAATATTCGAATATATAATTTAATTATTTCAAAATTGATTTAAGTATATTATGTAAATACATAATATAATACAATAAATTTCATATATATATATATATATAATAAATTCATAAATCATAATTTAAAATTAAAAAGTAAACTAATTACTAAAATATATGTTTTTTTTTTTTGTATAGGTTTACTTAAAATGTTATATAAATTAAAAAACAAATTTTTAAATTATTTCAAATATTCTAAAATAAATTTGTATATAACTATTATACATATAAACAATAATATTCTACATAATTAATTTAAATTTAAAATATTTGATTTATATTTTTTTTCTATAAACGTATATAATTATACATTATATTATGTATACGAATGTATATACAAATATGTATAACAAAATTTGTCTACGATATACACCATATATACCTAATGTTTTTTAACTAAACTTAAATCAAATATTTTATTACAAATAATAATATAGTAATAGTAATAATAATAATAATAATAATGAAAATAATAATAATATGTTTTAATAATTTCAATGTAATGATAATAATAAAAATATTTTTGTTGTTTTAGCTAAATGAATGCCTAAGGATATGATATAATTTCAAATTTTCATCATAATATTATCAAATAACATCCTAGGTTACTTTATGTTATATTCAATAATAATAATTATTATTAAAAAAAAAATATATTTTTTTTTTTTTATTTTTTGTTTATATTTTATAAAAAGTTAAATTGTTTTTTAAATGAAATGAATGAATTCGAATATAATGATGAGCTTATAGACTTCTCTATTTCCTCGTTTATCTGATTATTCTGACGTTCTTGAAAATATGTGTAGTTTTATAAAATTAAGTTTAATTTATGCTAAAATATTAAATGAAAGGTTATATTTTTCTATCAGCATTGTGTGAGTTTGAAAATGGTAAGAATAGAAATAAAAAAATTAAATATAGAAATGCAAAAAATAAAAAGTGGAAAAAATTAATTAAAATATAATTTTACACGCTGGATGGAGGCCTTTCAATCGTGATATTCAAGATTTGATTTGAGGTGAAAACAAAACCAAAAGCAAAATCTGATTTAGTACTCTTCGGATATTATAATAACAATATTGATGTTGGAATAAATTTTTCTTACCAAAAAAAAAAAATAATTGAACCAAAGCGAAAAGGTCTTTATTATCAAACTGATAATGGTCTGAAAAAGTTTGGCTACATATAAAATATACATGTAAACTGATTTTATATAAATAATTTACCTAACTAATTAAATATCATATAGATAGCTATATTAAATTTCAAAAAAGCCGAAAGCCTCTGCAGCTAAGCTACCGCTTACAAAATTGGCAATAATTTAAATTATGGTCAATTCAATAATAATAATAATAAATTTCAAAATTTATTTATTTGCTAGTATACTAGCCCTCTCTGAGAAATTTAAGGAAGTTTGATAAAAAAAAACGTACTCCATTTCGTTATGAATTGCTGTCCACCATTTTAATTTATCTTTGGTACGAGTAAAAATATGATTTTGAATAATTATTAGTACTTATCTACTATATTTTATTTTTATTATATTTTATATATTTATATTTTTAATTATTAGTATCTACTATATTTTATTAGATTTATCGTAGACAAAAACCCCATACGTTATTATTTATTTTAGAAAATTTATTAAATTAGAATTTAATTCTGGGAATTTACGGCAGTTTTATGAATTAAAATTTTGTGTATATTAAAATATTTTCTAGTTGTAAATTAAAAAATAAAAAAAATAAAAATATTTAGCTTCGCTACGTCTCCTTTTAAATAGATATAATTAATATTTAAAAGACTAATAATGAAAACCGGTTGGGAAAGAGTTCAGACGTTCAGAGCATATACTGCGGATTAATACCGTTCATTTTTATTCGTGATTTGTTGTTGGAAATGAAAATATATAGTCCTTTTCCAGAAAATTTCAGTAATTAATTAACAATTATGCTGTTGGCTGCAAAATCGAAATATCTCCTGTTAATACAGTCAAATGAAAATTGTTATAAAAAAAAATGATTCAACTTTTAAGTACCCCTCTGACTAAGGTAGGTACTGGATATTCTTATATCTGTAAAAAATTTAAATCTTTCACTACCGTTAAGCAATCTAATAAAATTTAATTTATACCGTTATACTAAGATACGAGATTTGACAATGAACATGTAATTAAAATATTTTAAGTATTTATTTTTAATTTTAATTTTACATTTAAAAATAAATTTACTGAAAATGGCTTAAAATTTTATGTATTGTAAACTATTTTATTATACAAAAAAAAAATTTAAAAGAAATAAATAAAAAAAAATGCAAAAACAATAAATTAAAAGATGTTAAATTAAATTATGGAAAATGTTTATGATTATTTTGAATTTACTTAAAAAAAATTTTACCAACACACATTTTTTATACAATTATTAAAATCGAATTTTCCACAGAAACCTAAAAAAAAAAAAGGAAAAAAAAATATATTTTTAACTTTGTTGTTTTTTTTTTTACAATTAATATTTAATTTTAGTATTGTTAGTATTTAGTAATAATCAAATTAGTTAAAAAAATCTAAAAAAAAAAACAATTTATTTTTATTTTCGTTTAAAATACTAATTTTATTCTATGAAATTGTAATTGAATGGAAAATTTCATTATGTGTGTGTGTGTGTGTGTGTGTGGTCAATTAATGAACATAAACTAATGATAAAATATTATAATATGATGGAAATTTCAGTAATATTAAAATTTAGGCATTTAAATTTCAAATAAAGAGAATTTTTAGTTTTTAGTTTTATAAAATTAACTTCAATTTTTAACTTTTACCATTAAAAACATTTTAGAATAATATTTATCATTTATGGTATTTGGTTCCAGTTTAAAATACCCTACCCCATTTTGTTCTAATCTTGATATAAGGAAATCTTAAAATCGAAATTTTTTGATTAACAATTGGCTTAGGAAAGTTTGCTAAATATTCTTCGATCGAACTGTCTCCCAAAACTTCACCATACCATACATAATTTTCATTTCAGACTTGACATTTCTCAGCTGAAGTCATATTATTCTAATTTTAATAATCACAATAACTTCAGTAATTTTTCCTAGTTTTGACTTATAAACTAAAATTTTTATAAAATATTCAACCTTAAATGTATTAGATAGACTTTAGATGACATAATAGCTGTGTTAAATAAAATTGTAGAGGATGGTTCAGTGCATTAAAATAATTAATAAAAATTGGGGTTTTTGAGGCGATTTGAGGAGATAATCAACGTTTAGTCAGATATTAAAATGTCGAGATCATCAATGCATAAAAATTTGATGTCCGCACATCAGGTCAGCACTGGATAGGTACATTAATTTAAAAACAAAAATATATGAAGAATGCATTGTTCCAGCTGACGAAAGTGTAGTGGGTATTTATTATAAATTATTTTTTATAATCTGAAATTCTTCAACTCACTACTGTTGCTCCGGTCAAATTTAAAAATACGAACTGCCTCCTTTGGTATATATAATACTAAATGTTATATAATATACAAAAATATATTTATAAAATTATATATAAGCTAAAAAAAGATAAAACCATTAAATACAGTAAATTATTGAAAATGTTGTATTATAAATCTATATTAGTTATATAAAATAGTAATTTAAGGAAAAAATTATTTTATATTAATATATTTTGTGTTTAAATCGGCAGTACACCTATTATGTATACCTCAGATGATATTTAAAACAAAAAATGCAAAAAGTATAATTTTGACAAGTACACATTACACATATACGATACCTACTTCTACCGTTCGCTTTTAAGTTATGGTTATAGTGATAGTTATAGTTATAGTTATATAGCAAAGATTGGTTATAGTTTCCTAAGTTTTTTAGATTTAGTTAATATAAGTCGATAATGTCAGTATATGTTAACTATATTTTGGAATGAATAAACAAAAATTAAAATTAAATTATACCTACTTCGGATATCATAAACGTGTTGAAATATACAAAACATTAACATCGCCGTTATTCAAATATGTTTTTGTACTTTCTCTTTACCTTCTGAAATTTTTTTTCCGAATATTTCTGAAATTTTTTTTTTTGTACCGAATTTTATTATTTTGGAATATTTTGGTTAAAAACATTCAAAATACATTATTGGAATATGTTGGAAGAGGTTAGATTAAATTTTTCAGCCCTAGAACAATAATTTTTTTTCTAAAATAGCTTCTACAAGAAAACATTAACTTATATGATGTTCAGGTTAAATTTAACCACTTTGGCAAAATTGTACATTGAAACGTTTAAATTTATACTGAAGTTATCAAAAATTAGGTAAATTGAAATTTTGTATAACTAAAAATATAAAATAATATTTAATTAATAAATAATATTAATAATTATTTAATAAATAATATTTAATTAATAATTAATATTAAATAAAAGCATATACAAATTTAACACTAGTTTAATTTTATATCAATTTTAAATAAAATATAGTGATAGGTATAGCTATTTCACAAAATTCGCTTCTCAGAATTATGCATGATCCAACGTAACATTTTATTATTGTTATAAAAACAAAATTAGTGCTATAAGTCTCCTATATGAAACCCGATATGTACTAAAGGTGTTATAATGATGTTTTTGTGAATAATGTGATTAATATTGCTATAAGAATGTTCTTATAGCAATTGCAGGAGTTACTATAATGATATTTTCAGCAAGTGCTACAGCAATGTTGTTATAAGTCTAAAAGTGCGTAATCCTATCACAAGAGTTAAAGTGTTGTTATAACAATAGAATTGCTAGAATAGCAGTAGTAGAGTTATTATTTTAATGTACTTTTATGATGTTACTATATAATAATAAATATTTATACTAAATATTTTGCGACGGCCATTATTTTCTACAAACATGGTAAAAAAAAATTTTTTTTTTTTTAAATAAACAAAAACTTAAAATTTTTATTTTGCATTCTTTTCACAAAAGTATCATTTTTACTTAAAAAAATAATTATTTAAATATCAAATTTGATGTTCTGCATTTAACGTACATTATTTTAACAGTTTAAAGATGCAATTTAAAAATATATTTTCTTTTATTTATTTAAAAAGTGGTTAGTTTTGAAGGCCAATGTATTTTTTCCAAATATTATTATAATAAATGTCAATGAAATTTCTTTCCCAGCCAAATTTTACATTCTGGTCACAATAATTATAAATATTACAATAAGTTATTCTTAACCGCAAAATATTTGTTGCAAGAAATTTTTTGTATTATAAAAATAATCACTCTCGCATAACATAAATTATTTCAAATGAATTTCATTTCAAAATAAAAACATTTACACCAAATACATATCTATACTAATCCTATATAAATTGCTCCGCTGCCTTATAGGATTCTCCATTTTAGTGCTATAATGTATTTATAACATTTCGCAACAATTGCAACAAATTAACACTAATACTGCTATAAGAGTGTTTGTAATAGTGTAATAATAGTGCGCAAGAGTCTTATAGCAATCAAATTGTCACGTGAGGATATATATTTCAACTTTTCGAAAACTTCGTTAATCACAAAAATCAGATAATTTACAAGATTAGTCGCTAACACTGGCGAATGAAATAATGTTGCTTCCTAAATAAAACCATCAAGTATAAAATCAAGTATAACTTCAATATTAACAAAATAAAAATTGATTGATTAGTAAATGAACAGACTCAAGATTTATGTACCAATTAATACTAGGATTATTTTTCCATATTTAATAAACTTACCAATATTCCAGTTGACCAAACTTGGAATTTTTGTACCAGTATCAAATTGTACCACGTATATTTCCTAACTCAAATTAAGGGTTTTTAGATGGAATTTTTCCGAACTTGTACCAGTACCAAAAATGTACCACATAAATTTCTAGATTCAAATTAGGTACTTTATATGGATTTTTTCAGAATTTATACCACAAGGAATTTTTCCCACACAGTACCAATAACTTGTACTATGAATAACGAATACAGAAAATTTGTGGTACGAAGTACCGTATACTTTTCCTACAAAAAATATTCAATTACGTCCTATCCAAAAAAAATGTTTTCACATTAATTATAACAGCAATGTTTCCAACAATTATTCCTTGTACTGGAAAAAATACTGAATTATTATCCAATAATCCAAAGGGAAAATACAATGGATAAGATATTGGTACAACGATGTACACACGTTTAGAAAAACATTGTCATACAAAATGTACAAATACTATTTCCAACAATTTTTTCTTTTTACTTGAGAAAACACTAAAATAGTACCAAAAAAATATTAGAACAATTAAGTTCGTTTGATTGAAATAATATGGTGAAATAATATTGGAAAAACGTAGGAATATTTATAGGAAAACCCCATATGACAATTATTCTAGGAATAATCCTTGGTACAAAGTGTGGAAACATTGTTGGAAAAAAGGTTAGAATTCCTTTAGAAAGAATTTATTTATTACAGAAAAGAAAACTATGACGTCATTAATTTTTATTAGGTACATTTAGGTGTCTATTATGTATTTCGATCGAAATTAATCGAATCGTTCGTCGTTATCGTTAGAGTTATTCGATTGTAATCGTTAGTGTCATTATGTATTTCGATGAAAAATATACGATGAAAATGACATATGTTTGATTCTTTAACTGTCAAATTCAAATTATTATACGAAAAAAAAACAAAATAATAGTGTTATATTTGAAATTTTTAAGTTGAAAATAAGTTGAAAGTGTTTAAATCAAATATAATTACAAAATTATAAGTTTTTATAAATAAAATGATTTGAGTAGAGTTAAATTTTTCAATTTCTGATAGTGCTGAAAAACACTATCAAATTACAGAATTAAAAAACAAGCGAACATATAACGTAAATGTACCAATTTCCGCCCCCTTAAGGAAAAATTAGTTTAAGTTGGCAAAATAAGCAAAATATATGCTTTTATTAATTTTTTTTTTTCAAATTACAATAATTAGTATTTTTTAATTAAAAAAAAACTATTTTTATCTAATTATAATTTAATTTTTTCTAAATAAATAATAAAATATTATAATCCCAAAAAAAGTTTGATTGCACGTATTTCCGCTCAACAATTTCAATCTGAACTAATTCCGCCCTTATATGAACTAAATTCCGATTTTTTAACGTATTTGCACACAGTACCTATTTACGATTTTATTCACAAAAGATATTTAAAATAATTCTTAAATAATATTTTTAAATAATTAACTAGTACTTACTTAGTTAAATTATAAAAAATATTTATTATAATAAAAAATCAATATTAGTATAAGTAATTTGAAAAAAAAAAAAAAAAAAATAGTTATAATGTAAGTAAAATTTTTTGTTACACATAAAAATATACATATTTATTTCAATATGAAAATTAAAAAAATTAAACAATGCAAAGATTCAGTATTTCAAGCAAAAAAAAAATAATTCAATATAACATAATTAACTTAAATATTATAACAATGCATATTTAAAATAAATAAATAAAAATACAAAATAATTCATATACATACAAAGTAAAAATCACATTTACTAATTCTTAGTTTTGTTATATTTTATTTGTATGATTTCGGGTACATTATATTGTCTTCTGTTGTTCATTAAAACTGGAGGCTCAATTTTGCAGACTATGTCACTGTCTGAATATATTAAATTATCTTCTTTTACAGGCCATCTCCAAAATGTGCCAGACTATTCACTCCTCTGTTAAACTTATTGTGAAATGTGTACAAAGAAATTATTTTGATAATTTATAATCGACGCCTTAATAAAATTTTGGTGGCAAGGCAAGATAATACCAAAGAGTTTTTAAATCATACAAAATATAATATAAATAAAACATAGTTTTTGAAAAACCAATTCTTTAGGGTTAGCGTTAGAGTATAATTTATATAATTGTTAAAAATAGTCGAATATTTTCCTTTTGATTTTACTAAATATGCTTATCATACAGGATACGCGTATTTCGTCTACTAATAAAAGGAAAATATTTGCTTATTTTCAACAATTAAAATATATTTTTTTCTTTAAATATAAGACTTGGTATGAATTTAGTGAAAATAGCTTACACCTGCATATTTAGTTCGGAATTAGGGCATATTGAAAGTATTACCGACCCGCTTTTTCATACAAATTTTTATAAAAACTCAAAATTTAGTTGTAACAAAAAACACATATCCGAAATTAAATTTATAGGTCGTAATTAGGTCCAGCTTAGTTTGTTCAATTTCAATTTAAAATTGTCCAGTTGCATCCTTATATAATCAAAAATAGGTGAATAACTTAATTAATTATTTCGATATATCATTTTCCTAATTCCGCCCGGTCGATCGTAAATACGTACAACATAAATTTACGTGTCTCTAATTCCCGCTCAAAACTAATTAGCAATTTTAAATATTTTTTTTTTACAAATTGAAGAAAGTATGTATTATAATCTATTTAATAATATATCTTTTACAATTATTTGAATAAAATAAATAAGTGAACATCATAGTTTAATTATTATGGTCTTAACAAAATAAAAAAAAATTTAAACATTTGAACCAATATTTTCACTAAAATGTCTACCTAGTTTAGTTTTCTATCAATAACTTATTTATTAACTAGCTTTGTAACCCGTCATAAATGACGGAAGCAAAATAAATCCTAGTTTCTTTTTTTCTTTCATTAGATTCTTTATTCCGAAATTACAGTACTTATGTTTATATCACTTTTTATTTATTTTTATTTATGTTTATATTGGCCTAACACTAATCTTTTTTTTTTTATATAACAGAAAAAGAAGTACCATACCAACAAATTTGTATAAAATGTTTTTATTTTTGTATGGTATACTCGTACTCACTTCCATTTAGTTATAATTCGTTAGTTGGGTTCGATTTATTATAAATTATACCGTATTAGCGTTATTGTGGCTTCTGGGAGAGCAAATTTAAAAATGGGATCTTATTTTCATATAAATTTTGTCTTTTGTATACTGTATAGGGATCTTATTTTGCTATATGAATAAACTGTTATTGTGGTATTGTGTTATTTTTAAAAAAATATTCAAAATTTTGCATCTAAATTGGTAAAATTTACAAAAAATACAAAAACATTTTCATCAATAATTTTCAATTTAAAAAAAACAATGTTTTATTATCCGACGTAGAAGTATAGTTTATTATCCTACTCTACTTCTATCAAATTCTATTGATTGAACAGTGAACCTGAACAGTGAAGTAAACAGCGAACACTTAACACTGAAAATAAAATAATATTTTTGGAATTGAGCATACAGAACATACAGAATACAGATACAGCAAATAATAAAAATAAACAAAAAAAAAACAAAAATAATTTTTTTTGAGTGAAGTGAGTTACGCACACAATAATGACAAAAATAAAAGGTAGAAGCAATAAAGTAGTATAATGTATAATATTATACAATACAAATATGCTGATACACATGCATATTATTGTGTATAATTTTAAATAATAAGAATAACCTTTGAGTGAATTATGTTTTTTTTTTTGTGTTAAATGCTGTTTGCCTTTTGGTTATTATATCGTATTAAACTATTGATTAAATTTATATTAGTCCTTATTATTATAAATCAAAAAAATTGTTTGTTTTATTTATATTATTATTATTATTTTTTATTTTTCCTTATTATTTGCGAAGAAGACTAACATTAAATTAAAAAAATATAGTTCATGCAATCAATTTTTCCTGCAAAGGTTCAGCATGGTAGACAGGGGTTAAAAAAAAGCATCAAAGCAATTTGTATATATATGCATTTGTATACATATGCAATTTGTATATGTGTTGGAGCGTTCCGTCGAACTTACAAACATCCAGATAAATGCAGAATAATATATATATAATATGAATACAAATGTGCATTATTTTGCATTACAACAAGGAAATAATATTCTTTTTTTATTTCAGAAATAAATTTGAAATGTAAAGCGTCGGAGTATTGTATTTACAAATAAAGGGTTTGGGTGGCATAATGTACTAGGGCGGTGATATGTACATTTACGTTATTCGGGATTATTCTAATCCACTAGATTTGGAAGATTATACATATGTTATTTAAACATGAATTTGATGAGTTATTATCCACATTATTAAAACTATTAAATTAGGGCAAAAATTGAAATAGCCAATAAGTAACACGTCAATTCCAAATATAATTAAATTGGTTAGTGTATTAAGATTCTGTGCGGTTTGTACCAAGCAAATGATTTTCATGTTGGACTAGTACAGCTAATTTTTTTTTTGTTCTTAAAAAAGTTTAATATGTATTTGCAGTTTATAATTATGTGCAAAATGGATCAAATTCCATTACGCACCAGAAGAAAAAAGTCAGACAAACATTATTTTTATGATTAAAGCTTATTCAAATTAAATTACCGAAGCAAAATGTACAACATTTATGTTATAGTAGAAAGGGATTTTTTTAGCATTAATGCAATTCTGATAAGTTTATACTTTATTGTAATTAGTTTACATTATTATAACAGTTTTTGTTTTTAGATATGTGATCATAATCAGGTAATTGGTTTTGTGAGTGCAAGATATCCTGGTACCTTTTTGGAAAATTTATAATGGTTTCTCATTATTTACACTAACTTTTCCTATTGCAGTTTATTTGGAACTGGCCTTTCATTCTTATTAAAATTTATTTGAATAAAAATTTTTATTATGAAGAATAAAGTAAAATACCTACTTTCATTTCAAATTTTAAATTCATTTTTATTTAAAAAAATATCATAAATATAAAACAAAACACCAAGTGTTTAATATAAATAAAATATATTTGTATATCTTTTATTTAATCCTTTCAATTCAAAATTGAAATAATTTGTACAAAATCTCTCTTTTGATGTCTCTTTCGTGGTAAAATTTTACATCGATAAACTTTATCGATTTCGTCGACAATTTCTGAACGATATCGAAATACATAATGGCAATTTTGCATTTTGACATTTCGTTCGATCAAATCGTAATCGTTATCGAAATACATAATAGGCACCTTAAGGTATATGTTCAGATAAAAATTTCGACATTGGTACATTTTAAAAAAGTGACCGACCACTTTCATAGGAATGAACATTGGAATTCTAATTAATTTTTATTCAGCTTTTCCGAAAATATGCACCATTCTGTACCATTGGTACGTGGTACAATTTCGGAAAAAATATTTGGAAATCCAATCGGATATTCTAACTAATTTGGTCAATTAGGATAGTTGATAATGAATAATAAATTATGTATAATTGCCGGTGATTATATTTAATTCCACAATTTATATATTTTATACAGCATATATGATTTTATTTCCTATAAAAATAGATCAAACATTTACAAAAATATTTCATTAATTTTTTTGGTATACCAAACTGTTGAAATAAGAAAAAGTAGATCTATATCTATTTCTACTGACCTATAATACATATTTTTTTTGTTAAATAGAACAGTCATACTATTTATTTTATGTCATGACCATTGTAACCAAATGGTTATCAATCGGTCAGATAATTAAATTTTAAATGTTAAATAAGTTTTGATAGTGTCATTTAATAAAAATTTTAATTTTCTACAAAACAAAAAAAGAAATTTAATAAATTCTGTTAATTCTTCTATTGTAAATCTTCAAGATTAAAAATATCATCCTTTGAATAACAAAAAAAAAAAAAATTATAATATCTAATGATTTTTCAAAGAAATGTCAAACTTTTGTTATATCAAAATGTAAAGAAACCAGCAGAATTTGAATTTAAATAGAATATAGTCCATATTGAAAATAATTGAAGAATTTAAAAGAAAATGAGACCAAAATGGTTTTTAAAGAATTTTCAAGTATTCTTAGAAAAATTATGAAATTATTAAGAATTTGAAGAGGATAAATTTTTGTGGTGAAGTTTTGTGGAACATTTTTAACATAAATTTTTGAACACATTTTATTATTTTATAATAATAATTTTTTGTGTAAATAGCTAATATTTTACCAAAAAAAAAAAAGGCTATATCAAAAAAGGATAATAAATTTAGTTTTAATTAAAAATACATGTTAAATTTAATTTTTAATCTAAAATAAACAAAATTTTAAATATATATATATATATATATAAATGCTTTAATATTAACAATAATTAAAATTATTAATTTTTCATAAAATATCAACATTTGTTCTTTGTAGCTTAAAATTAAAATATAAACACAACAACAACAAACAGTATAGCTAATTATAAAGAAAGAAAATTTCTTTAATTAAATCCTTAGAAGAACAAAAGATTGTAATTAACGTAAAGGATTAATATTGTATTTAATTAACTTCAAAAGAACCTGTTGTTATTTTTTATTGGCTATAATTGAAATTATAATAGAAGCTGGAATAACAAAAAAAATTCAATGAAACCAGAAAAAAAAAAATTTTTAATTAGAAAAGTTTAAATACAACAACAATAACGTAGGTACTATTTAATTGCTTTTCTATTAAAAAAAAAAAAAAATTAATAAAACAAAATTGCATAGGCTTTATAGAAAAGAAAATTCAAAAATTATAATTTAAAATTGTTTAGATCGTAAATTTTTTGGTGAAATGCTTACGAAAAATATATGAGGAATAAAAAAAATATATGTTTAAATTATTTTCAAAAAATATGAATTAAATTTAATTTATTTTAAAGTAAACTCTTTACCTTTAGGTGTTTTTCGTTTGTTTTTTCAATTAATCTTTTATACTTTATTGTAGCATTCTTGAATAACAATAAATTATAAATAAGAAAACATACAATATTATTTTTAGTATAATATTATTTAAGTAAGTATAGTGAGGGTGGATATTATGAAGCTTGTTCTGTTGTGTTGTAATGTAAATTTTTTTTAAAATCAATCATTTAAAATTAAAGATTTAACCTTTTGACTCACCTTCTTCGCCTGGGCGAACCAATTCTGTTTTATGCTCTAAAATCTTATTTAAGAGCTTTTATTTTATTCAAAGTAGATTTTAAGATTCTCTTAAATATTACAACTTGCTTTTGTTTTAGAAAAATGAATTTGAGATTTTGATGTGTGGGAAATTAATTAAAGTGAAAGGTGGTATTGATAACATGATGGCTGGTAAGTTGAGTTGATTATTTTAATATTTTTCCAATATTTATGTATAAAACTAGATTATCTTATATATTAATACGCTTAAACGTCTGTTAAACTTTTACAACACGAAGCTTTTTTCAAATAGATTAGACAACTTTATTAGAACTATTACGATAGCGCGAAAAGTTTTATTTAAAGCCATAAACCACAAAACGATAAAACCAAATAAAACCAAAAACAAATTAAAATTAACCTAAAAACAATTCACCTATTGAGCATTGACTATATCTGATTATGTGAATTAATTTAAAAAAAAAAAAACAAAGTAGCAAAGACAAGAACCGAATTATCAGAATATTATTATTATATCGACAAAATAGCTTTGTTAAAATATTACGATACTACAGCAAAAAAACGTACCGGTAAAACAAATAGTAAATTTAGAAAATATATTTCTTACCTCACCCATGTTTACAAATTCCACAAATTGAAATTTATTTATTTTATTAACAAATAATTCAAAAGCATAAATTCAAATGCGCAATAGCATTGAGTAAATATTATATTGTACATGGATGGAATCATAAACCAAAATTTACGATATGCTAAGAACAAGAAAAACAAAATATGTTATGACATTATTATCAAGTTCCAATTCAATACACGGCAAATTTAGTAAACATAAAAATGAAAAAAACTTTAAAAAGAAAAATTACAGACTACCCTTACCTACATCAGAGACCCTAGCGGGATAGCAATGAAAACTGAAGAATAAGAGAAAAACCATAATTATTGGCTTTACCCGTAACTATAATAGTAATAAGGCGTCAATAAAAACTGAACAATAAGAGAAAAAGAATAATTATTGGCTTTACCCCTAACTATAATAGTCATGATACTTCGTTAAATGGCCTATATGATTCGATATAACTTAACAAAGCCATAACCAATCATAACCTTCACTATAATGGTCATATCTAATCATACCAAAACGTCAAAACCAAAATTTAAAAGAAGTAAATTAAAAATATAAATTCTATAAATAAATGTTTTTGTTTTTTTTATTTTGAGTTTGGAAATAGTTAGTAGAGCTATTATGATAATAAGAAAAAACACAAAAAACGTATCTATAGCTATTTTAATGTGTTTTTAATGTGGGTGTGGTATGTATTTAGTTTAATTGCTTTTCATTTCATATCTATACTGCCAGCGACATCTCTGTGCGCCACATTTTGTTGAAATGTACGTCTCTATTAATAGTATTTGTTAGGGAGCGTTTAGACATCAGATTTTATTTCATGAAAGTTTTGTTTTTCTTATTTTTATTACATTTACAATTTTTATTGCAATTACATCAAATTTTATTTCAAAAGTTTTAATTACATATCTCAAAGACAAACAAAAATAGTTGCAAAGTATACTATATTTCTTCACGCAAAATCCACTTTCTAAACTTGCAAAATACGAAGATAGAATATGCGTGACGAGTACTAATAATAAATAATTATAAACAAATATAAATATTCAGAGAACATTTATGAAATATAAATATTTAAATAGTAAATCAATTATTCAAGTCTTATTTGTATTGATGAATAATAATAATAATATTTAATACACATTTTTTATATTTTTTAATGTATATCTTTCAATATATTGGTATAACACAATTAGGAGTTTATAAATATCTTTTCTCGCAAAATCACTTTTTCAACTTGCGAAATACGAAAATGCGTGTCGAGCACTGTTATTTAAAAAAAAAAAAATTATGATATTCTATAACAAAGTCGGATGTCAAACTTTAATGAACATCATTAATACGTTGTAAACACAATTCAAAAACGTATAAACGCTCCCTTATATAAAAGCTTTCTTCAAAACTACTAGCGGTCAAAATTTTCAATTTGATTCTATGAAAAACAAGTAAAATTATTATTTATTATATTATACATGTTAAGTATATTATAAAAATTGTAAATTATAATTTTATTAATTTTTTTATTCATTTTATTATTATTATTTAAATAACAATAATAATTACAATTATAATAATTTATGATACCGTACGTATTATAATACCTACCTACCTGTTGTGAAAATAAAATTTTAATACATACAGTGAAACAAAATATAAACCTGAAGTAGGCCTGCGGATTTATCTACAGGTCCACTGTTTAATAAATAAATAAATACCTTAATAAGAAATATAAAAAAAATAGTTTAACATTTTAATACTTATTCAAATATTTCACTTAAAACACAATTAACTATTTCACAGTTGTATGTTGCTTTGTCTAGAGTACGATCTTTTGATAGAGTTAGTGTAGTATAAAATATTATGAAATGTTTGAATAAGTATTAAAATGTTAAACTATTTTTAAGATATTAAATAAAGTGAATTTTAGTTTTAAGTTTTTCAATTTGTAACTTATGTAATAAAAAAATATGTAAAACATTGATTTTTTTTAAGAAAATAAAGAAAATAAACAAATAAAATAAATTGTTTCATTTATAATGCTTATGCTAGTCCGGTGAATGTTACGCCGCGAATAGCTAGTTATTGTTTAAAAGTGTAAAGAATGTGTTATTTTTCCATTTTTAATTAACTTTTGTATAAATTTTGTATTCGTTATTGATTAAAAATTAGTTTTAAAAGTAATGTTCGCCTCAACGAACCAAAGTTTTCAGTGGTAAAAATTTCCCACATTTTTGTTCGCCACAACGAACAATCGGTTAACGGTCATTTTAAAATTTGGCTATACTAATTTCAATTATTATCAAGGCCAATCAACTGAGATATCTGACGCTTTATCAAAAAAATATGGACTCAGTGCATCAGTCGTACTACATTTGATTGGAGTCATCCCATCAGAACATTTTCCAACATTCGATAACTTTTTTACAATTTATCAATTGTTGGAAACTCTGTCACAGAAAAAAAATTAGTGCAATTGGTACCGCATGATTGAATAGATTCAATAATACACCGTTTTCTGATTCAAAAACTTTCAGAAAAATGGGGCGTGGAACTTGTGGAGAAGTTGTAAATTTAGAAGAAAATATTGTTCTTACAAAATGGTATGACAATAAAAAAGTAGCCTCCAACTTTGTTGGTATTGGCAATTTAGATGATGTACAAAAATGGGAGAAAAATACAAGAAGCTATGTTATTGTAAAACGTCCGCAATCGGTAAAAATATACAACGAAACTATCGGCGGGGTCAATCGCTTAGATCAAATGTTGACTTTCTATAGAATTCATATAAAGTCCAAAAATGGACTCTACGCATGATCTTTCATGCAATTGATTTAGGTCTAAGCTAACAGTTACATCGAGTATAAAATGATTGCAAACTTGCAAACATGAATTCTATAGATCTCATGAATTTTCGAATTAAATTGGCAGAAGAACTCATACTGTTTAGTAAGCCAAATACAATATCAAAAAAGGGTCTACCATATCAATATTACTACCAGACCCCAAGAAAAGAAGGCCTGGGAATGGAACTCGACCACATAGTGAGATATTGTAAAAGATAATTTAAGTCATTGGCCAGAATATGATATGGAAGGCGGTGAAACAAGATGCAAAAGGCCTTTACCAAAAAATAAAATTTGTAATAAAAAACGTTTGTATATTGCCAGAAGTGCAAAATACATCTTTGTTCTTAATTTTTGTAAGTTTTAGTAAATTTTTGTTTGCTGTGAGTACTTTTGTGCGTTCCAGCGAACATTTTTAAAACCGGTCCAAAATTGATCCTAGATCAAAATATTTTTTTCAGAAGTTTAGTAGGCCTCTAATAGTTCTACTTTTGTAAAAAAATATTTTGTTTTGCAAGGTTTTCTTAAAGATTGTTGAAGGGGTTAAGCTTATAACAAGATTCACAGTTTTAATTGTGAATTTGGATAAAAAAATATGCCACCGGTTATACTAAGTTTAGCAGAAATTAGCAAAATTATTTTCTCTATTCTGGATTTTGTTGTCGAATGTAAAAAAAAAATCAAAAATTTACTAAAGAATTTGTAATTTATTTTTATTATCAAGAGCTTCAACTTCAACAGCTTTAACAGCTTCATTACAATGTTTTTTCATAATTCCTCACCCCCAATTAACCATGCGTTTCCCTCTAGATATACCATTATTAAAAAAAATCACTTCGTAAATTAAAACAATTGCGCTTGGCACTTAATAAAAAAACACATAATATTAAAAATTTGTTCGTCATTGATCAACGAATAACCACTTACTGACACATAAGTTAATAAATTTTTTGATAAAAATATGAAAAAAAAAACTTAACTGCACATTATTCTAAAAACATTTTTTGGAAAAAACTAACAGTTTTGCATTTTTTAAAACCACTTAATATCATTTCGGTTTTACATTTCATAATTTGAGATTTTCGAAAAGCCACTTAAGTGATTATAAGTTGTTTTAAAAAAATTATGTTTACTATTAAAATCGAAAAATTCAGTGTTTAAAAAAGACTTAATGTCTTTTAAGTGATAACCGTTAAAAAAAAAAAAAAAAAAAATTTAAGTTGTTTTTCGAAGCAAAAAGAGTTCTTCATGCCAACAGATGACATCACTACATACGTATCTTTGAAGAAGAGATATGAAGTAGAAATCCCGACAAGAGAGACCTGGCGTGGTTCAGAAGAGCAGGCTAGGTTCTCAAATACCTCGTACACTTTCACTGACGGATCCCTTACGGCTCTAGGCGCGGGCGCTGGAGTGTTCTTTGAAAAATAGGAACTTGAACTCCAGTTTCCTCTTGGCAAGCACTGCACAGTCTTCCAGGCTAAAATCTTTGCCATAAACGCAGCAGTGAATATAATAAAAGAGCAAAGATGGTCTAACAAAGTCATTAGAATCTTTAGTGACAGTCAGGCTGCCTTAAAAGCTCTTGAAAGTAACATCAACAAATGTAGATTGGTGGGAGAATGTTCGGTAGCCCTAACCCTCATAGGGCTCCGAAACAAGGTGCAACTGATCTGGATATCGGGTCATAGTGGCTTGACTGGAAATGAGAAAGCTGACGAACTAGCCAGATCATCGGCGGGAAACATTTATGGCCCGGAACCAGCAGTTGGTATATCTATTGGTAATATTAAACTATCAATAGAAAACACCCTGAAAAGGGAAGCAAATATTCTTTGGGAGCGTATGGAAGGCCACAGGGTCTCCAAAATATTTGCGCCAAGAATAAACACCAAAATAACCAACTTCCTGCTAACTCTCAATAGAGAAGACTGTAGGAAGATGGTGGGCATAACCACATGAATAAACACATGTGTAGACTAGCACTAAGTGACGACCCAACCTGTAGACACTGTCTGGAAGAGGAAGAAACCTCCACACACGTTGTAGGAGAGTGCTTAGCTCTTTCAAGGCTGTGACTCAGGCTGCTGGAAACGCACTACATAACCTCAGAAAACTTCTGCAGAATAAATCCCCCAAACCTATTGGCCTTTATCAAAAGGGTCGACTAAGTTGAGGGGTGGAGGACGGCATAAAGGGCTTAAAAGCCTACATACCGGCTCTAACATATTACCGCCACCTCCGGGCCACCTCCGTAGGGGGGGAAAAAAGTTGTTTTTCAAAAAGCAATTGTAGTTGCAACGGCAGTTAAGTGGTTTTTAAACCGCTGCAACTCCGTAAATAATTGTCCGATTAGAACAAAATTTTGATATGAAGTAAAGCTTAGATGTAAATGCTATTTAATGCAAAACATATGAAACCACTTAAGTGCACTTAAGTGGTTATTACTTATTGCCAGAGAAATAATGCAATTGATTAGTTTTTTTTTTGTTGCATTACTACAATTATTGTGATGGGAATCCATACCATTATCAAAGCTATGCGAAATAACCCCATTTTTATTATTGAAAATATCTTACTTTCAAAATATCGATATTTTTAATCTAAATCTATTACTGAAAGCCGAATTGACAACAATTAAAATATTTATTTAAAATTTCCCTAAAAATAAAATCTGATTAATGAAAAAAAGATTGAAAATTAATTTAGATACAATAAATCACATTCTTAGAAATTTGATCTTTACAATCAATCAAACAAAATAATATTTTATTTTAATTTTTATTATATATACCTAAAATTTGCATGGCATTTTTTTTTGTATATATTTATTAAAAATTATTTTCAATATTATTCATTTGGGTGATTATCCAATATTTTCCGGTAAATAAAATTTATAATTATTTTATAAGATGAATAAAAATACAATATTTTGTGTAGGTATGCATGCTATTTTGATTAATATTTCTGATAAATACATATATATTTTTTTATATATTATAACAAATCTTTGAAATCATTTTATTTCCATTTTATTAAGAATAATACAAGAAGTCAAAGAACATAAGAATAATTATTTAATACACATATTGTGATACAAGTATGCTTATATAATATTATGTACCTATATTCTTTATTATTGATATACATATATATACCTTTAAGTAGCAATGAGAATTTATTTTAAGGCTTTCTTATATTATGTCTAGTACTTAATAGGTTTCTACTTCATAATATTACATAAATATTTTTTAAATTTATTTGATTTTATTCTTTATTATTATAATTTTCTACTGTTACAACAACCTGCTAATATGAAAAATTATTCAACCCAATTTCTAACAAAAATTTTCTAGAAAAATTTTTAAACCCCTTTCCACTATTTTCATAAAGTCTCTTATCAAAATATTGTTATACAGTTATAATATTTTTATTAGAAAATTTTTCATTATTTTTCAATAACAAAAAAAAAAAAAATAACAAAAAAAAAACAAAAATGAATTATGGAAAATTTGTAATTTTTCTTTGTTGAATGACTTTAAAAAAAAAAAAAAAAAAATAATCAAAAATATTTTTTCACTTTTCCTCAGATTTGGAATTATTGTCTTGAATTCTTCATAAAAAAAAAAAAAAAAAAAAGATCACATATGAATGGAAATTTTGTTTTTTTTTTTGTAGGAAAATTGGGGGGTAGATTGTGGAATCCAATTTTAGATTTTCAAATCATTTTTCTTAAACTTATTATTATGATTTTTTTTATTGTTTTTATTTTGTTTTTTTTTTTTTCTACCTTTATCTTTCAAGAGATCACATTTATCTTACATAAGATATATGAGGTAAATATGTAGGTAATTTTTAAGGTTATAAAATGTGTGTTTTTAGGTTGGGTTTTTTTTTTTGTTAACTTATGTTAAAAGTACGTGAACAATTAAATAAGAAGATAATATATACATAGGTATATATATACATATATACATAGTATATACTATTTCATAATAGGATAGTAGATGTTATATGAAGATCCTTATTATGCAAGATGTTTAAAAAAATAACTAGAAAGGCTGTTTTTTTTTTTGATTGTGTTACGCAAAATTTCACAAACATACCTATGGAAAGTTTAACTATACTGATGTGCTTATGTAAATTCTAAGTATTTGATTTTGTGGAAAATTATTGTGTAAAATTGATGTGTTATTACGCAATGAATTTTTTTTAAATTTAAATTTTTTTTTCGAAATTAACTTTATGTAATTTCTTGCTAATAATAAAAAAAAATTATATTTGAATAAAAAATTACTATTTCTAGTGCACAATATGGTTCTGCATATTGAATTAAGCTTAACTTTGAATCACATTTTTGTAATATTATCTTTAGAAGACACTTCACACCTACAAAGTGATTTAGATAACTTCTTTAAATAGTGTACAAATAATAATTTGTCTTTTAAATGTGAATAAATGTGCACTTATGTGTTACACACACCAACTTAATCCGGTTTGTTTTAATTATTCTTTAAATGGTATTAGCCTTTCCAAAAAAAGTTATAAAAACAACAATCATAAATGAAAATAGGGGTAGATAGAATGTAATGAGAAATATTAATGTATTATGATGAGAGTTGATACAATATTTGATATATTTTAAGAAATAAACCCTGATAAAGTAAAAACGAGAGAAGGAAGTGCATCTAGATATGATAGATAATTGTGTCTGCCAGAATACAGCCTTGGCCTGATTTTATTTAATTCAATTTAATTATTGTTAATTGCAGAAACACAAATGCGGATACAAAGTAGAGCTACAAAAACTACTAAATTTACTAAACATATTAATTTTTCCTCAAAAGCCATTTCCAAGAATGTCAAAGAAAACAGATTTTCTTTTAATATTTTAATGTTGTTGGAAATTGTTTACGATTAATCATATGTTCAATAATATCCTACTAAAAGTAGCTTGGCGACGGATACAAAAATAGAAATTTTTCTAATTTGTATCCGCCCAGCTACAGTATCAGCAATTGTGTTTATGTGCATATAAAATGTATGGGCCTTTTTTTTATAGAAGTTGTAGCTGTATCTGTCGCTAGTCGCCCCAATTCTGTTTATACTATAAACAAAAGTTCTGCTCTGTACCCCAATATAGGTTAAAGGATCAAAACTTAACTACATATTTATATGATTTATTATTATCCAATATAATTTTAAATTGGACTCGTACATTATATTATAATATGCATAATATTATTCGTATTTATAAAACTAACACTCTTAATAAAAATTCAAGGATAATGTTTTTAATATACTATAATAATAGTTTGGAATTTTTATTATTATTGTTATTAATGAAAATGTTTGCATATTCAATTCTTAATATGCAATTATAATTTATTATTACATCCTTGTTATATTCATATTAACATTAAAATCATTTTATGTTCTATAGAGTGTTCAGTGCTCACTAATACCATATTAAGTTTCTGTGCATTCCACTTTTTTGAAGATAAGCCGAATTTTTAACAGAAAATAATTTTAATAAGACTCTTCTTCGACAATTTATTGTACCTATATTCTATATTGTTTGTAATTAAAGACTTAGGGGTTTACTTGGATGACAAGCTTAACTTTAAATCACATTTTTGTAATATTATCAATAAAGCTAATTCTATGCTAGGTAAACGGTGGTCAAAGGTAAATTTAATGATCCCTATGTACTAAATTTTTTGTATTTTAGTCTCTTTTGAGCAAATTTGGAGTATGCTAGTGCAGTGCAAAAAAAATTTTTTAAGATTTGATTTGCATAACTTCCAATGATCAAATCCAATAATTTTACCTCCACATGAACATAAGTTGAACTTAATTCATTTAAACACTTTGAAATTAAGACGAAAAGTGGCGAATGTTATTTTTCTTATTGAAATTATTAAAGTAAACATTACTTATCAACAGATTTTGAATAACATCAACATTAATTCAAATAATCTCCTACGGAATACAAACTTCTTTACATTAAATTTGCATAGGATCAATATTTATGAGCCATGAGGCAATTATGAGCCAATTCATAGAATGGTACTACTTGGTAATAAAAACACATAAACTAGACTTCTTATACACATAACATAATCTAACTTCACACTTTCAGACTACTAAACTTAAATTGTATAAGTAATCTGTAGTAATTAAAATATATCTTAGTTTTTGTTACGCGATAACTTATATTTCATATTTCAAACATTTCCAGTGCAGCTTATAACAATTTCGAAATATTTAAGATGTGATAAAATGTACCCCATATTAAATCTGCGCTCAGAAATGAAAATTGTACTAAGTGCTACAATGATAATAAATTTTATGAATAACAAATATAATGAATAATAAATTTTATTAAAAAATTTACTTGGTGATATACAACATAATTTATTTTGCACATAAACACATGTCCATGTGTAGTGAGTAGTGTACAATTTTTTAAGATCATCAACATTTTTCAATTTTCCGGGAAATATTTTTATATTTTCCGAATGTACCACATATATCGTAGTGTAAGCATTGAGCTTGTAGTCTGCCTTCAAATATTATAATATTTTCTATTATTTATTCTCAAATTATAAGTAAATTCATTATTATCGATATTTACAATTCGATTTATTGTATACTCTAAATAATATTTTCAATAATATTTTCATATTCAAATTTAGATTTGTAATAAATAAAAATAAATTTTCATATGAATAATTATTAATAATATATTTTTTTTATTTTATTTTCAGATCTAATTTCAACCGGTAAGTTATAATAACATTATTATTTTTTTTTTTAATAAACTGCGAATATTAAATTTGGTTAACGTACAAAATAAATTTATATTTACAAAAAAAAAAAAAAAATGGAGATAATTTTAATAGCAAAATTTATATAAAAAAAAGATGGTTTTATATAAAATGTAAAGTCAAAGTAAATGTAAAATAAAAATTACTTTAAATAATAATTGTGTTAATTATTAGATATTTAAAAACTATATTATAACTAAATGTAATTAATTTAGGATAATATAATACATACTTCAGTTATGTAATTAAGTTTAATAACATGTGCGCCATGCTATGCTTCATCAAAAACATTGTACATCTACATAAATCAGCTAATCATCACAACTAAATAAATTGGTTAGACTAAAACCGATCTTAAACATAAAAGTATTTTAATCTCATCTACCCAAAATTGAACATTCAGAAGAACTTGATTAATTTATCAGAATATACCAAGCACAACATGGATGTTTTACCAATGAGTTATCTCATCTAGTAATCATATTTAATCCAATGAGTTATGTCACCTGATAATCATCATTCCTAATTTTTTTTTTTTTTTTCATTTATTCTATTTTATTAAATATTAGAATTCATTACAATTCTAATTAAAGCTCTGTCAACTGCCAAAATGAATTCAAGACAGATATATGTTGTATACTTTCGTATAGAATAAAAAAAAACACACGAATTAAATAAATAAATTCGACAATTTATTAAAAATGTAAAAAAAAAGAAATATTAAATTTGTTAAAATAATATTATTGTTAAATGAAGATACAACACAACAACTAAGTTAAGTTTTATTTTAAAAATTATATATATGCTTGTTGATATCAGTTTTAATATCCATATTCATATCAGAATACGCCACACTACTTTCAAAATACTGTGAAAAATATGGCAGATCAAATGCATCCCAATTAAATAAGATTGTTTATGTCAAATGTATTCATAGAGCTATTTTCCGATTGTCAAACATGAACATTTTATACCAACATAATCATGAAATCTTGTAAATGTACATTAATAGATGTCTCCAGGTCATTTTAAAGTTTCGTTCACTAAACAATTTCAACATTATTATTTACAAATATTGAATTCACATAACATTTTCAACATTTCGACGTGTTGAGACAAAAAACAAATCAAAGGTTGATAGAAGTGGAAATTGAACAAACAAAATGGCGTTGGATATGACGAAATTTTACAACAATGTTTAAAACCGAATAATTTGTTTATAGGCATTGAAAGACTATATAATACACTTAGAAGTGAATACTTTAACATAAAACGTTGTTACGTTGTCATAATTGAAGGCAGATAACGGACGATACAAATATTTTGCTTCCAACATATATCTCACTGATAGGTTTTTGCTAACAATTAATATGATAATGATAATGATTTATTTTGATGTAGACAAGCATAACCAATTTACATTTTTATTTTAACATAAATTTTTAATCAAATTAAAATTAAAGAAATTATTTCATAATAATTTCTTTTAATAACACCTTTAATTATTAAAATAGCGTTAAATGACATCGTTCATTATATATTTTTAATTTTTTATTATACATTATGAATATATATGTATATGTAATATAATTGACCATTTTGTATTCTAATTATAACTGTTAACACGAAACTATTGCAATCTGTATGTAAACAATTTTTAGCTTAAATATCCTTAATATGAATTCCTTTTTCACAAAAAAAAAAAACACAAAAAGAAAACAAAAACAATACAAAAAAAATATTAAACTTCATTTTAGGCTCCATTTAATTATATTATACACATTTGAAATAGACCCTTTACCTTAGTTTCCTTTTTTCGTTGTTTTTTTTCGTTTTTTGGAACATTTTATTTTCCGGTTTTATTGTTTTTGTTTTTTTTTTTTTTTTATATTCATATTGAGTTTCTCTTCATTAATATTTTCGTTAAATGAACTATAATAATATATACATACATACATATGTGTATATGTATAATAATATGCTCTTATACAATATAATTGTGGCAATGAAAATATCTTAAGAATTTTTCTAATTTTAAATGACCATTGCGTGTTCTTAATTATAATGTCTGGGGGTCCAAAGTATGAAATAAAATACGAAAAAAAAAATATAAAAAGTGAAAAAAAAAAAACATAACAAGGACGTATAAATTTAGATAGGCATTTTTTTTTTCTGTTATTGTTAATTAAAACCATATAATATTAATATAAAATAAAATGTTAAAAAAATTTTTTTGATGGTCCCAGATAATATAGAAATAGAGAAAAATGAAAAAAAAAAAATATTAAAAGTTCCATTCAAAAAATTAAAATAAAAAAATTATAAAAAATAAAATTATTTTATTACGCCAAATCTTTTCCTGTTCCACTCGAATGAAATTTTTTGCCTTTTTGGTTATTGTTGTAAATTTTTATAAAATAAAATTTAATTTTGAGGTGATTTAAGTTAAAGAAATGAGTATATACAGACGTGATATAAATTTACAATTTTAAGTGATTTTAGTTTGTAAGAGTTTTTACATAACATCCTCTTTTTTATTCATATATTTTTTTTTATCAACATTATTAGAGTAATAATTATTGTTAACACGTTTGCTACCAATGTGAAAATCAGTGAACATCATCATGTTCATCCAAATTTTGTACAAATGAATTAAAGTAGTTTTTAGCATTCAATAACTTCTAAACTAATAAAATTGAGATCAAAATCAGTTTTCATTATAAGTTTTTGTATATTAAGTGCAAAAAAAGGACTTAATGAGTTTACTAACTTATGCGAGATTATTAATTGTTCTGTTAAAAAATGAAAATGGTAAACACTGCTTTTACCTTTTCGAAACAAATCATTGAAATATGTTTGTAACTTTTTCGAAAAATGTGAATAGAAGTTGTTAATTTTCAAATATTTAATTACGAAAAATTTAAAATTACAGAAGGGACTTTCTTGTTCATTGATTATGTATTTACCTTTTGGATGTGGGAAAATTTCCGTATCGTAGGTGATCAGTTAGTCAAGCTAATTTACTTGAGGGCGAAAAATGTTGTGTATGACTGAGGATCACAGTAACCAACATGTTAAACTTGATCAATATGAATACAATTAATTTTTGTAGTGAAACTATATATAAATTTTGTTAGTCTCTTATTAGTTGAGCCGGTTCAGCAGAACTTCAATTTAATTTGAATATTAATTTTTCTATATTTTGTTTTTGTTGTGAGAATTTTTATGAATTTTTATATTCTGGAAGAAATGGTTCAAAAACGAACGAGGTTAATTGATCGAAATTGTTGCAATGATTTGTAAAGCTACAGTGCATGCTTTAATTAATTGAAAAAATGTGATACCAATCATTGTTTTATGAATATTTGTGAAATGTTCTTAATATACAAGTACTGTTATTATTTTCAAAAATACGGTTCTAGTTTATTATATTATAACAAAAACGCATGATAGTTACTACTACTACTACTACTACTAATTAAAAATTTCAGTAGCAAAGGTGTTGAAAATTTATAAAAATTACAATAGTTTTTGTTTTTTCGTAAACAGTGCTGTTAGCTATGAGATGAATAATCTAACTGCTTTACTCAGAGTATTTAAATATTTATATATTAAAAATTATATATACAATACATTTTGCTGTTTAAATTGTATGTAGATCAACTACAATATTATGTACATCAAATGTAACAGTTACAATAGTGAATATATAAATCAGTGAATTCAAATTCATTAATTTATATCTCAATTTATCAATCTTTATTAAACCAATCAGTTCTCAATCTAATTTTGACCTTATATAATATTTGAAAGACAGCAAAGCTCCATTCGAGGCTGTAATGTCCAATAAGCAATCAAATTTTGTATGGAAAATTTTGTAGAAATATATAATAGCTATTTCCTGTCAACCTATTTTAAGTCAAACATTACATAAAACAATATAATCACTTTTGAACATTTTAATTTTACTTAAAATTTATAATGTTCAAAAAACTGATTCCACCTAAATAAATAAACAATTATGATGTAAAATAAAAAAAAAAAATAAAAAAATTACAGTTTTTCCTTCCGTAAAAAAAAAAAAACAATATAAAAAAAATTAAAAAAAAAAAAACAAATAAACAACAAAATAGTTTTGAAATATTAAATTATGTTGTAATTTTTCATACATCCTATATACATGGTTAGCGAACCGTGAAGTTCACGATTTATAATTGCACAAAAAAAAAAACAAAAAAAAAACAAAAAAAATCCTTCTACAATAAATAAAAGGGTGTAAACTAACAATGCAGTAAATGAAACCTGTGATAACAGTGTACAATAGTAGTAATTATGTGGTATAAATAAACAGCAAAATACTATTAAGAAAGGGATTAAAAATTCTGGGTGCTATTTTAACAGGCAAAAACAAAATATAAAATGAATTTCATAGTAATTTATAATAATATATATGAATAATTCAGGGTATTTCATATAGAAGGGCTGTTGAAATTTTTTGGAAAGAATATTAAATAGTGAAAAATACTATATATATATATATGATATGGTATATATAATAAAATTTAATTGCTCACCTTGTGTGACAAAATGATGATATCATCTTTTTATAATTTATTAGTTTTGTAATTTAAACTGTCAAATTAAATATGTATACTCGTACATTTACATTGGAGTGCAAAATTTCCGTTCCGTTTTTATTTTATTTTATTTGTATATAAAATAATTGAAAATTGTGATAGGTACAATAAATTACATGGGGAAAAAATTTCTATTACTGTTATTTGACATGTAATTTGGAATTTTTGTTACTTTGATCTTTTTAGATGTGTAAATTTAGTCTAATAGTGAAGCTAATTGGTGATAGCTCAATGTTAATGAAGTTGAAAATTCAGAGGATACGAGTTGGATATAAAATTGACTGTTGAAAATTTCTGGGAGCATAACACGACCCCAAATTTTATAAGTATTAACCTAAATAACAGAATGCTAAACATAAGTTTTAAAAATTTAAGATATTCAATGTAAGAAATGTAGCTTTAACCCCTTTTTCTAGAACAATCCGAGACTTGAAATTTGAATAAATCTTTTAGTTGGTTGTAAAATCATTGTTTGTATCCTTTTTTACAGAATATAATGTACATTATATACGAGATTTTCAATCAGGAGATATATTGATATCCCTGGTTTACAAAACTAGGGATATAGGTTTTTCCAGGACACGTATACAGAAATATGGAATTTGCAGTTATTAGGGCTGATTTTATAGCGATGTTTTCAATTAGGAAAAGTTTTATAGATGGTTACAAAACTACTAGAGTTCAGTTCTTCAAAAATACATTGACTTTATGAATATACACCTGTATGTATATAAAAACAACATAATAAATACAAATCTGTATGTATATGTCAGGCTCATATTATATTTACCAAAAATTTGTAAAAAATAAAATATCTTAATTTAAAATCGAGCATAACTGTTAAATTACTGTAAAAAGCTTGGAATACTTTAATATATTTACTATCTAATATTAAATATAGTTATTATTTTATAAACTATTTAATATAGTATAGTTGTATGCGATTATCATAATAACGAGTTGAAGTGTGTGAAATTGTGTGTTTTGAAGTTTGCATTTTTTGATCCTGAATTAAGGATTTATTATCCAACTCATAATTTTTGTTTTTAATCACAAATTTCTTATTTTGAATTTAAAAAACTAATTTTTATTTCAATAGTTTGTTCTAACTCTTTTTTTTAACTAAATTAGATATATTTTGTAAAAAAAAATGCATTTTAACACCTAATATTTAGTCTTTATTTGGTCTATTTTTTTTTTATAGTTTTTTTCATTATGTTAAGGTCACCGAACAAACCTTCTAGATCAGCCGAAATACCATAATCAAAATAATATTTTCCACTAATATTGTATTGGGGAAAATATTATAAATTATTAAGCGCGGTGAATTCTACATTCATCAATACCATCCATCTGCCATATATCTACCATAATCTGACATAAAAAAGACCTGATAATAATTTTTTTTTTAATATCGACGGATAATTTTCATTAAACTACTCTATTTACTACTACTGGTTCAATTACAGTTTGGCAATCATTTTATATTGTTTCAATTAATTAACCCTGTCGCACCCAACAATTATGCTTGTAAAGTAAGTTTTCAACATTTATAATTTTCATTTTATGTCATGTTTTAACTATCAACAAAACGCATGTTTTTTCTTCTTTCATTCTCTTTATTTAAAAGTAAGTTGTATGGCTTAAATTGAGCTACAATTTGTGTTGTCATACGTCACAAAATTTTATTTTAGAAAAATTAAAAAAAAATATAATTTTATTATCATTAATAAAAACTTTACAGTAAGTCTGTTTCGTTTTTCAGGACATTTTCAATGACACTAAAATGATCTTGAAATTGTCATAATATGACAAAATTAGTAGACTTAATTAAACTTAATTTTGTGGAACAATAAACTTGTATATGGCATGCACATTTTTTTAAATAATTTTTTTAATTTTATTTTCTAATTAAATTATACCCACAAGTGGGTTAAAAATAATCTATATTATTATTATTATTTTATTTAATGTATTTGTACAATATGTTATTTTCATATATTTTAATTCTATATTTCAACAGGTTATATTACTAGAATATTTACAACTTTGATTTGTATAATTATTTAGACTAACCTGACTTAAATATTTTAGAATAAATTTAATTTGCAAAGGACAAAATGGCAAGTGAAAACCTTTTTTATTTTATACTAATATAAAACATAATGTAAACCTAACTTAAGTCTTTACTAACGTCTATTAAAATAATCTATAATTTTTTCCTATAGACAAATTTACATTCGGTAATTTTTTCGACCTGTATAGTCTAGAGGTACAAATTTGTAAACAAATTAACATTAAATAATTTTTTGCCGGTTTATTTAAACCATTTTCTTTACATTTTTTAAATGTTTAAAGAAAAATACATTATTCTAATAAGTGAAAATGTGAAAGAAATATGTTAGGGGACATCATAATGTGTACAGGTTATGAACAAAATCAAAATAAAAGTCATATGTCATCAGAGTACAAGATAGAGAGCTAATTTTTCACTATGTACACAATTATTATTATTCAATTTCATTTCTATTGTATGATGGTAGTCTGGAGATTTCATATGAAATATAATATGTGTATATAAAGAATGACATTTTTTGGGACTTTGAATGAAATTATTTTTTAAGAAATAAATAATAACTGAATGATCACTTCTATATACCTATACCTACTTTTGAATAGAAAAACGATAATATAATTTTGCTATAAATTAAAAATGGAAACTTGCTTTCATATTTGCTAATTATAATATCTATACAGCTCTTCGTTATGATCAATACAATTCAAGACTTTCATAAAATTTAAAAAAAATGTCCATGTTTCCACAATATTTACATACAATAAATGTAACTAAATCGACTAAAACAAACCAATTTACCTTTGAATACCATAAAATTTATACTTTATAAAAAACATTGGAACTAACAATCACAAAAAAGACTTCAACATTTTTTAACTCTCCCATGCTTTATCATTTGGGCATGAAACGGTTAATTTAATACGAATATCAGTGTCTACACAACAATTCAATCTCATTCAAAATCAAATTTAAAAGTTATGCAATCATATTTTCTCGATTGTAAATTAACAAATATTTACTTTAAGTTTAATTACAGACATTTTTGAAATATTTCGATTAAATTCGATTTTTAATCTACACCATACTTTTAATTTGTTCTTCACTATTTATAAAGGGCTTAATCGTTTTACTTTTGTTTTAACTTTTGTTTAAAGGTTATGAATAAATCACTTGAGTTTATATAACGATAACGTTATTAGCGGCAAAAAAAAAGAACAAAATCACCTACACTTTTATTATTTACTAAAACTATGTTGGTTGATTTTTTTTCATTCTTATATAACTCCCCAATATCTTAAACTAGTAGCAGAGTATCAAATGACCTAACAAAATGAAATAATTTATGTGTTAATTTACATGTTATGTTTCGATTAACTTCATATTATAATCTATAAAATACCACCACTATTAATATTAACTTTTATTTAAGATTTTACCCATCATATAAGTTATGACTCTGCAAAGACAATACGAACAGAAAAAAAATTGTTTTTTTATTCCATATTTGAAGAATAGTTAAAAACACATATATGAAATTTTTATGAATTTATTACCATTTTACGGTAATTGTATAAAAAATTGTGCATATTTCTAAAAGATAAACAATTCTTTAAAACTCTTCAATTTTATGGTATAAACATTTTGTTTGTTTTTTTTATTATTATTATTGTTATTTTGTGTTTACGCCTTTAGAAGTATAGCAAAATCTAATACCCAAATCAACTTTGCTTATTTTTCATTTAAATAAACCACAAATACAACCATATTATTTCATCCCGTCATCCATATCGTAATATATATATATAGATAGATATATTGAAAATATATATATTATATGGTCCACATTTATCTGTCGCGAATCGTCGTTCTAAAGGATTACGAAAACCAAAAGAGAAAAAGGAAAAAAAAATGCTATAAAAAACAAAACGAAAAATGGAACTATAGTAGAACGTTATTTTTGAAACATATGAAAAAATTTACAACACCCTTGAGGTATAATGATACCAGAATAAGAGAAAAATAAGTATATATATTGTTGCTATAACGGACCTACCAATAAAAATATACCAACAAAAGTTAAAAAAAAAAAAAAAATAGAAAATGTAAACACACCGTTAATTCAAAATATAACGGAAATTTTTTTTTTGTCTATTTTGCAATTGCAAAAATAAAAACAGTAATCATTTTGTTTTTTTTTTTTTGTTTTTATTCAGATTTCAGGTTGGTTTTTATGATCGGGTTAAATTTGAAAAACTACCACCAAAGGACAAAACCGAATATCAAAATAAAAATAAACGAAACAATTTATTACTGCCGTCGTCTTCAAATAGGATACTTTCGATGTATATTTTTTTTTTTTGTAAAATTATCGTTTTTAAACTATAAAATTTGATGGGCTAATAACTCTGATTTTTGGCTTTGAATGTTATATTACGTTAATTTTTCAATATAAATCTAAACTGCAAAAAAAATTTGTTCACATTTACAAGTTAGATTTTGTCAAATTTTAATTTTAAAAATTATTGGATTTCACTTCATCTTTTAAAGATGTTCTTATTAAATGTAAATACAAAACCTCATTACGACTGTTTTGTTTGTATATATGTTTGTTTTGTACTAGAATTGCAATATGTAATGAAGTATATTTGGTTTTTTTAGACCCTTTACTGTCGTTAGGTGCCTTTTTGGCATACTAGAAATCCTATTAATAAGTTTTTCTCTTAAGTTTTTGGTAAATACCTACTAATTTAAATTTGTTAAACTATCTCTACTTTTTTATGTTCTAGGCCGTTCTGTATCGCTTCGTACATTAAGTAAGGTGCCGCGATTTTGATTATACATAATGTGAGTGTAATAATTTTCTACAGTATATATTTATGAAATTTCTGATGGCAAAGCAACTGGTTAAACGTGGAAAGGTACTGCTATTGTCAGAGCTGTCTTAAATAGCATAGATCAATTTTATTTCAGTTGTTACCAGATTATACCTATTTATTTTATTTCAATTATAAAGGGTAGTGGATCAAGTCCAAAACCCTACAAAAAATATTTTGCCTTTATCGATAATCGATTTAAGGACTTTTCGATTGAAAAGCAGACGTTTTAGCTACTAAATTGCTCATAGAGTAACTTCATCTCCGTAATAGTTGATAGTATAGTTTCATTTGTATTGTTAGTGATAACAAAGTTGTATGCTTCAAAGAAAACTTTACAAAAAAATTTATTTCCTGTAGAGCCTAGTATATTGATAGATATTGGCTTAATACATTAGTATTAATATTTATAATTATTTTATTTTATTTCTCCATTAAACAAAAACAAAATTATATTTTATTAGCAAAATCTGATAATCATTGTCTTCTTCATCATTATAAAATAAATAAATAAAATAAACACTTGTAACAATCTTCAGGTCCACATGCGCTTTTAATTATTTTACAATATTATTCAGTTTTCACGGTATATATACCACTCAATGACTGAATCCATTGCAGCTAATTTTTATTCTAGAATCTGTATTAGTAGTTAAACCTTAACTTTCACTATCCCACCCAAGCTATAAATAAATATTAAAGGTCCTATATTCTATTTCGTATGTTTATAACAAAAAATAAGTGTGCAATTTGGCACTCAATATTTTGCAATCATCTCCCGACTTTTCTATCTAGCCAAAATGTAAATAAATATTAAAGGTCCTGTTATAGTGTGGCTGTTTTTACAAAAGAAAAAATTATGGTTGCTGTTTGGCACTCAATTCTGCAATCTTCCCTTTTACTTCCTTGTCCCAGCCAAACTGTAAATAAATATTAAAGGTCCTATTTTAGTGCGGTTATTTATAACAAAAAATTAGTCTTGTAATTTGGCCCTCAATATTTTGCAAACTTCTCCTGCCTTCTCTATCCTGCCAAAATGTAAATAAATATTAAAGGTCCTGTTATAGAGCGGCTATTTTCACAAAAGAAAAAATTAGGGTTGCTGTTTGACACTTAATTCTGCAATCTTCTTCTTCTTTCTCAATTAAAGCCAAGCTGTAAATAAACATTAAAGGTCCCATTCTGGAGTGGCTGTTTATAAAAACAAAATTTCGAATGCCTTTAATTCTTGTGTTATTAGGACCTAATTTAATAGTTTGACCTTCAACACTGAGATATTTTGTGATACCTAAATTGCTAGAATATTTAAAATGACATTACAAAGGGAAATCGAGTTCCATTAAATTGCTTGTAGCTCTGAATTATATATATATATATATATACAAAATATAAGAAGATTAGAAACCCAGTGAAAATTTAAAGAATATGCCTTTTATTGGGCTTTCATATAAACAAGAGATATAAATGGTGGAAAAATAAAATAAAAAATTATTTTTTGTTCCACCAAAAAATTTACATTTTGTTTTTCATGCTTATTTACTTTTTTAATTTTTTATTTTTATTTTTGTTTTTCATTTTATTCTCTATTTGCATTTATCCATTTTATTATGTTTTTTTTTTTTGTTTTTAAATTTTTCAACAATCTTGTGTTATTTTTGCATTAAATTTTTTTTATTCTATTTTTTTAATATTTTGTTCTGTTTATTATCCAAAATATATATATGTATGTATACATATGAATAATAGAAAAGGACGCAAATGAAAATGTAAACGGAAATCGTGAAAAAACGAAATCACTGATAAGCTGAACGAACATGTCACTTTGTTTTTCTTTTTTTTCATTTTTTCATTTTTTCGCTTTTTTTTTCCAGTCTTCCTTGATATTGAAATTTTTGCCATTTTATTTTCTTTATGTTTTTTTATCTTGTGTTGCGGTTAGTTTACAAAATATTATTTTTTATTTGATTTACATTTTTGAATATTGAATGAATAATGCAAAATATAGCTGGAAGAATTTTAGAAAATATTATTTGCTATGTTGCACATTTTTCACAAGTCAAAATTTTCAATATTTAACCATTGTTTTATATTTTTGAAACTATAATTTTTGTTTTTAACGTATGTTAGGATTGAAATTCTAATTAACAATAATATAATTATCAAACTATAGATAGATACATTATTTTAATATTTGAAGATATTTTTAATAATTTTGTTAATCAATTTTCGGATTCGAAAGTTTATTAATATCTACAGATAATAAAGTTATTTAACAAATTTTAATTTAATATTATATTTATATATATATTTAATTATATTCTAATATAATATTTTTATTCATTCCAAAATATTTAAAATAACTTGACATTATCGAATTACATTATTTAAGACCTAAGGTTATGCATTTTAATATCTTATCAATTATGATATAAATTTGTTTACAACATTGCATATTTTTTTATAATATAAATTAAACAAAAGAAAAATTGGAAAAAAAATAATTTTAAGTATTTTTTTTTGTTTTTGTAAAACTTAAGAATAAACTAAAAAATTCAAAAAATAAAAAAAAAAATACATAACAGAATAACCGCTATAATCGTAAAAACTGACAGTTTATGCCTCAGATCAATATCGAATTAGTCGTTGAATTGACCAATTTATCGAGTATTCGCACTAAGCGTAATAAGGAAGCAAAATCAGTGATCTGATGAACCTTCTCAATCGCACAGTGTTAGTACTAAGTTCCTTGGAAGAGTAATAATGTCATAAATCCCATAAAACAACCAACAATACCAAATAGCTTATTCGAGTGGTGGTACACCAAACACCAAAATTAGATTTTCTATAGAAGCAACTGGAATGATCACTTCTACCCACTTATCAATCTATTTGCAGTTAGTATTGTTTTTTTTTGCCTATTTATAATATTATCAGATATGGGAATACTGTTTGATCCCGTACATAACACATATACAATATGACTGCGCTGTAATACAAATGCAGATTCAAAATCATTTTCAACATCTTGTTTTTGGTAATTTGAAATTTTTTATAGTAGTTGTTTATACTGTTTGAGAAGTAAAGATTTTGATATTGATTTATATTACAAAAATATTTTATTTTGCTTTGATAAGGTAGATATTCTCTTTATCTAATTTATAAAGCAATTTTATTAAATATAAATCCAATTTTTTTTACTTTCATCATCAATTATGAGTCCTACTCCAATATAAGTTTAAGATAGAAAATTAATTAATTAATTAATTTAATAAATTTCTTACAATTTATTATTAATTTCTTTATTTTATGTTCTGTTTTTATTTATTCAAAATAATCTCAAATGAGCTAAACAAATTATGGGTTCATGCAAAGTGATTGTAATACTATCTCTATAATTATACGAATGAATTAATTGATCGTTTAGAGGTTGTAGACACTTTTGTAAAATTGTGTATGTTTTTAAACGTTGATAGTTCCGAAATTAAAAAAAATTGCAATTAGAAATGACAATATTAAAGTCAGTTAACAATATTGCACCACAATTTTTGGACCTATTGATATTTCAGAAACAAGAAGCAGACATTTTGGTTTCACTTTAAATTTTTAAATTTAGTTTTTATTGTTTACAGCAAACTGCAATCTAGTGATGAACATTTTTTTTTTGTTTATAAAATATTGATATTTAATAGCGTTGTGAGAATTATAATTCAAATGCTCAGTTCAATATAAAGGCCAAGTTTAATTTAGTTATGAGTAGAGTCAAAATTTGATAGTTTTACAGATCTCTGATATTTATAATCAATTATTTGTAAAAGTAAGTTCGATTTTAATTAATACACAATAATAATTATAAAGTAAACCAAAGTCCGATTTATATTAAATAGAATAAATGAAATTATAGAAATTCAAATAAATTTTTAAAATTGAACTTAATCACATCAGCGATGTTTTTGGAAAATATTTTATACATAAATCGTTCTGTCTATAACCATCATTAATCATTTTCCATTTTTAATTGTAATAAAATTTGTTTGTTGTCAGCATCAAACTGACACGAAATTTTCAATATACATGCTATTTCAAATTTCGTCGTAACTAAATTAGATATGTTCCTTAAACAAATCATGTACCTTAGACTTGATTAGTAATTTACTTAAGTTAGCTGAGTTATTAACACAGTAGTTTTAATATTAAATTCGAACTATCAAATAGTTTTATTATTAATAACAAATATTTTCATCATTAATTTAGTTTTTCATTTTCAGTTTAATCCAATCATATTAGAACACATTATAGCCATATACAATTAGTATTTCTGTTTTGCTAGGCCATTATTGTATTGCATATTATTTATATATTATTTATATATTTTATTTATTTTTATTTATTTATTAATTTGTGCATATACATAATGCGATAAGTCGTTACAATTGTATACAAAGTATATGAATAGAATAATTACTAAGATTTAAATATAAAAGTAAAAAAGAAAGAAAAGTTTCAATTAATTAAAATATTATTATTTTATTGCATATCATTAACCAAATAAAAATTATATTATCAATCTATTGTATAGCATACTTGTCTACTACATATCTAGAATCAAAATTGGTTCTTTATATTCTTGCAATATCTTTAAATGTTAATTTCCCAGTAGGTGAATAAATAAATAAATGGATAAATATTATGAAACATTAATACAATTTTGGGTACCTATAGAGAAGCTAAATAAACTATTATTACATTCTAATTTCTGATAAACGATAGTTAATCCAGTGTGAATGAACGAAATTAAATAATGTTGTTTTAATCAATTCTTATTTACTTTTAATTAATTAATTTTAATAAAAGATATTAAACCCGTGTCAATTAATATCTAAATCTAAATGCTACACTTTGTTAGAGGAAAGTGATAAGAAAATAAAATAATATTGAAATATTACTTCTATTTATTTATTTATTTATTTAACAGTGAACCTGCAGATAAATCTACAGGCCAACTATAGACTTTTGGTTAATTTTTATAACTCACAGATATTAATAACATCTATAAATAAGTTATAAAATCAATCAAGACAAAATCAGGAGCCTTACACTAGAAATACCTGCCTACGAGTTCAAGTAGTGTTGTGATAAACGAAGAAACACTGCTAAAACGTATTGTTATTACTTCTTAGAGTTTATTTTGAACATTACATTACATAATTTTTTGTAATATGGTGATTGTAATTTAAATCACTATTGATGTTTGGGATTTTTCAAGCATAATATTTAAAAATTAAATATTTACTTATAACAAATTTTAAAGCAGTAAAAACAATAATATAAACATAATATTTAAAAACAAATTTGTCAATTGACAAGAACAACAATGTTAAATGTACATACAAAATTTTCTATCATGATGAATTACATTCTAATTGACTAAATTCAATTATGTCGAATTTTAATCGTTTTGAAATATTAAATCTATATAATATTCGATTTGTGATTGTGACTTTATTATAAGTGTATATAAAACAAAAATAATTTAACTTTATCAGTTTTTATTTATCATTTCATAACATCATTATCGTAATGTTGTACCCCCTTATAAAAATCGCCTAAAATTACTTAACTTAATCTATTTGGAATCTAGAAGAGAAATTTCATATATTTTCTTTATACTACAAGTTATGAAAGACGAAATCTATTCACACTACAATAAAAGTATGGTGAATGCCCATGTCAATACTAGAACACGGTTTCGCTTAGAGAACATTTTTAATGCCCTTTATCATCGAACAAATTACGGGAAATATAAACCCATTAATAGGATGTTTATGTTATGCAATAAATATAAAAGCTACATTGATCTTTCATTAAGTAGAAGTCAAATTAAAAATGATTTGTTGCTATAATTCTCTTGGAATTGAATATTTGAGTTCGAGCTGTAATAGAACAGATAAATGGTTACAAAAAAAAAAAAAACACATTTTCTTATCATCACACTTAATAACCATTTGTTAATACGTAGTTCTAGTTTTCCCATTTCCTTCTATTTTTCTTTTAAATTGTAGAGTACTTTAGTTTAGAATAATTTTGTTAAATTAATATTAATTACTTTTATTTTTTTTTTTTTATTTTTTGTTTTTTTTTCTTTTAGTTTCAGACCTAATTGTAATCTGTTTGATCTAAACAAGAAATAAATAAATAAATTAATATACTAAATTTGACCATAATATCGAAAGTGATAAATGTTGAAACAAAATTAAAATATTAAAAATGTAACATAGCTAATTTAGTTTCAATTTAAAAGAGATGATATTAAATATCTTGGTATACAGTTGGACTAAAAATTACTGTTTAAAGCACATATAACTAAGACAGTCAATAAAATAGATCTATATATAAAAATGTTGTATCCAATGATAAATAAAAAATCCGGGCTAACTGTAACTAAAACAAACTAATAATATTTAAAGCCATATTTCGCAGTATTCTTTAGCGCTACGAGAACAAACTTAAATGTGCTACAAAAAAAAACAAAATCCAATCGTAAAATTAATCTTGGCTAAACCTTTTTATTTTTCCACCAATAGATTGCATAGCACAGCAAATATTAATACTGTTTCCGAACAAATAGCAAAGATATCGCCTGCCTTTCTAGAAAGCTGTATAAATTCAGTAAATCCGCTAATAAGAGCGATTGTAGATTAATCTTTTAGCAATTGTTTTTTTTTTATAATTAGGTTGGTTTTTAATTTTTAGGATAAAAATAAATTGATCAAAAAGGTTTTTACTTGCAATTTTTCCTTAAAAAATATGAATATTATTAATAGAAAAGTTCACGTTAGTCTAAGTAAATTAAAAGTCATAGGTGTAAATACATTAGTATAAGCTCTTAATTATTAAAATTAGAAATAAGAAAAATTGTAAAATGAAATTAAGGCATAATAACATAATAATAATAATAATATTTAAATAATTTAATTTAAAACCCTAAATAAATTTGTACCTATAATTAAAATAATTTAATTTGAAATACAAAGTTTTTTAATTAATATAATTAAAATTAAATTATCTACTGTTTTATTGTTAATATTTTAATTTTGATAGTATTTTATCATTTTCGATATTATGGTAAATTTCCCTAAATTAGGAATTATGTGATGTAGCTACTTATTTCTAGTATATTATTTTATCAATTTTAAAATTGTACTATTTTAAATATTTTTAATAATTATTACTATTACTATTTTTACTATTAAAATTTATTATTTTTTTTTTCTGTACAACCACAAGGAGGGTATTTTTTAATTCTATTAATTTGTAAAACAATGTTTACTAATTTTCATTTGTATATTTTTTATCTTTATCATTCACGATAGTGAAGTAAACTCGTTTTTGATGATGTGAAAATCAATTTTTTACACTTATAATTAAAACTGTTTTTACTAATCAATTTGTAACTGTTGTTTATTTGTAACTGTGTAACAATTTGTAACACATTTGATATTTAAATTTATATTGTAATAATTAGGTATGTACTAAATAATATTTATATAATAATGATCGAACTGATTTCGTAATTAACAATTTAATTAAGCTTCTAATAATTCCACTTTAATAAAATAATAAAAACACTCAATATAATTTAATTATTACGAAAAATTTACAAATATAATTTCATTATTATGAAAAATTAACAAAATAATAAAAATACTGAATATAATTTTATTATTATTAAAAATTAGTTTATGTATTTTTAATTTTTGAAAGTACTATCTAAGATTAGAGTATTAATAAATTATTTTGTAACTATTTATTTGTCTTAAAATATTTATTTTGTATACTGAAAATATACAAAATTTATAAATATTTACAGAACGTTTGAAATTAATTTTAATAAGTTTTTAATATTATAATTAGCTTACCTTTCAGTACAATATAATTTAAAAAATTTGTTTTCAGCTCACATTATTTTCACTTCAATTTAGATCGGTATATTTTGTAAATAAATCTATTTTTTTTTTTTTTTTTTTTTGTTAATTTATAGTACCAAAATATTGTTTTAAAACAATTTCTAAAAATTTTCATTTAACTCAAAAGTAATTTAGAAAAATTTATAATCAAAAAACTTTTATCAACACAAAAAATATTACAGTAATAAAATTATTTGAATAAAATTTTTGGCGCTAATTTGTTTTTACACCAATACCAAAAATATTACGTAAATTATTATATTCATTCAAAAAACAGTTATATATTATTACATATAAAATAACTTCGCTCCAATTTTACAAATTAAAATTGACGTCTACTTTCGTTGTGTTACGAAAGGAAACTAAATTATCGTGTATATTTACAAATCAATTTAAGGATATTTCTTCAATACGAAATATCAGAAAATTGCAACAAAATACATCGTATTGTAACGGTACAAATATTAAAAAGTAAAATCAAACAAACAAAAATTTATGTTGATAAGATTTTTTTTTTTTTTTTTTATTTTCGTGTTACATAGATTTTTATTATTATTGTTTTTACTGGAAAATGTTTAGCAACATTTCGAAATTATAATGATTGTGTATGTTATTAAGGTAAATTTTCTTCAAAATAAATTTTCGTAAATCAAAAGCAAAAAAAATTAAACTGGAAAGCACGAAAATATTTATCAAATTGATAAGGAGAAATTGAGAGAGAGAGTAAAAAAAAAGATATATAAATGAGAGCTTATTTGAAAGTTGAAAATTATTTTTCTCTTAATTTTTTTTATAGGAAAAAACATTTTTTTCAAAGAATGAAACTGTGTTGAAAAATATTTCGGTTGAATGTTTATTTTTAAGTGAACATGCGTTCTTTGAAATATTTTTTTTTTTTTTTTTTCAATATTATGGTGAGTTTTTCATTGGTTTTTTGAAACAAGATTACGAAACATTAAGATAACGGTATTTGATGATTGGTATTTGAACAGTTAACGGTTAAATGTTAATTTACCGAATACAAACGAGAGAAGTATGGTGACGATATTTTTTCATTTAGTATAGTAAAAATTCAGTACAAATAAACTATGATTAAAATTTGGAAAATTTGGTTATAAATGTTTTTTCTAGGATTGTAAAATTATAGTCAATATGAAAAATTGTTAAAAAAATTTTTTTATGACGATTTTTTTGTTTTGTGATGACAGTATTTTATTTATTATTATTATCATGATTTTCATAAGTCAATTTGAATTTGTTTAGAATAAGTTAGATATATTAAAAATTATTTAAGAATATCAATTATAAATTAATACCTACTTTTAATTTTACTAAATGTGGTCCTCTTTATTTTATAACATAAAAATAGTCCTTTTAATTTAACTGGACTAGATTTTGTTATTTATAACATTATAACATAATCTTTATTTTTAAAACATAAAAATAGTCCTTTTAATTTAACTGGACTACATTTTGTTAAATTAAAAGGAATAATTTTATGTTATAAAATAAAGAGGACCACATTTAGTATTATTATGTATTCAGTTTAATTTTATAATATAAAAATTGTCCTTTTAATTTTACTAAATGTAATCATTTTAATTTTTTTCTATAAAAATAGTCCTTTTAATTTTACTAAATCCTACGCATTACAGTCTTGTACCCAACTTTGTCGACTATTTTCAACAATTATACAAATATTTTACTCTAATATTTTTTTAAAAATATTTTCGTTTTAAAAATAATTTAATAAAAACAATATCAAAACATTTTCAATAAATCAAAACATATCGTACTTAACCACACTAGAGTAAACAATTGAGATATTTGATATGTAAACATTTTTTGGAAAAGCTTTATTAAAAAAAATTTTTAAATTCAATTTTATATTTTAATATCCTATAAAAAAAAAAAATTTGAATTAAAAAATTTAAAGTTCAATGACTGCAATCCTTTGAATAATTCAATATTGAAAGTTCAACATACTTACCATTTTAAGTTTTTGCTTATTGCTATCATAAAACTTAACAAATACACTAATTAAAAACAACAAAATAAAAAACAACATTATTTTTTTCTAAAGAAATCAAGCTTTTAATAGTAAAAAAAAAATTTCTAACCTCATTTTAATATTATTTATTTTGAAAATAGAATGATAATATATTATATTATATACATATATTTAATATATATAATATAGCACACCTGTTGCAACAATATCAACTTACCAGAGTTATAATATCTGCAGTAATAATGAAAATTAAATAAATTCACCATAACTGTAAAAAAAAATTTCTCTTAAAACTTGCTATAAAACTATAATTATTCACCATAAAAGCACAAACATTTTCATTTAAATTTGAAATTGTTGAATATAAAATATTTTATGGAAAATAAATTTCGTCCTTGTTTTTAATTTAAATTCAGCATAAAATATTTCATATACAATTTGTATTTTCATCTCTTATCATTTTAATTTCATCACAATTTTCATATCAAGTAAAGTTTTACAACTCTCTCTGATTAAAGAGAAAAATTATTATAAAAAAATGCATGAATTAGTTCCAGTAATATTAGCTTCATGGACGAATATTTACTTAAAAATAATAATAATAATAATAATAATAATAGAAAAAAATCCAAATATTTTCACCACACATTCGTAAAATGTAAATATTATATTATAATATAAAATTATCCTGTTAACTTTCTGAATTTAGCTGTTATATCCTTGCCGTAAATATATTTTAAGGAAAGCAAAAAAAAAAAAAAAAAAACATTTTTTTCTAGGTTAGTACAAAAGAAAAAAATATATATATATATATATATATATATATATATACATATATTCGATTTTGAATGTTGTATTTTATTTCGTTTTTTTTTTTCATATTCGCTGACAATTCTATATTTTTCTTGCTCTCTCATAATTTCTAACCAAAATCAAAAGTTAGTAATTTCGGGATCGACAGGATGTAAGCACACGTAATTGTGTAGAACGAGCGGTTCGGACGAAATATAAAATAAAAATTTAGTGAAGAAAATGAAAATTTTTGTTTTATTTTTTTCTGTTTAGTTGTAATTTATTTTAATTAATTTTTTATAATTTTTCTTGAAATATTCAAAATTTTATTTTGTAATGTAAAAAAAATACCCAAATTTCGGTGTGTACAAAATTGAAAATAATATGAAATAAGAAAAAAATGTAATTGAATTGTAGTGAAGTTATTGAAAAGAGAAAAGTGTGATTATTATCAAAATATTACAATAAAATTCTAATAAAAATAAAGTAATTTTAGTTTTTTTTGTATAACCATAATTAAAATAGTTTAAATTTTAAATTAAAATCTAAATATAGAAAAGCGTAAAATTTACATGAAATAAATATAAATTTAAATGAAAAATAATTTTCATACAAAAAAAAATTTAATGTTACCGGAGAGAGACAAAATTAACAACAAAAATTTGCCTTAATTTAACGGTTAATTATTTTTGTTGTTGTCACTTACAAATCGTAAGATTATACAGTTACCATTGAATGGAAACGCAAAAAAACAATAAATACAAACGACAAGCTTTTTTAACGGAATATTTTCCATTCAGTATTTTTTTGTTGTTGTTTTGTTTCTCTTTTTTTTTTTTTTAATATTGTTTAATTTTTACTTACCTTGGTTTTTGTTTGTTTATTTTCTAGATTTTTTTTTTGTTTTTCGTATTTTACGGTCATTTATACGGTTAAAATGAAAAAAGGATATAATATGTGTATTTTTTTCACCTGTATAATATATATACATACATACATATAACCTACTTTTAATTTTTTTTTTCATTTTGATTTATTTTTATTTGAATTTAATATAATATAAATATAAATATATATATTATGTATATGTATGAGTAAATAAGTTATTAATGTGCAGGTTAAAAGAATTTGTAAAATGTAATAGAAAAAATTTGTTTATTTTTTAGGTAGAAAAAAAAAAGTGAAAAAATGCTATACAGTTGAAAATTTTTAATATTTCATTAATAAAAGTGTATTACAGTAGTTATTCTATAAAATAAATAGAAAAGAAGAAAAAAAAAGAATTAAAGTGAACTTAATGAAATTATTAGAAGTGTTTATGATAATTATCTATAAAAATATATAAAATTGAAATATTGAAATATATAGAGCTAAGTATATGAAACGTTAGTTAAAATCTATACAAAAAATTACATAAAAAGTTAAGCTTTTATCAATCAAACAAATTAGTAATAAAAAAAATATAATATTATATTAAAAAAAGGACTTCGATTAGATTTTGTGATATATTTGAAATTATCTATTATATTCATCATAATATATTTTATAATAATTAATTTTTAATTATAATAATTATTTATTGATAAAAGAAAAAAAAATAGATAAAGAAATTATATGTTTAATATATTTAATATATTTTTTGTTTTAACAAAGCAAGAAAAAAAATAAAATAGTTTTTACCTATATTGTAAAGTGAATTTTTATAAAAATATATATATAGATCTATTATATATAGTAAGATAAATTTACGTGTGTAATTAATTAAAAAAAAAAAATAAATTCAATTTAGTTTATAATAATTAATATAATTTAAAGAAATATATATAATAAGGTGTAAATTTATAATAATTATCAGGTTGTATAATATTAAATAGGTGTAAATAATTTATAAAAGAAAATTAGTTTTTAAAGTTTTTTATACGAAAGGTTTGTTTTAAAGAAAATTCAATTTATTTTGTATTTTTTCATAAAGAAATTTCATAAATTTGTTGTTATTTTTTTTTCGTATAATGTTAGAAATATAATTATATCTTGTTACACTATAAAGATATTATTTTTTGTGAAATGGAATTACGTACAATTTATATTATAATATATAGATAGTAAAATAAATTAATTAATTGATATTTGGATAATTAGAAAAAAATTATTTTCACAACATATGAAAACAGATGGAAAATAATTCGTTACAAATTTATTTTCAACCGGTTTTTTGCTATATCCTTCATATAGTTATATGTGTTTTGTAATGGCGACTTATAATTGGAAATTATATATATTTTTTAAGCGTTTTAATCCATTAGTTGTCATGCATATGTATTTGACATAGTTTTACATATAATTGAAATTTTGTGACCACATTTGAAATTATTTGGTCAGTGATTGATGAATTTAATCTGGTTTCATTCATTGAAATTAAGTACGAGTTAAAATTATATTTTATTTAGTTCGTCTGTGATAATTATTATAAAGTTAGTATAACTTTGTAAAGCAAAATAAAAAGAGAAGTTATTGATATACAAAATGATTTTTTATCTATTTACCTATGATTTGAATAGTGTATTGTTAAGAGCCACTTTAACAAATTATTTTAGTGAATGTTAGAAACTTCGATTAAAGAAATGGAAATTTTATATTTAATATGAAATGGAATATTATATTTAATACTAAATTTAATCTACATATAAGAATTCCTACTTTTTATATGAAACAAATTATTTTTATGATAAAATATCTATTGAATATCTGCCTTTGCTCTGTGTATGCAACTTGTTCCATTTTAAAATCTAAACATTTTTATTATTAAATTATAATAAAAATTCTATTAAATATTTGCTCTATGTATGCAACAGCCTAACTTTTAGTAGTAAGACTTCTCCATTTCAAAACCTGAACTATCTGACATATCATATGAAGAAAAATATTCTGGGTGTAATTTATTGTAATAATTAAATCATATATGCTTAAGGACTCAGATGCACCTATATAATTGAATTAATGCGGGTAATCACAATAAGCCCATTTCTGGAAATGATTTTAGAGCGAGGATGATATTTAACTATTAATCTAATTACCTTTATTATTCTTAAAATTAGTATATTGTATTGTGTTACAAAGAGTTCTGTATTCCATACATAGATTGAACATAAAACTGTATAATATGAATTAATTCTTATCAAGCATAATTTAGTGAAAAATTTTAACAACACAGCATTTTTTTTATGTAACATTAAGAACATCCTTTTTGGAAAATCAAGATTTTATTCAAAATAGATTAAAGATTTTATTAAAAAAATATATTTCGAAATTTTTTTTAAAGTAGGCAGTTTTAAAGTATAGTAAAGTTTATCATAAATTAATGCCAAATAAAATAGGAGATCTTACATGTCATTATACTGAACACTTGTAAATTTCTCAAAAGGATATTAACAAAAATAGTATGCAAGGTTTATGTGTACCCCTCTTTTATGTTGACCAGTCGTAAAAATTGATTAACATTCATTAGAGTTTTGAACAAAATTAGTATAAATGCAAATTAATGTAAAAGTTAACAAACTGAAAATATTTCTAATCAAGTAATGATGTGGTTTTTATGGTTTTATTTAATTTTAATTTTGAAATTTAATTTACGAAAATTTAATTTAATATATAGTTACCAATATACCCTAAGTTGTTTATTTCAGCATTTCTGGTATTTCATCTAACTGGTACCAGAACAAGTAGTAGTTTTTTTAATAGAAGATTTTGTAAGTAGTACCAATACGGATATACTGATACTTGGAACTAAATGGTACTGGTCGGCACAACTATTTTACTCTATATAATTTCTAACACAACTATAATTTCTCTAGTGCCAGTCTTGAAATAAACTAATATCAATATGTCGTGTTAGTACTTCAAATATGCAGTAATTAGCTAAAATACTAGTACTGAGCACCGCCGTTTTATATCAATTAGGATTAGTGAAGATTATAAAAAGATATATTGTTAATATTAGTACGTCCCGTCTACGTACGTACGTCTCTAGAAAACCAGTATTATTTGTATTTTCTAGTTTTTGCTATGTAAAACTATCAGTACAGTTAATATTTTGTAATAGTGGATACATATCCACTATAGATGTTTATCCACTAATACAAAATGATATGTAATTCGGATAAATAGTATTAACTAATCTTACTACATGTATAGTACACTGATGATGTCCAATACTATGTTTCTTCCGGGACATTTTTTTAAACCAATATAAGCCATACTTGTACTGATTTTGGAAAAAAAACGGTCTTGCAAGCCTTATGTGCTAAGAAATTGTTTCAAATAAAAACAAAAAAAAAAACAAGATTTTAAATTGATAAAAATATTTTTATTACTGTATAAGCAAAATTAGTTGAGGCTTTCAACAAGATTGAATTACTAGTTTTTAGCTAATTCTGACTACTAGCATCAAAATTTCGTTTGACTAACAAGCTTTTAAAAAAATTTATTTTTTCCAAAAAAAAAAAATCCTTTGGTTATTCTTGAGATTTTGTTTCGCAAGATATTTTAGATAGTTCAATATTAAACCTTTTGATTTAGTCATGCTACATTAGCTGTATTCTTTTCATCTGGTTCAAGGTTTAGGTTTAATTAAATTCAAAAGTACGATATAGCTTAATGATGTGAATAATTTTTTTAAGTTGGCAAACTTGTTCAGTGAATTATCAAAAATTTCTATTGCAAAACTATGCAAGTGCCACTCATGACCAGTAGCATTACTAAATATTTGAGACCTGTATAAAAACCAGATAAATATGTGGATTTTCAATTGTTATTGTATTTTCATATTAAATGGTTTACCTCGACCTTGAACCGAATGAATAGAACACAGCTATTATTGTACTTAATTTTTAATTTTTCTTTTAGAAATCGATAAAATCTTAAATGAATTCCGGAATGTGCCTACTATTATTTTACTCATTATGAGTTTGGTACTTCAAAAATAGTGTTCGTACTGGCGGTAATACTGATTTAACCTAGATACTAGATACTGATTGATGATGTTCAGTACTAGCAATTTGCTTGGCTACTGAACATTTTATTTATCAGTCATACTCAGTTGAAATTTTAAAATACATTTTGAGTGATTATTTTTCTTTATTAATACTACTTTACAAAATACTAGTATTGGTGGCCACAAGTATTTCCCAGTATCAGTCTTGAAATAAAGTAGTCCCAACATGTCGCTCTGATTCTTAAAATATTTAGTAACCAGTTAAAGTGATTAGATTAATAATCTCAGACTTTACATATAAACTAGAATATCTTCAATACCGTATGCACTAGCACCACAGCTTAACTGTTACGAAAATGAACATTTAGTATTTCTGTTTTATAAACAAAAAAAAATTAATATTTTTTTAAAATTACAAAAATTTTTGATCGGTAAAAAATTATAATCAAAATACTGCGAAAATTGAAATAGGTAAAAATTGTAATCATTGTCTGGCTAATATTAAAGATTTAAACAGTTTTTGAAATAATTTATTCACGGAATTCTGATAAGTAGATAAATAAAATCTGTAAGTAAATAGATATTAGAAAATAGTTTTTATTTGTATTTGTATTTGTAAATGCATGGTCATGCGACCACCTATGCATCACATATTCATTATGACATAACTAATTTATAGCTCGATTTAACTGGTTTACTTCCAAATGATTAGTATCTATTGTGTTGTATTTATTTATTTATTTAACAGTAGACCTGCAAATAAATCTGAGGCCAACTACAGACCCTTTTCCCTTTGAGAATAGTTTTGTGTTGATACATTTTTTTTTTTAATTTGTGACATTTTTAAAAAATTTCAGATATCAAATTTTTTTGTTGTAAATTAAATATTGAACGTTTTTGATTTTTACGTTTGATTTAATGAAATTTAATGAGATTTTGATATATGGTTTGGGATATAAATTTGAGATGATTGAAAAGTTATTAATAAAATATTTCATAAATTGAGTGGTACAAAATTACAAGTGGAAAAGTCCATATGCAGAACAATTTTGTGTTTACAAGCCTATATGTAGAACAATTAACAAGTCCGTCTAGGACCATTTTTCGTAAATTACAAAAAAATAAAAATTAAACGTTTTCAGCAATGGTTTTTCATAATTTATCGATTTTGAAATAAAGCTTTGTTTATTTAAATTTTGTAAAATATTTAAAAATGTAATAATATAAAACAATGACGTTATTTAAAATTAAATTGAACTTATTTTTAATTATAATATAAATATATTATTATAAATATATTAAAATTTGAAACTAAACCATGAAAATAATGGATTTTATTAGTGAATTACTTGGATTTAACGATATTTATAAGTAACCATATATACAGATAGCTGAAACAGCAGTAGTTTATTATAATACATTTATCTCTTTATCTCTTCCATGCTTCAGGATTTCGATGATAACACAAAAATTATGAATCAAAATAAATAAATGGGTAAACTATGAAAAATCTCACTCGTTGAATTCAAAATCACAACACTTATGACTATAATAATAATAAATTGCAGTAATTAACGTTTTTGAATTCTCTCTAAAAATGTTTGTGAATTACAATCAGTATGGAGATTGGTTGGGCTTTCAAAATAAATTTAATTTGCCAAATAAAAATATATATAGCAGCTAGGTATTTTAATTGTAATTATAGAAATGTGTGTTTTTCAAATTCAATCGTTTTCGAAAATATCGAATTTTTATACTAACCTATTTTTTGTAACTTATTTATATTTTCAGTGGATTTGGCCTTATTTTGCTATAAAAATCGTATTTAAAGTTAAAAATATTGTCATATGTATGAAAAATAGTGTACTTTCAATTTTTCTAAAATATGGAGGTGTCGAATTTTGTTAATATACCACCAATGATTATGTTATAAGTTCTCAAAAATTTTAGATTTTTTATAGACCCTATCCTAAGCTGTTTGGTCTCATAGTTTTTTTTAATTCGGTGTCAATTCATTATCAATTAAGTTTAATTCATATTTAAATCAATTCAAAAATAAAAAAATTAATTTTTTTTTTTAAATACTAAAATTAAATACTAAATTAATGACTTAAAATTAATATTTTACTTAAGAAAGAAAAGAAAATAAAAGAACAAAAAATGCAATAATTACTTAAATTAAATGTGCTACAGTATATCTTACAAAAATAATTTTTATATTATCTACTTAATTTTCTAAAATATATTTTATGATTTGCTTTTTAAAATAACAAATATTATTAATAATTTTATATTCTTTTGGCAATTCATTATACAATTTCAGACAATTATAAAAGCAGTTTTTTTTTTATTTATTTTTTTTTAGTTTTGAACAGTGTTAAATAAAAATTGGCCTTATTTCTAGTATTATAATTATGTATATCAACCATTCTATTCAAAATTAAATGATGTTTTATTAAATTATTCACAATTCTGAAAGCAGTGGTGTATAATTCCAGCATACAGATATTTTCAAAACTTATATATATTGATCTGAATACAAAGACCTGGTCGGGGGATCTTGGATAATAGTGTATAGCTTTAATAGTCTTTTTGTGCAGTACATCAATACTGTTTAGCGCACTTTTTGGGGCTTTACACCAGATCGGATTAAGATATGTTATGTTGGACAAAATATATGAGGAATAAATAATGTGTAATACCGTTTTTGAGAAGTATTTCCGTAGTCGTCTTAAAATGCTCGTTCCACTTTATTTTGCTATCTAAGTATTAATCCTAAATAATTAAAGTTTTTGACTATTTCTATTGAGATGTTATTATGGAAAATACCAAAGTTCTGTGAAAACGTTTTATTTTCAAATAATAGAATTTTGGTTTTTTTTTATATATTTAACAGGAGACGGTAGCCATTTATCAATTATAGTGAAATCATATTGAATTTAATTTTTAGATCTTCCTCACTACATTCCAAATATTTCACTACATTCCAAATATTTCAGCGCCGCGTCATCAGCAAATAGCTGTCTTGACCCTTTAAGAGGTAATCGTGAAATATCATCGATATACAATTTGAAGAGAGTAGGCCCCAGAATAGACCCCTTATGTACTCCTTTTTTAATTGTTTTCGATTTGCTTAGTTTGTCATTAATTCGAGCTTTTTGTTCACGGTTCCACAAATAGGATTTGAAGAAGATAACCTGGTTTTAGCTAAAATTCAATGAGGATATTTTATGGAATAAACTTTCATGGTTCACTCAATCAAAAGCTTTTTGAAGATCGATGAACACAAAACCTACATATTTCCCACTATCTGTTGATTTAGTAACAAAATCTGTTAGACCAAGAAATGCAGAGGTGGTGTTGGAGTTCCTCTCAAAACCATACTGTTCATCATGTAAGATGTGATTATTTTTAATAAATATGTCTAATATATTTTTTATAACTCTTTCACAAATTTTAGAGAACGCACTTAAAATTGAAATCGGGCAGTAGTTTGATCTCTCTGTAGCAGAGCCATTTTTAAATATAGGTATAACGATAGCAGTTTTTAGGCATTGTGGAAATGTAGAAGTTTTAAAGGAAATATTTATAAATTTAACTAAGAGTGGAAGTAATCGTTCTAAATATATTTTTAAAAATTTAGTAGATATGTTATCGTATCCAGTCGTTCTTCACCATTGGTTGGAGTTAAATTAAAGAGAGAGTGAATATTTCTTGATATTTGATTCAAGTATTCATAGTATATTGGATTTTTAAAAATATTGAGTTCCTCAGTAATATTGGTGAAAAGTTATTCATTGTATCAGCTATGTCGTCTTCATTAATAATAGTAATGTTGTTACATTCCAGCATTTTAATGTGATTAGAGGTATTCAGAGTATGTTTGTTAAACATGACGTTTTTGTAGACGTCCCACAGTTTTTTACTGTTATATGGATCTCGAGAAATTTCATTTGAATAAAAATTCTTTTTGGCTAACAAAATAAGATTTCTTATTTCTTTTCTACAGTCTTCAAAAAGTCTTTTGACGCGGGCATTCTTCGGGTACTTTTTAGTATATTTGAAGTACGGTTCACGAATTTTAATTTTTCTTATTATTTCTTTTGTCATCCACTGATTTTTTTTTTTGCTACTTATTCTAATAATTTGTGTGTTTTCTTCTATTAAAAGATTAAGGTCAGATACAAAGTTATTAAAGTTGTTATATGAGTCAAGTTTTGCCCAAAAGCAATTTCTTTCTATATTTTCATAGTTTAAGATGGTTTTAAATTCTCTGGGTTTTTCCCCAATAGGTTTTTGATCAATGCTTATAAAAAACTGTTGGTGGTCTGATAAGGAGGTATCTAAGATATATTTGAATTTGATCATGTCAGATTCTGGTAGCATATTTTTCACTTATTTTGTTGTATATGACAAACCCATTACTAAGTAAAGTGCTAGTGTAATTTTTTTATATCTCGATTGTTCGAGTTTAGTAGATTTAAATTGAAATCTCCTATTATTAATGAGTTAGCATACTTAGAAGTACATTCATCTAACTTATTAAGGAAATCATTCACATTTGTATTGTGTGTACTATATATACATATATATGTATGCCTTGTTTAACAATTTGACCCCTTGAAAATTTGATTGTTGAAGTTCCTCTTCAAAAACTAATGTACTAGATATTACATACTATGACTATATATTCATTCATCATCATTGTCCCGTAACATCATCCGTGAGACATAGGGTGGAATCTATATAGTCATTGATACCACTTAATTGTAAATATTTTGTAATAAATTTGACTTCTATTTTATATTTTTAATAATTAACTTCTATTACATTTTTCATGAGTTCTTTCAAGTTTTAAATTTCCAATTTGTATAAAACACTATCCCATATCTATACACAATAAAACAATTTTATTAAAATTATTTGATAGTAAAATCAATCCCCTTTTCATTAATAAAATAAGAAAATCTATTAACCTTACATAATTATTTTATACGATATTAAAAGAGATAAACATTAAAATCTAAAGATAGTAAACCGAAAAAAAAAAAAATTCACCTTGAAAACAAATTAACAACTTTATTTTACTTTAAAAATAAATTAATTTGCCCTCCAAATTTTATTATTACAATTATTTTCATTTAAAGTAGGTTTAATTGGAATTCTTTAATATCTTTAATATACATAAGTATATCTTTCAGATACATTCTAAAATGTTTTATATTTTAGGAATAGAAGTGAAGAGAGTTGTAAAAAATTGTTACCATATAACAAAAAGTTGTAAAAAAAATAATAGTCATAAAAAAGTGTAACAAATACCAAAAGTAAGTTACTTCTTAGAAAGAAATGTGAACAAAACAAAAAAAAAAGTGTATAAGTAAAAAAAAACAATATTCAAGAAGTTATTGTCCTCTTAAGTTATCGTTAACTGAATAAAAATAAAATAAGAAAAGAAAAAAATACCAATTGTTGTAGCTGTATATACCTAGGTTGTTAGGCATGTGCTCTTTTTACTGTTTGTAATTGTGCAAAAATGTTTTATTCTTAATATTAGAAAAAGCAGTTAATTTTAACTTCATTAAGTAATTTATATATTTTTATTTTGTTTTCGTTTTTCAGGATATCCTTTTTCGGTTTATTGTTGTTTGTTTGTTTTTTTTTTTGCTTATAAAAATAACAAAAAAAAAAAAAAATAAAAGAAAAATTTTTTGTTTTTTATTTCAAAAATTGTTAAAGTAGGAAATTTTGTTATTTACCTGTAGGCGTATAGGATAATTAAATGTAAATTTAGGTAAAAATGAACTCTAATTAGGATAGGTATAGGTAGGTACATATTATATTATTTTTTTTTTACCAAAAAAAAAGTTATTTTAAGCGTGTTGTTACTGTGACGTAGTAGATGTTAATGTTAATAAAAAATCGTATTAAAGTTTAACATTTAAATGTAAATTTTATAAATGTGGTAAATATTTTTGTTACTTTACTTGTTTCAAGCACTTTCTGGGTCTGGATTAAAATTGTCCTATAATTATTACGTGTAGATTCTCTACTAGAGTTGGATATTTTAATTTAATAATTTATCTAATACAACGAAGATTTGATTTTTCTCGTTGATATTTTCTTAGAGGGCTTGGATTAGGATATTTTATTTTGATGGAGTATTTTTATCCGTTCACTATACATAATCTATAGTTAGTGAATGTAAATTAATTTGCATTTTTTGATTAGGTCAATGTCATTAAAACAATTGATTTATAATTCGTTTACTGTATACTAAGTATCGGCTACTGTTTGTATATGAAAAAAAATCAATCATTTATTTTAATATAAATTTTCTAACTTCAAACACATATGTAAATATAAAAACATCAACTAAACAAAAACCCTTTTTTCATAAACAACAAACATTTTTCATCCATATTAATTTTTTTCAAATAAAAAAAAATTTTATTTTTTAAAGTAAAAAATAATTGAGTGAAAATAATTTAATGCATACCAACCTATACAATAATTTACCTAAATTTTATTCTCAATTTAAATAAACTTGGTGTCTATTTATATTATTCATCCATAATATGCAATAAAATAAACTTTTAAAATATTCAAAACAATATTTAAATATTATAAAAATTTATTGCGCAAAATTTGTTATTATCTTATATATCTATATTATATAATTATACAATTAATATAGCTATAGTTAGCTATTTTGATAGAAAAAAAAAACAGAAATTTGCATAATTTATGTGTTCAAAAATCACACTTAGTTACCTACCTATACGTATAATAATATCTAATTTATATATATACAATATACATATATGTATAATTTATGTATTATTATTAGTAATCAATTCCTTTCAATTGTTTTTGTTATTCATTTATTTTTAATCCTTTTAATATTTTGTGATAAACTACACCTAAATAGTAGAGTTAAATACGTGAACAAAAGGTTAATTGTGGTGAATTTTTAATGAAAATATGACTTTATAAATTGACATAATTTTGATGGGCTTTAATTTACCAGAAATAAAAATATCAATTTATAAGTATTATATAATATGTATATATATATATATAATATTATGTATAATATACGTAAATAATTAACATTTTATTTATATATAATTAAATATGAAATAAATAGGATTATTTAATATTTTATAAAAGAATTTGGTTATAATTGGTTTTATGAAAATTAAATTAGATAAAATTATGAATAATAAGAATAAAAACAAAAACAAAATTGAAGTGAAAATTATGTCAATTTCTAATTTTATATTTCAATTTATATATAACGAAATTATGTGTATAGTATAAATATGTATATAAGGTGTAATATGATTGTTTTTTTTTTTTTTAAATATTATGGATTAAATTTTATCTAGAATAAAAATCGAAATGTAATTAAAAAGTAGCATTTTGATAATATCTAATTAAATCGTTCATTTTGAATAATATAATCCTGTTTTTCCTGTTTTTTTTTTTTTGTTTTACTGATAATCTAAAAAACGAATTTGAATTAGAATTTTCAGTTATATTTAATTTTATTTTTCGTTTAAAAAATATAAATATTCTAATTTTAATTCAAATATTATGTAAAATTTTATTTTAGATAAGTATATGTAGGTACAGAGTGTTTCAATTGCAAACAGTTATTTAGATCGAATTGAGATTTTGGTTTAAATATATTTTTTTTTTGTTAAGCCACAGTTCTTTTAACAAATCATTTAGATTAAAAGAACAATTTAAATTGTATATAATTATTATTATTTTTTATTAAATATAATTTAAATTAAACATAATAGTAATTTACAATCAATAGCTAGCTGCCAATAATTATATAATTATAAAAAATCTATGTAGCTATTGTGAGAAATGTTTAGATTTTTGTTTATCAACATTGATTGCATAAATCTATTTTTAAAATTATATTATTCGATCGATTAGATTATTCGAGCTAAATGATGTAGGGTTGTGGTTATATTATTTGACTAATAATTATTGGAAGGTGTTGGTTTAAAACCCGATTTAGGGCATGTATGCTTAATTTATTAGTAAAAATAATGAAATTTTTCTATCTAATATTTTGTTTAGAGTATAATTTGTTTAGTACTAAAACTCATCAGTACTTTTTTATTTTAGATTTTTAATTCATTTATTCATATTATAGTAAAATACAATACTTAAAAATATACATTTACTAAATAAAAATTATTTCATTTATTATATTTTATTAAATATTAGAATTCTTTACAATTATAGTACTGTGATACCTATGCAAATGTAGCTAGTTGAATTTATAAACTAAGTGTAAATTTTGAAGATCTAAACAAATTACACTCTAAACAAATATTAGGCAGCAAAATTTCATTATTTTTACGAATAAATTAAACACACATGCGTTGAATGGGATTTTAAACCTTCAACGTGTAACTATTATAAACTTTTGAACCTATTATAATAAAATTAAACGCAATCTGGACTTTTTCATTTAAAATTTTCTTTTTTTTTACTCAATTTATTTTAAAAATCTGTTCTTAATATTATATTCTGTAAGAGCTTGTAAGCTCATTTGAGCGAATAATAAATTAAATTAGATAAGTAAAAATATATTAAATTGTTGAGAAATTTTTTTTTCCCTTTGGCAAGATCTCATCCAGTATAGGTACTGAAATCTTTCATATGCAATAATTAAATTACTGGCTATTGAGATATATTAAAATTACATTGTTTTAATCTGAAATATTTTTGATCCTTGATGTGCTAGTGATTATTAGAATGTAAATACAATTAATATAAGCTAAATAAAATTTAAATAAATACACCATGTTGTGATGGTTGAATTTATTTTTTCAAATTTTTATATTTATTAAGTTATCTATTTAGTTAATAATATTATCGTAAAATTTGTGTTCATGGAGCAAATGTGAGATTTGTGTTAGTGTAGCAAAATTCAAATAATTATCGATTCAGGATATTTTACATTAAAAAGTGAAATGAAATTATCCAACAAACACTCTGTATATTATTTTTATATTATCTATATTAAATTTAAAATTTTATTGCTAAATATAGTTAAAACAAAAAAAAAATTGCTAAAATAGTTAGTTATAATAATAATTATGTTCTTTAAATATACTGTCATAATATTTCAGGATAACATAAATTTAATTTTACAGTAACATGCTCATATTTGACATTATCAATAATAATTATTGTTCCACTTAAAATTAAAATTATTATATATATATATATATATATATATATATATATATATATATATATAGTTGGAATGTGTCATTTTAACAATTTTAATCAAATATTTTCATTCTGAATTATTTATAATATTATTATTTTAATATAATATTATGCTTTAAGGTATAAATTTGATAATACACAATATTTGGAGTTATATCTAGACTATTTTTGGAGTTATTAATAGACTATGTTAGCCTATTTGTGAGCATTGGCTGTCTAATTAATAAATTTTTTGTGTTGTTTTTTTACTTATAATTTTTTTTATTTAGAATTTCAAATGACATATGAAGTGATATTTAAACGATATGAATTTGTTTTCACATTTTTGACTGGAATGCCAAAAATGTGGCAGGTATGCGGTGCAAATATACACATTAAAATCTTGTATATTTACTATGTGTTAAAAATTGTTACCGTATATTTATTTGTCGATAATTCTCAACTGGAGTCTAATTAATTGTTTGTGTATTTTTTTTTCTTTTTTGAATTGTGGATATGATGTGAAGCTATCGAAGAAAATGCGGGCCTACAAATACCTAATCTGATCATTGTTTCAAAATTTTCTTTTGCAATTGTTAATTTTTGAGTATGTATTTAAATGCCTTGTGGTCCTATACAGTGTTTATGTTGTCTACTATATTATATTTCATTACTGAATTAAAATCTGATGAAATTCTGAGTAATGAAAATTTGAAATTGAATCAAATGATTTAGTATTGAATCAAAATCGTTGGAAGTTGGAACAGCTGATCGATAAAAAATTTGGTGCTCATAACCGAATTTATCGTTATATGCATTCACCTTCAAATGAAATGATTTATGTAAAAAATATGCTCTACAAATAGCATAAGCGACAGCTACTACTGAAAAAAGTTAATCTGATAGTCTTGTCGTAAATCTGAATTTGTTTTAAAACCACAAATGAAAATTAATGCACCATGAGCAGTTACGAAATTAAAATCCTCATTATGAAAATAAATTTGGGAAAAGTTAGTTAAGAAGCATTGAAATTTCGATATACGTGTGTCGATTAAAAATTCTAATTTTTGGGGATTCTGAGGAAGATATTGTATCGGCGTAGGACTTAATGACCATATCCGAAAGGTAACTGGAATTACTAATTTTCCAAAAATATATATTTTTAGTGGTGCATCTTATCCTTTAAGGATGAAAAGGACATTTGAAAGTATTTTTATTGTTTTGATGATTTTGCATAAAAACCGTTATATATGTTGATCGATTCGATATATGTATATTCAGTTATATGTTCTAGAAAGATAACGGTCTGGAGCATATTTTAACATTTATCTGATGATGATAGGTTCTGCCGTTTTGGAGATATTGTAGTTCAAAGTAGAAAATTTTGTATATATATATATATATATACTGTTAGAAATGTATCTTTTTTTTACTATAACTCATGCTTACATACTTTATGTATAACTGAATATACATATATCTAATCGATCAACAGATATAACGTTTTTTATACAAAAACATCAAAACAACAAGTATACTTTCAAATGTCCTTTTCGTCCTTAAATGATAAGATGCGCCACTAAAGATATATATTTGTGGAAAGCTAGTAATTTCAGCTACACTTCGGTCCTACGCCTATACAATATCTCCCTCAGAAGAGCCAATAATAAAATGTAAATACAGCAACAACAACCAGATCAACCCTTCTTTTTGGGCTTGAATTTCGATTTAGCTTAAAAGTTAACATTTGACGATATCTAAAGTCTTAAATCAAAATTGAAATTCAAAATCCAATATCTTAAAGGTTTTTATTAATTAGAAAAAAATTCATTTTTCCAAATTTTAAAACAAAATTATTTAAAATTTTTCAATATAATTTCTCAGAAAATATTTTCAATTTATTTTACAAAATAAAAAAAAACAATATTTTAATTACCATTTTCCATTTCACTGCCAATGTTACATAACTATAAAGTGGAAAAAAAAATCGTATAATAAACTTTATGAGTCATTAGATTAATAGTTAAATTACTCAAAATGTGAAATCGACACACACACACACAAGATGAGAGAAAGAAAGAGTAGAAAAGATAGTAAAAATATGAAAATTAAAAAAAAAAAAGTTATTCAAATATTTCCTTATAAAAGTCATAAAAATTAAATGCATAAAATTGTACAATAATAAAATTAAGAATTACAAAAAAAAAAATATATATTCCTGCGAGTTTGTGTTTTTTTTTTGTTTTTTTTTTTTTTTAATAAATTTCCATTCTAGTTCTGTTTTATAAATTTTTAAACTTTTGCAATTGCAAAATTTACCATAATAATTTTTTCCTTATCTTACATATACATACATACATAGATACATGTATTATAAGTGTATTAAAAAGATATTCTTATGTGGTAAAGTGTACCTATCTCTGCATAATATTAGAATACACCATATTGGATGGATAATCGTTTTAAATAATTTCGATGTTAGTATTTTGAATTTCAGTTAATTTCCGTGAATTTTTCCGTATTTTTGGTTTTTTTTGTTTTTCTTTTTTATAATTTTCATTTTGTAAAATGGAAATTTTTGCTTATATCATCATTATCATCATCATCATCATCATTATCATAGTCATCATCATTTTCATTGTAATCATTAGTTTTTATTAACTTTGCTTGAAAAATAGCTATAGCTAGCTATCTAGAGTATAACTACTTCTATTAAAAATTTTATTGAAAATATGCGTGCATAGGTGTGTGTGTGTGTGTGTGTGTATGTCGTCCTTATGCATTTTGAAAAACTTTTAACTGCCATAATAAAGATTACTTTTATTATAAAAGTTATTAGAGAACTTTTGCATTATTTCATTAAATTCTTTCCTCCTCTTTTTTTGTTGTTGTTGTTTTTGTTCTTTTTTTTTTTTTACTTATTAAATTCCATTTCTTAATATTTAATTTATTTTTATTTTCTTTTCTTTCTTTTTTGTCATTGTTTGTTTGTTTTTGTTTTTATTATTTTTTTGTTACTTCATTGCAAAGTTTCATTCACTGAGGGCGGTTTTCCGATAAAATTGTACTTTACTTTAATATTTTGTTTTTTCTTGTTTTTGTGTTTTTGCTATATATATATACATTTAAGATATTTAAAAGGAGAGGGATTTGTAGAGTATAAGTGCTCTAAAGTAATTTCCGTGTAATTTTCTATTATTAAACTAATGAAAACTATGCCTTTAGGTTAAGGTATCGTGTGGTGACAATTTTTGGTTATGGTAATATATGTATATATATATATATATATATATACATATTATATAGGTTATGGGTGATTGTGGAAAAAAAAGTTGGTTTCTATTGTATTTTTTTTTTTATGTGTATTTAAATTTGAAATTTCATTTCTTGAGATTTGTAAGTTTTAAGTACTATGTAATAGATGTATGTTATTTGTATGTATATGTATGTATATATATATATATTTCAATTAATGAAATTATTTAGTTACTTAAGAAGAAGCTCTTGTAAAAAATTTTTTTAACTTTAAAAGAATCTTTTCAATTTATATAAGGAAAAAATAGTACTTGAATAGTAGTGTAGTAAGAATTTTTATTTGGTAATAAAAATCAGAAGTATTTTAACTGATTTTGAAATATTTAAATAGGTACATATATATATATATATACATTTATAAGAGTATAATAAAAATAAATATTGTGACAGGAATAGAAATATATTTATCTAGGCATATTATATAAATAATATTTACTATATATATATACATATATGTATTAGTAATTTATTTTAATTTTATGGAAAATAAAATTTCCTTTGGGATATTATGATCTAGAGAAAATAATGTAGATTTTTATATACCTACTTCTAGAAAAATTATATAATGCTTCCGTTGTGCATTTTTGGTGTTAAATTTTATGTTTTGATCGTAAAATGAAATTAAGTCTGGTTCTGTTGGAAGTTAAATCATTTATTTATTTTAAATAGATGATCTATAGATTAATTTGCATTCTAGCTATATACTTACCGTTTTCTATATCGGAATGTGAGCCTTTCAAAGCTTATATTCAACTATATCGTATGTTAATGACAAAAAAATATTTTCTATCATTATAGATCAAAAATGATAATTGCCTTGCATTACAACTTATTGCATTTAGATACATTTTATTGCTGGTGCAATGACAATAGTTGATCTATATTAAGTTAGTTTAAGTACAATGAATTTACATTCTTTTTTATCATATACTCTTGTAGAGACTTACCATCTCATGTATATGTACATAATGAAATAAATAAATAAATAAATAGTTAATCAATCAGTTTAAAAAAATATAATCAAATTTTGTTGTCGTAAGTTCATGGCAACTAGGGTTTCTGAAACCGAATTACTCGAACTCGAATTCGCCGAACCTTCAACGTAAGAATCGAATTCGGCGCTTGATTTATCGAATCTAAAAGTTTTAAAAATTCAAAAATTCAAAAAATATTGTACCAATATTATACCAGTAGGCGACGTCCAATTTAATAAAACAATGCAAGTCATTTTATTTATTTGTATTTTATTATTAATGTACATAATATATATCTTAACAGAAAACAAGTGAAAACTTCTGAAATTTTGATTTTGTACAAACTTTGAAATTTTAATTTTTAAATAATTTTCATTATTAAGTTCGTGAGTTCGTAAATAGTTAAATTATACTAGGAAAGGTAAATGATTTTAAGCAATTTAATAAATTCTTTATAATACAAATTTTAAAAAAAATATACAACAGGAACCATGTCAAATAATAATAAAACATCAAAAGTATATAATTATTTTACGATTTCTGCGGGTGTAAGCTTGAAGCATGCTAAAGCTTCTTGTAAACTATATTGTTCTGAAGAGAAAGAACCATATAATTTGGGTTTAGTCAGAATATTTGGAACTTGTTCTGCTATTGAATTAGTTACACTGGTCACTAATCATTTAGCTATTTTTAACATTGATTTTGAAAGTGATATAATTGGATCAACAAGTGATGACGCCAAGGTTATGGTAAAGTTTGGCCGAGAATGCCCTGTGTTATTTCAATTATGTCTCACTCATGGTATTCTTCGCTTAGGTGTATGTAATACATTATACAATACATATACACGTGATGAAATTGATGCTATAGACGCAGTATTCTACAGGGAAAAATAATAAAAAAAATCCGCCATGAACGCCAACTAATACTGGACATTAAAACACGTTGGAATTCAATGGCAAACATGGTTGAAGTTTTTGTACAACTTCGGGAATTTATAGAAGAAGCACTTGCTGATTTCAATGCAACCAACTTATTGGATAACATAAATTTTAAACTTCTCAATGAATTGAGTGAAGCCTTAAAACCGATTAAGTTAACTATTGAAACGCTCGGAAGAAAAGATGCTACATTGTTTTCAGCATTTAATACTCAAATTAGCACTGCATTATTGGTTAATATTTCCAAGCGTTTTGATGAACGCATAAATGTAATTTAATGAATCTTTTAAAATACCTGAAGGATAAAAATAAAATAAGGAAAAAAAAATTTTTTTCTTAGAAATATTTGCGTTCAATTTAAGCGTACTAAAACTACAAAAATAAATTTAGAATCGCAGCTTGATATAATGTTTTCATAGCAAGTTATGATTGTAATTACGGAAAAAGCAAATTAGCCGAAATTCTAGGAAGTCTTGAGATGAGATTAAGAGATTTGGTAAAAAGTTCGGCTAATTTGCTTTTTCCGTAATTACAATCATAACTTGCTATGAAAACATTATATCAAGCTGCGATTCTAAATTTATTTTTGTAGTTTTAGTACGCTTAAATTGAACGCAAATATTTCTAAGAAAAAAATTTTTTTTTCTTTATTTTATTTTCGACTTTTTAGTGAAAATATATTTTTAATGAAAAATAATATATTTTCAAAGAACAACACATATAATCAAATGGCACTAAAATTCACTCTAACGCAATTTGGTTATTATTGCTCATACTTCAAATGTATAATTATATTTTATATTACTGTAACAAATTTTATAAAAATATGTGTATTTTTAAAAAATGTTTGGAGATTTTTGATTAGATACCTTTGAATTTTTTAATTTACGTATTAAAAAATTACGCACTTTATAAAAAGAAAACCTGTTAAATACAAAAAATATTTGACGTAAAATCGTGGATTTAAATCTGTGGAAAAGTCTAAAATGTAAACACTCATCCGACTTTATCTACGATAAAATTCGATTTTGTCCGAGGTGTATACGCTGCCTAAGCATAAATTGGCATATAAAAGTATAATATATACATGCATAAATCGAAATTGAACTTTTTTTACATGCGAGAAGAGTAATTTGTAACTGAGGGATAGATAACTGATACTTGATTTGTTCAAATTTTGTTTTCTTCCATAAATAATGTTTGCATTTTATTTTCAATTAAACTAAGCCATATGATTATGTATGTAACAAATGCAAGCCCTATATGACACATGTATGTACATTTGCATATACTTAGTCAGAGAAAGAGAAATAATAAAAGAAAGAGATTAATAAAAGAAACCAAATTAAAAACACAAAAAAATATAATGAAAATATAATTGAATAGTAATAGAAAATGATTGAAATATAATGATAATGATTTGTATTACACACATTTATTTTGTATTCCTTTTTTGTTTTTTTTTTTTGCTTCTTTACACCATAGAAATGTCAATAAATATAGTGAATTTAAAGAGAAACCAAATTTTAACTTTATCAAATATCCATATTCCATTAGTAGTACACACACATATGTAAATTTCACCTTAGTTGAATACAAAGAATATCTATAATCTATATTAACAAGAATACGCACTCCCATTTTACGACAACCTATTTTTTAAGAAATATCAAACCGAGCAAAATACCAATAGTTAAAAGAGTTAAAATTTACATTTACTTATCGTATACCAAATTTATTATGAGAGAGAAAAGGTACAAAACAGATGTTTGCCTTTTGCTTTATACTGTAAAATAATTTTGCGTTCTCATTATTCTCCTTTGGATTTGTTTACGTTTCCTCCCATTATTATATGAGGCAGGGTGGCAAAAAATGTTAGTTCTAATTTAGTTTGTTCCCTTATACGATGATTAATTCTGATCTTTTATAATTTTAATATTTTCGTTTTAATCATTATTATTTTCGTATATACCTATTAAAAATATTAAATTATAATTACATTACAATAATATGAAATATTATTAACATTTTTGTCAGTAATAATTTGGAGTTACAAACATTATTATTTTTTATTAATTATATTAGTAAACCTAAATATTTATTATATTGGTATACGATTATAAAATAATACTGAGGACAACATCTATTTACAAATCACAGAATTTAAAGAATATGACAACGCTGTTTTAGTTAGGTCTCCTAAAAATCTTATGCATAGTTGATACAATTTAGAAAATAATATTGTTAAATATTTCAACGAAAATTTTTGTCGAAAATATTTTTCAAAATTATAAACTTTATTTATTTAATTTCAGCCAACTTTTTTTGTTACTCTCTTTTGTTTACTATATTTTTTCTTTTTCTTACATGTAAAATTCTTATTATCGTCTATTTCTGACAATGTTTATCAAATTTGCATATGAATTTGTGTGCAAACAAATGAATACATACATGAGTTCTTACTCTTTTAATGGATATACTTTGGTTAAATGGTTATTGAAATGGGTATTTTGTTGAATTGAAGCAAATTGAAACAAACATATAAAGTCCAAGGCAAGTTAATTAAGGCAAATATAATAATGTGCCATCAAAACAACCGATAAATTTAGCAACAGATAGAATGAAAAAATTGTTTAAAGCTAACCCAACTTTAGTAGTAAACGAAAAGGAATCTAATATGCAAGTAGATGTTTTAGTTGAATCGGAACAACAAAAAAATTACTATTGAGGAGTAACTAAGCCAAATATTAAAAAATGGGAATGAGGAACCAATGGAGAAAACTGATTTTGATAAATTAAAACAGGAATTTACTCTGTATAAAAATACTGGCAAACGTACAGAAAATTTGCAAAAATTGTTCAACGCTCTATGTTCAATTAAACCCACTTCAACGGACTCTGAAAGAGCCTTTTCCGGTTCTTGCAATTTTTGCACCAAAATAAGGTCGAAATTATCTGATAAATCTTTAAATTCGTTTTTATTTTTGAAATTTTATTACTTACGACAAAAAAAAATAAATATATTTTTGTTTTTGTTTAATATTATATGTAATAAAATACTTAATTGAATCAAATATTTAAAAAGAACTTATTACTTTAATAAAAACTATTTTTCTTACTACATTACAACAAAAATTTAACGAACTCGAAGGGTTCGACGAATTTCGAAATTTAATACTCGGATTCGCCTAATTTTATTTTCCCGAGTTTTCAGAAACCCTAATGGCAACCATATAGAACGATTTATTTAGTTAAATTTCAACTCATAGGCATTTCAACACTTGATTGTAGGTTAAATCTAGCCTTTATAATATTTTCGTATGATGTTTTGTCAGCCAAAATAAACTCTCCTATTACTTTATATTTATATAATATCTATGTACCAGCTTATCCTATAGGAAATTACTATATTTAGATTGTCATAGGATAAATTATTGGTATTCGGAATCCATCGTTAAGTCACAAAAAAATATATTATATTCAATTCAATTCAATTCATTTATTTCCTTCAATATACTTTTTTTTTTTTTTGAAATACAGAGTTTTTTATAGAGTTTACAGATATTCTCTTTACAACTGAAACATATTAAATTTTAAATAAATGGTACATTCTCATATTAATATTAAATTTTGAAGGGAAAACAGGATAGTAAAAACGTTATCCATATTTTTTTTTAATAAATGGTCTTTTTTATGGATTATTTTTAAACTGTATTTTGTAAGCCAAATCTGTATAAGGTTATCCTGTAGATTGAAATAAATAAATATTAAGAATTAATTTAGTTATAGCTACTTTCCTTCGATTAGTTTGATCATGTCATGCATGTACGAATATTTGTTTTTGTAAATATATTTTTTTGCTATTCTGTTAAATTGTTAAATAGAATAAAACAAAAGAAAATATCATGCCAAATATTATGACAAATATATTTTTAAGTAAAAAAACAGATAATCGTAGCAATTAATTCGAAATTGTATTTCAATAGGTTGAATTACTAGAATAATAAAATGTATCCTATTAGTAACATATGGATGTTGTATATGGTGTCAAACGTCGAGGATGCACTTTATACAGTTTCGTAGGTTATATAATTTATTATAACATAGTGTATGGTATGGTGGTATGCAAATATTAATACAAAGTCAATATATAAATTTTCTAGGTTTCTAGCTAATACTACAATACTTATTAATGACATCCAATATTATTGGTGAAGGAAATAATCCCTTTTCGGTTTGCAATTTATTTATTTTTATATAATTATTAGTTATTCTAAATTATATTAAATCTTTAAAATGTTTGTAGATAATATAAATAGGACTGACTATATTTATACAAATAACTGAAATATTTATACCCAGTCTATCCTGAATTTTTCTATTTATATTATATCTAATATTATATTATTAATATTTTTAGTTTAATTACAAAAATTTGAAAATTATTTATAATATTTATAATATTTTATTTTATTTATTTTATTTCCTACATATACATGAGACTGAGACGGTAAGTCTCTATAGCAAAAAATTATCCTAATAAAGATTAATAAAGAGAAAATCAGAAACAATTCAATTTAGATAATTTTTAATAATAATTTCAACTCAGCAGGGGTAGATTCTATATATTTAAAAGTTATATATATATATCTAAAAATAAAATATTTTATTTCTGTTTGTCTGTTATTTATAGTTTGTTATCGATTTGGATGAAGTTTTTATTGTGTATTCCTGGAACAGACGGAAAAATTATATAGATCTAAGCGTTTGTTTTTTAAATTCTAATTTTGATCCGCTACCATACAACTTCCAGCACCTATCACAAATATATCCAGAACTAAAAGTGGTACAGAGCTGATAATTTATATAGAACACAAGTACTGTATCAAAAAAATAAACAAATTGTTTATTACCATTTTTCAAAAATTTTGACTAGTTCGGGTGGCTGCCATTCAACTTCTAGCAACCGGCCAAAGATATTTCATAAACTAAAGGTGTTATATAACTCAAAATTTTGCAGTCAGATATTATTTTAAAAACAAACAAACGTATCTTTTACGTTTTCAAATAATCTGAGTTGGTCGGGTAGCTATAAAACAGCTGCGAGCATACATCAGAAATATTTCAAAATACGAAAAATGTTATAAAACTGGAAATTGGAATTTAGGTAGTCTTTCCTGTCCTACCAATTACATTTGTCTCAATAATTCCAAGTGATATGCAATGTTTATTCGAAAAGGCTTTAATTTCCATTAAGTGTGGCTTTTGGTATCACAATAAATAAATCACAAGGTCAATTAGTGTAAGTGGATTAAAATCGGAAAATTATTGGTTTGCACATGGGTGGCGTTTTACTTTCGAGAGTTCAAAATCGAATGAATTTATATATTTACACTCCATATAATAAAACCAGATATGTTGTATATTAATAAGAGTTACCTACAACAAATTTTAGTATCAACGAAAAAACAATAAATATAATTAATTAACAATATGTTATAAAATAGTTAGCTTATTGTATTCAAATATTAATTTAAATTTTTTCTTAAATTAAAATGAGTGAAAATTAGATTAAATTAATGTCGTTAAAAAATTATTTTAAATAAGGGAATTCTATTGTTAAAGGCCTTTAGACTGGCAGCGTGGGCCGGGTACAACTAGTGTTTTTATAAATTGAATTAAATTGTATACAAAAACGTTAAGCTAATAATTTATTTATTCTTTATTTTTCAAATTTCAGATAACTTTATATGAACTAAAACTATGTATAAGAAATTATAAACTAAAGCATAAAGAAAACTTAATATTAACTTAAACACTAATTTATAACCTACATATTATAAAAATTTCCAAAATATTATTATTTTAAAATTAAATTTTTTTTTTATTAACTATTTCTAAAATTGCTAACATGCTTTTTAAGTTTGTTTTTAAATATTTCCAAGTTTTACTATTTTTAATTTCTAATGGTAGAGTGTTGAAAAGTTTTATAGCACTATATTTTAAGCTTTTTTGGTTTTTGGATGTTCTAGCTTTAGGTATTTCAATAAGTTTTCGATTTCTAGTAAAGTAGGTATGTATTTTTTCTCTTTTTTTAAGAATTAATATTTTGATTCAAACTTATTATTTAGAATATTTTGTATGTATTTGCAGTCCTCAAGGTAAATTAGATTTATATCCATTTATAGACATTTGATTTATATCCAGTACATTAATTGATTTGTATAATTCCTTAGTACTAGTTCTAGGGTTTAGTTTAAATAAAACTTTTTAACGTTTTATTCATTACTGTTTGAATCTGTTTTACATGAAAGTTTGAACACTGACTCCAACTGCACATATTATACCTAATTCTTGACAAGATATGCCCATTATACACAAGTTTGGCTGCATAAATAGAAATACCACCAGATCTCTTTATAGCTACATTTATAGGAATAATTTTTTGTTTCATTTTTTTTTATATATATATTTGTCCCATCTTAAATTTACATCAATTATCATTTCTAAATATTTATTATTATCGACTATCTGTATTATATTTTCTTTTACCTTAAGTGTAATATTATCATACTTTTTATTCTGGGTTTTAAATATTATGTAGTTAGTTTTTTTAGAATTTAAACATAGTTCATTATAATCCAGCCAATTGCATAAGGTTTTTAAGTCTGTATTTAATATAACTTCTAACTGTTTCATTGTTTTAGCTTTTGCAATCATATTAGTGTCATCTGCATAAACATTGTAATTTGATACGAATTAAGTTTTAGGTATATTCATTATGTGTAGCAGATATAACAGTGGTGGTAGAAGAGAGCCTTGCGGTACCCCTGTTTTTATAGTTACCTCGTCGCTAAATACTTCATTAATATTATGTTAAGTAAAAATTCACAAAATAATTTTCATTTTTTAATACAAAAAACAAAAAAACATTATTTTAAAAATACCTAAATTTTTTATTTCACAAAATATATGGCTATTTTTATTTATTGATTAAATATAACAATTTTAATAATTATCAAATACCAATATTAAAGCAATTAATTGATTTATTATTGATCTTTCGTAATTGTATTAATATTTCTTATTAATTTTATTTAATTAATAATATTTTATTCAAACTATAAAAGTGAACAGTTCTATACCAATTCCAATGTTGACCCAAGTATTAAATTTTTATAAAAATAATGACTTAAGTTGAAAAACAAACATTTCCAAAGACATCCAGCTAGGTACTAAGAATACTCAACTCATTTGCAATTGAAAATACTAAAATTGTTTAAATAATAACAGTATAAGACGTAGATACTACATAGGTTTTGTGAAAAGTTGTCTCTAAGTTTTTTTTTTTTTATTTAAAAAAAACTTTCTTTCCGATAAAAATTAAAAAGTTTTCATTACGCCTTCTGTGTTGTGTTATTATCCAAAGAATTTGACTTTGATTAAAAAAAAAAAAAAAAAAATTAAACTTTTTTCAAAACTATTTTTTTTGATTGTGAACTTATTTAGTTTTTATTAGAACTGAAAAAGAATGTCTGGTGAAACTGTAAAGTATTTTATTCAATATATATATATATATATATATATATATATATACAAATTTCATTGTGTATTTTAAAAATTCAATAAAATAGTTGAAAAAACTTACACTTTCTCGGAATGTTGGTATTTTAAGTTGAAATCAGAAAAAAAAAATTATTGAATTGTTTTCTTTAAATCGCACTTAAGTGTTGTCTTTTTGAATTTTCTGCTGATGGTTAAGACGTTGTCCAGTATTTAATTTGAAATTATAATAAATTTTTTAAAAATTTTATACTATCATATGGTTTGTAAGTCATAAACGATTTGTTCAATACAATTTAGCTTTGTTACAAATATTATGAATAGATTTGGAGCTTTAACAATTCTATTACCAAACATGGCCACCAATACTATTAACAAAAGTCAGCAACACCACTGTCGTGATGGCATGAAGTTAATCAAAATACGCTATGTGGTTTGTTAGTCATAAACGATTTGTTCAATACAATTTAACTTTGTTCTAAATATTATGAATACATTTGGAGCAATTTTAATACCAAACATGGGTGCCAACACTAATCATCAAAGTCAGCAACACCACTGTCATAATGGCATGTCGTTACGTTAATTAAAATCAAATCAATTTTTTTGTAGAACTGTTGTATTGGATCTTAACAAAATGTTCTGAGTTGTATAATTTGGTATTAGTAATAAATAAAAGCATTTAATATCAATAAATAATCCATTATAAGTACATTTTGGTTATAATTTGACGGCTTAATAGCCCATAGAATTATTTTAATTACATTTTATGCAATTTATTATTTTTGTCGCCATTTTTCCTTTAAATAATATATTAATTAATAAATAAATTAGTCAGCTAGCCTAAGTAATAATTGAGAATAGTCATAGGTGTAAATACAATAGTATAAGGTCTAAAAAATTTAATATTGTTAAAAAAAAAATTATGAATATGTATCATGGCAATAAATAAATAAATAAATAAAATAAAATGTTAATATAGTCTAATATAAACTATATTTTGTAATTGGATTTTATCTAATGCAATTGTGTTTATTCTGTTTAGTTTATCAGAACCAAAAATATGAATCTGGCAAATAATACAATTGCAGTTAGTAAATAAAAAACAATTAGGTCAGGTTGTTAAAATGGTACCTATAGTGTCATGTATTCACTATAGGTAACAAATTTGTAGTTTTGTAGTATATCTACACTGCATATTAATACATTTTTCTGTAAAATGGAACCTAAGTGACATGTGGCTAAATTCAGTCAAAGTAAATTCATTTTTTTAAATGCAATTTACTCATGTCATAAATTAACTGTAATATATTTATCTCGGGGTGATTTTTATTGATGCATCTATAGAAATATTTTATAATATTTACTAATGCTATGGAAAGAATACGATAAATAAAAAACTGCATTTCTGTAATATAATCTTTAAGATAATAGAATGAAATTTCGTGTGTGGCTTGGGTCATAAATTAGTTAATTTATGACATGAGTAAATTGCATTTAAAAAAATTAATTTACTTTGACTGAATTTAGCCACATGTCACTTAGGTTCCATTTTACAGAAAAGTGTATTAATATGCAGTGTAGATATAATCATGTTAACAGAATAATAAAATATAACAGAGTTAGTGAAATGAAAAATTCCTGTTTTGTATGATCTACTTATTTTTATTGTGTGTGTTTAACGCTTTGCCCAATGTGATCACTATGATACACACAAATTTTCGTCCTTTCAATTACAACAACATATAACCAGTGATCATGCAAGTTTTTTAGATTCAGGGCAGAGTGATAATCAATGTTAATTTACAATATTTACTTTTGTACTTGACAGAAGGATGCTTTTGGTGTCAGTAGTGTTCACGGTGTATTCAAATTCAATATTTTTTTTAATCAAATTGAACATTACTTCGATCAAATTGTTTGACAAAATTTTGAATTTGAATGAAAATTTGTTTGAAAAAATGTTCAATTTGAATGGAAAAAAGTATATATATGAAGCCAACGTATCAGAAATTATTAGTATAATTATTGTATTATTATTGTGATATTTGCAGTAGTCTTTATTATGATCGTTTCAAGGTTTTCTTTATATAATTCCAAATCTATGGGATGAACAACCCAACTGATTTTAAATTGAGATTTGTATATCTATTGTAGACTAATTTCGCTTTGATAGTACCATAGTATAGTTCTATTTTATTTTTAGTGATAGCCAGAACTTTAAACTATAATTATAATAATTATAACTGACTAAATACATTTACTTAATTGTTATTCATCTACTTATGACTGAAATTATGATATTGCATTATGTTTATACAGTCGAGCCCACTTAACAACACCTCTATTAATAACATAAACGCTTTTAAGTGCATTATATTTCGAATACAATTGTTTTGCTTAATTTTTTCATATGATTCAATTCAAAAAATCGTTTAAAAGCAAAATATTTTTAAATGCATAAATTTCTATATAATATTTTATAAATTTACAAACTTTTCGTGTTATTTAATGGCGCCAAATTATGTTAATGTGTTGAGACAGCACAACATAATGCGGGCAGCTTTAGAATAATTAATAAAAATACAGCAGTTTAGTAATTTTTGCAGTGTTTGATATCATGCATACTATGTACAAATACATAAGCTATAAAAATTCACATATAAATGACATAATATGCACCAAATATGTTTATCATACTTTTATTTACAACATAGCACCTACATAATTAAAATTTATCTAAAAAATATATTTCAGGACTTACCCGTTTAAAAGCACAACTTGCTGATGTGCACAAATTTGCCTAGTATCTTCGATGTGCTCTTAAGCGACTGTATTTATATTTTCAAATCTATTATCACAATTCATTATAATTTAATACAAGGCTGTATTCAGATATACAACAGAATACAAATTTTTATAATTTTTATTCCATAGTATTATTAATATTATTATTTATATTATTATTATTATTATTATACATTTTTAATACACCGTACTTCCCCACCATTAACCATTTATCATAAACACATTTTGATAGTTTGATGACTCAGTCAGTGTTCATACATTTTGTATATACATTTAATCACATTTTATTCAATTTAATTTTGTCTAATTTAAAATATTTAATGAAATTGTGTTTTATTTATCAATTATTGCGTTACTGTTTAGCTTAGCAGTACAAAAAAATATTAATCTGGTAAATAATACAATTATTGCAGTTAGTAAATAGTAAGACAAGTTAGTAAATCAGATTAAAATGGTTTAACAGTACAAAAAAATATTATTCTGGCAAATAATACAAACGTAAATACAATAAGTAAATAGAAGACAGGTAAAATATAATAAAATCAAAAAATTGTACCTACATTCTCATACAAAATCAAATTTGCAGTTTGATGGATTCTGAAATGCTAAATATTCAATAGTAAAAAAAATATATTCAATAATCGCAAAACTGAAATTTAAGATTCAGCGATCTGAGTCTTCTATACTCTATAATAATTTTAATGAATCCTTTTTTATAATATTATTATTGTTTATTTACTTAGGTATAGTTTACTCTTACATCATTTTCATTCTTATATTATTAAAGGATATTAAGTTGTATTTATTTTATTTTATTGTTTTATTCTTGTTCTTCTGTGTTTTGTTGATATATATATATATATATATTTTTTTGTATTTGTTATTTTGTCCTTGGTTTTGGGTTTTCTTGTGAAAGCTTTGTGGTTATATTTTTCTTTTTATTTAACTTTTTATTTCTTGATTATTTTATTTTTTATTATTTTCTTTGATGTTTTCTTCATTTTAAAGATTGGAATTTTTTTTTTTTTTTTTCACAAATAGAATTGTTTTTATTATCGTTTTATTTTTTTTTTCCAATTTATTCAATGTTTATTTTGTTCTGTTTTAATTTCTGATTTTCTCTTGAATTGAAACTTTAGAATTGGTTGTTTGGTTTCGGTTGAGTTGGGTTGGTTAAACATTAGTGGTAGAAAATAATAAAAAATAAATCAGAAAAAAATAAAAATAAAAAAATAAATAAATAAAATAAAACCAAAATGAAAATGATGGAATTGAAATCATTAATAAATAAAAATCTAAGCAATAATTCTTCGAAAATCTCTTATATTATTTATATTATGTATTTTTATGAGATTGAGTCCATATATATACAGTTGACTTCCTTGCCAGAATTAAAAAAAAAAAATATTCTCTGAATAAAAGAGAAAATAAATACAAAGGATTAGAAGTGTCAGAAATTGAGAAAAAGAAAGATTATTCTAGTTGGATTTAAATGTATTAGGAAGACAAAAAAAAAAAAAAAATTTAAAGTTCTATGAACTTCGAACTAGTATTATGAAAAGTTAAATATATATATATATGTAGGTATATTGTATATGTATATTAAATTTGCAATAGAAGAAGAGAAATAATTGAAAAAAGAAACAAATTGAAAATTGCAACTTATGACTAGACTTAAACTAATTTATAGCTAAACAAAGATATCGAAAAACAGAAAAAAAAAAAAATAGATAAAAAATAAAATATAACTAAAGCAAACAATCAAAATTTATTTACATCTAGTAATTATCGACCAATTGCCTAATTAAAAATATTTTCGGAGCTGGAGCAGTTGGCAATACATTTTGTTAGTTCTAATAGTAATTTTGTCTGTTATCGTCGTACTTTTGGATTTTAAATGAATATCTAATGTATTGTGATACCAAGGCAGGTTTAATAACATTTTTAGTAGTGTATATTGCGTAATTTGCAGTCTTTTTTTATGACGGCATGCGCAATTTGACCAGACCGTTGCTTGATACAGATACGTATTTTGGAAGATGGATTTGAAAATTAAAATTTTACTGAATTTAGAGAAAGACAATTTTCTACTATAACTTATAACAGTCGATACAAAACACGGAAGAAGTCTGCAAGTAGTAGACGAAATACGCGTATCTGTATGATAAGCATATCAGTAAAATTAAAAGAAAAATATTCGACTATTTTCACTGTTATACCAAAATTTTACTCTAACGCTGGAAAACAAGTTTTTATAAAAACTAATTTTCTATTGATTAGTCCGTATAACAATTTGATTTTTTTTTATTTTGTTGCCGACAAGGGTTAATTCAAAGTTAAATTGAGATCCAGAATGATCTCTAGGTATTTGACAGCAATGCTCCAGTTGTCATTTGGTTATAAATTCCTGTCAAGTAAGAAGCAAGGTTCTCTTTTTCTAGTAAAAAATCACGCGAAGGTTTTCAACGTATTTATTTTTATTTTCCATTTGCGATAATATTGGTGTAGCGAATTGAATTCGTTTTCCAAACTCGAAAATATTGTCTTAGGATTAATATCCGAAGTGTACAATGTATTGTCATCAGTGAACAAGCCTATTTCGTAAGAAACCGGAGTGACAATATCTGCAATATACAGGTTGTATAAATGAGGGCTTAAAATTGAACCCTAAGAAACATTTTATTATTATAAAAACAAAATTAGTGATATAAGAATCCTATATGACTCCCGATAATCAGTAAAGGTGTTATAATGATATTTTTAGGGGAATAATGTGATTAATATTGCTATAACAATGTTCTTATAGCAATTGCGGGAGTTGTTATAATAAGATTTTCAACAAGTGCTACAGTAATGTTGTTATAAGTTTAAAAGTGCGTAATAAAATTATTATTTTAAAATGAAAAATAATACCTATCTCATTCTCGCATAACGTAAATTATTTCAATAGACTTTCATTTCAAAAATAAAACATATACACTAATACATATTATGTATAGTAATCCTATAACGAAATTACAAAAACAATATTGCTCCGGTGCATTATAGAATTCTCCATTTCAGTGCTATAACGTATTTAAGCACTAAAATTAACACTAGTACTGCTATTAGAGTGCTTATAGGTTTATAATAGTGTTATAAGAGTGCGTAAGAGTCTTATAGTAATAAAATTGTTACGTGGGCAGCTGGCAAATGGTATTTGGATAAACAAGTATTACAAGAAAATTTTTAATAAGTTTGAATAGGTAGATTGGGAACTGCATTTGATATAATTTATGGATTAGACCGTTATGCCATACGGAATCAAAAGTTTTTTACCTTTCTAAATTATTCTTTTATTATTAAAAATGTTATTAAATTCAAATTTACAATAAATATTATTATCCTTCTTGTTTAAATGTCTACATAATAATATTATTGTCTTTGGAAATCTAAATTAAAAATTTATTGAAAAATTAATTTTTCATCCAAAAACCGTTTTCATTATTATAATATTCATATATACATATACTCTTCAGAATTTAAATTTAATAATTTTAAATTTAATTAAATTCTCAAAAAGGAAATCTAGTTAGATATTTAACTACCTATAAAATATATATATATATATATATATATAAATCTAGCTAGATATTTAACTACCTATAAAAAATATATATATATATATATTTTTTTTTTAAATATTAGTACCTAAAAAAAATAATAATGAAAATTTTTCCAAAAATTTTTAACATTTTCCGATTGTTGCTGCTATATTGTATATCTATATATACAAAGAAGGAGGCAACTCCAAAATAGTAAAATCTATTTTCTAAAAATAAATAAATGTGAATCTGTCAAATACATAACCTTTAAATTTATACAAGAAATGAAAAATATTTTCCGTATAAACGATTTCTCAATGTCATTATTATTATTACATAAAGTATCAGAGTACAAAAGAATAACACAAATAAAGAAAAAAAAAAAACAAAACAAATAATAACAAAGCAAAAAAAAAAAGAAAATTCCGTTCATTTTGCAAAAATAATTTCGCAGGATTTTTGTCTGTTTTCGAATGCTCCGAACAAAAACTTTACATACATAGAATATCCACATACATACTTTGTATTTATTTATTTTTTTGGGTGGAATTTTTTAATCTTTATCGAAATTTTTATTCATTCTTTAAGATTTTTATATTATATTATTATATACTTTAAAAATATCATATAAGTATATTTAACTTTACTTTCCAATTGTCTAGCAAAAGAATGTTATTCTAAGAATTTTGCTATATAAAAGAATTTTCTACTGTGTTATTTTTTTGTTTTTTTTTTTTTTTTTTAAATACATTAAATTGTAGATTAGAGGAGTTATTTCAAGTTTTTTTTTTTCATAAAAAAATTTTTTTTTTAACCGGAAATAAATGAAAATTCAAATCTCAGTGGAATTCTTAATGTTAAATAAATAATATCACATTTAATTTTTTTTTGTGTTAATATAGGCTGATAAAAAACGTACCAAAAATGGATGTTTCCATGTTAAATTAAACTAAACATTTTTGTTTGTGTGCAAAATCAAAAAGTGCTTATAAGAAAATTTTGTTACAGAATAATTTTATTTGGTTTCTGTTAAGAAATTAAATTTTACAAGTCCGTAGGATATATTTAGCCTATAGCTAAATTTTGAGAACCAACCATATTCAGTGATACAGTTCAGAGATAATATCATTTTTGGTGGGTATAAGTCATGCCAAGTTACAAAAAAAATTTTTATTTTGTATCTTTTGCTGAAATGAAATAAAGTCAGGAAAAAAAAAAAAAATAATTTGCTTTTAATGAAATCTTAACAGAAAGTACAGTTTATTGTTTTAAAAATTATAAAAAAAAAAAAAAAAAAAAAATCAAAAACTTATTTAAAAATTAATTTAAATTTTAATTTTTTTTTTCTTCTTAATTTAATGAAGTCTTTAGATCTTTTTATCATATATTTGGTATTTAAAAAATTTCATGTTTATTACAGAAGAAATCGTTTAAAATTACGTTACCAAATGACATGGCATTATTTAAAATATAATTAATATTTACAAAATGTATAATTTCCCTCTAATTAAAATTATCTTGAAAAAAAAAACAAAAAAAAAAAAAATGAGAAAATATTTCAATTAACTTACGAAATTTGATACTATCATCAAAAACAAATTAATTATTTTATAATCTTTATAAAATATAATTTCATGCAATTAAAAATAATTTATTTTAGTTGTTTAAACCAATTTTCCATTAAATAGCTATAGACCACCCTCGCACAAATTTTCAGGAAAATATACTTAACAACATAAAAACAAAAATAAAAGAAAAAAATAAATAAAGCAAATTTGTATATAATTGTTAATTAACGAGACCTCATCTCTTTTCAAATATCTTTTTAATACATATATATATATAAATTAATGGTATAAAATAGTAAAAACATCCAAAATAAACATTTTTATTTTATAATATATTTATTGTATTTTATTTGATTATTTTCAATTAATTAAATTTGTTTGTAATTCCAACAAAGAACGATAAATATTTCAAAATCAAAATACGAGTAATAATAAAATTGTTAAGAATATTTCTTTTTAAAAGAGAAAATTAAGTGAGAATCATTAAAATTTAATTAAGAGAGAAAAATATAATTAATATTGTACTTTATAAAGTACTTTAAGAGTAGTTTGGAAGTGGAATGGCAAATATTATTGTTAATTTTTCTTTGTTGATGTATTTATTGACTGCTGTCATCTACAATTGCTAAAGCGTTGAAGTAAGTCAAAGTAAACAAAGGAGGTAACTATGTAGGAGAAACAATTACTATATAAAATCATTTATGCTATATAAGTCAGGGTAAAAAAAGTAGCTTAAGCTGGCCTAGGTAGCCGAGTGGTAAAGCACTCTAGTGTAGTAATGTAACGACCGAACGAGCACGGGTTCAAACTTCGTCAGAACCGAAAAAATTTGCAAATGATGAAAATGATTGAAAATGTTATTTTCAATACAACCACATCGGTTCAAATATAATTTAATAATTAATAAAGATATTATAATAATAAAAAAAAAATAAAAAAAAAATAATATAAATATGTAATATACAAAAATTTATACCAAATAATTAATATAATTTAATAAAAAAAAGGCCCACATTTCGAAATGGAAAAGGACCTATAAAGTTGGCCTACAGATTTATCTGTATGGATCAACTATTAAAATAAATAAATAAATAAATAAAAATAGTTTAAGGCCATTTATTTTACAAAACAAAGGAGAACTAGAACTTTATCCAAGAACAAATCTGCAACTACAAAACATACATATTTATTGGTTAGATCCCATTAAGTATTTGGTCGTACAATTAGATAAAAAGCTATGATATTCAAAGACCACATCACAAAGACAATTGATATAAGATAAATAAAACCATCAGGATTCTTTATCTGCTTATATTAATAAAATCCGTTATATTGAAAATTGTATTTATCAATTGAGAATAAATTAATAAAAATTAATGAAGGTAATATTTCAACCGACAACCGATATTGCGAAAACACATATCAGTAATATAAAATATTTTTTTATAATTCCTATGGTTAGATAAAACTACTACATCTCCACAATAGCGATATATACTATTTTCATTATACGTTCACCAGAAAATTCATGTATTTCAATAATAAATACAATAATTAAATATTTATTGAATTATTTTTAGGAATTAAAGTTAAATAACTTCACAAAACACTACAATTTAATAAAATTATTTTTCGATAATATTTTTATTTTTATTAACATTTAAAGTGTTAAGCCGAAATTATATATCCACCATTGGTATATTTATCTTAATTACGCTTAGAGATTTCAAATTAATCGTTTTTATAATAATCAGTTAGTCGATTTTTCTTTTTACCACTAATCGGTTAATCGGTTCAAAAATGTACAAATGTTCTATTTAAAAAAGGAAGCCTAAAAAAGAGTAGCTACTAAAACAAAAGAATAATTTTATACCACAATTCAAATTTAATCTTTATTGAAGTAAAATTTAAAAAAAACAAGAGCATTTAAGGTATCAGTATTCAAACGATTTCTAATTTTGGTCATAAAATTTCCGGAAATAGAAAAGACTCGTTCACTATTTGTCGAAGATGGCTGAATAGTCAATAGGACTTGATAAAGATTTTCCAATTGTTTGCTTCTTTGACTAGTTCCTTATACAACTTTGAAATCTTTTTTGATATTGTACGACTTATTGGGTTTCGGAACCATCAAAAAAGAATCAATAGTTTTTTGCATTTTTTTAAATTCAGATTCAGGTTTAGATTCACCGTCAGATACCTCTTTCAACATTTAATATTTCTTCTTTTGTTATGTTATTTTCTCCAAATGTAAATAATGTTTCGTATATATCACTGGCCAATAAAGTTATATCCAATTTCGAAGTATAATTACAATTTTTCAAAAAATACATGAGAGAAATTGGACCCTTATTTCGACGCTCTTCGATACGTTTTTTTAATATTGCAAACAAATTAAGTGACATTTCTGTATTTATATTCTTCAGCTTTTCGAAAATGTACATAAGAATTGCTTCTGCCTTTAATAAATTCGTATTATTTTTTCCCAATTCATTTACACCAAATTCCATGGGTTCAAGAATCAATAGCATTTCTTGTAATATTTTGATGTTTTCATCATTGATTTTGGTGATACCAATTTCATCTAATACTTTATTAATGTAATCTTTTATTCTTAAAAAGCGCTTGATCATTGCAACCAGAGAATTCCATCTGGTTCTACAAACTATAATTGTTAAACTAAAAAATAGAGGAGAGTAAATGGAATTTTCTTCATTAATATAATCGGATGTAATCGATAATTTTTTTACGATTAATCGATTAATCGAATTATTGGATTAATCGGAATGAAATCTCTAATTACGCTGCAGATAGCTCAAAATAGAATTTTAAAACTAATGTTTAACTTGCCATGTTAATATTCAACTAAAAAGCTTCACGATAAAGCAAATATTTGCTTGGTATCGTTGATAATAGCAAAGAAAACAGAATTTTTCATTGGAAAAATTTTTTTCCCGGAAAATTTGCTAATAAGGAACTTAGCTTAATAACTTCACAATATTTTGCTATTATAGCTAAATTAGGTTAAGATTTAAGTCAGTTATTACTTTAGTTAGATAAATATTACAAGTTGGCTTTGTTTTTGTATTTAATCAAATTTTATACAAAGTGTTTCAAAGAGCATTTTCAAAGAGCATTTCCTCTATTGTACAATTTTTTTTTTGTTTCACAACTGAACGATTATAGCTATTTCGTCATTTAAATTTTTTTTTCTTCCATTTTTTAATATCAAAGCTATATTTTTGGCACCTTTAGAATTGCAAGTATGACTAGTATTGTAAATAAAGACTTTAATAAAATCGAAAAAAATCTATCTAAGTATTTATGCATATAGAATTTTCATTTTTTATAGATAGATAATAATTATAATGTAGTAAAAAAAAATTGATTTAGTTAAATAAATTTATTAAAATTATACAAAAGCTTGAATATTAAAAAATATATATTATTTATTTTGATTACCGGCAACAAAGCAAAAACGAAATATATTTTATTTTTATAGAATTATAAAATAATTATATTTATAGCCTATTATTATTATTACTGTTATTATTATTATTATTATTATTGTTATTATTATTATTATTATTATTATCATTATTATTATTATTATTATTATTATTATTATTATTATTATTATTATTATTATTATTATTATTTAAATTAAATACAAATATTTCATGTATATTTATTTTACTTCTTATTCGATGAGATAATTAGATTTGCTTAGTTTTTATATGATCACATATTAATATTTTAAGACATTTTTTGTTTATCAAAAATACAGTTAATCGATTTCCATGGTAAGACTATAATAAACATTAGAAGAAAAATTTCTTTAAAGTTACAAAATAAACATAATTTTCCAAATTACCTGATTAAATTAAACAGAAAGAAACCAAAAATTTGCTTTCAATAGAATTGTGGTGGTCCTTTAAAGTAAATATAAATAATATAAAAAAAATTGTTTTATATAAATTTTCTTTGATTTTTCTTTTGAGGTTAATGTTCCTAAAATGTGTATTGGGTTTTTATTCTTTTAATTTTGTATATTTTGTTAAGTAATTGTTTATTTAAAGAGATTTCATTGTTTTTCTTTAAAATTAAAGATAAATTTAAGAAAAATATATTTTATTATTATTTTACAAACTGAAATCCAAATATTATTTGAACAAAATTAATATGAGTATTATATTTACTTGCAAAGAAACAAAACAATATTTTAAGTGGGATTAAAAATTATTGAATAACAAATTCGATGGGTATGGTTACAATAATATTTGAATTGGTATTATTGTTTTTAAAGCTTAGTACGATTTTATGCTGATTAATTTTGAAATTTTTGTACAATAACAATGTTATTAATACTAATAGAGAACTATAGTTTCCGCAAATTTATTATACACAAAGTGTCGACGTATATGAAAAAAAAATTTTGCAAACAAATTACAATCTTGAAAATTTTTTGTATGATATAACAATAGAAATAAAATACAAGGTTTAATTCAAAGAATAAATTTTAATTATCTTTATCGCATTGATAACTAATATTTTGGTTGTAGTAACCACATATTTTTCATTTTCAATAATCAAATTTGTTTTCAGTGATAATCATTCAGCATTATTGCGGATGAAACTGCCTTTACATAATACAAACAAATTTGAAGTAGTAAACAATTTTAAATATAATATTAACCTACTAAGATACTAATTTCACAAGTATCAGTTAATAATAAGGTGTAAAAAAAAAATGTGACATTTAGATTATATAGATCCATTATGTTATAAAATAATGTCCTAATCAATTATAAGATCTAAGTATTTAAATTCTGACACACTTTCATGCAAAAAACAAATAGGATTGAAATTTCTGATATCCGATCCATATTATTCAAATTGCAATCCTAATTGGTTTTTTGAATGAGAGTGTGTCAGAATTTAAATAGGTACTTAGGCTTCATAATTGATTCTAATTGTTTTTAATTGATCTAAGCATTATACTGCACAATACTATATTTTGATAAATGAATCATGCTACTGTTTTTAGTGTACTCATATGGTTCCGGTAAAGTCTCTACAGAGGCTTATTACGATTTATTTCATCCAAAACTACAATATGGAATAATTTCCTAATGAACAACGTATAGTGAGAAGATTAGAGAGTTATCGAAAGCACAAAAATGTGCCACTCGTTTAGTATGCCAAAAGAGCAATTTACTTACGTTTGTTTATTTGTTTTTAACTCTAAATATTCTTGCTATACAAAACCTATTTGGTTATGAAACTCTTAAAATTGTTTTTTTTTAGATCATAATTATTAAACTATCTAATATAATATGTATACGTATTAAAAAAAATGTTTATAAAAATTTTCCAGTAAATTATTTCTTACCCAATTCTATAGCTAATTTATTTATTTATTTATTTATCAGTGTACCTACAAATAAATTGGCAGATTTACTTCAGCTCCTTTTGCCTTTCGGGATGTGGAGTTTTCTTATAAAAAAATAATTTACAATTCATTGTTAAACTTAAGAGCTATCTTATGTACTACAAAATAAAATTAAAGTCGCATTTCAATTACCTAATGTCTAAATTCTTATTGGCTAACTTAGGTCCTAAAAATTAATTCACAAATAGTTATGTAAAACATATTATATAAAAAGAAAAGAAAGAAAAAAAAATAAAAATATTTCATTGTGTTATAAACTAGGTGTAGATAGAAATTTATATGATGGTTGAATGAAGTTGAGATGATTATAGCAAATTTATTTTATTAAATTAGTTTTATAATAAAAATAGATTTTGTAAAATAGTTTGTTAAAGTGATGGATTATTTAAGAATTAACAATAGTAATTTATTTTCTGTACGGCAAATAGATATATAAAGTTTATTTTATAAAATATTTTTATAAAAAATATGACCCAACATTTTTAACCAATTACCACCTTCAGTTAGAATAGGTAATCGGAAAATTGTCTATTTTTCTCAAATTTGTCAAAAATTTGACTTTTAAGTAAAAATTATGCAAAAACTGACAAATTGATAAACATTTTTATTTAAATCATTTTAACAGTTAGATGTAAATTATATTTTGGATTCCAAATTAACTTTTTCTACATTGTATATGATATTTTGAGAATTATTCGCAATCAAATCATTAATAAATAAATTTTTTGTTTCCAAAAATCGATATTTCAGTAGCAAATAAATTCCTTCATCAATGCTTGCCATCAATTTTATATAAAATTTATAATTTTTTGTCTGTTTACTGCTCGCTATCCAGATCCGCCTGCATTAATAATATCTAATTTCATTTGAATTCATTTATCTTTACTTTAGTACTACTCCAATCAGGTCTGGTAGTTTAATCAAAATTTGATTTGATTTGAATTGATATGATTTGATTTGATTTGATTTATTTAGCTCCCCTACACATAAATGGTCAGACAAGAAAAAGGACCCTTTTCCTTTCGGATGTGGGCCAACTTTATTCAAAGTTTTACTTGCACTATTTTCAGCTTTAAAAAAATTTTTCGGTAATAATAAATAACTTTAGTCTGGTCATACGTTGTCAAGCTCAAAAATCCATATGATTATCATGTACAAAATAAAATGTGAAATGTCAAGTGTTCACATTAATTTTTTATTATAAAATTAAGTATGTAATGATATGATATATTTATTATTTATTATATATATATATATTATACATAATATAAAATATACCTTTAAAAATATGGGAGAATTTAAAAAAAATAAAAAGCAACTATCATTGGAAAAATCAAATTCTAAATAATTAAAGTACAATACAAAATAGAGAATGAGATTAAGTGGAATGGTTAAGGTATAACATAAAAAGAATTTCAGCATATTGAATATTTTCCTATAACAATGTTAAAATAAAGTTAGACAAACTGATCCACCAAATAATTAAATTTTATTACGCTCCGTCTCATTAGCAGGTCAGTTAGAAGCTAAAAATATAAAAATTGCATAATATATTTTTCACACTAACAATTAATAACACTGTTTTTCTTATAACAATATTGACAAGTGTAATGACATTAATGACAAGTGTAGTATAGAAACAAATCAAAGGTTATGCAAAAAAAATGTAAAATCTATAAAAAGCTATTAAACAATTCGGAATGATTGCTTGCTTTTGAGATGAATTTGAGAAAATCCAGTATCATTCTGAATTTGTTTGATAAAAATTTTGTTTGGAAAACGTATGAAAAATCTAAATAGAAATCCACTTGTTTTTTTTAAAATAAAACAGCTTTAGAATATCCTATTATGTACTTTTTAATTTCAAATTTATTAAATTTTCATTTTTAAATTATCAATCAACTAAATTTATACTTTTCTTATAAAATTAATTTAAAATTTTAGTCAAATAAATTTGCTATATATAAATTGGCCAAGAAATAATTTACTTTTTAATTTTCATAAACATTTACTATAAATTTAACAATATTTATTTACTATAGTGAATAAAATTTATGAAATTACATTAAAATATTCCTAATAACATCAGGACATGTATTCACTTTATGGAACTCTCTTTATTGAAAAACTTTTTCAATAATAAAAAAAAAATTTAACTATGAATATTCATTCAATAATAACAATAATAATAATAATAATGAAAATAAATAAAAAAAAAAATAATCTAAACAAAAATATAATATAAAATTTTTTTTTATTGTTATTTTCTTTTTGGAAAATTTTCATTTGATTTTTTATGTCATTTTTTTATTTTTGCAATTTTCATACTAAAATAAAAACACTTATGAAATTTCTTATCTTGAAGTTCTGCCACCATATACAAATACAAACTACAACCTAGAAAAAAAAAATAACTATCACTATAATATTATAAATACTTAACTATTTTCCATATTTATTTAATGACAACCTTTCAGACGTTCTCATACCAAATCTATTTCAGTGCCGTTTCTGCCACTTCATTTTGTGCTAGAAGCAAATAAAATTTTTTTTTCCTATTATTTTTTTTTAAATTCAAAGAGTAGAAAGAGCAGAAACAATTCTTAAATAAACAAACATATTATAATGGTAATTTCGTAGCATATTTAATATTGTATATATATATCATAATGCATATATATTTATATATATATATATAAACCTCCTCCTCCACTTTGATTTCATTCAAAATAATAAAAAATATTGTAAGAATATAAATTGTATAATATTTATATATATATATATAATTTTATGTGTATAGGTATTACAGTTAATTTTATAGGAAACTAGAAAATGATTTTAAAACAAAATAAAACAAAAACAATGAAAGCAAAAAAAAAACAAAAGACAAACGATTGCATGTTTCACTATTTGTATTTGAAATTACCTAAAATCCCCACTTGATGGAGCTGATTTATTTACTATAATAAAATGTATTCTTCATTTAGTTAAGGTTACCATTTTCTTTTCATCAATTATCAAATTAATATTAAAATTTAATCAAGTCAGAAATTGACTTACTAGACAAAAAAAATAACGGGAAAAAAATTACTGTATATAGTCAACATAATAAAATAAAAAGTCAACATTTTTTAGCAAAATTTTGAGTTGGGAATGAAATCCAAACATTTTTATCTGAAAGAATAAAATGGGTAGAATATTCATAGGAAATAGGTAAATTGAATTTTAAACTAGAATTTTGACAATTAGGCTTGAGCTAAACAAAAAATTTTATTATAATAATTTGTTCAGTCAATTGGTATCGAAGAAGAATAATCGTTCTGTTAAAAGTCGAATTTATCACTATAATTTAAAAAAAAAAATCAAAACTAATAAAAATTGTAAATTTATAATTCTGAGGAAAGGCAATTGATCCCAATTTCAGTAGAATTCGTTTGATATGAAAATATTTTTTGTAGGAATGTAAAATTTTGATATATTTGAGACCTGCTGCATGAAGAAGTTTTCACTGAATAACAATGAACTGAACTGAACTGAACTGACATGAAAATGACTGAACTGAATGACATTTGTATTAATACTGAATAGTTTCTATTTTTAGATTTACCAATCAAACTATATTATTGTCTATCCTATTGTCTTGGTAATATTAAAACAAAAAAAAAAAATCGAAATGTCGAGTAATAATATAATATATACAATATACATAATATATATACCAAATAGTTACTATATAAAAAGGCACATATTTCGAAAGGGAAAATGACTTGAAATTGACCTGCAGATTTATTTGAAAATCCATGGTTAAAATAAATAAATAATATCTGGTGATTGGTTATAATTTTTTGGAATATAATATATTTCTTATTTAGATTCTATGCATTTATTTATAATGGAAATATAACTGTTGTACATTCTTATAACTACTTAGTTATTTTTATTGCTGGGCGTTATAGACCTTGAAGGTCCTAGGCCTGGCGCAAAATTGTCCTCCACTGATTTCGGTCATTAGCGGAATCTCTCGAATTGGTGATTTTAAGCTTTTTCATATTTGCCCATACTTCATCTCTCCAACGAAGGTGTGGCGTCCCTCGACTACTTCATAACTACACTCGTTTAAAATATTTTTTAATTATTAAATAAAATTTAAAATTTAAAATGTTATGATTTAAATCTAATTATATAAAATTTAATATAATATTGTTCATTAACCTTTTTAAAACCACAATGGTCCTAAATAATCAAACCGACACTATACTAAAACGATTAACCATATTGATTAATGATTTGTAATGAATTTCTGCCTAACTACCAATCAGAAACATCAATATAAAGGATATTTTCATCAATATAAAGAATACGTTCAGTACAGTTCGATAATGTTCGATATATAATTTGGTCTACACTACACAATTTATTTGTAGGGTATTAGGGAGCATAAAATAATTTATTATACCTACTCTACTTTCAAATTTATATTTTATTGTTCTGAAATACCTAAAATTGTTGATTTCTAATGAAAAAAATTTTTTCAACTTAATTATATATCCAGTGTACCTGTATGTTAACATACATTTAAATTTAAGACTGTTTTAGGTGTAGAATAACATAAAAAAATGATGAATCTTCCATTTCGAGATATGAGTTCATTAATTTTTATCATGTTGAATGATAAAATTATTATTTTATGTAGAAACCCGATAGCTTTATTTTTTTAGTCGATATTTATTAGCCGAGTAAATTATTGTACGTAGAACGTAGCTAGTTTTCGTAAATGGCTATTATGAATAATTTAAACTATACTAATATTATACGTAATATATGCTCTCCCTATATATAACCACGAACTTGATTTCCCAATACACTTCACTACATGAATAACGTATAATTTTTATTATGTTTTTTCTTTACATCTGGTAACTCTATTATTAATCTAATATTTGCTTATATTTATATTCTTTCGTTTATTGATGGTAAATTTTAGCTTTAAGGTATTTTAACCATTCAATCTATTCATTACATACCTACATCTACAAAGATAATATACATATTGTATGTATATATATACATATATATTATATACTTTTGTTTCTTATTTACCAAATTCACGAATTCATTTTCGTGTACTTCAAAATGCAATTGAATTTTATTTCGCGTTGTTATTATTTTTTTTTTTGCTTTTTTATTATTTTGCATTAGATTTTATTTATATTCAATTTTCCTGTTGTGTTTTCCTCGGAAAATGAGCATAAACAACTTTTTAAAATACCATTTTTTTTTTTTTTTATTTTATTATTTTATTTCTTGTTTGTTTTTATTTCGTTTTTTTTTCTTAAATTTTATTCGAATAGTAAAAAATATACTATGATGGTTTCGTTATAGAATAATATTTATTCCGTTATAGTTTTCCATTCCGGTGAATAGCAACCCGTATAACATACCTATCAAATTGCTCAGAATAAATTTTTCTTGTTTTTTATTTTATTATTGTATATTTTTCAAAATTGAATTTTTTATAAAATGTATTTAAACGTAGATGAGTGTAGATACTATGTTCGTTGTAAGTTTAGAGAAAACATATTTTTTCTATTTAATTTGTTGTTTTATTCTGTTTGTTTTACCTTGTTTTACTTTGAAATTGATGAGAAACAATGATAACATCATGACATTTTATATATTTCAAATATAAAATGAAAATTATTTTTATAATATAAACTTAGATACTATATTAATATAAATGTAGATATGTAATGTAGGTACCTAAATTAATGTGAATGTATAGTTTATAAATTTATGAAGAAAATGAGAAAATTACAAAAATTCAAAATAATATTAAAGGAATACATATTTTGAATGTTATGTTTTTGCAAAAAGTAAAATAAAATATTAAATTTACTTAAAAACAAAAATGATTTTTGATGATTATGTGCATGAAGGTACATCTTCCTATACTCATTTTTATAATTTAGGTATTTTAATGTTAATGTTCGTTTATCTAGGATTTTAGGTTAAAATATTAATAAATAATTTCAAATCATCTCATTTTCTCAAAAATTAAAAACTCATTTAGATTATTTTTTTTAGCATTAATGTTAATTATTAATTTGTAATGTTTATTACAAATTTTGAAATAAGTATGAAGTATAATATTATTAATATAATATGTTTACTAAAATTTAAATGCTGAAAAAATCTTAATAATATGATCTGTTAAAATTTGTAAGTTATAAAATATGATTTTAATAATAAAAGTTCATTGAAATATTTTATTTAATATTTTTTTATTAAAATTTTTGTTTTCCAACTTATTATCTTAATTTCCGCATTTATTGTTAGCAAATAGTAAAAAAGTAAAGTCAATTACATATTGAATAGCAAAAATGCATTAAAATAACTCTAAGGCAATGTAGGTATAAATTTTGGCGTATTTTAATTTGCAGTGATAGTGTTTTCAAAATATAAATATATATATATATAGTTACAAAATCGACGTAAAATGAATGTATATAATGATAATCTATAATTTTACTAATTCATATGGCGGTTATATACCTAGCACATGATAGAAAACTATATATTAAAACTCTGCCTGATCTTGATGCTTTACCAAATGCTTCACAAGTTATAGTATCCAGAGGTCTTTGGTTTTATCCTTTTAGTTGTATCGATATGAGCTATCCACCAGTAGGTCTCCATAGTCCTTTATTTTCACTTACACTGCTTTACTAAATACTTCACCAGTTGTACTATTCAGAGATCTTGGTTATTATCTCTGATTTACAGCAAAATGAGTTCGTCGTCGAATAGTAGCCATAGTCCTTTATTTTTACCTATGATTCCTCACCAAATGATTCACAAGTTATAGTGTCCAGAGGTATTTGTTTTTATTTTTTGATTTGTATCGATATTAGCTCTGTACTAGTAAGTCTCCGTAGTCCTTTATTTTCACCTATCATGCTTCACCAAATGCTGTACCGGTTGTAGTATTCAGAGTTCTTTGTTTTGGCCTTTGATTTGTATCGCTATGAGCTCTGCACCAGTAAGTCTCCATAGTCCTTTATTTAGACCTATGAATCTTCACCAAATGTTTCACTAGTTATAGTATCCAAAGGTCTTTGTTTTTGTCTTTTGATTAGTATCGATATGAGCTCTGCACCAGTAGGTCTCCATAGTCCTTTATTTTGACCTATGATTCTTCACCAAATGTTTCATTAGTTATAATATTCAAAGGTCTTTGTTATTATCTTTTTATTTGTATCGATATGAGCTCTGCACCAGTAAGTCTCCGTAGTCCTTTATTTTCACTTACAATGCTTTACTAAATACTTCACCAGTTGTAGTATTCAGAGATCTTAGTTATTATCTCTGATTTACAGCAAAATGAGTTCGTCGTCGAATAGTAGCCATAGTCCTTTATTTTTACCTGTGATGCTTCACCAAATGCTTCACTAGTTATATTGTCCAAAGTTCTTTGTTTTTATCCTTTGATTTGTATCGATACGAGCTCTGCACCAGTAAGTCTCCATAGTCCTTTATTTTCACTTACAATGCTTCACTAAATACTTCACCAGTTGTAGTATTCACAGTTCTTTGTTTTTATTTCTGATTTACAGCAAAATGAGTTCGTCAGCGAATAGTAGCCATAGTCCTTTATTTTTACCTATGATGCTTCACCAAATGCTTCACCAAATGCTTCACAAGTTATAGTGTCCAGAGGTCTTTGTTTTTATTTTTTGATTTGTATTGATATGAGCTCTGCACCAATAAGTCTCCATAGTCCTTTATTTTTACCTATGATGCTTCACCAAATGCTTCACAAGTTATAGTGCTCAGAGGTCTTTGTTTTTTTCCATTGGTTTATATCGATATGAGTTCTTCATCAGTAAGTCTCTATAGTCCTTTCTGCTCACCTATGATGCTTTATCAAATACTTCACCAGTTATAGCATCCACAGTTCTTTGTTTTTGTTTCTGATTTACAGCAAAATGAGTTATTAGTCAATTAGGAGCCATAGTCCGTTATTTTCACATATAATGCTTTTCCAAAGTGGCTGCGATACGACTTATGGTATCCAATATCCAAGGACAAAAAAAAAAATTTATAAAATAGAATATAAAAATGTACACCTCTAATTGGTTTTTTTTACTACTTTCTGTTTAAAAGATCAGTTTTTTTTATCAGTTTTTTATAAATTTATTTATATTTAAAACCTGGCCGAGACTAAAATATGAAAATCCTAGTGCAATAATTTTAATATAAAAAAATCTATACTTTAAAATTAATTTAAATATATCAATTCAATTCCTTATAAACAATTTACAGCCTCTATAAAGAAAATTAAAATTTATTAACATATTTTTCAAAATAATCTTCAAAATTGAAAAACTCTGTCTTTTTTTCATTATTTTTTCATCAGTTTTTGTTTTTCTATTTTTTTTTTCATTTTTGTATCCATATGGAAGTACATGATATCCTATTTAACTTAACAATAAAGGACATACTTATTATTCTATCTTTTCTTTTCTCATTTTTTTCATATTTTTCTTAAAAAGAAACAAAAACGAAAACAAAACGAAAAAATAAAATCACTTGGTGGAAAATAAAGAAAATGAAATCCTTAAGGATTTTCCTTTTCATTTCCGTATTATTTTTATATCCCTACAACTATGAAGAAAAATTTTAAAAAACAAATATGGGAAAAATTTGACTAAAAACATAAAAATAAAAAAACAAAAAAGAATCAAAGACTTATATTTTATTGAAAACGAAAAAAAAAAAAAAATTATGGAAATTTTCCAACAATTCGATTCTCAGAAAAAAAATATTTTGTTTTTTTTTTTTCTGTTTTTTTTTTATTAAAAAAAAGTAGAACTCACAAATTTTCAATGAAATAAATTTTAAGTGAAAATAACGTTTTTTAACACCTTTTGTTTTCATTTTTTGTTACATTTTCTTATATTTTGATAAAATGGAAATCTAAAATTTTTTGCCGTAATATGAGTTGCAGATATTTTAGGTTGTTTTCTGAAATTTCGAAACTTTAATGTATTGCTAATTATTTATATTTTCTTATCAAGTCCATTTGAGAGTATAGACATAGCATTGTCATCTTAGCAACATCTGAACAACAGGGGGACTAGTATATTGTTGCTACTTTACTTATTGCCGATTGCGCCACCTATCGTCTGAGAGATAAATTTGAGCACCCAGGGTTTTTAACCCGTACTTACCCCATCGTTGTATTGTATTTTTCAGCCATTCTAACGATTAAGAAATAGAGATATACATACTTCAACTGAATTCAATGTTTTTTTTTGTTTCTGATTTTTATTCTATTTCAATTGATAATGTATAGAGACACCTGAACTGATTTGAATGTGATTTGACAAATTTTATGATTATGATTTATTTAAAAATGTCTAAGTTAATTTGAATTTGTTATCGGTATAAAAAATGTTTTATTAATTTGTTTCTTAATGTTCGTTCATAAACAAATGTCTTATATATACCGTTTCGGCGAGTCTTTTAAAGTGTTTACAAAATACAAATAATTAATTATAAGATATTATTAATATTTATTTACATTAAATTACATACTTAACTTACAACTAAGCCTGTCAAAATTTTGTAACAAATCATAAAAAAATTCAATTAAACTAAATTAAATTAAACTTAACAAAGAAAGAAAAATGTAATTCAATTAAACTAAATTATTTAATTAGTATAAGATCTGATCTCTGTAAAATTAAACGTGCATAAAATATAAATACGTACGTTTATTTAAATATAAATATTTGGGGAAATAAATAAATTGAATTGAATAATTATTTAATTACAAGTAAAAAAAAACATCAATTATGATAATTTTAAATAAACCAAGTTAAATGATGACCACAAGGTGAATAATTAATAATTATTGTATTGTTGTATTTACTATAATTGTAATGAATTCTAATATTATTGATAAAATATAGCAATAAATTAATAATCCAGAAACTTCAATTATTAGAAAATATTGTCCTATTAAAATGTTCAATCAATTCATTCAATTGATATGAGATGGTTTGAACATTTCCATCGCAGTCCTATAAAATGTTCAGTCCATCTCATATCAATCCATTCAATATCATTTCCAATTCGTTTCTTTAATTTAATATAAACTTAGTAGCTTTGTAACCCGTCATAAATGACGGAAGCAAAATAAATCCTAGTTTCTTTTTTTCTTTCATTAGATTCTTTATTCCGAAATTACAGTACTTATGTTTATATCACTTTTTATTTATTTTTATTTATGTTTATATTGGCCTAACACTAATCTTTTTTTTTTATATAACAGAAAAAGAAGTACCATACCAATAAATTTGTATAAAATGTTTGTATTTTTGTATGGTATACTCGTACTCACTTCCATTTAGTTATAATTCGTTAGTTGGGTTCCATTTAGTATAAATTATACCGTATTAGCGTTATTGTGGCTCTGGGAGAGCAAATTTAAAAATGGGATCTTATTTTCATATAAATTTTGTCTTTTGTATACTGTATAGGGATCTTATTTTGCTATAAGAATAAACTGTTATTATGGTACTGTGTTATTTTTAAAAAAATATTCAAAATTTTGTATCTAAATTGGTAAAATTTACAAAAAATACAAAAACATTTTCATCAATAATTTTCAATTTAAAAAAAACAATGTTTTATTATCCGACGTAGAAGTAGAGTTTATTATCCTACTCTACTTCTATCAAGTTCTATTGATTTAACAGTGAACCTGAACAGTGAAGTAAACAGCGAACACTTAACACTGAAAATAAAATAATATTTTTGGAATAGAGCATACAGAACATACAGAATACAGATACAGCAAATAATAAAAAAAAACAAAAAAAAAACAAAAATAATTTTTTTTGAGTGAAGTGAGTTACGCACACAATAATGACAAAAATAAAAGGTATAAGCAATAAAGTAGTATAATGTATAATATTATACAATACAAATATGCTGATACACATGTGTATTATTATGTATAATTTTAAGTAATAAGAATAACCCTTGAGTGAATTATGTTTTTTTTTTGTGTTAAATGCTGTTTGCCTTTTGGTTATTATACCATATTAAACTATTGATTAAATTTCTATTAGTCCTTATTATTATAAATCAAAAAAATTGTTTGTTTTATTTATATTATTATTATTATTTTTTATTTTTCCTTATTATTTGCGAAGAACACTAACATTAAATTAAAAAAATATAGTTCATGCAATCAATTTTTCCTGCAAAGGTTCAGCATGGTAGACAGGGGTTAAAAAAAAGCACCAAAGCAATTTGTATATATATGCATTTGTATACATATGCAATTTGTGTATGTGTTGGAGCGTTCTGTCGAACTTACAAACATCCAGATAAATGCAGAATAATATATATATAATTATCCTTAATATAATTTGGTCTTTTGGTGGATTGATGTGAAATGGATTGAACATTTCCATCACAGTCCTATAAAATGTTCAATCCATCTCATATCAATCCATTCAATGTTATCTTCCAATTCTAATATAAAATTAGTATCCTTAATATAATTCGTTTTTTTTGTGGATTGATATGTCCTATAAAATGTGATATAGTCCTACAAAATGTTCAATCCATCTCATATCATCCATCCATTCAGTATCATCTCCAATTCGTTTCTTTAATATAATATAAAATTATTATCCTTAATATAATTCAATCTTTTCATTATGCCTGGTTTATATCATAGCTGGTTACCAGCACTGCTGATTTATCAACTACATACATGTATGTGCATGTTGCGGTAGCATTTTCATTACACTCTTATGTGCCTATTACAGGTATCACTTTTTTTGTCGGATCCGAGTAATTTCAGGTGACAACACAACTTTCACGCGCCGACATAAAAATGCGACTCAATTGTCACTTGCAATTTATATGTGACAGGATTCCATTTGCCTGGAATTTTGTAATTTTTTGTGTCTATATAAATTTAAATAATGGATTCTGAAAAGAAAGGGTATATAAATATTTACAAATTTATTGAAATAATTTATATATATAATATATATTTGAATTTGAATTTATATTATATAATATATATTTGAATATATTAATTCAAAAATTGAATGCTAAACATTTTTGTTTATTTTAGTTTAAAAAAAACAACAAAAACAAAATTTCAAAAAAAACATAAATAAACACATCAACCAACTTTGTATTTATAAAAATATTTTTTTTAAATTCAAACGTCAAATGAGTTTTTCTGTCAAAGTACATAAAAAATACGTTCAGAAATTTGTTGCTGTCGGATGAGACTTGTAATACGAAAGTAAATTTCATTCGGGTGACTGGGAAAAATGACTGAAAAAGTGGTGTGACACCTGTAATAGGCACATTAATTAGAATACAATTTAACATATTTTTCACGATATCGCCATGGTAATATAAATAACATGAAAACAAATTCTAAATGCCTGGCTTAAACAAAAACAACAACAAAAACAAAATTATTGCAAAATTCGCTCGACATTGCTATTTTTTTATTTTTCTCCATTAAAAAGGCATAAACGTTTATCATCTGAATTTCGTATGTTCAGAAAAGCTATTTGCGCCTACATTTCTGGTTTGGACATAATTATGAACTATAATGAACTGAAGTAATACAATCTTGTGGAATTCATACATCTATATTATACTTAGCATGAAGTGAAAATTACACTTTTCATCTTAATTTTTCAAGGTTGTACCACTTCCAGCTCATCCGATTTAATATTGAAATTGTTTTGGGCATGTACTAGCATTTTGTACATTTTGAACATGTTTTTTTTTTTAAATTTGTTATTTTAAAGTGTTAAAAATTTATTAGAAATTTAATTTGTTATTTTTTTTTTGTTTTGTAATTTTAAAATCATGATAATAAGTTGGTAAACTTGATGGTATAAACTTTGACAGAGCAATGTAGAAAGTGAATTTCAAACAAAAAATTCCTCTCATTCTTTTAAAAAATGTATAAACTCTTATACATATATTTTACTTTATAATTAATTAATCGGATTTTTGTATTTAGTGACATATTAAAATAAATAATTTAATTGTTATCACTAATAAATAATTTTATATTTGTTTGTTTGCTTATTTTTTTTTAATTTGAATAAGCCATTTTTTGGTCTTAAATTAAAAATTGGATAAGAGTTAAAGCCATTCAAAGAATTAAAAAAGTTTTTGTTATTGTAAGTTATTATTGATAGAGATTTATTCTGTATTATTATTATTGATAGAGGCAGTAAAGAAATAAACAATTTTTTAATAGGTATAATAGAATATAGTAAAATAGAACAGAATAGAAGAGAAAGGTTAGTATATATTAAGCTAACCGAAATATCGACATAAAACCGTTTCAGTTTAATTATAATAACATTTTTTAAGAGCTCAATTTGTGTTAGATTCAAATTATCATTACCTAGCGCTTATAAATACAATACTATACAATTCTTAAGTCAAATTATAAGTCATAAATATCAACACTGTCTAACTAATCGGTGGTGTTAAATTTTCGCTCCGTAAAATTTTTGTTTTTATTTTTACAAATTTATTATTGTTACTTATAATACTAAAATTAAACGATTTGCTTTGCTTGCAAAATTGTAATTAGTTAATAAAAAAAAATATATATATAATATATAAAAAAATAGATACCTAAAATTTTTGAATTAATTATTCTTAATTCTGTTTATAGTCATTGTACTTCTTTTCTCACTCATAGTCAGCATGGATTCATAAAAAATAAATCTGTGGTAACAAATCTTGTGGAATCAACTTCAATATTTATTAATAATATGAAAAAAGGCTTACGAACCGATGTAGTCTATACTGATTTTAGTAAAGCTTTTAACATTTGACCACATAGTGTAATATTATTTAAATTACGAAAATTAGGTTTCCCGTTAATCTTTGTAAAATGGATCAACTCATATTTACTGAACAGACTTTATAGTGTTATGTTCAGGTCATATATTTCATCATCTTTTGTAGCTAACTCAGGTGTTCCCCAAGGTAGTCACTTAGGTCCTTTTTTGGTTTATAATTTCTGTTAATGATGTTGTTTCAGTAATTAAAAATAGTGGATTACAAATTTACGCGGATGATATGAAAATTTAAAAAAAAAATTAAGTCCGAAAGTGACATGTCCTTACTTCAAAATGACCTTGATAACTGTGGTGTACAAATAATAACTTACTTCTCAACATCAAAAGGTACGCATTAATGTGTTATACTCGCCGTTCTAATCCATTCACTTATAATTATTTTTTTAATGGTGAATTATTACTAAAAGTTAACTCTATTAAAGACTTAGGTGTGGTTTTCGATGATAAATTAACGTTTAAATTACATTATAATCACATAATAAATAAATCAAATTCCTTATTAGGATTTATAAAACGTTGGTCAAAGGAATTTTCTGATCCATATATCTTAAAGACTCTTTACACAACATTACTCCGATCTAATTTGGAATATGCCAGCCAAGTATGGTCTCCATTTTATTATGTTCACATTCAAAGAATTGAAGCCATTCAAAGAATTTTTTAAGATTTACTCTTCGTAATCTTCCCTGGGAAGATCCTATTCGTCCGCCTCTTTATGAACATCGATTAAACTTAATTCACTTGGACACCCTACAGAAAAGGAGTGAAATTATTGATGTAACCTTTATTGTTGAAATTGTTAAACAAAATATTATTTCTCCACTTATTTCTGACAAAATTGTTATTAACACCAATTCTCGACTTAAATCCGTTAATCTTTTTACACTAGTTCAGCATAGAACTAACTATGGTAGATTTGAACATATTAACAGAATGTTAATATTGGGAAATAAATACAAGGCCTTAATTGATTTCTCCCTCTTCAAGTCTATACACCTGCACACCCATTAGTATTAAGTATTAATAAATTTAATTGTATTTGATTTAATTTAATTTTCTTAACTGTAACTTTTATATATGTAAGTTATGTGTAACTGCTTGATTTAAGCTTGAAATAAATAAATAAATAAATATATTTATTTATTTATTTATTTTTTATTTATTCATTTTATTTCGTACATATACATGAGACGGTAAGTCTCTATAGGAGTATATAAAGTATAATGTGTAGCAAATTCATAATTCTTAAATTAAATTAAATTAAATTAAATTAAACCTTAACCTAAAGAAATTAACAATAATGAAAATAATTTATAAAGAAAAGAAATTTATAAAAGAAAATTTAAAAAAAGAAAAAAAAAAAAAAATAAAATAAAAAAGAGAAAAAACAAGAACAAATTAAAGTTAAAACTATAAAATATGGAGATAAAGTAATAAAATAACAAAAGTCCAAAAACAAAAAAAAAAAAAAAAAATCTCTCCTCCAAACAAAAACAATCTTTCAGACGTCTCACACCTAACAAGCATTATTCTACAAAATTTTTATTCTTCTTAATTAATGACTACACTTTTTCCTTAAAATATACCCAACAAAGCTCAAGGAATTTAGAAATAGAGAACTCACACCTGACTACGTTCGGCAAAGAATTCCACAACCCGACAGTCATTATAAAAAAGGATAGATGTCTCAATCTACCAGAGTGTCTAGGAATAGTTAAATTTGCACTTCTTAATGATCGTCTAGGGGTTATTTTCTTAAGAAGATATACCGGCGTATTTTTAGATAGGATTTTTTTCATAAAACAGATGTACTTATAATTTAGATAGTTTTCGAAAGTACAGTCAAGCAAAACTTTAGAAAAATCTATGATGCTATCGAATCTACGACGGTTAGTTACAAATCGAGTGCAAGCTTTGAAAATAACCTTGAGCATGGAAAACTCGCCCATACTCATCCCAGCATAAACTACTTCACAATAAGTGAAATGTGGAAAGATTAAAGATATAATTAATTTCTTTTTTACCCACTCGTTAATATTGTAAGAGAACTTCCAGAGTTTTCGTAACTTACAAAAAACATTTCTAGAAATGTTAATGTGCTCATTCCAGGTTAGAGTTTTATTGAATACAACACCCAAGTTTTTAGCTTTACTTACAAATTTTACCACAGAATTATTTAATTTGATATTAGGGAGATTAGTTGTATCAATATTACGAACACAAATTAACATAACCTGGGATTTTGACGGATTTAATCGAAGACCATTGTTTAGAGACCAGAAAGCAACAGCATCAAGATCATCATTAAATTTAGCAATAGAGCGGTTAATATCAGCTATAGGACCACTGATGCAGAGTTGAGCATCGTCTGCATACAACCGGCAATGAGATTCAGACAAACAACGGGGTAAGTCATTTATAAATAGACTAAAGAGTAAGGAGCTCAATATGGATCCTTGGGGTACCCCACATTCAACAGGTAGATTATTAGACTTAATACCATTTAGAAACACAAATTGACTTCTATTATCTAAGTAACTTTGAATGAGAGTAGTAGCAGAAGATTCAAAATTAAAAGCTGCGCTAAGTTTTAAACATAATAAGTTATGATTAACACAATCAAAAGCTTTAGTGAAATCAAGAAGAAGCAATAATACAGCATGTTTCTTATCGATTTCACAGTATATGTTATCTGTTAGTTCTAGCAGTGCTGAGGTAGTGCTGTGCTGCTTTCTGAAACCTGATTGGAATTCGTATAAGAGATTATTATCACTTACGTACTGACTCATTTGTGTGTGCAATAATCGTGCAAAAGATTTCGCAATACCGGACAGTACGCTAATGGGTCTAAGGTAATCAATCGTTGGATTATTTTTTTTTAGAAACGGGAACAACTTTGGCACATTTCCAAATTAGAGGGTATTGACCAGTAGTCAAGATGAAATTAAATATGTGTGTAATATAAGGTAGCACAGAGGGGATAATCAGTTTAATAAATTTCAATGGAAAAGCATCATAGACTTCATCATTTGAGACATTTCGAAAAGAGAAAGTACTAGACGAATCAACATTTTCAATATTGGATAGTAATGAAGTAAAGTTAAAAGATGGAGTTATAAATTTATTGTTTAATTCGTTTACATCAAAGCTATCCATATTATCCATTTTGTTTTCTTTACTGATTCCAGCGGTATTAGACCAGAAAGATTTTGAAGGCAGCCGCTGATCGAGTATCTTAGAATAGTAATGTTTTTTAGCTTGTCTAATCTTCAAGTTTACCACGTTCCTAAGCCTCTTAAATGAATTTCTGTCATTCGAATTTCTTGTTCTGTCCCAAATCTTCATAAGCCATGTCTCTATCATTCGCCATTTTTACAATATCTGGACAGAAATACAGAACAAAATCAGCACGTGGAGTAAAAGAATGTAGGGGAACATGCTAATCGAAAAGCTTCAGAACTAGATTATTAAAGAACGCAATTTTATCGTTTATGTTATTAATTGTGTAGATGGATGTAGATTGGAGATGTAGATATTTAATCCTTGTATAAACAGTTAATATTTTAAATCAAATTAATTAAAACATACGACCACCAAATCTCAACTACCTACTACTCAAACAACTATTCAGAAAAAAAAACAAAAAACCAATCAATAGAAATATTTTTGAAAGAAAATCATTTTCAATATTCTCTCATCTAAATTGGAAAAATAATTTTTTTTTTTTTCAAAATCCACAACCATTTCTGTTGAAATCTTTTCTTTAAATAACATTTTCAAATTTGACTGAAAATGCGTTTACAAAATAGAAATTCAATAGATTTATTCTATATAAAGCAAAAAAAAAGAACAAAATTAAAATAAAAACACAAAAACAAACAAATTTCACAAAAAAATTTCAAATCTTATTATTTTCTTTTCGTTGCTAAAAGATATAACTAGGATTTATTTAATTTTTTTTTTTTTATTTTCTAAAAAATGTGTTAACATTTTTCACACTTTCTTTAAAATTAAAATAAAAGCGAAAATTTTCAATAATATAAAAAAAAAGAAATAAATTAACAAAAATTAAAATCAATTTGACTTAAATTTGAATGAACATCGACAACCGAAAAAAGAATAAAAAAAAAATGATATAAAACAAAACTTTGGCGCACACATATTGAATGTTTTTTTGTGGATATACAAAAAGTGTTTTTTTTTTTTTATTTCCCTTTCAAATCGGATCTACAAAAAAAAAAAAAAAAAAATGACACAATATAAAAGTTATATGAACGCAAACTGTTAAGGATCAATAGATTGTCTGAAGAAAATTCTATTCAATTATTGTACCCTTATAGTAGGTAGTTGTAGATATATAGGGTGTTTAATATCGATGGTATAATATTTTTTTTTTCAGCTCTAGCTAAGTGTGATAACGTATAGAACAATATTTTTTGAAGTGTTTATTGTCTATAGGTATTATTATTTATTTATTTATTTATTGCCATGATACATATTCATAATATTTAACAATATTAAATTTTTTAGAGCTTTACACCTATGACTATTCTTAATTATTACTCTGGCTAGCTGACTAATTTATTTATTAATTAATTTATTATTTAAAGGAAAAATGGTGACAAAAAACCTTTTTGAATATTTATGGTTTTTCATAAAACTTACCACTACTTACATACTTTTATTGTCTAGGTTTTAGTATTTGGATATGATGTGGAGGTAGAGGCAGGAATTCATTTTATTTGAATATTTTTATTTAATTAATTTTACTTCACTTAATTATAATATTTACGTTACGATAATCGCTGTTACAGTCACAAATGAATCTAACAGCTTGTATAGATTATAGTCTGTTTTCTTTCCGAATAGCCAATTTATTATGCTAAAGCTCTACTCTATGATTGTCACACTTTATTGATTATAATTTCAGTTAAATTAAACGATTTTTTTAATTTATAAAATTTATAATAGCGAGTATATTATTGAAAATGGCATTTCAATTTCAATCACGAATCTGATTGACTTGAAAATCATTCGACTCGCTAAAATTATGATGAGCTAGTACATTATTGGTCGGTTATAGTTCAGTTAAATTATTCGTCGATAGTATTCGTTGATTGTACAATTAGTATTCGGTCAAATTTATATTATGACAACGGTAAATATATTTCTACTAGCTATTCCCGGTGTAACATTCGCCGGTCTAGCATTAGAATTATAAATGAAACAATTTATCTTATTTATTTATTTTCTTAAAAAAAATCTATATTTTACATATTTTTTTTATTACATAATAAATAAGTTACAAATTGAAAAACTTAAAACTAAAATTCACTTTATTTAATATCTTCAAAAAAAGGTTTAACATTTTAATACTTATTCAAACATTTCATAATATTTTATACTACACTAACACTATCAAAAGACCGTACTCGAGACAAAGCAACATATAACTGTGAAATAGAGAATTGTGTTTTTAGTGAACTAAATACATACCACACCCACATTAAAAACACATTAAAATAGCCATAGATACGTTTTTTGTGTTTTTTTTTTTATTATCATAATAGCCCTAACTATAATAGTCATATGATGTCATATGATACATCGTTAAATGGCCGATATGATTCGATATGATTTAACAAAATCATTACCAATCATAACCTTAACTATAATGGTCATTACAGTCATACGCATACTTAATCATACCAAAACGTCAAAACCAAAATTTAAAAGAAGTGAAATAAAAATATAAATTCTATAAATAAAGTTTTTGTTCTTTTATTTTGAGTTTTGAATAAAGTTCTTGGTTAAAAGAAAAATCGTTATTTTCCATTTAGCATACAAAATTTTATTTATTTATTTACATTGCTGTCAAAATTGCTTATAACTGCATATAATTTGTACGCTTCATTTCGTATGCTTACGACTTAACGAATGATTTGAAGAGACAACGAATGATGGTTATGACTATTATAGTTGGTTAAATGGATGTTCATGTTGTCGTACAATATCATATGACATATATGACGCCTTTATGACAATTATAGTTAGCGGTAAAGCCAATAATTATGCTTTTTCTCTTATTCTTTAGTTTTTATTGTTTGAAAAATAAATTTTACCAAAGATTTATAAACAGAATCATAAAAATTATTTAATTTCTTCATTTCGATACCGCTAGCGTCTCTGATGTAGGTAAGGGTAGTCTGTGATTTTTCTTTTAAAAGTTTTTTTAATTTTTATGTTTACTAAATTTGCCGTGTATTGAATTGGAACTGATAATAATGTCATAACATATTTTGTTTTTCTTGTTCTTAGCAGATCGTAAATTTCTGTTTATGATTCTACAGGTACAATATTATATTTACTCAATGCTACTGCGCATTTGAATTTATACTTTTGAATTATTTATTAATAAAATAAATAAATTTCAATTATTGGAATTTGTGAACATGGTCTGGGTGAGGGAAAAACTATATTTTCTAAATTTACTATTTGTTTTACCGGTAAGTTTTTTTGCTGTAATATCGTAATATTTTAACAAAGCTATTTTGTCGATATAATAATAATATTCTGATAATTCGGTTCTTGTCTTTGCTACTTTGTTTTTTTTTTTAAAAATTAATTCATATAATCAGATATAGTTAATGCTATTGCTCAATAGGTGAATTGTTTTTAGGTTAATTTTAATTTGTTTTTGGTTTTATTTGGTTTTATCGTTTTGTGGTTTATGTCTTTAAATAAAATTTTGTACACTATCGTAATTCGTAATAGTTCTAATAAAGTTATTTAATCTAGTTAAAAAAAGCTTTGTGTTGTAAAAGCTTTGTGAAAAGTTTAACAGACGTTTAAGCGTATTAATATATAAGCCTGTCAACTGTAAGCAATAAAAATTTAGTAAGAATAGCAAGATACTTATTACATCATATATCATTCGACTGTATTTCATTTATATCTATAAAATAAATTTATGTAATTATAAATTTAATTAGAAATTATTAAAATTTCCATATCATTTTACTTTTAATAAAACAAACAAATTCGATTTATTAATATTCAATATTTGAACATTAATACACATAGCTATATAAATTTATACCACCATTGTATCTACAAAAATTAGTTACTTATAGTAAGAGTTTATAATAAACAAAGTATTTCATTTGCCTGTACTTCATTTGTTTATACTTTTTTTCCAGTATTTTTCAGAGTTATTTGATTTTTATTAATACATAATATTAGTTAAGGCTAAATTAATTTAATTGAAAATTCAATACTATACTTTCATATCTGATAGACATTGCATAAATAAATCTTTTCATTATTTTATGACAACGTATAAACGTAAAATAAGTCATAATCAGTTCTGAAAATTAATTATATGAATATTATTATTAATTATTTGTACATATTATAAGTTGGCCGTGAGCTCCTAAATTACAAAATCCTAAACTACATGATTAAAAATAATATAGAGGGAAATTAAATACAGTCAAATGAAATACAGGCCTTGGATAGTAATGTGTGTTTAAATATATTTTAAAATATGTAGAAAGTAAAGTACTTATTTTATAAAATCCAGCACAACTTCACTGTTTCGTAGTGTGTATAGAATTGAAAATTTACATGTTAAATAAAAATAAGCAGACATTCGACATTTCTATAAATAATTTATTTTATATAAAATAAAAGCAATTAAACAAATAATTTATTATTTATTTATTTTAACAGTTGATCCTAGGTCCTTTTCTCTTTCGAAATGTGGGTTAAACAAATCATATTCTATATATGCAAGTTAATTAAATAATATTCAATTTATTTAATAAACTTGCATTTTATATATAACTGTTAAAAGATGGGCTTAAACAAAAATTATAATTTGTATGCAGCTTTTACAGTCAATTTTCTAAAATACCAATAAATATTTCTGATTCGATTATTCTAAACACTCGTATTCAGTAATACCAAATTTACAAAAATCGAATGAATATTCGACTTGGAACTGAAACGACGTTTTCAATAATAAAATGTGCACTATTACTTATAAGTAGTATAATAGTAGTGTTATTTGTTAAAAATGTAGTTAATCGGTTTTGTGTTAACCGTTTAGGCTATCGTATTATTATTGAGTGAATCAAATTCAAGACAATAAAAATTATTTAAGCCACACATTTTATTGGATCATTATAAACATTATTGCAAACATTGTTTATACATATTCACACTACGCTGTATAAAACATGTTGTCAGTTATCACAAATTGTACAAGGTTTTATAATTAGAAATTTTGTATGTAAATGAAGCTGGTATATTGATGTTTTCTGGAAAAACATTAAAACCTAAAGGGATGCCATATAGAAAATTGAATGGATTTTTCGATTATAGCAACATTTTTTGTTTTTAATTCAACAATAAATACATATTATAACAATATCAGATTGACATAAAACTCTCTACATTAGGGATATGCGTTCTTGATTTACTTTAATTAATTTTTTTTTGTTTAATTAAAATTAAAAGTCGGAAAATATATGACATAAAAAGATCAAACTTGATGCTGAAAACACAATCACAACGAATGACGAGACAGAATCACGACGAACTATTCGCTACTGGTTTTTTTACACACTTCAAAACTAATAAAACAAAACAGAATAAATAAATTCTAGTTTTTTTTTAAATTTATATTACTTTAAAAAATATTATTAAACCAAATTATTTCTCATCTAGCAGTTGGAGAAATGTAAGTGATTTAAGTTCAATAAATAAATTTGGAGCAATTCCTAGACCAAATCGATATTCTAAGATGAAATCGAAAATGTTCAAAATATCAGTAGCCAATCAAAATCCTGTTAAAAAAATATCAATTATTCCAATTACTTACAATCCATTTTACTTATTGAACAAATTTTTGTAATTTTGAAATTTCAAAATTTATTTATTAAAAAAATGGAGCAAAAATTTAAAAAAAACCTAAATTTTTAGTTTTTATAAAAACTTGTTTTCCAGCGTTAGAGTAAAATGTTGGTATAACAGTGAAAATTATATATATATTATTCTGTATTTATCTGGATGTTTGTAAGTTCGACGGAACGCTCCAACACATATACAAATTGCATATGTATACAAATGCATATATATACAAATTACTTTGGTGCTTTTTTTAACCCCTGTCTACCATGCTGAACCTTTGCAGGAAAAATTGATTGCATTAACTATATTTTTTTAATTTAATGTTAGTCTTCTTCGCAAATAATAAGGAAAAATAAAAAATAATAATAATAATATAAATAAAACAAACAATTTTTTTGATTTATAATAATAAGGACTAATAGAAATTTAATCAATAGTAAAATAAGATCCCATTTTTAAATTTGCTCTCCCAGAGGCCACAATAACGCTAATACGGTATAATTTATACTAAATGGAACACAACTAACGAATTATAACTAAATGGAAGTGAGTACGAGTATACCATACAAAAATACAAACATTTTATACAAATTTGTTGGTATGGTACTTCTTTTTCTGTTATATAAAAAAAAAACATTAGTGTTAGGCCAATATAAACATAAATAAAAATAAATAAAAAGTGATATAAACATAAGTACTGTAATTTCGGAATAAAGAATCTAATGAAAGAAAAAACGAAACTAGGATTTATTTTGCTTCCGTCATTTATGACGGGTTACAAAGCTAGTAGTCAAATATTTTCCTTTTAATTTTACTGATATGCTTATCATACAGATACGCGTATTTCGTCTACTACTTGCAGACTTCTTCAGTGTTTTGTACTCGACAGTTAAATTTTTATTTGAATTTAAATTTTAAAAATGTTTTTTTAAAACAATTTTGAACCTACATTATTTATATTTTGAACTGACAACAACAAAAATAGATAAATGACATCAAGTAAAACTAATTTATGTTGGTATATCACTGAATGTCATTCACGTTCGTCGACGAGTAACTAATAGAAATAGATCTATTTTTTGACCGCGAAATTTTGGTTTATTTGTCATTCGTCGTGATTTTCATAATATAATCTCATGTATTTGAACGCGAAAAATTCATCAATAGTCGTGATTGTGTTTTCACCGTGAAGATAATTTATTTTTTGTATTAATTTTAATTAATTTATGAATAAAAAATTAAAAAAAAAAAAAAAAAAAAACTATATTGTATTGTATTGTATTTCTTTATTAGTTTTTAATAAAAACTTTTATAAAATCATTGTAAAAAATTCATTACTTAGTTTAATTACGAAAAATTATTTAAATTCATTTAAATTCTACTCCTGTATTCAATTAATTTTTTCTTAAATATTTTAATTATAGTTTCATTTTTTATATTCCCCAGCAACTCGTTGAAAATTTGCACTCCCTTGTATAGAACGGTGTTTTGTGTACTAGCTTCTCTATATAATGGTAATCTAAAATCTCCATTGTTTCTCAAATAATGGTAACCACCAACATACTCAATCTTTCCATATAGCACTGTAACAGCCCATTTTTCAATTTGAACAACAATATCAACGTATTGTACTTAAGTCTACTTGTTATATCCATCCATTTTAATTTATTTATCATATCTCTAATAGGTGTTCGTGTTCCTTTTTCGAGTATTATTCTCATTGATCTATTTTGCAATACTTTCAATCGATTTTTTTGCATCTGACTGCACACAAAAAGTATGGTGGAACATTAGTAATAATGCGGCAGTATTATTAACGCGATAGTTTTGATCTGATTCTCGCTAGAAACACAATTTTTTTGGATAATTTCTTACATATATAATCACAATGTTCATTGAAGTCCAATTTATTATCTATTATTACTCCCAAATATTTGAAACTGGTAACACACTCAACAACTTCATTATTTATTCTAATATTTGAATTCGTTAATGATGTGCCAATATAAATGCATTTAGTTTTATTTACATTCAATTTTAATTTGTTCATGTTCAACCATAACTACAATTTCTCCAAATCTTCATTTATTTTTCTTTCGCATTCAGTTACATCGTTTCCTACTACATAGACTAGAGTATCGTCAGCAAACAGAGATACCCTGCAATGCTGACCCTATGTTATTTATATATATAAGGAATAGTAATACTCCTAACACAGACCCTTGGGCGACTCCTAATTGCAAGCACTTGAAAAAGTATTGTTAATTTTGGTCCGTTGTGTTCTTCCTATTAGAAAATTTTCAAACCCTTTCAATTCATTGTTTTTTATACCATATTTCTCCATTTTGTTTAATAATAATATGTCTCTATCAATTGTTTCAAATGCCCTTTTGAAATCCAAAAAAATTGCTACAACTTTCTTCCCGGAATCAATCTCCTTCTTCCATTAATTTATTGTCCAATTTAACGCTGTTTCTGCCGAATATCCTTTCCTAAATCCCGACTGCATCTGAGACAGTATATTATTTATTTTTATTCACAAATTCTTTTAATTGAATGCTTACCTCCTTTTCTAAAATTTTTTCGTATACTGGTAGCATATTTATTGGTCTCATATTCTCAGCTAACTTTGAGTTTCTCACTTTTTCTATACACCGGCACTATAATTGATTGTTTCCATGTTTTTGGAAATTTACCTTGACTTAGTGATTCATTAACAATTTTAGTTATTATCGGTATTAGTGTTTCTCCACATTCGCAAATAATTTTGCTGTTTAGCCCATTCAAATCATTTCTTGGGCATATGCTTTTTAATATTTTTTTAATTCCATCATTTTCAATCTCTTTAAATTTAAATCTTTCTTGAATTTCATTAATATTATTTACATATCTTACATAAGGTATTTCCTCATTTATTTTTATTATACTGTCGATAAAGTACTCATTTAATTTATTAGCAATGGAAATCTCGTTACTTATTTTTCTGTTATTTATCACTATTTCTTGTATTTAATTTTTTCCCTTCTTTAACACACATTGTTTTATTGTTTTCCACATCATTTTTTGATCATTCCTTTTTTCATTAATTTTATTTTCAATATATTTATCTCTAGCTTTATTACATTCATTCTTGTATTTATTTCGATGCAATCTATACTCATTTCATTTTGTGTTATCGCTTTCCATTAGGCAACTGATATCATATAATCTAATTTTTTTGGCTTTACTTTATTTGTAATTCTTCATTAAACCACTCAGTAGAGTTTTGCTTAATTTTTATAGTTTTGCTAAGTTTATTCAATCTGTTTTTAATTATTTTAACAAATTTTTCACTACACGTATCTAAATCTTCTACATTAATTAAATCAATCCTTTCCAGCTCCTCAATAAAACTTTCTTTCTCAAAGCGAATAAACGAAAACTCCTTTTGTTCTTTTTGGTTTTTCACATTTTTTACTTTAATATTCAACGTTTCATGGTCTGATATGGTATATTTTTTGTTTATAGTGAGCTGTACATTAGATAAATGGTCTGTTAGTACATAATCTATTATTGTTTTACTGTTGTTTGTAATCCTAGTATAATCATTTACTAATAATTGTTTTAAACCAAAATCTATAATTAATTCTTTAATGATTTCTTTATGGTTACTTTCTTTGGGTAAAGGTCGATATTAAAATCTCCGCATATTATCTGATTTTCTCTACCGTTGTAATTTATTTCTAAAAAACTATTCAGTGAGCTTACAAATTCATTTACCGCCATTCCTGGTGACCTATATAATGCTACTAAATTCCATATTTTTTTATCTATTTTAAGTTTAACAATTAGACACCAAAGTTAGTTGTCAATTTTTAAAAAAATTGACTGTTCTGCTTTATTAATTCTAAGTTTTTTTTACATCATCCCAACATCTTATACATCTTAACCGTCAAGTTAAAACTATATTTAAACGCAGTATCAATTTCTATAATAAAATGATATCCGAGCTCGACAAAATTTTATACTTACGCACTCATAATGCGAATAGGATATTAGTTCGACCACACTTATCCATGTTCGAACAAAAATACTATCGCGAAGAAACACTCTGTCTGCATATATTCCACTTTTTTATTTTGATTAATTCAACCTTTATTGGTATAAGTATCTTGTATGTAAATTTTTGTTTCACTTTTTTTATAATTTTTTGTTTTGTTTTTGTTTTATATTTTCCTTCTTTTATTTGAACGTATGAGGCTCTTTTAAAATATATATGTAATTCGTTTCGTATTTTTTTCTTATTTAAAATAAAAGAAAAAAAACACAAAACAGCAATCCTTTTTATTCAAATTTTATAGAGAAATTTATATGTAAATCATATTATCAAAAAAGGATTTTAGTTTTATACAAAATTTTTTTTTTTTTTCATTTTCAATTTACATTCATATAATACATTATATATATTATATGAATTGTTATATCTAGATAAATGGGTCTAAAAAAAAAAAAAAAAAAAAAAAAAAAAAAAAATTATTAAATTTTAATATTTAAGTTTCCTATATAATAATATATTATTCAGAAACCTTGTAACATATTTAAAATTTAAAATTTTCATTTTTTTTTTTTCGAAAATCATATTTTTTTATTGTATTTAATTTGAAAAAGGATAGTTATGTAAAATACAATAAAATTTATTTAAATATGAACTTAAATTGATATGATAATATTAAACTTTTTTCGTTTTTTAATATAAATTTTAGATAGTGTTTCAAATTGTTTAAAATATTGTGTATGTATAGGTATATAATAAAAAAATTTGTAAGTTCTTGTTCGTTAAATGAACACAAAACTTGAATTAAGAAGATACTTATTTAATATATTGAAAGGTTAAAATCTGTGATGAATTATTCTAATATTGATCTAATTTTGAGAATATTTAATTGAATTGTTTTTATTTAACCTTCAATCTGAACAGATAGACAATAGTGATGTATTTTGATGGGCTTTATTTCTTTCTAATCAAAAATTGATACAAAATTCGGAAATCATTTATTTTAGAAAAATGTTTATATTAACAGTTTCTAATTAAAGCATAAATGACAAATGATATTAAAACGAAAAAAAAAAAAAAAACTTACTCGCAATGTTAAAAAAAACCATGATTTACTATTCGAAAATAAAAAAAATTCGCTAACAAAGAATTTAACTCGTACAGACCCACCTTAATAATAAGCCATTGCAAGATGTGATAAAATACTTTTAAAATGCGTATTAATTGATATTTGAATTGAAAATTCATTAGTCCATGCCATACCTTTTTTTTAGTTATATAAAAATAAAATAAAATTATTAAAATTATTTTTAGAAATTGTTTCGTTCATCATAACACTAAGCTCATCAGTAGATATTTATAGTGTTAGACTACCTATACAACTTCCTGATTTTCATTTTGATTGACTTTATTACTTATTAATTTCATTGTAAAATGTATTTTTATTTTAATTATATAATTTGTTTTTGTAAAGTTATTAAGTGCACGGACTACGTATTATATTTTAATTTTCTAAAATCAATCGAAATAAATTTGTTTTCTTAGGGCTTAAAGGGTTAAAGTCAATAAAAGTCAATTATGAAATAATTGAAACTGTAAAATCAATTTCAACTATATTGGATTGCTTGATAGACAGTAATTTGAAATTGCACCAGCATAATCAACATTTTTTATTTTAGGAAGATCTGTTAAAAGTACTTAAGCTAATATCTGTGGTCAAAATCAATAACCGCTTAGGTCGAAAATCACTGTTTTGTGTAATTGCAATTTGAAAAATTTGCAAAATTTAAACATTGTTTCTAAAAAAAATTTGGACAGTTATTAAATAAAGACTTTCATCAAAAGAAAGGTTTTTTAAAGAGCAATAAGTTTATGTAGGTTTAAAATTAAAAGTAATAATATTAAAGAAGTTATTAAAGAAAAAAGGCTATAAGCGGTTATAAAAAAACAACAAAATTTTATTTAACATTCTAAAGTCGATATAAGTCTTTATTTCGTTTTCTCAGTATTAAATTGAGTTTATTAGCTTATTTTGACACAAGTTTCCAAAAGGCAATACTTTTAAAATACAATAAGTGCTTAAATCTTAAGTGTCTAAATAATTTTTCATAAAATTATATTTTCGAAAAGCAATAAACGCTTAATTCGATATAAGTTTTTGTTGAAGTTCATTGGTGAATATATGTTATTATAAGCGATATGCAATAACAACTTAGGTCGATATAAACTTGAATTGTATAAAAAAAAAGTCTCTATTATAAGTCTTAAGTCATTTTACGCTTTTATTGTATGTGTATATTGCTATATTAATGACTTAAGCGATTATGTTTTCTTCAATATCTTGGAGTATAATAGAGGTTAATACTTAAATTTTTGTGTGTATATTTTTGTTTGTAATAACTCAATTCTTTCTTATCTCGACATAAGCGGTTATTGATTTCGACCACAGATATATAGACCTGTACAATATTATTAACCTTAATATTATATGGAATAGGACGACCCAGGGACCTTATTTACTTTAACAGGGATCAATAAAACGTAATAAATCCTGAAGATTTTTATTCAAAGATATTTTTACAGTTCCTTAGATTATAGGAATAGAGCTCACATTTACTGAGCTATAATCACGTTTTAAGATATTTCATATTTTGAATGGTTTTTGGTCATGTAGAGAGTTTTTATAAAATATTTTTCCAAACTAATCTTTGCAATATCGTCATCACTTTACGTTTTTCCAAACAAATTGTTCATTGTCATTATTGTGATCTCTCCAAACGAATTTATTTTTTAAAAAAAGTGAAAAATTTAAAAAATCTTCTTTTTTCATTTCAGTTACAACACATTTTTGTTTTTGAGTCTACAGACCGAACTAAATTATACCAGTCATGCGGATGAAATATTTTCAAAAATCAGTTCTTTTCTTTTTTCTTTCTATGGCAGCGTAATCTGAATCATACTCCATGTGAGTGTGTCCCACTTCTAAAAATTTATGTCCGATTATTTCAAGAATTGGTAACTGTTCAAAAGCGAAATATAGTGGAAGCAAATGAATTTTTGTTTGTCCAACGCATGAATCATTATAAAATATCAATTACCTTAGTGTTGGCTATCAATTTTAAGACTATTAACATGCTTAAAAAGACATGATGAAATTTCATTCCCACCACGGCCAGCTAGAGCCTCGTGCCAAATCTAACAGATAGCCGTTCTTTTACACAATCGTACACAGTCAAATTGCAGTCCACAGTTTTCTTTTGTAGAAATATAATGAGTTTTGCAAATAAGGAGTTGGTAAACATTGATGCAAGTTGAATGTGTATACATTGACAGTTGAATCTTCGGAGGCCAATACTAATTATTTTCAATTTATGTCACCTACACAGTCAGCAAGGCCTTTTAGGGAAAAAGTATTTAAATTTACTCATATTGATCTGTACGTAACACATTTCTCTTATATTTCTTTTTGTTGTTTTTTTCTTTTTAAACAATACGGCTTTGATTTGCTTTAATCAGTAAATTTCATAGAGAATTAACTTTGAAATGAATATATGCTAAGTCTACATATATTCTATTTATTCTATGAATAAATGTAGATTTAGATATATTACATATACATCTCATTCCCCTTCTTATTACAACCTATTCTATTACAGGCAGTAAGAACAATAAAAAAAAACCACAGAATCAGAAGTGTGATAAGTTAATAAAGCAAAATAATATAATAAAATTAATATTATTAGTAAATTCAAACAAATTCAACGCAGTATAATATTTTTACTTGATTTTTCCTATTATAATTTTTAGCTAATTCTAAAATTTTCCAAGTGCGTTTTGACATTCTAATAATGTTTTCCACAAAAATATCAAAAATATTAAACTGTTAGTACTTCAATTATTCAGTAAAACAATACATTACAATAAAAGTTTAACTGAGATTTCGCTCTAACAAAACATACGTTATAATAGTAGTAGTAGCTAAGAAACCCTTAGATAAAATCACAATGTACAATAATCTCTTAAGTTGAAATAATGATTTCATTAGTACAATATCAACGTACAATAAGAACTTATTTCAAATTAAGAATTTATTTATTGCAATTTTAATTATGCAATAATCGCCTACTTGAGATAAGCGGTTCTAATTTTCTATATAGTTATAAAATAATATGCCATATATCTCGTAAACAATAATAGCCTAAAACAAAATAAGCTAATATTGCAAAAAAATAAATACTATAATTATAATCTTAAATTTAATTAAGTTATTATTGCAAGTGTTCTTCAATGCAATATTGAGATAAGCCATTATGCTATTGACGATAACTTTTGCTACAAGTATCGTACGAGAACCACACCAAGACAGAAATGTGTAAAACAACATGACGAATCTCGTAGTGGTCATAACGCAATCCTTTCTTATGTCGACTTAAGGGATTATTGTTTGAAGCCACAGATTTAATATAAAATCATGTCGCCGATTCACAAATAGACGTTAGTTAAGCTTTAGGTTACATTTCAATTACGTTTTATATTAGCATAAAAATAATTAATTAACGGTTTTCACTTTCCATTTTTTGCTTTACAAATTAAATTTTATTCTAAATAATTAAATCAGGTTAGTCTAAATAAGTACAAATCAAAGGTGTAAATATTCTAGTATATAAGTTCTTAAAATATAGAAATGAAATATATTTAACAAATACATTAAGGCAATAAAAATAAAATAATAATAATAATAATAATAGTAAAAACAATAACAATAATAATAATATTAATAATAATAATAATATTAATAATAATAATAATAATAATAATAATAATAATAATAATAATTAGATATAAATAATAATAATAATCGAGATAATAATAATAAGAATAATAATAGTAATAATAATAATAATAATAATAATAATAATAATAATAATAATAATACAAATCATAATAATAATAAAACTAACAAATGTCTACCATCCTTTTCTGTAATCTGTACTAACGGAAAATTTTTGGAAAAACTTATCATACAATGTTAAGGTATCCTGTCCTTTAAACTATGTATGAGTATTAACAAAAAAACATGTTTAAATAAATCCACTTCTTTGCAATTCCACATGGATTCCACTAGAATAAATAAAAAACATAATTAAATAAAAATTAAAACAAAATAAATATTTTTAACGTTTTATATTTTGTAAACAATATTTTTTATTTTAAATGCAATCTTATTATCTAAAAAATTTAATTTTGTTTTTTTAAATCTAAATTTAATTTAACCAAAATATTTCATATACTTACACCTCTATGTATTATCTTCTGTACTTAAAATAAAATGTAAAAATAAAAGTAGATATAAATTTCTATCATAACATTAACCTTGGATAGACACACACGAAAACAAAATATTAAAAAAACCAAATTTTATTTTTTATTTTTGATTTTATTTTTTCACAAAATTTTCTTATTTGGAAGAGATAAAAAATGAATATTTTTTTTTTTTTAATATAAAATACAAATACATATTAAGACTTACATGTTTTATATTAAAGTAAATAATATTATATTATGTACAAAAAATATTTCCTATACAGAACAAGAAAAAAAAAAAAAAAAATCTATAAATACAAAATTTTCAAAATATTTATTTTACCTTAACAAATTATTCAGGACTTTTAGAACTTATGAGATTTAAAATAATAATATGAATATGTTGCTATATACAATGTAGTATACTATAAACGAATAGCAAAAAATATTAAAAGTATAAAATATGTACAAAACATATTCAAATCCTTAAGGCAGTTTTATATTTTAAATTCTAAATTCAAATTGAATACATGTGTTTGAGAGTACATCAGGTCTTTCAATGTACCTATATAATACATAGCAAAATAGAAGAAAATTTAAATGTGTATAATAGAGTAAAAACAATTTTGTTTTAACTAAATAAAATTCATTTAGTTGTACATACGTACGTTTATGTATTTTTTTATATAAATTTAAGAATTTTCACTATAATTATGAAAAAAATTTAATTTGAATATTTTTTTTGAAATAATAAATAATAAAAAAAAAAACCTAGTATCAGTGCACTTATGTGTTCATTAAATAATTTAATTAAAAATTTCATAAAATATAATATTTCATAATGATATTTTTTTTTTTGCACGACACTAATAGCTTTAATGTATACTTTTAAAGTGATGGTGTCATTTTGAAATTTAATTAAGTGCAAATAAATTTAATAATTATTATTTATAATATATTTGATCGAAAATGCGCTCTATAGGGTCTGAGTGTTTAAAAATTAATTACTAGATACATTATGGTTGTTTTACTATGTTTGATTAATATATCTTGACCGATTTCGATTATTACACCATCATCAGAAGACTGTTATATAGGAATAATAATGTTAATAATAATTAACGATGGTGTATAAACTGAAATCGATCAAATTATTAATTAATGTTAATCAAACATATACCTAGACTATCTAATTTTTATTATTACCAATATTTATTTTTATTTATTTATTTATTTATTTATTGCCATGATACATATTCATAATTTTAATTTTGTTAACAATATTAAATGTTTTAGACCTTATACTATTGTATTTACACCTATGACTATTCTTAATTATTACTTAGGTCAGCTGCTTAATTTATTTATTAATTAATTTAATATTTAAAGGAAAAATGGCGACAAAAAACCTTTTTGAATATTTTTTATGTTTTTTGATAAAACCAATATTTATATATATCTTTTTTCCAATAGTCTGATATATTGTTATTTTTTACAAAATGTATTCAAATATATCTCTGTACAAGCGATTGGGTTCACTTGAAAGAAATAAAATTAAATAAATAAATTTAAAAGTATAGCTATTTCATATTAAATTATTAAAATAAATAAATTTTATGCCATATCTCTGCAAAAATTTAATTAAATATTTTGATCGATTTTGGAATTGTTACACTCACAAGATTAATAAATTTTTTAATAGTTTTTCAAAATAAATTCACTAACAGTATACAGCATTTTCAATACAATATAAATTTGATAAATCATAATTTTCTTTAGGCTAATTTTTCCCTTAAGCAAAAAATTAACCACAATAATTGATGAAAGTCTGACAATTGAGCTGACTTAAATAAATTATTATACACATAATAATAATATTTGTACAAAATGTTTTATAATAATTTAAAAATACGTTTTTAAATGAATATCTACAACAAAATAATACAAAAATATCATCATTGTATATTTTTCAAGTTTTATACTATATTGCTATAAACATAATAAACACATAGTTATAAAAATAATTTTCATACTTTTATTTGAATATAGGGAAAATATGCGGTTGTTTTATTAAAATTTTAATGCTTTTTCGAATTTATTCATTTAAAAAATTTAATTGGTTTTAGTGAAAACATTAGCACTATCATTACATAATAAAAATCAACTATATATTATATGCATATAAATACATAATAATACACAATCAAAAATATCCTTTTATGGGATTTTACTTACGAAAAAATATAATAATATTTTTATTTGTTTTTTATTTTTTTATTTTTTTTGTTCATTATTAATTGTTATGATTTTATAGGGAAAATAGTGTGATAACTGAACTCATAAACCACAACTATATACTTAAAACCACATTAAAAATATCTGCACCACCGTGAATCACAATTATTTTAATAAAAATTAAAATTAAATATAACATGAAATATAATATGTACCTAGATCTACCTATCTAACTATACAATAAAAAAAAAAAAAAAAAAAAAACATAAAAAAAAGTATAATTTTAAATTTCGATATTAGCTTGTATCTACTGTATATTATCACCATTGAATGATAGAATTTAATAATAAATTTAATTTTTTGTATTTAATATAAAAATAAATTTTAAAATAAAAGATTTTTTTTATTAAAATTAAATTTTATGGTGGAACTGTCTATTTGAGTAGGTGTAGTTAGTATGTTTTTGGCAAATTTCATTTTGCAAATGAACATTTTAGGTCTGTGATGAGAAAACATTTAACAAAAATATTTTATTTGACCAAAAAAATGTTTGGCAAAATTGACCCTGTGTTATCAAAGGACGATTAATAAATTAATATTTCACATTTAACATATTTTATTTGGTTTTTGCACCCCCACTGGCTAATGAACACTAGGCCTGTGGACATTTAGCAAAAAAAATTTATCTGACAAATAAACGTTTGGAAAATCGATAGTGTTTTATCAAAAGGACGATCAACAAATCGATATTTCACATTTAACATATTTTATTTGGTTTTTGCACCACCACTGGCTAATGAATACTAGGCCTGTGGACATTTAGCAAAAAAAATTTAGTTTACAAATAAACGTTTGGAAAATCGATAGTGTTTTATAAAAAGGACGATCAACAAACCGATATTTCACATTTAACATATTTTATTTGGTTTTTGCACCCCCACTGGCTAATGAATACTAGGCCTGTGGACATTTAGCAAAAAAAATTTATTTTACAAATAAACGTTTGGAAAATCGATAGTGTTTTATCAAAAGGACGATCAACAAATTGACATATTTTATATTGCACTAATTTTGAATTCAATCTATAATGTTGTGTTTGCATTTGTCAATATAGCTAATGTTATCATAATCGTTAAATGATTACTTGCGAAAGGCATCTTTTTGTAGTGTTCGTTTTACTAAACATTTTTTTTAATCAAATTCTTATTTTATTGAATGAAATTCGTGAAATGTGAAATAATATAAAAAATTTATTTAATAGCTATGTATATAGTATATAATATGATATATTCAATTTCAACTAAATAGATATGATTCGTTAGAGTAAGCATTTACTCGACCTGTAAAACAGTATTTTGTTCTACTCCAATTTATTGTAAAATTAATCACTATCAATGAGATTTATAGTTTTTACTTTTCTGGTTGATACTTTTTTTATTAACCTATAATCAAACTTTTACTATTTGGTGATTTGCACTACCGAGTCTATTTGAAAATATTCTCGAGCACTCTAAAGCTAAAAACTGAAAGAACAGATTAATATATGGTAAAATATATACCTCTTCTATTCCTATTTTGTTTTAACCTCTTAACTACTATTGCTAAAATACTAAAATTTGTATGTATTTGTGAATTTATGGAAACTGTTTGACTAATCATCTTAAAGTCTATTAAAAAAGAAATGTTCTCAACAATTTGTTTGAATAATGTATTCCAAATTTGTACCGTTCATATCAACGCACCAAGCTAGTCATTAACTGTGACATTTTTTTAATTTCTTAGCCTACTTATAATGTTTTGTTGCTCTTATATCAAATGTGTGGTATCTGCGAATATTTCTGATAATAATTTCTGATTTTTTGTTTTGTGTTTCCCTATAACAAAATATACAATCCATTTCTAGTGAATACATTTAGCTACAATGACTACACACAATGACTAGCGGAGGAAAAACCCCAATGTTAAGCCATTTATAGTCATCTCATTATATTCTATCGTATTGCGGTAGTTGTGTCAATTTGATGTTAATATCTATTGAGTAGTTACAGAAACGATTTAAAACCAATAAAATATTAGTTAAACAATTTGAATGAAATTTTATTTTGCATTTGCATTTTCCAGTTCTGATGTCATTATTTTTGGTTTTCATTTGTGTAGTCTAAATGTAAAATATCGTTATACACGAATCATGGTGCTGCTGTCATTAGTCGCAATACTTTCAACTAAAAATGTTATAATAATTAAAATTTGAATATTATTGTTGACCATTTCCCATAGCTGCAGTAGTTAATAACAACGATTATTATTTCACTTTTAATTTCTCAGGACAGCACAATAATACTGATAACTGTTAAGGGCACTTTGTAACTGAAATAAGTTTATCTCAGACTTAAATTTAAAATTTCTTCTAGTTTTAATAAATTTAAAGAAGCGAAAAAAGACTACTCCAATTTATTTATTAAAAATTATACATTTATTAAAAATTATATAGTAATTTATCAACTTTGTAATAATAATTATTACTTAGAGCTTAAGGTTTTTTTCAATATTTATTACTAAAGATGTGTTTATTCCATCAAAATATATTACTGGAACTCATCGACACGATATTATAGTAGTATACCACCCAAATAGCTCCAAATTTTTAATTCTGATTGAATCAATCATTTATATCAAGATTTTTTTTAACATAATAAGTGCAGTATTAGAGTTTTAAATACTATTTAGTATGTTCCATAATGTAATATATACAATGCATATAGTTTCAAAATACTTACATACTGTCTTAACTAAGTAAATAAATTTTTGAACTAATTCGGTTGTATGTAGTACATTAATTAACATACTAGATTGTAGTTAAAACTCTAATACTACATTTTTGATTTTTATAACTCACAGATGATTTACGAAACATCTGTGAGTTATAAAAATCAACTAAAATTTTTTTAACGTAAAACCATTTATGTTTACATAAATTAAAATTTCTACTGGCTTTACTAATTTTAATAAGTAATAATATAATTGACCAAATTGGTGGGAAGTGCATTTCCAAATATATTTTCCTAAATTGTTCCATGTATATTACATATTTTCGGAAAAGTTAAACGCAAGTTAATTAGAATTCCAATGCTTTTTCCTTATGAAAGTTTTCACTTTTTTTTAAAATGTACCAGTGTTGGAATTTTTCTTTGAACATGTACCTAAAATATACTTAACCAAAAATCAATTACGTCATAGTTTTCTTAACATTTTTCCGTAATCAATTGCTATCATTATTCCAATTCCGCAGCAATTCTAACCTATTTTCCAACAACGTTTCCACACTGTGTACGAATTGTTATTCTTATAATTTTTCATATGGTTTTTCCTATAATTTTTCCTACGTTTTTCAAAAGGACTAATCCGATTTATTGATCACTCAGGATTAAAAATCTAACAGTAATGTAACAGTAAAATACCTACTATAGACCTCCCTTAGCATGATATTATCTGCTCTTGCAATAATATTATTAAAATAAAATTTCTAAATATTCAAAAAAATTGATTTAGTCACTTTGGTCCTTCAGCAGATCAAATAAAAATTATATTTAATAGATATACCCACACATTTATATATATCGTATAAACACATCTGATATATGAAAATAATATTTATTTATTTTAAATTTAAATTTTAGATATATAAAGTTAAATATAAAATGCATTTAATTAAAACCACATTTATCAGGTTTGATTTTATTAAGGTTATTTAAACTACATACCTACATAAATACCTCGGTTATTATTGTGTACTACTATAGAGTATGGTTTTATTTTATTATTTTTCTATATACGCTTAGATGAAAAACTAATGCAAAAAACATTATTATTATGTATTATATTCGATAAATTTATAAAGATTAAAATTGAAATTGAGAATATAATATTATTATTGTTTTTTTGTTTTTTTTTTTTTTGAGGTTAAGCCTTTTATTAATATTATTTTTAGTTATCGGTTTTATTATTTAAGAGGAATTTATCATGATATATTATATTATTATTATATTTGGAAATTATCAAAAATTGTTAAATGGTTCAGTTTAAAAAGGTTTTATTTGTAATAACTATTCCTTGCAAATTTTTTTTTTTTTTTTTTTTTAATTTTGATCAATGACTGTCATTTTTAGTTGATTTTTTGGGTCAATTTGCAAATTTGTTAAATAGCTATACAATGCATATGCATGCTCTATATTTTCGTTCGAATCTATGTTTTTGTGTTTTTGTTTTTTAATTTTGAAACCTTGTTAACGTTAAAAAATATAATATTAAATAATTTTAAATCAAAATTACTGTAAATAGAAAATTATTCATTTTGGATTTTTTTTTTCAATTTAGTTAAGAAATTTGAAAAGTATTACAATATAAAATGTGTAGTAACGTAGCATAAGGTAAAATGATAGAAAATGAGACAAAACTCAAACTGTTTCGTTGGGAAAAATTAAAAGATTGAATCGTTATTGAATTTCATTTTATATCGTAAAACACTTTTGTAAATTTACATTTTAACACTCCTTTTTTTTTAAATTTAGGTTTTTTATTGCAATATAAATTGTGTAATAACTTAACAAAGGGTAAAATGATAGAAAACGGAAAAGCATTAAAACTGTTTCATTATTTGGGAAAAATTCAAAATTGAAGCGTTATTAAATTTTGTTGTATATCGGAATTAGTTATTGTTAATTTACAATATAACATATTATACTTTTGTTTTTATTTCATATTGACATTAGGTTAGGTTTTGTATTGTAATATAAAATGTGTAATAATTTAACATAGGGTGGAAAAATTAAAACTGTTTCGTTTTTTTGAAAAAAAAAATATAAAATGCTATTGAATTTCAATTTATATCGTAAATCGTAATTAACTTTCGGTAATTTACGTTATAATAATATACTTTTTCATCTTGCATTGGCAGTAACTAAAATCTAAAATGTTATTAAATTTAGTTTTATATCGTAATTCACGTTCGTTAATTTACATTATAACACTATACTTTTATATATATATATATAAAACTTTCTTTAATTTACGTTATAATACTATACTTTTTCATCTCACATTGACAGTCTAAAATATTATTGAATTTATTTTTATATCGTAATTCACGTTCGTTAATTTACGTTATAACACTATACTTCTATAGATATAACTTTCAGTAATTCACGTTATAACACTTTACTTTTATATATATATAACTTTCGGTAATTTACGTTATAATAATATACTTTTTCATCTTGCATTGGCAGTAACTAAAATCTAAAATGTTATTAAATTTAGTTTTATATCGTAATTCACGTTCGTTAATTTACATTATAACACTATACTTTTATATATATATATATAAAACTTTCTTTAATTTACGTTATAATACTATACTTTTTCATCTCACATTGACAGTCTAAAATATTATTGAATTTATTTTTATATCGTAATTCACGTTCGTTAATTTACGTTATAACACTATACTTCTATAGATATAACTTTCAGTAATTCACGTTATAACACTTTACTTTTATATATATATAACTTTCGGTAATTTACGTTATAATAATATACTTTTTCATCTTGCATTGACAGTAGCTAAAATCTAAAATGTTATTAAATTTAGTTTTATATCGTAATTCATTTTCGTTAATTTACGTTATAACACTATACTTTTATATATATATATAACTTTCGGTAATTTACGTTATAATACAATACTTTTGACAGTAATTAAAATCTAAAAAGTTATTGGATTTAGTTTTATATCGTAATTCACGTTCGTTAATTTACATTATAACACTATATAAATAGTAGATTAGGTTTTGTATGGCAATAAAATACATTATTGCAATTTATTACATAAAAACAAATGTATAATGTTGAATGTGAAAAACTCCGTTATTATCAGGAACAAGGCCTACTTTCAATCCAATATTTAACAAATAATAAACTACATTTTCAACAAATTTTATACAACTTCATTATTTTATGTACAATAAATCGATTCTAATATGTATTGGATATTGATCAAATTTGACAATTCTCTTCAATAATTAAATCATTTTAATTTCCAAAAAAATCATCGAGCATATAAGTATTGAATTTTTCAGATATCCTTTAAATTAATAATGATTATATATATTATATATGCATTTTTTTCTCTTTAATTTTATGATTTAATTAAAATTTATTTTTCTTTTTTATTCATTCGTTAAAGTATTTTCATTATTATTTAATATTTTAACGTCCCTCTGAGATTGACCTCATTTTATTTCAATTGTCAGTTTTAATTTTTTTTTGTGTTTATTTTTTTTTCTTCTGTTTTTATATACTTATTAAATTTCTTTTATAATAAGGTTCGTATTTCGAATTATTTTAACTTTTGTGAAAAATTTCTCTCTTAACAATCACTTGTTTTTTTTTTTCATTTATATTTTTTATTTGGATATTGTTATTATTATTATTTTTTTTTGTGAATGTCCTTTCAGAAAAAACTTACTTTATCAATATGTACATATCTATATATACATTTATGTTATGTAGACTATTGCCAGAGGGATTTTATATACTGTTCTTGACTCTTATAGTATGTTACAGCTTGATTTTGTGTTTGGTTACAAAACTTGAATATTTTATATGTGCCAAATCGTATATATGTATATATAATATGTGTGTATATATTTGATATGCTGGATTTTGTGAAGTCAATAAAAGAAAAGAATGAACAGTAAATAGAAAATTCAGTTCAAGCGGCAAAACACGGTTGTGCGTCACAGGTGTACTTAGTTCATTTTTCCTTAAAGCGAAAAAATCATTAAGAAAAATTTTCTGTTTTTTTTTGTTTCGTTTATTTCGTTTCATTTATTTATTTATTTAGTTTTTTTTATTTTTTTTTGGTGTGCTTTTGTATCATTTAAATGTGGTTGTGTGTTTGTGTGTATAGTGTGTTTTGTATATTGAAACGAATTATCACGTATAAAATGCTATTATTTACAAACTTCACCACCTTCCCAAGAGTATAAAATGGCGTTTGTTTACTTTTTTTTTTGCATACCTTTTTTTTTTTTTTTGTGTTTTGAGATATGAAAAGGAAAATAGCAAAATACTGTTATGTATTATACGATATAATAATATAGTAACAACAAGCAAAATAAAAGGGATATTATTATCCTCTATTGAAAAATTCTATAGAAAAATAATAAAAAAAAAAAATAATTCGAAAAATACATTTTTTTTTTGAAAACGTTTTTAGGCAAAAAAAAAAACAGAAACAAATCAAAAATTAAATACAAAAAAAAAAAACAACAATTTAAATGTAAATACAACAACTTAATGCCACACACATAAACACAAGTATTATAAAATAAGGCTATATATATATATATAGTAATGATGAACACATATATTTTGTTTTTGATTCGCCCCACATGAAAATTTAATATGTAGAAAAAATTTCAGAATGGAAAATAATATATATATATATATATATATATATATATTAACATAGAAATACACTTGTATGAATATAATAATTACTATACAAATTGCGAAATAATTTTCTTTTAGGCAATAAATTTTGTTAATGTCCTTAAAGAATTGAAAATAATATACAAATAAGAAAAACAAACCGAAAACTATTAAGTTAATAGAAAAAATCTTTTAAAAGCGTCAGAAAGAAAAAAAATAACATATTTTGCCATTATTATAGTGCATAAAAAAAAAAAACCCAAAAATAGAAAATTGTACATGTATAAGTGATATTAAAGAATTTTTTAATTTATTTATAATTTCATCCTTTTTTAAGCGTTAAATGAAAATAACATTTTAATTAAAATTATATGCACTCTCTACACTCTACAACAACAATTTTTTTGTAAGTAAATTTTATCAATTTATATTTTCAGTTTTTTCCTTTTTCAAACTGTTATCGTTCTTAATTTTTATATCGTTAATAATTTTTCAAAGATTATCGTTCTTAAAAATATTTAAACTATACTATGTGGAATTGAAATTACTAGTCTTATAAAGAATTATCAGTGATAGTCGAAATATATTTTTTATTGATATTAAATTCAAATAATTTATTTATTTATATCAATGTAAATGTATATAAGATGACTGGGTCTTTGAATTATTCATAATATACTCTCTATCATACTTAAAAATGACTCAATTCCATTTTTAACATATTTTTAAATTAACATTCAGAATTTATAAAATTAAAACCATTTCTATTTTATTATTTTCTTCTTAAGCCCTTCTTTCTATAAAATTTATTTTTCTTTTTTCGTGGTAGTAAATTTGCTAGTGTATTCCACATTAAATTTTCAAGATTAAAGTTTTAAGAAATTATAAGAACATTTAGAATTAAACTGACTGTTATTAGTATACACACATGCATAATATACATTCAGTTATTCATTTATTTATGTCAAATCGACCTATCCAAAGTAAAGTATGACAACTCAGAAAAGTCAATTTTACAGGAGGAGCAATTTAAAATTTTGTCATATTTGGAATCTATTTTAAAAGCATTAACTGATGCGTAATATGATCCAAATTTTTGTCAGCATATTATTTTAAGGTTTATTATTAGTTTTGGGACTAGCTTTAATTTCAAAGTAGTAAAGTTACATGGATAATTATAAGGGATTTTTATTACATCCCTTAATATAATAGTGCTAGCTAGCTAGGGTTTTACATTAATAATTCAACAAAATGCTATAAAATAATATATAAAAGTTTTAAATTGTAGTGTTGTTTTTAAGTCAGTATAAAAAAGTTTAGGTACATTTTAAGAAAAGTAAATTTTATTATATTAGCAAAAAAAATTAATAACATTAAATTACAGAAATCCATTTCTTGGAAAAAAAAAACTAAAAATATCTATTTCAATCTTACTTAAAGTTTGCATACTTTTGTACTAACTTTGATTTTTTTTATCACATGCTTCATTTTAATTTTAGTCGCATATAATAGATCACATTATTAAGTTTGATACAAAATATAGTTTCATCAATTTAATTTTCACATTTTTCCTTTTCTATTTCTGAATCATATGTGTCCTCGAATTTAACTTTACTAATTGGTAAAACTGATGTAGGTATATAATTTTTTCATTACAAATGTTTTTTTTTATTGTTTAAATTTATAGAGTTGTATTCATCTTTTAAATCATATTTGCTTACTTGGCTCCAAAATTTTTTTTTTTGAATTGATGTCCTTATCTAAATGTAAACATTGACTTAAATCCTTAAAATTATAAATTTCGTCTTGGACCATTTCTATAACCATTTCCAGCTTTTTTTTAACATTGTATTAACATATACCATTGCCTAGGTACATATATTTGCTTCCCTATTTTTCTCTTTCTATATTGGCATGAACACTATCAGCCTCGTTTTATGTATGGCCTTGCTCTAAAAACGTGTGCTATTATTATATTACACGGTTTTGCAATCTCATTGACCTCATTCACAGTTCTTTTATGTCTTTCTCTTGGATCAGGTAATAAAATTCCAAGATGATTCTCAAGTTTCTTGAAAGCTGTTCTTATTCACTGCTTATTATAGTGTTCAAAGTATTCATAAACATTAACTGGCAAACTCGAATCTCCTCTATGTTTCACTGTTTCTCTTTTTTAAAAAATAGTTTCTTATAAATTTTCTATTTATTTTTGGATTTAGTGTGCCGGTCTTTTTGTCAAATGTTTTTGTACGCTCTAAAATAAATTGCCAAATACAAACGGTAAATATAATAGATGCATTGAAACATATGTTATAATAAAAGTATGACAAATCGAAATGTATTACTAAAAAAAAAAAAAAAAATTTACCTTAAAGTATTACATATCGCCTTGTCTGATTGTTTTTTATGTTTAATTTAACGAGAATTAATACAACTGGACTTATTGCTTTTGCTCGGAATATTTTTCAGTTTTTACTTTCAGTTAAAATATGTTTATGAGCATAACTCCTTAAATTTAGGGCGATCGCTGTGAAATTTTGACAAAAAACTATATTGTACAAGATTATATATACCAAGTCTATGCGTTCATCCAAGTCCATGCGTTTGGAGTGTTCATCCTATAGTTTTGGTATTACGAAAACAAAAGAAAATCAGATTATAATTCACTAAATCGAGCAAAATGTGAAATAAAATAATAACACTCTATGATCTGAACTGTAGTTTTATTTCTGATAAGGTGAGAAAAACGTATACAATATACCAATTACACTCTATTTAAAGTCTGTCATGTCGGTATATTTCTTTCGTTAAGTAGACATCCTAATTGAATTTATACCTTATTTTTTATATTTTTACCTTATTTTTACATTTTTTTTATTTTTATTATCTAATTTTGTTTTTGACTATAGCTAAACATGTTGAACCCAATATGGACTTAGACATTTTTTGTATGTTTTTAAATAATTTGTATGCTATTTGTATTCCAAATCATAATTAATAGTGTTAATTTTTCAATTTTAAGTTTTTTATGATTCAAATTGTCGAGTATGGCTTATTATCAACAAATATTTATATTATTTTAATAGTAATATTCTCTTTTACACAGGCAAAATTTATTTCAAAATAAGTTTGTATTTTCTCTCAAAATATGGCTGGAAAAGCAAAATGTTAAATGATTATTAGATAATATTTTTTCTATTTTAATCTGTTTATTATCATTCAAAGGAAAATGTCCATTTTAAACACTTTCACTTTGCTTTCCTTGATTCCAATGTGAAATTTCGGTAAATATACCTTAACAAAAATACAAAACTAGACTCAGAACAGAATATCATGTCTACTGTGTTTATCCAATACTACAAAAATGTCTATTGCATAGAAAAATAAACATATTAAATATCCAACTTAATTTTAAAAATCTTATCATCCAAATATAATTTAGAGCGTAATTGATAATTTAATTTAAATACAAAAAATATTTAAATTGGTAATTTTAAAAGATTTAAATTTTAAAATGTTTTTTTTAATCAAGAAATTTGAAATAATCTAAAATATTCATAATAATAATATCAATATACAATATAATCTGAGTAGCTATAAAAACATGAAATTGGAATTTTCAGTTTCAATATAAATAAAAACTATTATAATCCGATTCAAATCTAAATTTTCCATACATATATAGAGAGTATTTCCAAAATACGTGATTATTAAAAAAGTTTTCATAAGATTATTTTGTTTGTTTTTTGTTTTTTTGTTTTATTTTGCTTTTCAAATAAAATTTAATTTCTTTAAAATTTAAACGAATTTAAATTTTTGAAAAACTTTTATTCAAATCGCAAATTTGAACGTATTGTATTCAAATAGCCACATTTTACTAAATATTTTTGTTCAATAAATTCCAAAAAAAAAAAAAAAAAAAAAAAAAAAACTTTCTATTGAAAAAGTGTTTTCCTGTGAAACTTTTGTGAAATAATTTTCAGAAAATTATTCTCTTTTAAGAAAACAAAACAAACAAAATAAAAAAATAAAAAAAAAAGAAAAAAAAAAAAATAAAAATGTTTTTGAATAGAAAATTGTTACAGACTTTAATTCTCTTATATTATTGAAAACTAGATCAGTGCACTTCATTTGGCTTAAAAAAAAAAAAAACAAAAAAAAAACAAAAAACGAAAACAAAACAAACAAAAAAAAAGTTTTCCTTTCTATTTCGAAATTTCAAATATTTCTTTTGTATACAGAGTTTTTATTTATTTCTTTTTTTTTTTAACTCATATACGTATGTACATTAAATTTTTGTTGTTGTTTATTTGAAATTCATCATATCTGTTTTTTTTTTGCATATATTACGGGGCGTGTGAGTATGAGGAATGCAAAAAATTGATCATTTGTATACACGACCCGAGTTAGGTTCATCTTGTTAAAGCTGGGGTTAATCAAATAGATTCTATAAAATGTATTTCAGAAGATTATAAGATTTTTGCATTTGATTTAAGAGTGAACATAAAATGAATCAAGACCTCTTTACGAATTTTGTTACAATAGAGGTATGGTGACCGGACCAAGATAAAAAATTGGAATATATTTTTAATGAATAAAAAACTTCGACGTAAGATGTTTAGACATTTTTTTTAGAGATTTAATAATATATTAAAATGTATTGATAAGCACTTCACAACTAGCAATAAATTCAAAGACACAAACCAGGGAAATTTTAAATTTGATAATATTTACTGTATTTTATTAATTTAAATTGTTTTGATTATTTTAAAAAATACTTTTAATTTGGAAAAATTTCATATTTTATTGATTTTATGATATTTTGCTAATTTAGAGCTTGGATGTGTTATATTTTGTAAATGATTTAAAATATTTAATCATCAACATCAAATTTCGATGTATCTCTTAATTTCACGGTAATATTTTAAAAAAGCTTCACATTTAAATTTGTGGGTTTGTGTCACTGCTTTTTGCTTAAATTCACCAAGGTGGAAAGTTCTAGCTAGACATTGTAAGCGTAGTAATAATATATTAAATTTGTATTTAGAAATTCCAATTCCAAATACTTGGTTCAAAAAATTATTTTTTATGGAATTTTAAATATGCTTCTACTCCAAATCTATCTAGCTCTGCAATCCTGCAATTTTCAATAACTGTTTTTGACTCATATCAGAATTAAGACTAAATACTACTAATATTAGGTCATTTAACTCATCATATTAGTACATTTGTTGCCAAAACTGTTTTTTGTTCTCACCAACATAATTTTGAAGGTATTCTACTCATTTGGGTAATAATATTGACTAATTTTTAATTTATTTTCATGTACATTTAATGGAAAATTTTGGAAAAACTATATTTAATTTATCGTATTTAATTATCGACTAAAAAATAAGAACAAAAAGTAACTAACCTGACCCTTTTCTATAATCCAAATTCACTACATAAATCTTTATGTAATATTTGTATATTCTATATAGACTATTATATTTAATATCACATTAATGATGAGAGCAAAGACATCAGATGTCTATTACTACACGAAAGTTTGCTAAAATTGATTAAGCAATATATCATCATTCAGTAGGGTTAATAAATCACCAGTAATGAAGAAAAATGTTAATAGTAATAATTAGGTTAATAAAGTAAATCAGATATACATGATGTAGTCGAGTTTACACTCTTGCGCGTAACGTAATTGATATTTGGACCAAACTGTTCGAGCAGGATTTCTGTTAGAAAATATAGTGGTTATCATAACTCGGAGCTATTCAATTCCAGTAAATTTGTTTTAATTAACATATACATGAGACTAAGAATCGAAATTTGATGTTGATGATTAAACATTTTTTTTTTAGTTGTGGGATGTTCTATATATATATCCAACCTTATAATATAGTTTGTATTCTCCATTTGTTAATTATAAATTATATGTTCAACCCACTGTTTAACGCTATTATTCTATATGGACACAACCTGTTCAGATCTATTATACTACCTCATTTGGTAATTTAAAATTGCATGTTCAAACCACTATCAACCACCATTATACTATGTGGACACAACCTATTCAAATATACTGTACTTCCCTAATTGTTATTTTTAAATCACACACAAGCCACTGATGAATGCGATTATTCTGCATGAGCAAAACCTATTCAGATCTTTTGAATTTCGCCATTTGGGTTATTTAAAATAGCAAATTCAAGCCATTATCGAACGCTTAATATTATTCTACATGGATAGAACCTATTCAGGTCTATTATACTGCCCCATTTGGTAATTTAAAATTGCATATTCAAAACACCGGTACACGCTTTTATTATATGTGGACGCAACCTATTCTATTGCACTTCCTCACTACTGGCGAACGTTAGTATTGCATCGATGATCATAGATAGTCATCATATTAGTGAGATATTTACACCAGCCCATTTATCGAATTCCCCGTAACATTTAGATATACACGTGTGTATACAATAATAATGATAAAATCGAATTTCTACCCATAGTATATTTTTCATTTTAAATCTGTTCTTTAAATTCATTCGCTTTAATATTTGGTTTCCGTTATTTTAAAATAATGAACAAAAAAAAAAAAAAAGTCAAATAAAAACTCATTTATCCGTTTTTGGATAATTTGCTTTTATTCTCTCATATTGTAGCAGTTTTTAAAACAAAAAATTTACCAATAAAAAAAAAAGAAAAAAATTACAAAACGAGATAAATAAAAACTACAACAGGAAAACCAATTTTCATGAAAAGTTTTTTATTTTATGATTTTCATTTATTTTTTTTTTTATTCTTCTTTTTCTTGTTACCAGTTTGAAACAATTCAGTTAATTCCACATTTTCACACATTGTTTAAAGGGAATTTCCGGTTGGAGTGTGATTTTTTTTTATTCTATTTTATTTAAACAAAAAAAAAAAAATAACTTTTTTTTATTATTTTATTTTTGTTTTGTTGTTTTTTTTTTTTGTTTGATGTTGTGGTTCGAAATGATGGTATTTAGCTAAAAAATGTTTAATTTACTAATTCTATTTATTTGCAGATAACTAAAAATCACTACTGTTTTTGTTTCCTGAAAAAAACAAAAAACTCAGCTATTCTCATTAGTTCCGTACCGGATTTATTGCCGGCAACATTTTTTTTGTTAGAGGTGTTTTTTGTTTTTTTTTTTTTTGTGTTGTTTTGTCGGAACTTCCTTATTGCATTATATTTTGAAACAATAGTACCTATTAAAATCAAAAAATTTTATGTGTGTTTTAAATGTTATCAAAAATTTGTTGAAAATCATTTATTTTCATCCTTTGGTTTTTTTTTTTTGTTTTTAATCAAAAGTTTAATAACTCTGGTTGAAGAGTTTTACATCATGATGTTTTTGTGAAATGAAATGTCAAAAGTTTTAATTTTCTGATTTTTTTAAAAAAATAATATCATTTGTAATGGTATTAGTAATTTTTGAGAGGACTTATTTATTCCTGTAGTTAACAAAAATAATAAAAATTTAAACAAAACCTAAGTTGTTGGTATGTTAATTAAAAGGATTTCTGTACTGAATTTCATATTAATTTTATATAAAAAAAATTTTTTGAATTGAGAAAGTCAAAAATTGAAATCTCTCTTTATTTTTGTTTAATTGTTGATTGTTGAATATACTTGTTTTTGTTTAATTTTTGAAATTGTATTTTAATTTGTTTTAATTTAATTGTATTTATTTGTGTAGGGTAATCTTAAAGTTAAATTACTTCATTATTATTTCGTTATTTGATGGAAAAAATAAAAATAAATAAAAACAAAATTAAATGAATTTAATTTTAAATTAAATTTTTATAAAAAAGACAACAATTTGTTGTTTAAAGTTGTTTTTACGGATAATTTTATAAGACTTAGTTATTAGTAGTTTGTATTTTAGTTAAATATTTTCCTAACGATTGTTTAAACATTTGCATTGCAACAAGTTAAAACGGTTTATGTCTCAGATTGATGTTTCGAGTAAAATCAATTTTAAAACTTAAAAATATAGTAACGGCAGTGTAACAGTTTTTGGTTGTTTGAACTCGCTTAAATTTAAGCATTTGAAACCCAAAACATTTATTTTGTAAAACCGCTTAGATACGTTGTAATATGTTGGGTAGGTAGGTAAGGTAGTAGTGACTGCCAAAGTAGCCAACATCGACTCCAGAAAGAACGGTCCTAGATGGGATTTCCTTTTATAACAAAGACCACACCAGAGTAGGTGTTGGACAAGTTAAGATGTTATTATTAACCCATTACTGCCTATTGGGTATTTAAATACCCAAAAACCTTAGTGCATTAAAATAGCTATATCTGCCGTTGGGTAATAGATATTGAGCTAGTTTTGATTTTATTAGAGAGAAAAAAGGCAGGACCATAATTCGTTCTCAGTGAGCTAATCAAAATTCTTAAGAACTGCCGTTGTTAGTGGGACTCAAACACTAAGGATTTTTTAAGCTCCGAAAATTTTCGTTAAAAGTTGTTTTTGGGAAATTGGAAAGTGGAAAAGTCGGGAAAATTTCCAAAGATCACCTAGCCTCAAACTTTCTCAATCTAATAAAAAAAGAATTTTTTGGATTGGAGTACTTACCTTGTCTCTAGAATGAATGAATGAATGTAAGGCACAATTCACAGTGTTTTTTTGAAGAAATCTAAAAAAGTAAAATATTTAAATAATAATATTGTAAAATTAAATTTTAAAAACTATTTCACTTTTTAATTTTTATTTTGTTTCGTGGTACATCATTGTGATAGTCAAAAAAGCATTTGGGATGCAAAATAGTCGAACACTTTGCAACCAAATTGTGTTTTAATACCCCATTGTCTACAACGACTAGGCATTGTCCACTATATGGTCGACACAATCTATGCGTTTTGCTATTTGTTGGACATTAACAAGTACATGTTGCCCACATGGACGGCTGACTACTTGTGGTAGTGTTACTAGTGCTTCCACCACATTTAATTTAATCAAATATACACATAGAAGTCACACCTTCATACCTTGCGCAGAAAACATGAAACTTCCATGCATTCACCATTGCGGCATCATTTGTGTGTAATGGCCAATACCATTTTTTGCCACGAACTTTGATTCGAACGGTTTATTATATACTCATGAATGACCAGTGGCCAGTGGCTGGCCAGTTGTTATCTTACGATTTTTTCGGTCGTACCGCTCTGTATGAAACATTGGGTTATGTCTCAAAAAGTTTGACATTATAGTAATTTATGCAGAATTATAGAAATCTTAGCCTACTAATTAGTTTTACATAACATTACATTTGTTACATCAATTCACTTTTGAATTTCTAAAACCTGAAAACACAACGGTCAAACTTCACACCATGAGATAATGTGAAAAAGTTAATAAACATTTTAAATCTTACAATACAGAACAATTATATATTTTGTCATATAATCCACTATCCATCAGTAGATATCAGATGGATCTATTATTTCATGTACACACCATTTTTTCCGAAATTGACTTTTCAATGTACTACACCATTTTCGACTATGCTCCATCCGAATTTGCAATCAAAATAAACATATCTCTTATAGTTTTCGAAATATTTTTTTCTGATTTATCCAAACAACCTATATTTTGCTGCTTTGTAGGCCTTCAAATTGTGTCTATTTATTCAAACTACAGTTTATGTACTGATAAGCCATACAAATTTGTATTCCTAAGTATGTAACAGACCAAATTATTTTGTGAAAAATTATTAATGATTTTATTGAAAATAAAATTAATTATCAGAATACCAATATAAATGAGTAAAGTCAAAATGCTTCAAAATGATAAAATATAAATGAGTCTTATTTATGTAAGAATTTTAAATCAAATATCAAACTCAATATTTAAATAGAATACTTTTATAAGGATTGTGTACCATATTTACACCATACTACAGCCAATAGTTTTATTGTTATCACACTAACATTTGAATCTGCATGAAGAGACATAAATAATTTATTCATTAGACTTACGTACAGGATATCTTTCAATGGTATGTTTGATAACTACTATTATTTATTGAACATTCGACAGCAAAATGTACTTCGATTTCTACTTCGCATTGAGAGAGTAAAAATGCTAAATAGTTTCTTTCTCAATTTTATATAGTCTGCATGTATGTTGGTTCAGTACTTTTAAGCTTTCTTTTCCATCCGCGTTCTAATCTGCATTTGTATATCCCGCACAAAAATGAATTTCTCTGTCTGTTCTGTCGATTGTATTATTTGTACATGTGCTTGTTTGCTTGTTCAATCAAATGTACTCTTTAATTTACATTATTATACCCTTTAATTTTATGTAAATTTCAATATACTGTTACAGAGCTGTGTACAACACTGATAAATTTCTCCATAGGTAATCTGCAGCGCAATGCCAGAATATTATAATACCGATATTAGTGTAAGATTTTTTTTATTTTCACCAGCTTTACAATTTTATACTGAATTTAAAGCTTTATTGTCTGGCACACTAATTAATAACTAAGTCTGTCTATATTAAACACTTCAAAAATATATTTTTTAGTTAAATCAGTTCCATAAAATTAATTTTATTACGCAATTATGTATACAACTATCATCAACTATTATTAAATTTTAAATAACAAAAAAATTAGTCCTTTCTACAAGTTGATGCTCTACAAAATACATTAATGCGCCCCTACAAATTTTTAAAACCAATTTTTACTACCAGCAATATTGTCTAGTAAATTACAATATTTTTTTATTTTTATTTTAGAATATATTTACAAAAATAAAAAATGTAATTCCATTTCAACATGAATAATAGAAAGCAACATGAAGTAAATTATTTCAATGATAAAAGAAAAAACAAAAAAAAAAAAATAACAACAAAAAAAATTACAATTACATGTATATATTATATATAATATAATATCTAAATTGTTGTAATTAAAAAGAGAACAATTTTTTTTTTTTGTTTATTATATTGTTACAGAATTCTGCAATTATCCTAGTAAAAAAACACAAATAAAACAAAGTAACGAACGCATTTACAACAAAAACAATAACAACTGGATACGTAATAATTCAGTTTCATTATTTGACATTTTTTTATTTTATATAGAAAAAAAAATAACAAATAGAAAACAATAGGAACAATTAATAATTGTTCAGAAATATTGTTCAAAATATAAAACAACGAAAAAAGAAAAAGTAAAATAAAAAATTCTCTTTCCATATGTAAGAGAGAGAAAAAAGTAAATTTCTTTATTCTTATCAAAAACAAAAAAAAAAAATGAAAATGAAAATAACAAGTTGACAAGATTATTCTACTATTAATAATATCTTCTTTGTTTGTGTAAATTTATTATATGTATAATCCTATGTAATTATATATACATATATGAATGTTGAATCCTGAAAGAGAAGTTGTTTTCTTTATAAAAGTTTCAAATACAGAAAAAAAAAACAAATAAAAATTGCAAATGCATGAAAAAAAAATGAAATGTATAAGAATTTATTTACAATTATTTTGTCATATTGTATCAAATCATACTTCTTCTATAAATTCACCATACACATTACCAGAGTAAAAACAAAATATTAAATATATAAATTGTAATCCTAGCCAGGCCAAATTGTCTAACATTACAATGAAAATTCCTCAATGTTATAGCTAGTTAGCAACCGCAAAGCTAATTATAAAAAAACAATCATAGAACAATTAATGTTTTCAGAACAGAAATAAATAAAACAGTAATAAAAAAAATTAAAGTACATAAAAAATACTTATTTAATACATTTAATATATATATAAAATGTATTACAAAAAATGTTTATATAATTTTATTGCATAAAAATTTTTAAATAAAATAATACATGATGAGTACATAATGTGCACTCATTAAGTAAAATATATAAAATCATAAATAACAGTTTGATATCCTTTAGAAAAAATAAACAAAGGATAATAATAAGTTTTTTTTTTTGTGTTTTAAATAAAAAAAATTTAAAAATAAAATAAAAAAAAAATATTGTAAAATATTAAATAAAAAAAAAAATTAAGTTTAAAAATGGTTATCATAAAAAATATATGAAAAAAAGAATTCAAATATGAATGAAAGAAAGTCAGAAATAAATAAAAGTTTTGATAATTAAATTAAAAAAAAAAAAAAATTAAAATTAAGTTATTAAAAATAAGTTTTGTGAAGTGTAAAAAATTATCTCCATTAAATAAAAAAATAAAATATATAATAATAAATAAATAAAAATATAATAATTTAATTTATAAAATTTATTTTTTAAAATTATAAATATGCCAAATTTAATATTCAGCAGGTAAAAAATAAAACCAAAAAGGACATTAAGAATTAATTTTTTCTTCGTTTTTTTTTTTCTTTTTTATTTTTTTTTTTTTTTATTTTAACTTCGATTCAACTACCCCCATAAATACGTTAAATTTCCTGTAAATCAATTTACGTACGAAATTATTTTAATAAAATATTACAAAAAAAATCTTTGACGCCAACAACCACAAAATGATTGATAATAACAACTAACCTAATTAATTTGAATTTATATATAATATATTGCGCAACAATTAATATACAATCATCAACCACACTCTTCATATAATTTTTCTTTTTGTTATAAATTTGCTATTTTTAAAAATTATCACAATTTTGGATTTTTCATTCGATTGACTTCAAATTAACATTTGCCAAAAATAAAAAAAAAAAAAACAAACAACAAATATCTATATTTGCTTCAATTATTTTAAACGAATTGTCCCACCATTTTTTTTTTTATAAACCCACTACTATCAAATACATATCATAAATAATTCTGGGAAATGGCAATTAAACGATATGGCAAATATAAACAAATTATTACAATATCAAATACAAAAACGAAACGATCATCAATTAATCTATCAATATCATCAATATTATCATCGTTATCATCATTATTATCATCGTCAATATCAATGACAAAACAAATTGATAACATCAATAACAATAATAATAATAATAATATTCAAACTAAAAATCAATATAAATTACAAATTTTTGATAAAATGGCTGCAATAACGGTAATACATCATTTAACATTAATAAATGATTAAATATTATAAAAAAATACATATATAAACAACAAAAAACAAAAATAAAATAAATTAAAATAATATCTACTATACCTACTATATATTTGTAATATATATATTTTTAAATTTTTAATAATATTCTAATATAATTTTAATTAAATATTTTATAATTATACATACATATTTATATGAATACGATATACATATTACTATACATATATATAATTAAAATTCGACAATAATTTATTAAAAATAAATATTTTTTATTTAATAATTTATAAATATCAATAATATAATAAAATATAACTAATATATATTTGTACATATATAATTATTAATAATGTTTATAATTTTAATTGATATATATATTTTAATTAAATTAAATTAAATTTAAATTAAATTTTTTTAATGTACCTAAAGAAGAAAAAAACGAAAAATAAATTTATATATTATAATTCCCAATTTTGATATTAACAACAACAAAATATATTTGGGAAATGAAAATCATATTACCATAAATTCTACAAAAACAAATTGTATTTCAATTTGTAGAATACAAATAGAAAATAATTATTCAAATGATAGTATTTATACACATATGAAATTATATTGCCATATAAAGAAAAAAAACAAAAAGAAAAGATAAGCTAAAGAAAGCATATTGAGAAAAACAAAAACAAATGCAGAAAAAATAAATTATTAAAAGAGAGAAAAAGAAAATAAAAACGTCTAAGAAGACAAAAAATTATTTGAAATAAATAAAAGAAATCAAAAAATTATTATATATAGAAAAATATACAAGGAAAATTTATAAAACAAATACATATCCTTGCAATAAAAGAAAAATAGCAAATAACAAAATAGAAAATCAGTATTTTGTGAATTTTCTAAATAAATCTATTTGTGGTTGTTGTTAAAATAATGGGGCGGCTGCAAATGGCAGCATTGCCAGCAGCCAAAGATGTTGCAGCATTATTATTTATAATTTTTGTAGCATGGACAACAAATATAATTGATGCAGCTCGTGAGTACAAATCTATATTTTATTTTTATATTTGATTAAAAAAAAAAAAAAATTTCCAATTAATTTTATTATTTTTATTTAAATATTTAGAAACAATTATTATTATTGTTTTTAATAATTATTATGATATATTATTTTTATTTGATAAATATTTTAAAATGCGAAAAAAAATGCACGTACTAATAATTAATTTAAAATTCAACTTATAATTAAATAATGTGTGTAGTTAGGATTAAAAAAATAATTATCTAAGAATAAAATTATCTGTACCGGATTACAACCACTTCATAACCTATTCACCAAATGTGAACTACAAGTAGTAGGTACAAAAATTAATTATGTTCAATAAAAATGTTTTTATGCTAGAACCACTACTTATATAATCTACAAAATATGACCTATAAATATTAGATAAATCAATTATTTCTGTTTTTATTAAACTTGATTTAAGATAGGTATTCTAAAAAAGATTATTATTCAATTTTAAATTGTCTATTACAAATTTTTGTCAAAATGGTGTGTCTTCATGCATATATGATCTAATATTTCCGCCCTTAAATTAAATTCACTTGTTAATTCAGGCTATAATCGACTGTTAATAATTAAAAATTTGTTATCAAATCGTATTTCTATATTGTCACAATTAGCTAATTGTAGGTTGATAGCTTGTTGTGGTATGACACAGTCATATTAATATTTTAATACTTTGAGTATAAATGATAATGAAGTGGAAAATAATTTATCACATATTTGTTATATTTTTTATATTATTAAATTTAAACATTTATTGAAATACATTTTTATTAAATTTAAACGACATTTTTATTGTACCATGGCATTGTGTCACGACTTTTCGATTCTAAGGATTTATATAATACTTCGCATTGATTCAATTGAACAAAGTTGAACATTTTCCTTAAAATTCAATTTTTTTTTTTTTGTTGATTGTCAATACTGGGTGAAGCAGTAAGTAAATATATTTCTTTCCTTTTAATTGAAAAGTCTCATTTATGATTTCCGATGAAATCAAACTGAAATAAACTGCTTAATAAGTTTTTCGACATGTTCTAGTACCAAATTAGTATTCTGTAATACTGATACTTAGTGTTCTAGAATTTATTAAAAAATCAAAAAAAAAAACTAGTATCAATGCTGCAATGAACAATATATATCGTTCTGATAAAATTTGCGCGTTCATGTTAAAATTGAAATAAAGAATTAGAAGACAGGACATATTAAAAATATAAAAAAGGACATATTCATTTAATCATTCATTATATTTATTAATAAAAAAGGACATATTCCAAAAACTAAGACGAAAATTAAGAGCACAAAAATTTGAAAATAAAAATAATTTATAAGCTATATAAGAAATGGTATGACCCACCAACATACACTGCACATAGTTATACATATATAAATTAACGGTTAAAAATTGATTGCGCAATTTAAATTATCTAAAGATTGAATTGGTTAAAAATAATTACACTAAGTTTAGAATAAATATTAAATAAAAATATAATTTTTTTCAGATTCTAGAAGCAATTGATTTTTTTATAAGATTGTTGTGTATTTAATTGATACATTAATTTATATTGTAAAAGTACTTATATATTACATATGCTTACTAATTCAGTATATTATAACATATTATATTAACTAAAAAATAGATGTAATTCTATAACTGGGAGTTATAAAGTATGGAATAAAATTACTTATCTTTGATATACAACAAAGTTAATAATAATTAGGACCAGCTTCTGCACAAAATCAAATAAATTGATTATCTTATTTAATATTATTTATATATTAAATATGTATATATATATATATAATATGAATAATACACTTTTAATGTTATAGTAATTTTAATATTAATTAAACTTATTAGTAATTTTCAGAATAAACTAAATTAAAAAAAACATTACAAATCGATTGAAATAAAACAATTTTTTTTTTGATACAATATGGCACACCCTTAATCGATTTCTCATTAATATAGTTATATATATACATTTTTTTTTTCAATTTATATAATTTAAATTTCCCAAAAATAATTTAATTTATATTACGTACATATTAATAATATACAAATCCCGATTCCTTCAAATGTAATTAGTTATTTTACATTAAATTTAAACCAAAATCCTAAAGCTATTACTGTCAACCATGCTAATGTAATTACTTTTCTATCCAATTGTGTTTAATTATTATTATATTCTTTTTATTTTTCCAATTTATTCTGTTACAAAATTAATGTTGTTGTTACAAAATTAAATATAAATATCACCAATTTTCCTTTAAAATATATAAAAAAATATATATAACTATATATAGTATATGTATATATATTAAAAATATAAACAAATATAAATCCGTTTTACTAATTGAAATTAATTTAATTACATTTAAAAGCCACTGCAAAAATTAAATTAGGATCGGAAGATTGAATAAATTCCAATATAATATAAACTCCACCATTATTGAAAATTACTAAATATTTTTCTTCATTTTGTTTTTTTTTTTCAAAAAAACAAAAAAATTAAAAATTAACCTACAACTAATTTAATTGCAAAAAAAAAAAACAAAAAAAGAACAAAAATAATATAATTATACAAAAAATATTAGCAGAGTTATTAGTTTTTTAAAAACAAAATTGAAACAGGATATTTTAATAATTAAAATTACTTACATTATATCAAATTATAATAATTAATCTAGGTATATAAATATGTTAGTTGTTATTAGTTCATTATATAAAAAAAAACATTTTTATTTTATTTAAAAACACATCAATACATAGGTGTATAGTAAAAAAGGATTGTTAATTTATTTAATTATATATTATTATAATCTAATTTGTATTTATGAAATTTTATGTTTGATGGAATTTTTTTTTTTAAGCCACATTCAAATCCATTATATAACAACCATATTTTGTATATATATAACATATACCATACAGTATATTAATATGAAATGACTTGATATTCAAAGGTATTAGAAGAAATAAATTTATTAGAATATATTATAGCTAATTAAGTAATTTAAACGGAAGTAAAGTAAAATCAGATATTGTCTAATGAAAATTTAATTTGAATCATATAAAATCTAGGGTTTATTATTTTTATATAATATACTTTTATACTTTTATATAATAATTACATGCATAGCTAGGTATTAAATAATATTGGAATTACATGAAATGCTGATGTACACCCAATTTGAATTATTATTTATTAAAAAAAAAAATGGAAAACTGTAAAACGTATAAAGTAAGCCGTCTAAGCCGTGCCAAAGCCAAAATAAGTTAAAATATGCCAAAATAAGCCAAAGTAAAGCGTATTCGAAAAGCTTTTGAAGCCAGAGTGCTCATAATTGGTCATAATTTAAAATATTTGATTTTTTTCATTTTTTGTTTATTTTCTCTAAAAGAGCTCATAGCTCATACAGAGTATGTAATTAAAAAATATTAATATGGCTTGTTAAAAATAATAAAAAACATTTTATTTAATGTGAGTAGTTTTGAGAAAATAAACCTTAACTGTTTGTACTTATCCTTTTTAATATTTTAAGAAAAAAACATTTAATAAATTTGGCATAAGCTTGAAATAATAATTCAACATTATTAAATTGTCCTGAAATACCTAAATTCAAAATCCCAAAATTTCAAAATCCGACGTTAATCATTTAGAGTGTTTTCAAATTCATTAATTTTGTTTGTAGCCAATTGCGGCTATGCATAAAAATGATTATGGCAAATATTCTGGAAAAAGCGTAAAACTTTGATTTTCAATCCAACTCGAAGATTTCTCCTAATTCAGAATCTTGTCTATAATATATTCATTACACAAATATATATATATATATATATATTCACATTTAGCATTTACAAGTCAAATTGATATTTCTTCTAAACATATTCAAGTATTATTTTTTTTAATTCAGAATTTTTTACTTCAAATTCAGATAAATACAAATTAGCTAGTTTCGAAAAAATTCCGAAATAAAGTATGTGTAAGAAAATCTGTGGCACATATTATATGTATTATTATATTTATCATATTCAGTTTCCACATCCAGCCACATGTCAAATGGCACATGTCAAATGACATTCAGGCAAACGTAATACAGGCACATGGCCCGTTTACGCTCCCTACTTTCTCGAATCATATTTCAAAATAACATTTTCTAAATCAGAAAAATGGTAAGATTCCCCACGTAACAATTTTATTGCTACAAGACTCTTGCACACTCTTATAACACTATTTTAAACATATTTATAGTAGTGTTAATTTGAGTTTTCCGCAATTATTGCGAAACGTTATAAATACGTTATAGTAGCACTAAAATGGTGGATGGTGCACCGGAGCAATTGCTGTAATTTGTAATAGAACTAGTATAAAAATATAATTAGTAGAAATGAAATTAATTTGAAATAAAATAATTTATGTTATGCCGGAGTGACAAAGGTACATTATGTTTTATTTAAAAATAATAATTCTTTGGAGTTTATATTATTTATTGCTGAAATTTATTTATTTTATTTAATTAATTCATCATTATCTCACAAGAGCAATTTTGCTCGTACAGGGTGTATATTTATAAAATTATATGTATAAAATAGTAAAAAAAAAACAAAATAGTAACAATTAGTTCAAGTGTATATAAAATTTTTTTACAGCTTAAGGCTATACAAGAATCAATTAAACTTAAAAATTAGTACAAAAATAAAAAGAAATAAAAGAAATTGCTATAAGAACGTTCTTATAGCAATACTAATCCCTTTGTTCCCATAAAAACATCGTTATAACACGTTTAGTGCTTATCGGGAGTCATATAGGAGTATTATAGCACTAATTTTATTTTTATAACAATAAAATGTTACGTGGGTTTTTTTTCAGCTTTTCCGTTATTTTTAAATGTACTAGTGAATACTATAATATACTTTTATAAAAGGGTGACTGGTACGTAGTGTACGTACTAATGACCAGAGTAAAGTACTATAATATTATTATTTATACATGTCCACAGTTTTGATTATGTATGAAAATGTAGATGTAGAAAATAAAATCCAATTTTAATACTGGTCTAAATACATCTGCCCAAAAATATAATGCTTTGTATTGACAATTTCGAGCTTTTTATTACTATTATCGTAGGTTGATTACAATACGTCAGAAGCATTACGTTTGGTTATAAAGCACCACATAGGTATATTATTTCCAATTTAATATAAATTAACGAAAGGTTCATATTAAATATGTTAATCTATTTGTAAAATATGATTTTTAGATTAATATTTTTTTTAGATTGATTGACTTAGATTTGACTTAGATTGATCTATATATGAGTTGACATTGATGATTGTTTTACCTAAATCTATACTGTTCTACTAAATGAAACTAAATGATTTCTCCTGCTGAAATTTTAGATCAGACTGTAGAGATATTCTAAATAGCATCTTTTTCTGCAAAATATTCAATTTTACATTTTAATCAATTAAGTATAATAAATTTTTATCTATACAAACACATTATGCAAACACACTACTGGAATTTTAGACCAGGCTGTAAGATAATTCTAAATAGCATCTTCTTCTTCAAAATATTCAACTGCATAAATTTGTCTTCTGCTGGAAATACAAATCGGACTGTAAACAAATCCTGAATAGCATCCATCTTCTTTTTCAACATATTCAACAGCATTAATTTGTTTTGTATGGAAGTTCAGTTGAAACGAACAATTTTTAAAAGACATTTATTTTAAGTCAGGATAAAATGTAGACTCTTTAGAGGTAAAATAGTAATGTTTAATCAATGGTTATACTACTTTTGAACTATATAATATTGTTATTAACAAAATTTGATATATTAGGTCTTATATAAGTATTTTTTTGTCTTCCTTAACTGTATTTATTGAGTCTTTCTAAATGAAAATGACAATTAATTTATAACAATTGTGACCTTTATGGTGGTTAATTCAAATCTTACAATTGAAAAAATTCACTGTTCATAGTTCACTGATTTGACACTTTATGTTTCCTTGTTCATTCCAAATTCGTTCTATACTTTACACTGATGCCAGACTTTTGTTAACCTGCTAATTACAGGAATATTTTGTAAATCTCTCGCCAAATGGTTAGAGTGTTTGATCAGTCTGGTCTTGTAAAGATATGGTGATATTAGATTGGTGATAAGTATATGATGATTTAATTAAGTATAGGTAGATTAGAAAGCTATGCATGTACATGATAGGCAACACAACTCATTAAATTAGCTTATTAGTCAGCGCAGGCTTCTTTTAAGCATTTACTTTCAACATTTAGGTGTAGTATTATGATAGGACGTGGTTGGGACTGTTCAAAAAATTATGTTTGAAAATGAATACAATTGAATTAAATTTCAAAAATGATATAAAAAGCAAACAATTTAAAATTTTTCTTCTTTACTTTAAGTTTTTAAATACCATTGAATGAAATTTTTGATATTAGAATAATTTAATAAAATATTTTGGGAAAATTGCATACATTTTTGTTTATGGATAATTTTCAATAGATTTTTTATTTGCATTATTCTTATTATTATTTTTATTTTTATTATTCAAATATCTACTCTAGAGTATTCTATCTAATGGGTTGTTATTTACTTGAAAATATTCATAAAATAAAAAATTCATTTATTTTTATATTTTTGTTATTTTTTAATAAAAAAAAACTTATTCTTAACGAAAGGTGAACTTTATTTATTTAGGTTCTCATAAGATAGATTGTATATAAAAAAAAAATATAGAGTTATATAGACTAGAACAATTGTCGGAAATCAATTGATAAAATTGTTTAAATTTAAAACTGTAAGATTATATTTAATTTGATATTGGAAAATTTTTTGGTCTTAACTATTTAAATTTAAATTTGAGAATTGCTAAATTTATATTTTTTTCACCGCAATAATACTGTTACCTGTCTCCCACCACTGTTAGTTTTAATTTAATTTGTATGTAATAGAATACAGATTATATTGAGACTAATCATACCTTTGTTATACTAGAATTAATATAGTAGTTTTGATGTTAAATCAAAATTAATCTTATAGTCATGGAAATTAGATTTTCCGACAGATTTTCCAATAAATTTTTTAGAAGGTTTATTTCCGGGATATATGTTTATATTGCTTACAGCATTATTAACAGAGTGTATATTCAGATAAAATAGAGTGTAATAATAAATAAAGTGTAATAATAAAATTACAATATTATAATAAGAGGAAGAAGAGACGCCACAATGTTAAAGGATAATTATTTTTAATGTTTATATATCAAACTAATTTTGTAACCCGCCATAAATAACGGAAGCAAAAGAAATTCTAGCATTTCTTTCTTCATTAGAGTTTTCATTTCAAGTTTAAGAAAAATATGTATTTGCTTACTAATTTATCAACATCATTAGAATTTGTTAGAATTATTAGAATGCTTTTAATTACCATATAAACAGAATTTTTGTAGTAAGGTAGGTAGGTAGTAAGGTGTCTTGTAGTAACGTGCAAAATTTTCAATTCCCTTTTAGGGCTATTTATTCGATCATTTTAACGACATCTTATTTGCCACCATTGGGAATTTAAACATATATTAACCTAAGACCTCAATAATTCTAAATAATCAATATTCTTAGACATTCTTTTGTATTCAATCAATTATAATATAAGTTAGTCAAAAAGATAATTTCAATTTAAATTAATATAATTTTAATGAAAACAAAATCTAACTATATAAACTTACACTAATATTATATTTTTACAATCATAGCAGCGTTCTACTGTAAAATTCAAATTGTAAAATGAAATTAATTAAGACATAATAAAAGTAAAAAGCTCTATGGCGCCATCTAAATTCAACACTTGAATGAGATGACAATTATAATGAAATGATGGGCAAATGACACAGATAACAAATGACAGATGGCAAATGACTGATGACAGATGACAGATGACATATATAAGCAATAAAAAACAGATATTATGTTTATGACAATTAGATGATGTTACAATTTGTATATATATTTGAATATTCCGTCGAATTAACAAACATCCAGATAAACGCAGAAAATTATATATATTATTATTTATTAATATTTTGCTGCTGGCGCCCCAATACTAAATAGGTTTTAACAATTTTTACAAATGATTATTATAATTATTTAAATATTACAAAAATGTTTTATTTCGTTGGGGATGCCAATATAGAGCAAAACAATCCCTAATCTTATGTACAATATCAGATCATTTGATGAATCTTAAACCAAAATCATTTTTTATCGATATTAAAAATGTCTAGTTTTCAGAAAAATTGACAAAAAAAAGCACAATACAAGCATTAAAATAATTAAGTACATAAAAATATAATCGCTTTGAAATTTAGAGGGCGTTATGTATGGAATTCTTTTTTTAGTTGATGCATATTCGCCTCACTTAAAATGCTTTTGGGTATATTTGGGTTTTATTTGCTATTGTTTTTTTTTTTTACTTTGTCATTTTTCAGAAAAACTTTTGCGACATTTCACTTAAAATAGAGTAGAAAAATTTGTACAATGAAAAAATGTATGTTCAATTTTTTTGTTTTTTTTTTTTTGTTATGTTATTTTCTTGTATTTCAGTACTCTGAATTTTTATAATGTTTTAGTTAGTGTAAGTTGAATGGGGAGGTACAAAAAAATCGAATAACAAGTATAATTTTTGCTAGCACCATTCACCTGTCCAATGGCTTATATATATATATATATATATATATATATATATATAGAGAAAATAACGAAAAAGACAAAAGTAAAAAAAAAATAAACTACAAGTAGTAGTAAAATAGAAGTTACTTTAGTTATTCTATATTTTTTTGTTTTTTTTTTTTTTATTTTGTTTGTTGAATATTTCAAAACTAACATAAAAAAAACATGATAAAAGCATGTCCTTTTTAGATGAAATAACAGCAAAAGAAAGAAATGTAAAATAATAAAAAATGAAAACTTTGAAAAAACTAACCAGGTAAAAACATAGTAGAAAACAACAAAGTTTTTGTTTTTTTTTTTTAAATTTTTTTATTTTTTGTGTTCTAAGAGTTTTATAAAAGCAAAATTTGCTCTTTTAATTTAGTTGAAGTCGGTAGAAGGAATGACATGAAATAACGTTTTGATATACATTTTTTTAAGTTAAAGAAATTTTAAAGTTTTTTTTTTTTTTTTTTATAAATTTTTTGAGCTATAATTGAAATTTGCTAATGGTGGAATATTGTAGTATTCAAATTAGATAATATTTAATGTACATAATAACTCAATACTATGGTGTAAATTTTAGTTTGTTGATTTTTTTTATAAATTGTTTGCAAATTAGATAAAATAAATAATTTAGAAGTTTTTAAGTAAACGAATTGCAACTTCAGTTCATCATAATGATGGTATATAGCCATGTCATTATGTTAATATTTCAAAAATTATGAAATATTAAATTTAAATAAAAAAATTGAATATAAATGGGTGCTTTGCTAAGTAATACCTAATAATAATAATTTATATATTTTAAATTGTTTTTAACTAATTAAATATGTTACACATTGTTTTAAAAGCAAACCTTCTTCCTCTACCCTTGATTAACCCAAATAAAAATTGTACAAAATTTAAAAAATAATTAAATAAAATTATTAAAAATTTGTATGAAATAAAAATTAATTTTCATGTAATCTGTACTGATAAAAAGGAGAGTTTGTTTGTTTGTCACATCCACAGTTTTAAAGATAGACTTTCAAAATATTCTAAAGTTACTTACTACCAAAAAATAAAATTAACGTAGTACTTTATAATGCTGTTAGATCACAAGTTCGAATAAATTGCCATACACCATCCATTAGAAATATTTCAAACAATAAACTTGTAATAGACTTTAACAGAACAGAACAAAAAATGTTTATTAAGAAATTTTATCAAAAATTTATAAATATGTATTTTATCGTTTTCCAAAATTCAAACTAGTACGACTGGTAGCTGCCATACAACTTCTAGGACCCATTAAAAATATTTAAAAGATCAAGGTCGCTACAGACATGCACATTTATAATTGAATGGCCTTTTAACAACACACGAACATATATTTTACCGTTTTAGAAATTTGGACTGGTTTGGGTATTTACCGTTATACAACTCCTAGTACCCATCGGAATTATTTCAAGAATATCTAAAGACTTAAAATGTAAATTTGAGATAGCGACGATACAGTCCAAAGAAAATAAAGCTGTTAGCTAGCTATCTAAATTTGTTCAACTCCAGTTATACTTCTACGAAATTCTAATGATCGAAAACTATATAATACCAGATTAATGATGAAGTATATATGTAAAAGTATTACGTTACTGAAACACAAATTCAAATATATTATTTTAAATCTACTAAAGATGTGTTTAAAATATTTGGAAAGAAAATTTTTAAATTCGGTTGATAAATCACGCTTTATTGAAGTAAATTTTACATATTTGAAGGACAACGTTGGGTGATTTTGCTAGTACAATATTACATTTTAATCAATTATAATTAAATTTTATCTATATAAACAACCTTATTTAATATTTTTTTGTTTTTATTTTTTCGTCAGACAGAAAATAAAAAAAATAATTACTATTATAGTAGATATATAGTAATATATTTATAATGGGTAGAGCTCTGGCTCTAAATCAGTTATGCAATCAACTAATGCAATTATGCATTTGAATCCTTAAGGAGGCATAATTTAATGATTATACTTACCTAGTATATTGTTCAATCATATGTTGGGTATAGTTCCCATTATTCGGCAATACTGTTCCAAAATGGCAATGTCTACTAAGAATGAGATTCTCGAATTCACAGAAGATATTTTTAATAGATTCTTGCTCTAGTTCACATATTTTTCCTAAGTTGTTTTGGTTTATATCGATTCTATGTAAATGCCTCTTACCTAAGTAGTGATCAATTATTAACTGTCTTGATACTCACAGCAGTAAGCGAGTATGTTGAACTGAACATTTTTACTTGTCGATGAGCAAATCCTGAGCTGTTTAGTTAAGTCGAATTTTGATTGCAAGTTAACGGTAAAATTAGGGAAATTATGAAGAAAAAGGCTATAAATAATATGAAAAAAAAACAACTGAAATGGAAACTTTGGAAAAAAAATACCAAACAAAGACGAAACGAAATATACAAAATAATTAAATAATTAAAAAATATTTAAATATTGCTGATTTTTTTAGAGAACTACACGTACCTAAGAATAATGTGAATTATTATATTTGCTATAAAAATGTTCACTGTTTTGTATGAATAAAAAAAATAAATTTATAAATTCGTATACATTTTGGTAGTTAAAAATGGACCTGCTTTATAACATAATCATAAATAAATCTTCTTCTTCTTTGATGAGCAAAGTCAGTTTTCAGTGAAGGTTTTACTATCTCAGTGTTCCATTCACACAAAAATATAAGATATGTATGCTATTTCTGGTACTCTTATAATGTGGTTCGATTTGACATAAATCGAAATGTGACTTATTAAAGCTTGCAAAACTCTAGGAAAATTAATTGTAAACCAATTTTATTTACGTCTTGGAAAGAGATTGAACAGTTCCATTGACTTAAATTTTTCATCAAACGTGTTAAATCAATTGGTCAACCGTTCGACTTTTTCCGGTATTTTTAACCAAATTTAAGAAGGTTCTAATTAAAATTTGAATGTTTATGTATATAAAAATTTTATTAAGGGCTCTATTATAATAGTTTTTGTATGATATATTTTTATAACTACAAAACATTAAATTTTATAATATAAAAAAAAAATAATCAAATTCATAATTTTTGATAACCCAACCTAAAAAATAAAATCATACAGAGAGTATAATATGTCCTCATATATTAAACCTCTTAAATAAATTATTCAAAAAAATCTAAATATACCACGTGGTGAGCTTTAATCAAGCGCTTTCAATGAAAATACTTAAACTTGTATATTATATCTGTACTCTTAATAGTATAATTTATTTTAGTTGGCGCACCTAGAAGTAACTATGTTTTTTGACATTAAACTAAAAATCCATAGTAATATTTTATATTTTATATTTCATTTTTTTTTTTTTTTTTAAAGGTACAATACATTAATTTCTTAAAACAGAATTTTTTAACAAGTATTTATATTTAATGGTGAAGGGTTCCATAACTACTTTTTGAAAATTAATATTCTTTGAAGTAGATAATGTTGTTGTTATGAATTTCATAAATTGAATAAATTGAAATTATTAAAATTAAAATTTATTTGGCTATAATTTTTTTTAAATAATATAATTTAAATAAAATATTAAGTTAAAATAGAGTACATTTTAAATAGAATAGTATGATTAATATTCAATTTAATTATTTCAATAATAATATCACTAAAATATGTATATTCAAGAAATTCAATTCAGCCTAGGTATGAATATATTACAAATAAAAATATATATATACAAATTTTCTGATGCCTCATCAGAACTATTGTGGCGGATGATTTATCATAATTTCAAATGGAAGTTTGTATTATCAATACTAAGAATGTACCAATAGAAAACTAAAATATGGATAGGATGTTTGTTTGATTTATATTGAATCTTCATGTAAAATATGAAACTGCTCTAGCATGAACGAATCGTAGATTAGTAGAACAGTTGAATATTTGCGAACGATGTGGTTATTGTCGCGTGTATGAAAAAAATATGAAACAAGTCACGAATTATTGCAATTGTAAGATCTTTGGGCCATTGAATATATTTGACATACATTGTTATTGTTTCATATATAAATATGCAACAGTAGGTCTCGAATCGATACTATACGATCGTAGGACCTTTGAATATATTTGACATAAATTGTTATTGTTTCGTGTAGAAAAAATTTGCAATGAAATCAATGACTTTATAACTAATGTCGGTGTGGTAAAATATTATTATCTGTGAGTTATAAAAATTTGATACTAAACTAAAATATACTAGATCACAATTCTATTACATAGTTACGAATATTTCACATTATTGAAAACTTATATTGAAGAAGTGTTTCTTTTATGCGACTAAGCTCATCAATAGGTATTGGTTGAAATTGACTATAATACACTTAACTCCTGATTTTGAACTTTTATTAACTTTATAACATATATCGGGGTGTTAAAATACTATCTGTGAGCTATGAAAATCTAACAAATTTTATCCTAAACTAAAATATATTAGATCTCATTCCAATTGCATAGTTTTTTTAATTTATTGATATTAACATTTAATACAGTTAACATTGTAATAAATTTTTTTTTATTAAACTCTAGTTGCTTAGGCTTTTGGCTTCCTTAGGTTTTATTTTTATTTTTTTTTTATTTAGACATTTACTTATTTCATTTGCATTATATTTCCTAATTTCTACACATTTTTTTACATTTTTCTACATGTTGTCAATAATTTTAATTTATTTTATAATTTTTATTATACCTGTTTATGTTATTTTTGCTTACAATCCTGAAATTTTTGATTATGGCACATTATTCAAGACACTAGCTGTTGAAAAAATATTTTTTATGCATAAAAAATAGTTTTGAACCCACCTGTAACATAACTTTTGAACTTTAATTGACTCTACAACTAATATCGGTGTGATAAAATCATATCTGTGAGTTACAAAAATCAATCAAAACTTATCAATAAAAAATTGTCAATAATACAAAAATATATTCTAATTCTAATAAATAGAATCAAGAAAAAGAAAAAAATTAATTAATTTTTTCAAAGATTTTAACAATATTTTAACAAAATTTAAACAGTTTCGATAACAATCTTTTTAATTAACTGTTTTTAGATTAAAAATCACAATTTTATATTTTAATTAATTAATTCTGAAAATAATAATTATTTTTAAACAATAATTTACAAATAAAATTAATATTGAAAAACATAATCATTGGTGCTACATTTTAAATTGAACATTTATCACCTTTAAGTGTTGTCAGTTGATAAATAGTCTAGTAACGAACTGCATATTTAATTTACGTGCTGATTTCAAATGTTTTTGGCTACTCTAATGGTTATCTATCATGATTTCTCTAATGGTTATCTATCACATAATTATTTATACTAATTTTGTACTTATTTATATGAAATACTAAAATATTGTCAGTAGTTGATAAATTCTAGCAACGAACTGCATATTTAATTTACGTACTGATTCAAAATGTTTTTATGGCCTCTTCAATGGTTATCTATCATGATTTTATCACTTTGATGAACATTTTTGTACTTATTTATACTGAAATATTGTCAGTAGTTGATAAATATGAGAAACGAACTGCATATTTAATTTACGTACTGATTCCAAATGTTTTTATGGCCTCTTCAATGGTTATCTATCATGATTTTATTACTTTGATGAACATTTTTGTACTTATTTATACTGAAATATTGTCAGTAGTTGATAAATTCTAGCAACGAACTGCATATTTAATTTACGTACTGATTTCAAACGTTTTTGTGGCCTCTCTAATGGTTATCTATCATGATTTTATCACCTTAGTGAACATTTCTATACACATACTATACTGAAATATTGTTGGTATAATATCCGACTCAATATAAATAATCAAATTTATTTATCAAAGATTTCTACCACTATTGTATCTATACTTACATCAATGATCAGCCGTATACAACATCAGAGTGTCAATGATAAATTTTCTTTTTCATACTTTCATAAAGGTTAAAGTTGATTAGCCATGCAAACATGTATATAATATAACCTATTTAAAAAAAATACAATTAAATTAATATTATAATAAAAAAAAATGTTTATTTAAATTTTTCTCATATCATTTTTAACATTTCGATGATGATATGCTTAAAATTATTCAATTTCAGTTTTACTTTATTTTTATATGGATACTCGCGTAACCTTAAAAGGATAGTCATTCATAACTAGATTTCGTGTTGTATCTCCCACCTTTATTCTTTATATTTTATTGGATCTATCAGAGTTCTCTTCTCTTCTTTTGTTTTTTTTTTTTTTTTGTTTCTTTTTATAGTCTTCAAAATCTAAATTGCTACTACATATATGACTTTTAATATACAAAAACTGAAAAATATAATTTTATTTAGCTACGCGTACATATTTAATTTTATTTTCATAAATTTTTTGTTTGTTTTTTTTTTATTATTTTTTTTTTATATATATATATATATATTTTTATATACACTCAATAAACAGTTATAAATTTTATTATTTTTTTGTAAATAAAAAAAAAAGATATTATTAGTATATAAGTACATATACGAGTTTATACCATATCAAAACACTGTATATTTATCGTAGTTGTTTAGTAGGAGGTGACAGCGTCAGTAGATGGCATAGCAGGAGTTATGATTGTAAAATTAAAAAAAAAAAAAAAAATATGAATAAAGGTAGTAGGTAAAAATTAAATAAAAAAAAAAAAAAATAAATTAAACTTTGTAATAAGGACTTTTTTAAGAACTTTGAAGTTTGTTTTTTTTTGTTTTTGTTTTGTTTTAGTATAATATTTTTATATTATACAAATAGGAAATGAAAAATGAAAATTTTGAAGAGGAACAACAAACAAAAAAAAAAAATAGACCGCATATGTATTTTATGAGGTTTGCGTGTTAAACGAAAGGAATAATAATCAATCAAAACACACACCATAGGTTAAAGTACTTGAGAAATATAAATAAAAAGTAATTTTTTATGCTAAAAAAAATTTAATTTTATTGTATTATTTTGAAGATTGTTTTTTTTTCATTTTAATTTTGACATGAAAAAAAACTCTACCGTTATATTTTTGATTTCAGTTAGTAAAATTTTTAAGTATTTAGTTGATTTTGATAAAGTGATATTTTTTAATATGAGAAAATTATTATTTTAAAGTTTTTTTTTTTTTTTATATTTTAGTTATAAATATTAATTTTTTTTAGTTAAATTTAAAGAAAATATCAAAATCAGAAAATAATTATTAAGAAAGTATAAACATGTCATATATTCAATTAAGTAACATTTTTTTTTTTTTGTTTAAAGTTGGAATATATGAGTTTGAATAAATGGAGGAGGTTGATTGATAATTTAATTTTTGATTGTGGAATGTTGTTGTGGGTACAATAGTAAGCTATATTATTATATTTTGAAGATGATTAATTTCTAGTATTCTGGAAATTAGTAGATATATTAACTTTATTTTGTAATTAACAGTTAGCTTCAATGAATTATAAATTTATTTTTTTAAATCTAGTTTTCCTAATTATCATTAATATGGAAAAATAAATATTTAAGCTAGTGAATAGAAATTTTAGGAAAATTGTGTTATGTTTTTTTTTATAATATATGAGGCGATTCGAGCCACAGTGGACTAAGCACCAATTTTTAAAAATGAGTTTTTGTCATTTTCTATTAGAAAATAAAAATGTCTGTCATCGTGCAAAGTAAACAAGTAACATTGAACGAATTTGAACATTATTACAATTATTTTTCTAAAAGGACTAAACTGAATATCCTATTATATTTATTTATATGTATAATTAATATAAAAATTTGGCTTAGAGCAAGCAAATCAGACGTATATTATAGACGAAAGCTTATTTAGAAGATCAATCAGTTGACCCCAGGCAATAGTCAGAATTTTTCAAATAATTTATTTCATTAGAAAAGTGCACCTCTGCATATAATTATTGTACTAAATTTAATTTAATTTTTTGAATACTGTCAGATATTGCTTAGAATAAGCGAATCAGACGTCTGTTATATACGAAAGCTCGTATAATGCTACTAAGCCGTGGGATCATCATTCAGTGAGTTATTATCCATCACCGTTAGTAACAATAATGTTAGTAAAAGATAAAAATAAATAGCGAACATGCTGTAGTTAGTAAAATCAAATACAAATCGAAAGTAGAAAAAGAACAAATATCAATTACTATAACTATTTAGATTAGATTAGATATTTAGATTTTTAATCCAAAAATAATTATACGTTATTCTTACTTTTAAATGTAAAATAAAAAAAAAAAAATTATATAATAGTTTATCGATTATACAATTTTATTTTTAAACTTCTTTTACTAAGGTTAGTACTAAAACAATTTGCTCTCAAGTTAGATTCACATAATATTCTAGATACAGGCTAACATTTACCCTAGTTTATACTATGGTTAGCAGTATTCAATAAATCAACGGAAATTATTATGTATCTTTTTTTTTTTTTTTTTTTTGTCTATACCTTGTAGTTAATAAAATAAAATTACGTGGATTCTCTCTAAATGTTATTAAATGCTAGGATACTTCCAGCAATAGTTTGGGAGATAAACGTAATGTCAGCTACTAATCGACATTGTTGAAGAGATTTTAGGTCTATCAAAAGCAATTTATCTTTGTAAGGAGGAAGTTGGAAAGGGTTTGAACATGAAAAAGCACGCAGTACAAAACATTTTGTTTATATTTTCCAATGTTAAATTCATTGAATATAAAATTCAATTATATCCAATAATTACAAAATAATATATTCGATATTTTGTTGTAATTTTTCATTAACTATACTTTAATCTGAAAAACAATTAATTATTTATATATAATAGTCAAAAATAGTCGAATATTTTCCTTTTAATTTTACTGATACGCTTATCATACGTATTTCGTCTACTACTTGCAGACTTTCTATTTTTTTTTTCTTTATTCTTTATTCAAAAAAATTTATTAACAAATTAAAATTTGTAATTATATAAAAAAAATTTGTTGAAAATGTAAAATAATATTTGTTGTTAGTATAAGAAAATTAAGATATGTGTCATTGTTTCATTGAATGATTAAGACTTTAGCCTGAGCTGTACGCGTTGCATAGTTAATTAATAGTTATGTGTTGAAAGTTAATCATAGTTAAAAATTTCAAAATAATAAGCATTCCAAACATTGAACAAGCTAAATGAATTTAAAACAATTCTTCAGTGTTTTGTACTCGATTTCATCATTAATAATTGTTTTAAGGAATTAAAAAGTAGTTAATGAAAAATATCGAGTATTGTTTTGATAATCATTTTTTTTAAGCGAATAAAATTCTAATAATTGAACTTGTTTTCATACGGTTACAGCCATCTTAAAATAATTTTTTTAAAATATAAATTATTAAATTATAATATTTTTAACATTATTACAATATAATATATTTTTATTTTGTTTTATTAATTTATGTTAATACAAATTCAAACACGTGTATTTAAAATAGAATAATCCAAAATTTAAGAAAATTTAAAAAAAGCTGATAGTCCTGGCAGCTAGTGCTTGCCAATTACTATTGTCTATAATTGAAATTACTTATATTTAATAAATAAATAATAATAGATAATAATAATTTATCATAAAATACAAATCACTTACGTATAGCCATGTGAATGATCACCTTAGTGATCTGATCAAGAGTATGTGTTAAAATTAAAACAAATTTTATCTGAATTTGGCACCCAATGATATTTTTATTAATTTCAATTTAAATTTATTTTTACCAAACTGTATACACACAGTATTTAGAAATTTTATCAAAATATTACCACATATGAAAACCAATAAATCAAAATATTTTATTGTAATTAGATATATTTTTTTGCTTTTAATTAATTTGTATTTGCTTTAATATATTAGACTATAAACAATACAAACTTTGAAATGCGTGTCTTACTGAGCTGAAACAGATATTTATCCATAAAATTTATGTTGAATTGTCTTCAATGGCTTACCTAAAATAAATAAAGGATTTAAGCTTAATATGTTATTATTTGTATACAAATTGAAGTACAATATGTGATCTATAGTCTGTAATAGGTTAATTAATATAGAAGTGTGCAACATTATTTTTTATGAAATATATTCAATTTCTACTTTCGTAATGAAAAATAAAATGTAAAAAATGAAATTAATTTTATTAGATTTAAATATAAAGTAATGAAATATGTTAAATATATTATATAGAAATAAATATATTTCTATATAAATGAAAATCTAATTCATAAAAATTACAAAATTTTTTATATATAAAATATAATTAAAAAGTGAATTACACCATTCAATGCAATAATATTATGCTTAATTTAAGTTTAATTTATGTACAATAAATTTAATTTTATATATATTTTAATTCAACGAACTAATACTAGAATATTTACTCACACCTTTGATTTGTACTTATTTAGACAAACCTGACTTATTTAGAATAAATTTAATTTGTAAACGAAAAATCAAGCAAGTAAAAACCTTTAATTAATTATTTTTATGCTAGTTAATTATAAAACCTAAATTAAATCTAACCTAAAGCTTAACTAACGTCTATTTACTAAAAAGATTTTGTATACTAAACCTTAATCTACTCTCGTTCTTATAAACGGATATTTGGAACTGCAATAGCCTTCAAGAAAGTATATATACTAATTTTTGTATTTGTTCGAAAATAGTTTGCTAATAAGTGCAATCTGATAAAATTAATTTAAGAACAGCATTTTATTTTCTCTGAAGCATGAACTCAAATTAGTTTTGACAAATTTTATCCATACTGGGAAATCGTATAACAAAATGCTTCCAAAAATGATGGATTTAAATATTAATAATTTGTTTGTAACAGTTAAACTAGAACATTTTAAATATAGACATCGATTTTGTTGACGATTTACATTAGATAATATAAAATTGCTTGGGCATGCACTTCGATAAAAAAAATTACTTATCAAAGTGCATCTAACGTAAATTGTCAACAAAATTGATGTCTATATCGTAATTTTATTCTTAATATTCTTCTATTAAGTAATTTTTTAAAAATAATCTTCTATTAAGTAATTTTTTTTTATCGAGATGCATGCCCAAGCTTTTATATTATCCCTTTTCTAAACTATTTCGGAATTTTCACACTTTTCAGATTTCATTCTTTTTGTAAAGAAAATCGATTTAATTTTTTCTCTGTTATTTTTGATTTTCCATTTAAACTACATGGTATTAAATTATTTTGAAAATATTTCCAAAGATATTTATGATTCCATTTGGAGAGTAGTTAGAGACAGATAATAACGCAGTATCATCAGCGTGTAGAAAATAGTGTATAACAACGAAAATACAAACTAGTATAACTTGTAATATTGGGTAGTAGAATCTGCTGTAAAGGTTTTATACAATAATAGAGTAAACGTATAACCTTACAGAATAATTTATTGCTGTAACTGCCATTTTGTTGAATTGTGCTAGGCCAATTTGTATACTGACAAAAATCAACATATGTCCTTTCAAACACATACGCTAGATTTTTATACACCTGAGCAGTCACGGTGGTTATTCCTAATGTCTACAAAACACTCACAAATTCATTGTAGTCATTTTGATTTGATTGATGTTATGTGCACATCATTGATAGAACTTTGAATCAACTTGATTTTATTGGATTGTGCTAGTCCAATTTGTATACTGACAAAAATCAACATATGTCCTTCCAAACACATACGCTAGCTTTTTATACACCTGAGCAGTCACGGTGGTTATTCCTAATGTCTACAAAACACTCACAAATTCATTGTAGTCATTTTGATTTGATTGATGTTATGTGCACATCATTGATAGAACTTTGAATCAACTTGATTTTATTGGATTGTGCTAGTCCAATTTGTATAATGACAAAAATCGACATAATATGCCCTTCCAACCACATAAGCTAGTTTTTATACACCTGAGCAGTCACGGTGGTTATACCTAATTTCTTCAAAACACTCACAAATTCCTTGTAGTCATTTCAATTTAATTGATGTCTATATATGTGCATATCATTCAGAGAACTTTGAATCAACTTGATTTTATTGAATTGTGCTAGTCCAATTTGTATAATGACAAAAATCGACATATGCCCTTCCAACCACATAAGCTACTTTTTTCTACACTTGACCAGTTGCGGTGGTTATACTTAATGTCTTCAAAACACTCACAAATTCATTGTAGTCATTTTGATTTAATTGATGTCTATATATGTGCATATCATTCAGAGAACTTTGAATCAACTTGACAAGATACATTCAAAAATTTTACAAAAGAAGGATATTAATTTAAGCCCAATAAACGAATTGAATCCAATAAATTTCTTTCAGCCTTCAAATAAACAAGTTTTTTTATAAATTTTACCAATATGTCAATAGTTAATAATTAATGTATTTAAATCATGACGGTATCATAAAAAACCTTGACACAATTTAAATTTTAATTAAATTTATTTAAAAAACTAGAAATAAAAATTAATAATAGAATTTCGATATAAAAAAATAAAAAAAAAAAATATACTGAAAAATAAGAAGATTAATGCCATAAGTTTTATATTTAATTTATTCAAAAAACTGAATAGAGAAGAAAAATAAAATAATTAAAACACAAAAAAAAAAAATTTAAACAAATTTAACAAATTTCATTTTCAATTTTTCATATATATATATATATATATATATGTACATTTTGGCAAGAGAATTTTAAGACCAATCAAATAAATTTAAATAAAAAAAAAAAAAAAATAACAATTTTCCTTTTGAAAAATGTTTAATTACCATCAACCCATTAAATTAAAATTACTAGTCTTAAAAATGTTAAAAAAAAACTTTGAAGAACCTTCTTCTTATTATTATTTAACACGAAATGAATTAATTTCTCTTATATCGTCCTTTTCTATCCACAAGAATTATTGTGATTTCTTTTAATAGAATCAGAATTCAGTCGATTTCTAAAATTAAAATTTCGTAATGATTTTCCCACCCACAAAAATTTTCACCTTTTCAAAAAACATTCATACCTTTATATTATAGTAATTTCCTTAAAATATTATTCTACAATATTATAATTTACTTGTATTATATATATATATACACATATAATATATATATAATATTCCCTTCAATAAGAATTTTTTTATTAGTAATTTTACTGTGCAATATAGACAATATTTTCGAAACAGAAAAAACCAATTAATTTGAACCAAAAATATAAAAGGAAAAAAACTGAAGAACTGAAGAACCAAATATAAATCACTTAAGTCTGTGTCTGAATTTTTCTTTTTTTTTTTTTTACCTATTTTAGAGGACCACCTTTACTAAACCCGATTGCTTCAATGAAATAATTTCTGGTGTACTACAATAAATCGTGAATTGATATAAGCTTCGCCACCAATGAAACCAAAAGGGTAATTAAAGGTTAAAAAAAAAAAAAAAAAAATACCAAAGACAAAAAAAAAAGTAAGAAGCCAATATTCAAAGTTTTTTCATTTAATTGAGGAAAAAACTTTATAAAATTTCATTTTCTTTATTTTTATGCTTGTGCAGAGAAAAATTTATTCCTAAGCTAATTAAAATCGGTATTTTCTAATTAAAAAGCTGAAAAATTGAAAACAATGAATCCATGATTTTAAAGAAAAGTTTTTCATTATTTTTTTTTTGTTGGTGGAAATGGGAGGGTTAAAAATAATGACTAAAGGAATTGGAATTTTATAATTTTTTTCTAAAATTAAATTGTGTTTTTTTGCAAAAAAAATTTAGCAAACCAACTAAAAAAAAATTTTGAAAACTAAAGATGGTAGAAATTTGAATTTTTATATTTTTGTATGGCTTTATTATAATGATATTTATGAATGTGTGTGTATATGTATATGTATGCATAAAGGAAATCCTTTTCATTAAATTTTGGAATTTCTATGTTTTTTCGTTTTTTTCGTTTTTTTCGTTTTTTTATTTTTTATTCTTTTATAATCGAAAAATTAAAGTTTTTCTTTTGGGGTGAAATTTAATTGAACATTGTTTTTTTTTTTTTCTTTTTTTTGTTGTCCTTAAGGATATTTAATATTATTCTGTATAATAAAGAAATACATATATTTTTTTTGTTTTGGTTTTTTTTTTTTTTTTTTTTTTTTTTTTTTTTTTACTTTGGTGTAGGTACATGAGAATTTAATCATAGCCTTTATACTTTTTTTTCGGTTAAAACAATTAAAAATTGAATACATTTTTGGAAAACATGCAGAAGAGCAATTATTTATTATATAGTTTTTTAAATTTTATACGATTAATATTTTTGTACATTCATTTAAATATAGTTTAAAAATTTTGAAAATAAGTTTATTGAAAGAAAATTGAAGTTTAAAATTACATTTGGATTGGGTGTTTCAATATGTGGGGGGGTATTTAATGGTTAAGATTAAAATGAAATAAAGAAAACCCTAACGTTAAAATTTGTTCAGTTTAATTCGACTTTAACTAGCTTTTGGTTATAACTTGATACAATAATTTGATAATAATTTTTAATTAATTTTTTAATTTTTGCTTATGAGTTCCAAAATATAGTTAGAATATACTGACATTATATTAATTTAGAGCTTAGATTAAATCATCTTATCAACTACAATTTACATTTTTTTTTACATATTAAAAAATAAATTAAAAATAAATTTTGGTATATGACTTTATGATAAAATTTTATACGTACTTTCTCTGTTGTCAGCATTACAATATAGCATTTAATAATTTATTTAGAAAAAAATTATGGAATAATGCTTAGACATAATCGTTTAATAATTATTAAAGCCTATAACATTCACAGAAAAAAAAGATTAGTTATTCCACTTAAAGAAATAGTACAATTCACCTAAAAAAAGTGGTTGAATTTCAGCCTACTATTTTAATTAGTTGCTTTTACTATTTTGAATTAGTTGGTTTGATCTTAAAAAATTAACTAAAAGAATTGGAAATTTATCTACTCTTTTAGGTGTTTTTTTTTTTTTTGTTTCTGACAAAAAAATAAAAAACAACAATTGCATTAGGTAAATTGAATAGCGGTTTACCTAATAGTTTAGGTAAAAAAATTTAAATTTACTAATATATTAGGTAATTTCAACGGCTCTTTTACCTAATTATTTAGTTAAAATCGAGTAAAATTGACTACTATATTAGGTAAATTTGGTAAATTCTGATTGTCGATTAAAAAATGGTAATTTTGAAGGATAAAAACTTCTACATATCATAAACAATAGGTGAGTCTAGTCACATAACCACAATAGTCCACTACAGTGAAGTGGGCCCTGAGCCCTTTTCCATATATGATTCTAATTTAGCCCCATAAATACCATCATCCATCATACCTATATTTAAAAAATTTAAATGAAATTAATTATTATTTATTTATAATATTTATTTTATTTAATTATTCAATAGTACATGTATTTATTACAGTTAAATATCAAATTTTTTTGATTTCATACTACTAATAATATATATATATTATATATATACATTTACGCATATAGAAATTCAATTTTAATTACTTTCTATTTATTTAACATAATTATTTATTATAGTTTTATCACTGGATAATTTACATTTGAATTTTTACTTAAACAAATTTAGCATTATTCACAAACATAATATTTATCTATTATATACAAAAACCTTTCTTAACGCATTCTATATTTTCAATTGCAGATACATCAAAAGGCTCATTAACAATTAAGTAGTTTATATTTTATTTTTACTTATATTAATTAAATTTATAAATTCGGTTCATGTTATTACAATAGTTATTATCTAGGTAAAGTATTGGTAAAATTTATTAAAAATTTATAACTATTTCATTTGGAAGTTTACCAAAAGCAATAGTCAAATCTTCGAATTTCCTATTTTAAATTAGACGATTTAATTAAAGAAAAAATTCGAAAAAACTAAAACAATTGATAAAAGTTCAAATTTTTTAGTTAATTATCCTAAAGTAAAATTAACTGATTTGTTTTAGTTGAAAAGACTAATCTATTTTTTTCTCTGTTAACTTACTCATATTAATTTCAGATAACACTGTAACAGATACAATGCCCGAAATAAATTTCAGATTCAAAGAGTTAATTTAATTTAATTTATTTTTTTCAGTTGTACATATAAATGCACAATGAAAATGCAATGTCCTTTTCCTGTTGCATTTGGGGCATTTTTAAATATGCTTTAAATGTCTACTTATTCAAAAATTTATTACTATGATCTGGTTTAAAGGTGTGACAACTGACATTTTTGTCATTAATGATAATTTCTTTTGTATAAAATAATATTTCTGTGTCAATATAGATCTCAATTCAATAGATTATAATCGGTATTTCATGTCCTTATAATAATATTAAAATTCATCCTACCTACTGTTACAGGGGTGATATTCTGTAACTTTATTTCAAATATTATTTTATCGAATATTCTGTTGTAGGCTCTAGATGAAATATTTTTAATAATAAAAATTAGAATTTCTAGATATGTTTTACTGTTGTTCTTCTGGTGTTACAACCAAAATCGATCAAATTATTAATTAAATTTAATGAAACATACTTACCTGTAGTTTTAAAATTTTATTTTCATTTCAAATGTTTTTGGCCCAAACAAAATGTTGTCAATACAAAATTTAGAATTCAGAGATGACATCGTCCCCGCAATAACAAACTATCGAATCTGCAAAATCAGCGAATTTGAGCTGACATCTTAGTTTTACATGTTTATTTAAGTTATTTACTGTGACAAAGTCCAGAATCTCTATCTTGTCTCTAAATCGATGTAATTGCGTGTTGTAAACTCCAACAAACTGTCGAATATGATTTTGCGTTAATTTACTTTTGTCATTATTTTTTAAAATGCTAAATGTTCACTTTGAAAAAGTAGCGAAAGTGTCAGATTAGTGTCTTTGTTGTTGTGAATTTTTAATTTAAACTTAAAATTTACTTAATTTACACTCAGTAAAATGACTAATCTTTCAATATTTCTACAATAATCCCTATTAATGCATAATAAATAGCTATTATTATCTCTTTGATCTTCTTTATGTATTTAAAAATTGTTTTAAGATGTTTAATTGATTTTAAATAGAGAACCAAAATGAAAAAATTTTGTTACAGCATGAAAAATGCGCGTTAAAAATTGTGATTTGCAAAGAATAATGAACATTATAATAAGATGTTGTGGGTGTTCTTTCGGTATGCATTTTATAAAATTGAATTGTGGTCGATTGTGATTGAGTTATAATTAAATGTCAAGTGAAAATTTATAAATTTTTTAACGTTTGAGTGAAATTTATTCCGATAAAAAATTTTAGATTACCAAAAAACAGGTAAAGACAGCTAAAGAAAAATACCAACTTGACATTCACATAAAAAGAAAAGAAGCTGCTCGTAATTTAAAAAATATTCAAAAACAAATGGCTCAAAAAGATAATACACTTTTGGCGTTTGAATTTGATTTATAAGCCGTTTTGAGTACCCTTAAGGGAGCTGCTAGTCCATTTTTCTACGTCAGAAAGCTAGCAGTATATAATTTAACAGTATATAATTTAGGGGACCAATCAGTAGAATGCTTTTTCTGGGATGAGACCGAACGAAAAAGAGAAAGCATTGAAATTTCCACTAGCATATATAAATATATTATGCAGTATCCTGAAGTAGAAATTGTATTTATGATGTCTGATAATTGTGGAGGACAACAGAAGAATACCAAATTTGTGGGTATGTCTCTTAACTAACTTTAAAGCTAAGAGACACCCAAGTTACATTAAAATAATAAATCACATATATTTTAAATCAGGACATAACTTCATACAATGCGATTCAATACATCAAAAAAATTTTATAATGGTAAAATGACTTCCGGTGTATACTCCAGAAGAATGGGTTCAGCAAATAAGAAATGCACGGAAAAATCCATCTCCGTATAGCGTTTCTTCGCTAACACCACACAGATTTTATAGACTAAGTATAATTCAGAGAAAGTTTTTTTTATAGAAGACGAAAACAACACATTCCCTTTCAAAATTTTTACTTGGTTTCAGTATTCGAAGATCACCCCCGGATAAATTGCATATAAAAACTGATTATGAGCCAGTTTTTAAACAATACAGTTTAAAGCAAAGGAGAGGTTACCCTTTGAACTTTGAACAACAAATACGAGCCTATTCGATAAGATTTTCAATAGCTGATGGTAAAAAATGGGACTTAGAAAAACTGTGCGTTGAATTGCAAATTCCAGGAGCCTACCACGCATTTTATGAGAATTTGACGCCCTCTGGTTCTGTTAGAGATGCTTTTGCAATACCAGATATTTCTGAAGAATCTGATTATGAACAGCTTCAAAATTAAATAGCCCTTTCATAAATAAACTTATTTAACTTGTATACTTAATAAAATGAATTGTTATGTTTTGTCTATTATTCGTTATTAGAGATAGAAATTTGAGTTGTTGTTTTTATTCATTTTTATTTAAAATGTTTTGCAAATTTATTTTTTATTTTCTAACTACATTTTTTAAATATTAATTTCAATGCAGATTCGCTACTTTATGTATTAGATCAAACTATGCAATAAGGTACAATATTTGGGTATAATCTTTTAGTAAGGATATAAAGTAATAATTTTGGACACCATTAGTGAATCAACTCCATATTAATGGAAAACTCTTGCCTACAACAATGAAAGTTTAAATAACGGCATAATATAACAGTGTACCGTTATAAAAAACATCCTGCACAATTTCCAAATTCCATTTACATATTGAAGAAAATTCCGAAAATTCATCTCAAAAATAAATAATTTTTTTTAATTGCAAATTCTTTGCACGAAAAAATGTTAGCAAATGAAAATTAAATCAAAATTCTGATTTTAATTACCTTTATTTTAAGACGTACAGTACATATTATTATCATATTCTGTATTTACAAATCTTTTATCTCTACTCCACATTACATAATTTACAGTTAAATAATGAAAAATTTAAAAATTAAAAAAAAAATATAAAAGTACAGACGACCACACAAGCAAGAGTACGACTTCTCAGACTTAAAAGGAAAATTATTTGTGGTTTGGATACAATTTTTTCGTTTTTCATTCCAAAAATAAAAAAAACATAAAAAATAAATAAATTTTACTTCCTCATATTCACCCTTATTTTAACTTTCTATTTTTCAATATATTAAACCTTTGCGTATATGGTGGAGCGGTTCACAAACTCGCTCTAAGTTTATTTTAATTTACTCAGTTTTCTTTTAAGAAAATTTTCTTCAAGTTTTTTTTGTTTTTTTTTTAAGAAAACTTTGTTCCAAAGTTTAACTTTTTTTTTATTTTTTTTTTGTACATGACATATTCTGAATTTTTTTTTTCGATTTGTATATGGGATTAAAAGAGTCATGTATCTCATCATCTTTAGATAATCCATACGATATTCTGATTTTTCATTTATTTTTTATTTTTTGATATTTTTGATATAGCTTCCAGCGAAAAATAACACATTCAAGTTCCTAGTGTATTTGTTTTAGCATTTACATATATTATATATATATATAATATACATATATATATGTGTATATATATGCTAAATATTTAAAACGAAAGAGTTAACAAACCAAAAACTTTTCTTTATATGTGTATCTAAGCGAATGAGCCTATGAACATGTATCTATAAAGTTTTGAGTTTTCCACAAAAACAAAAAAAAAAAAAAAAACTGGAAAAAGGAAAAATGATACTGAAGTAAAAGAAACCCTAAGAAATAAGCAAATAAAAATATATATATTTTTTTTTAATATAGGAGGACATAAGAATATAAGAGCACGTACTTGGTGAACATATTGAAACAAAAAATGTATATAAAAATAAATTTAACCAACAAAAAAAAAAAAAAAAAAAAGCAAAAAAAAAAAAACAAAATCAAGTGAGTGGGTTTATAGAAAAAATAAAAGTTGCGCCTTGTGAAATTCATCGTTCCGTTTCTTGATTTTTAAATTGGTTGGTTTTTTTTTTTTTTTCAATTTATAGTTTTTATTTTGTTTTTTATTTAACAAAAAACAAAATCCTTGTAAAAAAAAACATTTTAATTTGAAATTTATTTTTAATCGTATACATTTTATTATGATGGTATATAGGTGCAATTCATTTACATTCAAAGATAAGTTCGGTAATTTTAATAAAGTTCTTTGCAAATTTTTTTTTTTTTCTGTTTTTGAAGAAGAAGAATATATTAACTAACCACAGTATTCCCGCGATTACTTCATAATACCTATAATACAAAGTAATTATATTGAAAGATCAACTTTGAAATGAAATTTGAGATTTGATGGAAAATTTTTTTGATTAAAATTTAATTGATTTAAGTAAAAAAAATTTTTTGTTTTTGTAATTATTCAAAATTATTTAAATTATTTAAAATTATAATTTTTAAAATTCAATTTCATGACCTTAATATAATTTTAATGTACACAATTTATGTAAAAAAATGTTTTTATTAATATTATTAAATTTTTTTTTTCTTTTTTCAAATGAATTAAATACAAATTTTGTTTTAAAAATATGCTTATTTAATTATTAATAAGTTAAAGTTCTAATTTATTATTAAACCTAATAGTAAAATGATATTAAATTTAGAGACAAATAAATACATTTGATTTAATAAAAATATAAAACAATCAAATTATTTTTAGGATTACTTTAAATTTTATTTTATTATAAGAGAATTAAGATTAAATTAAAATTACTTTAAAATATCAAAAAAAAAAACCAAGTCTAAGCTGTTTTGGTCGAATTGTGCATTATAAAACCATTTTTATTTTACTAATACGTGTTAGAACGTTCATGTATGCATATATGAATATAGATTATATTACAATGAATATAAAATGAATGTAAAGCTTCAAGAAAGAAGCCATATCTCTAGGTTAACATCTCAACTAACATATATGTTGACTAAGTTAAAAAAAAATATATATATAAGTGGTTGGTCAGTAAATCCCAGTGGTACATCAGTGTCACGACGTAATCTTATTCATATCAATAGTTAGACAAATAATTTATTGTGATCTAATTTCATTATACCTACATTATTTTCCACCATTTACAATTGAAGGCACGAGAAGATAAAGGGTTTATCTAACAAAATCAAAATCCTGAGCAAATTGAAGTCAAAGTTTTTTTGATATCATTTTTTTAGGCTAGTTTTATTTAAGCCGTAATATACGAAAATTGTCAATAACAGTAGTACTTTTTTACTCATTACAGGCTGATTAATAAGAAACTTGTATTTTTTCAGTTATTTGTTAAAATGTGTAGATAGCTCCTTCATCCATTTAAATAAACCAAAAACAAAAACCAATATAAGTGTGAAAGAAAGGTTTATTAAATACAAAACTACCGTAATATCTTAACAAAATACAATAATATTAATCAGTAATCATCATTAGTTTTTAGTAAATGAAAATTTAAGTAAATTTTATTTTTTAATATTTCAAAATTAACCATTTTTCGTCTTACCAATCACATTTTAGTTAAAGTGTGAATAACGCTGATCACATTTTTTAATTTGTATGAACAAAAAATTAAAAAATAATATTTTTATTGACCATTTTTCATCTTATAATATAATCTTAATCACATTTTTTAATTTTTAATATCAGAACGTTAGTTCAATTTTTTATTTTCACCCATTATTTTAAAATTAATTACTTTTCTATATACCAAAATTTTATGATAATATTAAAAGTAACAAAAATATTAATATTCAATTAAAAAATATAGCTGAATACCTGTAAAATTATGTGTTAAATTTTAATACAATTTTTAATTTTTAAAATATTTTCATAGAAATAAAGATATTATTCTTTTACAAAAATTAACTGTTGGTCAAGATTATTTTTTTTTTTCGTCTGAAATAGATCAAGACTTTCTAACAAGTTTTTCGATTTGAATATCTTCAGAGGTTTAGGCCTTCTTTTATTTTTAATAATATCGACCTTTTTATATATAAGAACCATTCTTTAACCCGGATCCATTTAATACCGTTTCTAAATCTCACTTTTTCATTTAGTTCATATTTTTTCTGTTCGTTAGATTTAGATTTTTAGCTAAATTTCCAACATCTCTAAAATGTTCAGCCATATCAATTATTGCAGTATTTTAGATGCATTCTGAATAATTTGTCGGTACTTCGGTTCTGGCAGATATATAGCGTCATACTTCCGCAACACCTTCTCTATTCTTCCAAAATCTTGTTCCGAATCTAGGTAGAAATGGCCAAGTTCCGGAAATTGATGATCGATGCTACGAAAGTCACCACTTTAAATCAAATATTGGTACAGAGAGATATCATTGCAAAATTTTTATTTTGTCCTCCACAAGAATCAGACCAAATTACTAATCGGTTACCTTCATTCATTTTTTCATCCGTTTCAATGTATTTTAGCAAGGAACTACATATTTTTGAGCTTCCTGTCCAGAAGTAAAAGCAAGCTTATTAAAATTTTTTTGTGAATTCTAAAATTATAAAACCATATTTGCCTTACATAAAACGCTTTTGATGTGGTTATTTTTGGAAGAGGCATTGTCTGCTGTAAATCCATTGTCATGAGAAATATTTCGTAAATGTTCCTCGTTATATTTGCCAGCATCACCGGTATTGCATATGTCAATTTTGGATATTCAAACGACAAATCGAATTAAAAATGTTTGAATAATATGTTTTTTTTAACTTTAAATTTTCCCGCCAATTTGTTTTTAACACATTCATCAAGATAATAGTTATAGATTTTGCTTTGATTTAGTTAAGGGAAGAGATACATTTAATGCGGATTTTTATTACGCGAATAATGTAACTCCTCCTCAGGAAATTGTTTAATATGATCAATAACAAATTTTCTAATTGTTTCATCGATTTTATGAGGTCTGTTAGAATGTCTTCCTGTTTTATCGGGAGAAAGTGCAGTTGCATAATTATCTATTATTCTTTTTATAATGTCAACGTTTTTGTTATTGATTTGGTATAATACAGCGAAAGCTTTCTTGCACACCTCTTCAATTACATCAATTTTTGTTACGCTGTATTTAAAAGTTGCACTTTTGCGATTTTTTACATTAGTCGTTCTTCTAGCTACAGATTTCTTCTTTATACATTGAAATGTTAACGAATTTTTGGCATTTACATAATTTCTTTATTATTATAATATATAATATTTAAAAAAACACTTATACACCTACACTACACTCAACACTGAATTGAATGCCAACTATTATTAAAACTAACTGCCAAGCATGTAAACCTAAATAAAAAAAAAAAACATTTCAAATACATTTCAAGTGAAGTTTTTGTCAAGTTTTTATTGATATGATTTTTGGAAGAAGGGTTTATGCACCATACATAGCGCCTTCAACTAATTTGCAAAAATTTGCAACACATCTGGATGAAGGGGTGAAGTAATTGTAATACCTTCTTTCATTTGAATACTCATAAAGTTTAGTACATAACCCCTTCATACATTGATTATCTCAGAATCTATGGGAGATTTAGCTATTCTGATGACTCAATTTGATAGAGGAGGTCATATAACCTAGATTTATGTAAAAAAACCCAATTTCAAAAAAGTGTTAGATACCCCCTTCAACCACTCGTGTCTTCAATTTTAAGAACTAATACCTACTAAGCTAAAGAACTAATATTTACTACTGCTTGATTATAATTATTTAATCAAAATATCCTTAATTTTTTATTTATATATTTTATTTAAGGAAAACTGGAATTGTGTGTAACAATTTTTTAAATTTTCCTTAAAATTATATTATTCAGAATTAATTCGTTATATTTTAAAATTTTTGAGACAATTCATGTGACTTTTTCATTTAAAGAAAACTTAGCATAAGTACCTAGTGTACAAAAAAAAAGATAATAATATGTATATCGGGTTCAGCATTCTTTGGTACTATAATTCATTAGATGTACCTACCTCAAAGTGAAATAATTTTGAAAATTCAAAATTGAAATTTCTAAGTACACTGAAAAAAATTTTAACGAAAAAGGTGGTTACATTGAATAAAACTTTTTCGTTAATATTTAACAATTTAATTATTCTATTAAACTTCCATTTGTCAATTTGAAAAATCATATTCAACAATTTCACGAAATTTTTGTCAAAACAAGTACTTTACGAGAGAAATTTTTTCAAAATGACTAAAATATATTTGAATAAAATAATTTTTCAATTTAGTCATTTTGGAAAAAGATTTATTTAACTTTATCCATATAATTTGATTAAAACAAATAATTTGTAGTAGATATGAATAAAGTCGGACAAAAACATTTTATTCAAAATTAAAGAATTAAATATAATATAAGTTCAGAAATTTTTTGATCAATTTTTTATTCAATTATTACATTATCGAACAATAATTGAATTCAGGTTTTTTTCCAATTTAAACTAAAATGTTTAGGAATAATAGATTTTTTCATAAATATAATGCATTAAAAATACTTAATACTTTAAATGTTAATAATAAAAAAAAATAAAATGTACCAAATTTTAATAGCAACATTTTTTTAAAAATTTTTCGATGTAAAAAATTAATGAAGAAATTTTCTTTTAATTTTTTATTTAAAATTTTTTTTTTCAATATAACTAAAAATTCTTACAAATTCGTCAATATCAAGAAATTTTGTTCTGTCAATTTTATTAAAGAATTTCTTAGAAATTCGTAAATTTGAAGAGATTTATTTTGTTCTCATTTTTTCATTTCGAAAAATTTATTCAATTTGACTAAAAAACTCTTTCAAATTCGTTAATTTTTTTTGTTTCTATGAATATTCATAAAAGTCCGTTAAAAAGTCAGTTTACAGAAGTTTGTGAAAACAAAAACACGTAAATTGTTACTGAAAGTAATACATTTTTTTAAAAATTATTCATAATAAGAAATTTTTTAATGTTTAAATGTGTTAACATTTTTTTATTGGTTTTTAAAGTGGTTTTTTAAAGTGTTTCTTTATGGTGTTTATTGAAAATTTTTTATGATAAGGCTGAGGAATTCAAATTAAAGGTAATTCATATTTTTGAAGATAAAATTTAGACCTAAAGAATAAAGAAATTTTCGATGACTTTAAAAAAATGAGTATATTGCAGAAAGTGAGTTTACCTAATTTTTATACTAAAATTTTTATCTAATGACAAAAACTTTTAGATGGCCTATATGTACAACCCTTGTCAGTTTACTTTTGCCCAGTAAAAAAATTGTCTCTTGTTAGAGATAAGATAAAAGAACATAGAAAAAGTTTACAGTTCAAGATTCACAGAACAGCTTTATGTTAACTTGCAAAACGGCCATAATGTGTGAGCAGAAAATTGCTATGAAAGTAAACCAACACCAACACATTCAGCCTTTTATAATAGTTGTTGGTACGCTGCTGCTCGAGCCTATAGAATTTTTCGTATATTTTGACGGTTTCAAGTATCATCTGAATACATTTTTAAGCTCAGTTGATATTTGTTTCAAAATTTTTAATTTATTTAATTGAGAATACCCAATTGAATCTGTTTCAGTTTGGTCTTTTGTTCAGAAATATTTTTGTAACATTAAAACAAAATGTGATGATCAGTTTGTCAATGCCAATTGTTTAATTGCAATGTTGAATAAGAATTAAGATCCAAATTTTGAATTTAGCCCAAATTTTTGTTTGAATTGCTATTGTAAACTATTTTTATTGTTAAATTTTTCAATGACTTAACTTTTATTGTTTCATAATGTGAATAAAAATAATTATTTAAATATTTTATAATTTAAAAAAAAAAGAAAACTGTAGAATAAAATAAATTAATTTATTATAAAAATTTTTGTTGTATTATTGAATATTTCTTTCAATTACTGAGTTTTATTAAAACAAACGAAAAGTTTCTTTGATTTTACTACAAGTACTATATTTTCGTCAAATTGACTAAATTGCAGATAAATATTTTTTCCAATTGAAGATTTTTATTTAAATAAACAAAAGATTTCTTTAATTCTACAAAATACAAGTTCTAAAACGAAAAAATAGTTCGTTAATTTGACAAAATCGATGAAAATATTATTATATAGTACGCAAAATAAGATTGGAACACAAAATTATTCAAATTGAATAAAGGACTTTAAAACAACCACCTATGAGGTGTTGACCCCATCATTTCTTCAATTAAGCCCCCTTTTTATTCAATATCACCAACTTTATTTTTTCAGTGTAGTTAATTTGCAAATGGTAAATGAATTGATCGTAATTTAAATTGTAAATGTTCATAATTTATTTTACGATCAATTATTGCTCAGTGTACCTACATAATTTAAATTACGATCAATTGATCAATATTTATATTTATACTCTACACCAGCTCGAATGTTCAAATTAAAAGTTTAGTTTAGTTTTAGTTTAGTTTTTAAAATTCATTTATTTATTACACCATGTTACATATTACATACCCTAGTACATTATCATAAATTAAATTAAAAAATTTCCAAAACAATAATGGTAAAATTAGATAAATGTAAGATCATTCTGATATTCCTAAGAATATGTGATGAATGAAATAACAAGAGTAGAAATAGTTAAATTATATAATTAAACAATATTAGGTTGATAATTCAGAGCTAAAAGTAATTACAGTTACAGGAATACAAAAATAAAAATAAAAAATTCAGTATTAAAGTAATAAAGTAAAGAAAAACGTAACGCAAAAATTTTAAAAATTATAAAATAAAATACAAACTCATAGCTATTAAATATCAATATATACATTAGAAATAATTAAATTTAGTTAAATATAATTAAAAAAGGAAAGAAAATAAAATAGGAAAAAGTTGAAAAAATTAAAATTCGAAAAAAATAATATATTATATATATATATAGATATATGTATATTATTATTTTTTTATACTGTCAGATTTATGCTTAGAGCAAGCACATCAGACGTCTATTACTAGACGAAGGCTTGCTTTATTTAATTGTGCAATAACTCTCATCATCCAATAGAATTAGTAAATCACCGCCACCTTTGATTAAAATATTTAAAAATAAACTAAACCAGGTACATGCTGTTAGTAGAAGGGTAAAAAGTAATAAATTAATACCTATGTTAATAGCTATACATTTAATAAAAACACTTCAAAAAGTTAGGCCGAAAGTATCAAAGCTAAAAAGAACAACAGTTGTTAGTTAGTCTCAGTTGAACGTACATTAAGACGTAATCGTTTTTTAATAGTTAAAACACTTAGTTGACGATCAAAAGAACTAGAGTTAGAATTTACTTCACGGAGGATTCTAGTGATTGGCTCGAATCTACCATGTTCAGTAGGGTGGAAGGGAAAGTGTAACAACTCAACGGTTCTGAAATTATTCCGATTGGATCTTGCAACCAAATAATTTGAAATTTCAGGGGCTAGCGTTACACCCGAAAGGATCTGGTGAATAAAAGAGATATCTGCAATTATTCGACGATCAGACAACGACCGTAAGTCAATGAGTTTAAGACGGTGGTAATAAGGTGGAAACCGCAATGGATCATTTCACGAAAAGTTACTCAAAGCGAAACGTAAAAACTTTCGTTGAACCGATTCAATTCGGTTAATGTCAGTCAAGTAATGTGGAGACCACACTTGACTGGCATATTCAAGGGTAGGCCTTACATATGCAACATAAAGATGTTTCGTGAGGTAGGGATCAGAAAATTTTTTACACCAACGTTTAATGAAACCTAAAGAATAATTTGCTTTGCTCACTATTTTATCATAATGTAGCTTAAAGCTCAGTTTAGGGTCAAGGGTTAACCCGAGGTCTATAATAGAATTCGCTCTTGAAAGCTGACAGCCATTTAGTTGGTAGTTGAACCAAATTGTCCGAATGGAATTTTTCCTAGAAAAAGTAATGACTTGGCATTTAGAAGTGTTCAATTCAAGCCCATTTTTTGAACACCAAGAAGCGAAATTGTTAAAATCGTTTTGTAGCTTTAAGCAATCCGATGAGGAAGATATAGGAGTAAAAAGCTTTGAGTCATCAGCAAAACTAAGAAGTTTAGAAAAAGTTATCACTTTAGGAGCATCAATTGTTGAAACTATGAAACTAAGGGGTTCTATATGACTACATTGATTATACATTATATTCACAGTTATATACACAGTATCACAATAATTTTATTTTGATCAATAATAATTAATTACTAAATAATATATAAAGAAAAATAATAAAGTCAATTACAAAAAATCGTTAATGATATTCAAATAACTCAATTCGATTATATAATTACCTTATTTATTTAATTATATATTCCAAATAACTAATAGTACTAAATATTTTTATTTCGTGTATTTTACACACAATTTTTTTTCCACCTACAATCAAGCCATTTTCCAACACAATAGAATAACCTATTACTTATAATTACTTTCAATTTCATTTTAATCTTTAGATTTACAAAAAACATCTAAATTCAAATTTCCATTAATTATTTGAATTACTGTTAATAATTTTTTTTATAAAATAAATATTACTTATACTTAAAAAAAAAAACTTCAAAATAAGTAGTTACTTTATTCAAAAATAAAAAACAATAAAAAAATCTTTAGATTTAAAAGAAAACATCTAATTTCGAATTTCCATTAATAATATTTGATTTACTATTATATTATATTTTCTTATAAAATAAATATTATACTTAAAAAATTTCAAAGGGGGTGGTTACCTTTCAAAAAAAAAAAAAAAAAAAAAAAAAAAAATTGCAAAATAATAATTCAAATGTATAGAAAAGCTTATACTTAAACATCATAGTGTATACGCACAATTTACTAATCCACACAAAAAACCAGAAAGTAGGTATTAAACTTGAAAATTACAAAATGTACAATAATGTAACGGTAAAAATCGAACAAAAATAACCTCAAATAATCATAAAATGGTTGATGGTTGGTTGGTTAAATGGTTTTTTTTTTGTTTTTTTTTTTTCGTTTTTGTTTTTGTATTGTATAATAAAATTACCTATCAACTTGATTCATATAAGCATATATATACAATATATTAGGTGAAGTAGTTTTACCCCATCCATTTTTTTTTTTGTATATTAAAATGTGATATTTTGAAAATGAAAAATGGGAAGGTAGGTAGATATAGGGGGGGGGGGGGGGGGGGAGAGTCAGTCATTGAATTATTATTGTAAAAGTGGTGTGAATGAAAATTACGTCAACAAAAAAGTTTGTGCTTTGACGTTAGATTAGACGCTTAGAGAAAGGTTTTATGATTGTTGATTGTTGTACTTTTTTTTCTTCATTATTATTCATTCAATTTTTGACGTCTCGCTTTTTATAACATTTTTAATACCGTTATTTTTATTACTCATTTTTTTTTTCTCTATATATTTGCGTTCTTTAATTTTTTTTTTTTTTTGTTTTATGTTTTTTCCATTTTATAGAGTGAATTTTTTCGGGTTGATTTGATTTAACTTTACTTTTTGTTGTTTTGTTTTCTTTATTTGATTTACTGTTACATATTATTATGTTTATAGGTTTCTTTTTGAATTAAGATCCAAGGATAACATGTTAAAGTATTGCAGGTATATGGTTTTAAGAAAGGTTCTTTTTTTTCAGATTATTTTGATTCAAGTGTTGGTATAATATAATTTATTATAATATGGTAAAATTGAATAAAGTTGATATTGAAATATTTTAAGTTAATGAGTCAACAAAGAGACTTTTAAGTATATAATGTATAGGTTAGTTAAAACTATAATATAATATAAAGGATAATAATAATGAAAGTATAAAAAAAAGTAACGCAACAATTTTGATTTCAAGTTAAAACAAAGTTGAATAATAATTATTATCTTGAAATAAAAATAAATAAAAAAAAATGGTTTTTGTTTTGTTTTTGTAAATAGGACCTGGTTTTAGTTCAGTATTATTTTTATTTATTCATTTGTTCAGAATTGTGAATGTCAACGTCATTGTTAAAATTACTTTCATATTTAAATGAAATATGGTTGACATTAATAATGACGAAGAAAAACATAAAATTTATATTAAGCTTTATAAAATTAGTAAAAGCGATATGAGAAATATATTTGAATAATAATAAAATAATGAAATTTTCTGGTATATAATATGGTAATTAATATTTTAATATTCAATTCAAATTAAATATTTTTTAATTTATAATTGTACAAGTGTAACTGATGGTATAATAAATAAAATGTCTTGCGTCTTTATTGGTTGTGTATAAATTATATTTTTTGTGAGTATTACAATATCATCACAATGTATATCACAATTCATGAAGTATACACTTCTTTTTTTTACAATAATTACACTACAACGAAAATTGAACTTGCCTGTTCAATCAAGCTTGAACTTATTTTGTTCGAACACATTATAGTGTTTGCAATCTCAATAATACAAGCACAATCAAACAGTACGTGAGTACACTAACTGTTTGAACTGTTCAAGCATGCTTGTGAACGCTTAATTGAAATCAGCTTGTTTATCTATTTTAATTTAAACTTTTTTAAACGGCCGGAACAAATCCGAACGGCCAATATTTATAAATAACATTTTGCCGATTTTTTATCTATTTAAAAAAAGCATGTATACAATAAAATAATATGTATTGTAGTATTGTCAGTAAATAGAATAATTATTAATACATAATTTATTTATTTATTTATATATTATATAATTTTTTTTAACAATATTAAATTTTTTAGTACTTTAGCCTTATACTATTATATTTACACCTATGACTATTCTTAATTATTACTTAGGCTACCTGACTAATTTATTTATTAATTAGTTTATTATTTTAAGGAAAAATGGTGACAAAAAACCTTTTACCCTATTAAAAACCTATTAAATGGGCGAAATGAGTCCGAACCGTCAATATTTAGACGCCTTGATCAATTTTTATCTATTTTTTATCTATTTAAAAAAAATATGTATACAACAAAATAATATGTATCGTAATATTGTCAGTAAATGGAATAACTATTAATACATAATATAAATTTATAGTTTTACGAAAAAAATTATTTTCAATGATTTACATAATGTTATTTAATTAATGTTAAATGCAAATTGATAAGTAGGTTTTTTACGATGAATTGAATTAAAATTATTATTACTTCATTATAAAGCAAATTTTTGTCATTTAAAACCTCACCAAAAACTTACTACAATTCTATATTTTTGTTTATTTAATATAATATTATAACTCCCTTCAGCTACTTTTCTATTAATATTACCAATAAAAATATAAAATTCCAAATTTTACTTGTACAAAAGTATGCAAAAAAGAACTGAATCGTATATTATTTACACATTCAATATGTACGTAATAGTTTTAACATAAACGTTTCAATTCAGAAAATCTGTTCGAACACTGTGAATGTTCACAAGCAGAACCAAACAAAACCAAACAAACATTATAAACACAAAATTCATCATCATCATGTTATAACACTACAGGTCTGGGTGAGCTTTGGCCTTCATCACTATGCTCTTCCAAAAAGATCGATCTTGTGCCGCTTTTCTCCAATCTGGAATTTGTAGGGTTTGAGCATCGTTTTTCACGTTGTCTGCTCATCTGCTTCTTGGTAGAGGCCACGGCTGCTATCCGTCTTTCTATTCAGCACCACTGCCTGCTTTCGGCTTTCGTCCATTCGACTTACTTACGTGGCCAGTCCATCTTAGTTTTTGGGCATTTGCAAACCATACAATGTCCTTACTATCAACCATACTATTGAGCTCGCTGTTGCTTCTGATTATATATTCTCCATTCTGTAATCTTTTTGGGCCGAGAATTTTTCGAAGAATTTTTCTTTCAAATATACTCAGGCAATTATCCTCCGCCACGTTCACAGTCCATATCTCGCATCCATACGTCACTATGGGTCGTATGAGAGTTTTATATAACGTCAGTTTGGCCTTTCTTGATATTAATTTTGATTGAAGCAATTTTCTTTTTGCATAGTAGCGTCTATTTCCGGCATATAAACACAAAATTGATAAACTCAAACAAACACTGATAGAAAATATTATTTTTGTTTGGTTTGTTCATCCTCACATTTTGCTATATTTGTTGGAATTTGCTTGAGCATTATGTGTTTGGTTGAAGCTCTAGCTTTGCTATACGCCTCCTACATGGTTGTACAGTTTTCTGTTTTCACGACCTCTAATCTTCTATGGTTCGCAATTCCGGATGTTAAGCAATGCAACATGTATTAGCTGCGAACATATCAAACAGTAGTTTCAGTCTGAGTCAACGAGCTGGTTTATTTTAATAAAAAAAATTCCATAAAAGACCTTTCGAAAATTCTATTGTAGTCTATTCAATCTAATTTACTGCGATAGTTTTGATTCCTGAGATTTTATTTAATTTATTTATTTATTTCATTTATTTTGCTACATATAAGACGATTATTCTTTTAAGCATGTAACTAGAATTCATAATTTAAAACTCACAAAACTACACATATTAGAAAATAACAATGAAAAATGTGAAGATATAAAAATATAAAGTGCTGAAACTATAACTAGATTAAAGTACTAAATTAATAAAAATAAAACATATATATACTACATATATAGAGATATAAAAATAAAAAAAAAAAACAATGCTATATACAAAAATTTACATGTATACCAATATAATATTGATATAGTTGACGGTTGTACGTTATTAGGCGCCGGTTTTTTTCAAAATGTACATTCAAATTTTTCTTTCAAACCCGCTCAGTTTTATCTTCTGTTTACTAAGTTAGTATCAAATTTTCACTGTCGAAAGCTTAGTATTAGATGAGTAAGCATTTTATATAATGTGTATGTTAGTTTTGGATATCCTGAACACATTTATTGATTTTAGAAATATTTCTAATAATTGAGAAAATGGCTTGAATGAAGTAAGTGTAATTAATTTTAATTTGATCATCATCTTTATAACTAGAATTTTATAACTAGAAATTTTTCATCCAGAATTTTGAAATTCAAATTTTGTAATCCAGAATTTTATATTTCAGGATTAAATCACATTTAATATTATATTTTATATTATTTTCATATCGAAAACCAGTCTATTTTTAATCTCTTGTATTACAACAAAATAAAGTTATCATTACTTACTATAATGTCAATTTGTCCCTGTTATTTCTCTAATATTCATAAAAGTGTTTTTTTGCCACTTTCATTTCTCAAATATTATTCCATTCTATACTTTATGTTTTAATATATTTTTCTATTTCCATATTTTCAATTTTTTTTTGGTTTTCTATATCACATTTTCATATTATTTGTATATTTTGATATTCAATAAAAATAAATAATTCAAAAACAAAAAAAAAATATATTTACATTATGTATGTAAATGTTTTCTTCTTATCTCAGATTTATTTGCATATCGTTTTTGTTCAATCTTCAAACAAAAAAACAAAAAAAAAATAAAACAAAAAATGAAATGTGTGGGTTTTTTTACCAATTTTTTTTTTTTTTTTTTTTTGATAAAAAATATCGCTAAATAAGCATACAACGACGATATGGTGTATATTTTGTTTTTCCTGGTTTCAATATTCTGAACGGAAATAATATGAAAAACGAGTAGATATTTAAAGTCATATTATACAGGATATCTATATTATTTTGTGTCTCTTTCTTGCATACAAATTTATTTCAATTTTTTCTATATTATTTTGAATATTTGTATAGTCCTTTGAAAGTCCTCTTTTATCGCTTTATTGTATTAGTAGTAGATATGTGACTCTTGAATAAAATAATAAAAAATATATGAAGAGAATAAAGCCTAAAGGAATTACAATAACGCTAAAGGTTTTTAAATTTACTGCTTTTAGAAATGGGTTTTTTTTTTACTTTTGTTGTTTTAAATAATATTTAAGAATTATTTACGTTTAAAAGTAAAAAAAAAAAAAAAGGCAAAATCTAAATAATAAATGACATTATTAAATAAATATGTGTTTTTAATATTATTATTATAAAGGGAAGGAAAAATCGTTAAAAGCTGTTTTTTGTATTTTTCCAAATTGAATTAAATTTACCTTGTCTATTTATAAAAAAAATATTCAATATAAAATTTAAATAATACCAAATATAGAGCATTCCAATTAGGATAGAAAATGTAATTGTTTTTATGTATCATAGAAATGTATGTTTACTTATTATATTATTATCTAAGACGCAAAAACATACCAGAATGTTAGTAGGACGAACAGAATTGAATTGACATACAAATTTAGAATTGAAAAAATTGTTAGGAATTCCTACTTTGGTCAATATTAAAATACAAAAGTCAAATTATTGTTAAATATTTTATTTTATCCAAATAATTAATTTTAAGTTATATAACTAAGTCTAATTAATACATTTTTAATTAATTAAATTGTAAAAATACACAATGTTTAAACCAAAAATATTTGAATAGGATTTCTTTATATGAAATAATGATTAGATTAAAAAATATTAAATCTTACAACACCTTATTATTATTAGAATTACAACAATAAACAATTAATATTAAAAATTAAGGTTTAATGATCAATCAGGAATAATATTACACTATGAGTATATCTTCAATTCATATTATTTGGCTACCAAAGCCACAATAATATTACTGGCAATGAACCGAATATTACCGATAAGGTTTACAGAAAAGTGTTACTAACATGGATCCAAATTCACATCAGTTAATAGTTGTCACTGTCAGCTACATTTACAGTGGATTAAACAAAAGAAACAATTCACATGCATGTGGATGGAATTACTAGCTAGATCTAATAACGAACATATTATAACAAATAAAATTAGACAAAAGCATGGCTAATTTTAGGTTGAAAAACTATTGATTCTGTAAGCATTTAAAATTGATATAAACTCTTTTTCATGCAAATTCAACATTTTTCGAAACAAATTAAACAATTTTTCATTCAAATTCAACATTTTGTCTGAATTCAACATTTTGTTTGAAAAAATGTAGAATTTGATTAATGTTGAATTTATTTGAAAAAATGTCGAGTTTGAATGAACAAAAAGTATAAAGATAATAAATTAGAATAAAACATAGGTATCTGCTTAATACAGACTGACCTGAATTGTATCTATAGTATTTCATAGATGATCCAATCATAGTTAAATAAATATTAAAACTCTAGGTATATTTCACAAATTTTATTAAATATCTTAACCGATTTTGGATGATTCGACAGACTGATCTAAAATATATTCAATCATAGTTCACTTTCACTTTTTTTAGACCTATCTGAACTACATAAATGCAAGCACATATATACATGAACTTTGATATATACATGAACATTAAATATCGTCAGTTAAAAATGTACTATGCACGACCTTTATACTGTTTTCTTCTATTTGTTTTATCTCTATACTTCATGTTTAACATTGAGCATATTTAACTCATATTTAGTGGTAATAATATCCATACCTTAGTGAAATTTAAGCTCGTTACCTTTCAGTTTGTAGACAAAATAATACTCAAGTATTTCATTTAGTTTAACTTTATTTTAATTTAATTTAATTTTATACCCAGTTCATTAACCAGATTTGATCCAGTTTTGATCTGATCAAATCTTGCTAATGAACTATATTTGTTCAATATGAAAATATACATTTTTAGTAAATATATAAAGCCTCAAATAAACGACATTGCTAATTACTATTTTTTTTTTTAAATTAAAGAAGATTTTTGTTCGCCAATACTATTGGAACTTATTAGTAGGTGTAGTGAACCAAATAAACAGCTCCTAATTCGAATTTGAACCATTTAAATAACCCAATACCATCACAGAGACTACAATATGGGACCAATTAACACTAAATATTATTTTTTAGTTTGTTTTGAAGTTAGATCCAAAGTCAAGTTAATGAAGGATATTTGTAATAATAAATTTGGGTCAAGTTGATATTAGACTTAATTCGTGTATAGAAAAATGGTCAGTTATTATACAAAGCTATCAGAGCGATAAAATTGTTATTAAAATAAATTAAATTTTTCGAATTTCAATCTAAACACCCAGAAATACAATTTACTCGAATTTAAAAGAATTTATTCTAAATTGTGATTTTTTCTAAATATTAAAACAAAAAAAAAGTAGTTCGATTTTGTCGAAAAAAAAGCAAAAAAAAAAAAAATGAAATAGTATTCAAACGTGATCCTATTATAACTTTGGGAAAACAAATAAATTTTCCATTTTCTATATTTTTAACAATGACAATAATACCAAATATATACAAATACACTGTCAAAATTGGTTAGGAAAGAGAATATAAAAAAGAATAAGACAACCAAAAAAAAAAAAAGGGAAAGTTTAGTTGAAAATACGTATGTATGTATAAACATAACGAAAATACTACAAACCATTTATTTTAGAACAAAAAAAAAACTTATATAATGCTCAAAAATTCTTCCATTTTCTTCGTTTTCATAATAATATAAAGTGTTTTATTGGGTTTCCTTCTTTTTTTATTATTATTATTTTTTTTTTGTCATTTTGACTTTCTATGATGTCCTTTCTTATATTAATTATAGTCACATACATTATAATGACATTCTTTAACGTTATGGTCTATCTATTTCCATGTTTTTAAGTTAACCTTTTCAACTGCGTAAAAAAAAAATTAAAAAATGTCCTTTAAAAACCTAAAATTATATAAATAAAAAGTTTTTTAAACAAAAAAAAAAAAAAATTAAACCAAAAAAGGACAAAACTATAATATTAAAGAGTGTAGTATGAATAGAGTGTAAAGAGAATTTCATATACATTATAAATGTTGTACGAACTTACGAGAATGAAACTACAGAAAAAAAGCAGGTTTTTTTTTAACTGTTGATATCTTTAAAAGCGTGATAATGATAAATGTTTAAAAATGTGAAAAAAAAGCAAAAAAAAAAAAAACTGCTTTAGAAAAATTTACGGTGCTTCCCAGGATGTTAATTTTACTGAAACGTGTGTTATTTTCTTTCTTCTGTGAAATACAGTTTTTGTTTGAGAGCTATATAGCACTGCACAGTAACAACTTTCATCAATGTAATTTTTTAAAAACCTCATTTTAAATTACAAACATTTTTCAATTTTCTTTAGTTTTATTTTTCAGTAAAAGAAAAATGCGATATGTGCCTTAAATACACCCTTATACACTTACAAAATTATGAATTTAACTAAATAAATTTAAATTATTATTAAATATTATTCAAATAAATTACAAACCGCACACTATTCATGTTATTTCTATTTTTATTGTTATAGTTTGGTTGTAAAAATTTTACTCTGAAATTTTTCAATTTCAAAATTTGTGCCATTTAAACATAGAACATTTTTATATTTGAATATTATTCTTTATATATATATGTAGTTCATAACAAGTATTTAGTACAAAATTTCGTCCTGTGAAAATTCCCATAGTTCTATTTTCGAAAATAATTAATTTAATTTGTTACGGTGAAATATTGTTAGCCCAAAGCTTAAGATAGGAAACCATATGAAAACATCTTAATCCAATTTTTATTAGTTTAGAATTTTTGAATGCTAAAAATATCGGTTAATGTATATTTCAATATGTTAGATGCAAATCAGGATCACAATTTATGGTATTATTAAATTAAATCATTTATTTGATGAGTGATTAGTTGCCTATAGACTACTTATATAATAATTTTAAGATTAAATCAACACCATTGATAATACTAACACTAACTTAATATTATAGTAAGTGAAATACTAAATAGAATTATACAGTTAATATAATAGAATTATAACAGTTTTTAAATCTACCTTTTTGATAATACTAACACTAATTTAATATTATGGTAATCAAAATACTAAACAGAATTATAACAGTTAATATAACAGAAGTATAACAGTTTTTAAATCAACACCATTGATAGTACTAACCCTAACTTAATATTATAGTAAACAAAATACTAAATAGAATTATAACAGTTTATATAATAGAATTATAACAGTTAATATAATAGAATTATAACAGTTAATATAATATAATTATAACAGTTAATATAATAGAATTATAATAGTTTTTAAATCAGCACCATTGATAATACACAATACAGAACAGAACAGTAAACAATTAATACTAAATAGAATTATAACGGTTAATATAATAGAAGTATAACAGTTTAAATACCAAGTTGAATAGACACAGTTGCTGTTTTTACAATAATTATTCTTATTTATACTATTATTACTAGTTGATGATTATTTACTATTTGATAATACCGGCCCAAGTCAATTTCAACAAAATTTTTTAAAGAAAAATTAGCTAAAGCACAAAAAAAGGACTTAGTGAGTTTTTGAAGAGCGATGACATTTCTATCTGTTATACAGTTTATTTTATGTTAAATAGAATATTATTTGTTTTTAATTACAACAACAGAGTTTAGAGTGGCATAGATCGCGAAAATTATTTATATTCTATCATAAATATAATATTCTTGCTCTTCAATATTCAAAAATACTAATTATTTACAAAATTCGCAATGCGAATGTATTTAGAAACAATAAAGCTATTGTTTTTAGAAATTTTCATTATAGAAGTAGGCTTTAAAATTATATTGCAACATACGCATGTAATACTTCCAAGATATTGTCACCTTGTCACCACCTTCAAACTATTGGTTTGGGAATATTGCATGAAAATCTTAACTTTGAAAATCAAAAAAAAAAAAAACGATTTCACTGCTCAGACATGGTTAAAAATTATCACTCTATTTTATAACTGTTACATATATATAGAACAAAATATTAAAATGTATATTTTTATTTTTTTTATTCTTCTTATTTTTATGTCCCTGAACATTAAATAATATTATGGAATTTTTTAATTAATTAATATAATGCCTATTTTTATTAATATAAATATAGGATATTTTTATATTAATATCTAGTTAAAATATTCCAATAGTGTATATATATATATAGACACAATATATTATAGTTATATATTTAATACATTATGTAAACATAAATATAGAATTTTCTTTTAAGAATATTAAATTAAAGAATAAAATAGGGAAAAAATTGTATTTAAAATCTTGTAAGTTTAGAAATGAACAAATTAAATTCAATTTTGAAGAAGGAAAAAAAATATTTAAAGAAATTACCATTCAGTTAAATAAAATTAAAAAATTATTAATAAAGGAAATTATTTGAAGTATATATATGTATAGATATCAGAGATAACAATTTGAATGTTTATTCTATCCAGTGATAATATTTCGATTAGAATAAGAAATGTGTAATATTAAATATTAAAATTTGTGTTTGTGTATTATTTTTTTGTTTTTCATTAACTAATGTACTTTGATATTAAGATTAATAATTTATTAAAATTAGGTATAACAGTTTTAAATATAAATTCTTATAATAATTTAATTTTATTAATAGTTTTACTTTAATCTATCAACCAATTTAATTTATTAAGTAGGTATAACCTATAACAATTTAATTTCGTGTTCTTTAAGTCTATAATTGTGTATTTCAATATTTGAGTAAATTAGTTATTAAAAAATGTTTTTATTTAATGTATTTATTAATTTTTGTGTTTTTTGCAACTTAATAAATTATACAGTGGTCGGCTGATGGGCCCACAAGTTAATAATAATGAAATGATAAGAATTAAATAATACAGTATACCTAATTGAAAATGTTATTTGGAAAAGCACGAATATACTATTTCAAAATATTCAAAATAACTTAATTTTGCAATTTTATGAATAACTAACATTTTGTGTAATACCTAAGTCTACATACATTATTTTTTATAAAATATGTTGATATTGTTAGTGGAAAATTTCTTTCATGGCTGAGATATTTATCTACAATACTAATATGTGTAAGCCTGAACAATGTACATATTTTATAGTTAATCTACATTTTTTATAAAAGCTTAAAAATCACTCACATCCAAATTATGTCGATAAATTAAATTTTCAAATCCAAATTAAAACAACACGATATCTACCTATAATTATAAGTATCTCTTCTAATAGTATTGATTATGCGCAATATTTTTTTTCCAAGCTGTCTCTGAAGGAGACATTCAGTAGTTTTTATGAACTTTTTATATATATCGACGCAACATATAAAGGCTAGCGAAAGAGATAACCCCACAGTTAGCCATCCATGAAGTTCATATTATACTTCAATTTATTGCTGGACCCTTACCCCGTTTCTTCAACTCTATATTGGGTAATTGCAGACTTTGTGGCGCTTAAAATGACTAACATCATTCGCAGCTAACAATCTGTTCGCTAGTCTGGTTGGATGTATAGACTACCTATATTACTAATTTTGTATTATTTGTACTGTCCTTAATGGCCCTCACCTGTATAATATCATTATTGTCGAACCACGATGCGCCATTTATTATTAATAATATTTTTGATTGGAATCCCTGTAATATTTTTATATTTGAATTGCTGGCTATTCCCCATAGTTGTATTCCGTATGTCCATATTCGCTTTGAAATACTTTATAAATCAGTAGCTTGTTCTCCATTGATATTTGATCGTTTCGACTAATCATCCAACACATTTTATTTTATTTCAACATCACTTGCTTATTTTTGCTTTGGATATCGATTTTCCATGTAAGTGATTTTCTTCTTATTTTTGAAGATCAAATTTTTGGTAGAATATACCTTTGTATCAAATTTTCTCTGGACTAGAATTTTTTTTATTAAATTAATTAAATATTTATATCCTTTTTTATTTAATAAAAAATTAAAAAAAACTGAAAAACAAATAAGAAATTTGATATTAATTTCCAAAAATATATAAATTTTATTCTATAGTTTTTGAATCAAATAATTTCAATATAAATAAAAATATAATCCTGGAAAATTATAATTTTTAAAATCTTAAGAAATGATAAATTTACTAGCTTGGTGTACCAAATTTATCTACCCATACGATTAAAACAATTTTTAATAATGTCAATAGCTTAATTTTTATTGTCGTTCTCTTGTAAGATACGAAAACAAATAATTTTAAAATAAAACAAATAAATTTTCCCAAATCTATAGAATACCAGGACTTACAATGCAACATACATCTTTTACTATATGTATAAAATAATAAATATAACATTTTCATCTCGTTAACTATTACTAATTTATTTTTTAATTGTTTTTTTTTTATCAACGGATCCGGTTAGAGATCATTAAATAAATTAAATTTTAATTTTAATGAAAAGCTAACGTAACAATCGTCTGTGATCGACAGAAATTAAATATAAAACGAAATACCTAGCTACGCATTCTAGACTAAAAAACAATCTACATTATTTAAAAGTCTCTAAGGATATTAATTTTATTATTTTATTGTTATTTATTTAATTATTGTTGTCTTTTTAATATACTAAAAAAAATGTTCATTCACATTTGCAAAACGTTCACATGTCAAGGACGAAAAAAAAAAAAAAAAAAAAAACAAAATTCAAACTATAAATATAGAAATACAAAATGTACTTTAAAGATTAAAATTAAAATACATTGCCAATTTTATTTCGTGTATGTTAAATAGTGTTTTTCTCTCCTTGTTATTATTTGAATTTCTCTTTTTTTTTTTTTTTTTTTTTTTTGTAACACTAACTTAATTCTATGAGAGTGGAAAAAAATATAATTTATGTAACCTAGTTAGTTAGGTATTTAGAATTGTTCACATTTTGAATGTTTAGGTTTTTTAAAGACAATTTCGAAAATATAAATCAACAAAAAATGAAAACTAAAATAAAAAAGTAAACTACATAGATTTTAACTTAGCATTGCAAGGACATTTTATACAATTCATTGAATTTTTTTGTTTTTCTCTTTTGCATCAGGCATTATTTTAATTTACCTCTGTGTCATTAATATTTCGTTATTTTGTTAAATAAAATATTATATAGAGTACATAAATAAGTATATGAATATACAGGGTGACCCATTTTCAGCTAGTAATATTTCTGCAAATGATAGAAGACATCTTGGGAAAGAAAAAGTTGTATTAGAGGTAAATATTATAAACATCAGTACATATACATATACAGGGTGTACCGTTCTCAGCTATTAATGCTTCTGAAAATGGTAAAGGACATCGTAGGAAACAAAAAATTGTAGTGCAGGTTTAATTTAATTACTTTGATTACTTGAATTTTTCTTCGAATTGTTGTTCATAAAATGTAAATGTGGCAGTTTCTATATTTTTTGAAATTATCTTATTCATACTAACAGTTAGACCTTTACTTATTTCTTACGAATAGGCGAATATAATTTTTCAGTGTGTAGAAATAAATGTTTATTTAAGATACTATTTTAAGGGAAATTTTATTACCTTTAAATAAAAATTAAACAAAATATAACTCATTGTAGCTGAATTGCTGACCTAATATAAATATTGTAGATGAAAAGGTAACACTCCTGTAACACTATACATAAAACTCTATTTTTAAGTAATAATTAGACAAATTAAGGCAAATAAAAATAAATAAATAAATAAATTATTACCTTTCTATCGATACTATTTTTAACAATCTATAGTAAAGCGCTTTAGGAGATATTGCAAGAAATATACCTCAAAGTACAACATATAAACCAACTTCAAGTGCACGTAAGCCAGTAGGGGTTAAAAACCCCTATATTTTCAATACGAAATACATCTTCTACATTATATTTAAAATATCCCCACTGCCGCAAAATTTTCAAAGAGTTCATTATGATGTCCCCTATCATTATGTCAAAGTTCTACTAGGCAAAAATGGCACATCCTGTAAAAAAATATACAATTCGTTATATACTTAGTTACAATTTTTCTCTTGTTCCATTTTTTTTTTTTTTTATTTCTGTTAGTACAATGTTGAGTAGTTAGTCAGTGGAAAAATAATATCAAAACACTGCAACAAATTTACGTCATTACTCCTGCGGTAATAAAAAAATATAAAAAAAAATAAAAAACAAAAACAAAAAAAAAAAAATAAATAAATAAAAATGAATGAATAATAAGAGATGTTTCATCTTTTAGACAATGTAAAGAGGAGTAAATGAGATAGATGTATGCAAAAAAAAATACATCCTACCGCATTGGGTTAAATGAATATAAATAAATAACCATTTTTTTTTTTTTTTGCTTTTTATTGTTTTTTTTTTTTGTAATTATCAAATTATACAGGATGCATGAGTGAAAAAAATAAAGCTAAAAGTTTAATATTGAGAATTATTTAACTGTAATGACCTTTAATATTTTTTATACTTACACGTATATACATACATATATATAATATTATATATTTTAAATTTAATATTTGAATTTTTTAATTCGTTTTAATTTTATTTCTGAATACCAATTTATATAAATTGAAGGATATCATATAAAATTAGGTTAATAAGATAATAATTTAATAATAATTAATTCAATAAAGTGTATTATATATATATATATATATATCAATTATTATAGAGAGCCTTTTTAATAAATTTGTAAGTTTTTATAATAATTATAATAATTGAAGATTCTTGTAGAATATAAATAATATAATTAAAGAGATGAATTTATTAGTTAAACGGTTAAGTGTGTTTGTAGGTGTATTTATTCAAATTGTATTTATTCATTAGTAAAGGACTGTAAAGTAATGTTTGACTATCTAGATAGCTCCTAGTTTGTATTTGAATAGTTTCAAAACTCTTAAAATGTAAATTTTAAATAAAACTAATATGTGAGTTATAAAATCCAAATGAAATACTGATTTGATAAGACATATACAGACACAATATTAATAAAATTATAGTAAAAATATATATATTTTTTATAAATTATTAAATTGATTTCTTACTTATGAGTTGGATGATTTAATTTTTTTCCCCAATTTTTTGCTAACTTAATCAGGCTTTACATAAGAGTATTCAAGCTTATATCCCAGCTCGTTTATAAAAAAAATAATTTATTAATTTGTTTGTATGTCTGACAGCATTTTAAAACTTCCATATTGTATTATATAATCTACAAAACTCTATATCGGAATTCTATGTCCAAACTGGAATTATAATTGGATTGTTTAACAAAATTGTATTTTCCCAATAGACAGTTGTTACGTGTTAGTCCAACTAGCAAACATATTTCCATACAACAAGCCCAACATATTTCAAAAACAATTACACATCTTGGTGTTATACAAATAAAACACTTATTTTGCTAATCAGTAAAATATAAACAGCTTATTTGGTAATCAGAATAAAATAAAAAATAGACCTATAAATAAATTCAGACCTTTTATTTCTAACTGTGTACAATACTTTTAATAGACAAAAATATAAATAGTAATATTTATTTTTAATTAGAAAACAGTAATAAGAATACAAACAAAATAATATTTTTAGATATAATAAAAATAAATCCGTTATAAATTCACCACTTAAAAACTATCTTTTATATTTACAGTTATATATAGTTATACTGATATTCACAAAGGAGTAAATAATCAAATATATTATATTGGTATAAAAAAATTATTATGTAAAATAAAGCACAATCTTTATTATTACAATTTTCTTTATTATTAACCAAAATAATTTCCATCAAACTAAAACCACACCAACAATTTTTTTTTGTTTTTATTTTTTTTTGTCATTTCGAAATAATTTTGAAATATTTATGTGCAAAGTCAATTTTTAATGATAATAAATCGATTTTATTCAATATTATAAATAAATATCCGTTTATTTTATAAATATACATATAATAATATTAAACAGTGATATTAATAAAATATAAAATTATATCCTTATAAAAGAAGAAAGAAAATAGAAATTGTATAAATTGATAGTATCTAAATTAATGTTAAACATGAACATATTTATTTTTATACTTTGCTTTTTTTTTTATTATTTATAAGAAATTTATACAAATATTGGATCAACAAGTTAAATATTTTCATATTGAAAATGATTTTTACTTAATTAATACGATAATTATTATAAATAATGTAATAAATTGAAAACCGATAATAATAATAATAAGGAAACATTATTAATAATAATAATATAGTTTATATATTGATGAATTTAAAATATGAATATATTTATTATATTTACCTGTGTTTCATAAACTGTTTGGAAAAATATTTGAACGATTTTTGTAATGAGTTTTAATACATGAAATAAGAGTAAATTTATATAGAATTAACCAATTTATGTAGATATCTATGGGAAGTATATTTATGTTTTTAAGACTCGATGTATTCAATGGTAATTTTTTTTAATGTCCTTGAGGTATAATTTGTTGTTATTTCTAACTTGAGCTATATTTTAGTACAATGTTGTTCAAGTATTTATTTATCCCATTATTTATTGTCTTTGTCAGGGTGGGACTAGCATGCTCAGATTAGGACCAGCATACAGAGCTAATCACATGCTGGAATTGAGACTAACATGCAAATATTAGGATAATCATGTTTTGTCAAATTTGGACTAGCATAATAAAAATCCTGTAAAAAAGCTGTTCGAAAAATTGTTTGTTTTACATTTTTTTTCTTCATGCTTTGTCAAATTTGGACTAGCATGATAAAAAGCCTGTAAAATAGCTATTCGAAAAATTGTCTATTTTACATTTTTTTTGTTCATAAAAATCAGAATTAAGAGTATGCATTTTTAATAATTTATAAGTATAGTAAAACAAACGACATTAAAGCTGAAAAACGAATGAAAATATAAAAAAGAGTGAAACAAAAATTGATTGAAAACATTAATAAAAGCTAATTTTACTGTTATTGATGACATAAACTGTAACACTATTCCATAGAACTCAAAGCAGCAATCCAAAATTTTAATATCATTATTTTGCTTTAATATTGATAACTCTATGATCATACATGCCATAAGTGTGATTAATGTAGAAGTAGATAGAATTTTTAATTTAAAACATTTAATTTAAAGCTAAATTATGTCCATAGTTTGTTAAAGCTATTACAAATGTAAATAAGCAGTTTAGCTGTTCAATAAATCGAATATTTTCTGAAAATTGGCTAACCTTTAAAGCAATATGATAACAAAGTTAAAAAAATGTTATGTAAATATAAAATATTTAAAATTATGTCTTAGAAACAACTATCAGAGATAATAACATACAAATGTATTATTCGGAATGGGTGATTAAATATCACACTTTTAGGAAAGCTCTCATTACACGAAAATAGACTCAAATCTATTTAAAATCTATATATAAAAATTATAACATTTTTTTTTAAATAGAAAGTATTAGTTTTTTAATAAATTTTTAATAAATTTATAATAAAAATAATTTTTAATAATAATTTATATTAAAAATAATAATTTAGTATAATATATATATATATATATATATGTTACATTTATTTCAATACGGAAATTAATACAATTTAGATTTGAAAGCAAAATCATTTGAAAATTAAATAAACGAATAAAATTAAAATATACCTATATAGAATTTACATTACAATGTAAATAAATAATTAAAAAAAAGATTATATTCATTATTAACATTTTGATTTATTTTTTATTATTAATAAAACTCAATTGTGTGCTCTACTGGAAAAAACACAGTTTAAATAATTATTATTTAATTACATATTTAATATTTATTTTAATTTATTAATAAATATATTTCCTCATAATATGAATTTTTGATGAATATATTGTACTTGAATCTACTTAATATTAAGTATATGATATAATAATGGTATAATAACACTATTATACCATTAAAACTATTTGAAGTAGGGTAATGAGAAATATAATCATATTATATACTTAAAATTTATTATATAGTTAATACGTACAATATATTAAAGACCACAATTACTTTATTATTTTTTTTTATTATTAAATTATTACAGTATTTATTAATTCAATTTGAAATATTAAAGATATTTTATACTCTTTTATTTAATTTAAAATATAAGTAATCATATAATTGAATTGTTCAACAACAACAACAAAAACAATTTATTTTTATTCTACCATAAAATGTACCCTATAGCCTTGTAAGGCTGTTTATATAAGAAATTTTTATATATATTTATTTTTTTTTTTTATATATATAGTTATATTTTCTTGGTACTCTTAATAAGAGTTAGTTGTATTATTTTATCTATTTCTCTATCGTATATATAGTCTCAGTTTTTCATATAATTTTGGTTTTAAATATATTTTTCTAAATTTTTCTTAGAATTTCATAACTCAACTCTTGGAAAAAAAATTTATTAATAACAATAATAAAAGTATAAAAAGAAAACATGTTTAAAAATTTTTTAGTTTATTTTCATATGAGCATTCATTTTATTTCTAAATATACGATAACCATATCATACAATGTAGTATAAAATAATAATTATATAAGGGCTATTGGTAGTATCGAATCATAGATCCTGAGGTGGTTGGGGAATTCGAAATGAGTAAAACATTGAAAAAAGAGTTTATTGTCAACACCTTAGGAGTTATTGTGCAACATAGGTAAACCATATCAAGCACTATAGTTAGTTAGTTAATTAGTTTAGTAACATACATACTACTAAACTAATATTACTTTAGAATTGCTACTTATTACATAACAATATTTATATAAGGAATATCGGTAGCATATAAAAATAAATACAAATTTGAGATGAGCAGTTTATTATCAACACTTTAGGAGCTATTATGGAATTATAGCTAATAACTATTATATACTTTTCTTCAGTACCAAAATATTTGGATTTAGTTTTTTGACTAGCTATTAAATTTGAATCACGTTAAATAAGTGGCACTCACTTAAAAACTACCTATTTACTATCAATGCTTCGAATAAAATTTTTATGGTAAAATATTGTACCTTAAGAGGACCCAATCGTTTAGAATGTTTAGATGAGCTTTTATGCTTTATGAATTCAAATATGTAAAATAAAAAAATGAATACCTAATGTAAAACTAGCTAAATATTAGTCTTTTAAGTTAATTTTTGATCCCATTCAATACAATATCATCTGTAATCAAGCCTCTTTATTTGAGTGATCTGTAGAGACCTGTATTTGGAATTTAAGTAAATATTATGAAATTTTTTAAGCCGAAAGCTTGTGCAGCAATAATAATAATAATATAAAATAATAATAATAATAATATAATAATAATAATAATAAAAAAAATAATAATAATAATAATAATAACAATAATAATATAATAATAATAATAATAATAACAATAATAATATAATAATAATAATAATAATAATAATAATAATAATAAAAATAATAATAATAATAAGAAAAATGATAATAATAATAATTACACCTTTATAAGTTTAATATAATTAAAAAACAGTTATTATATTATAATAAACATTCTGACCCAATGTTTGATAATTTTAGAAGATAAATTAAACTAGCTTTAAAAATCGTAAGCCAAACTTCAATCTATATCTTATCAAATCTGGTTGCATATGATAGGCAAACAATTATATATGTCAATGTATTTCGGTTGTGAATAAATCCTTAAGGTACTAAAATTCAGCATCAAAGGGTTGACAATAAATAATTTTGTATTTGTTTTGAACTCTCTAATGACTTTATAATTCGATATTCCTATAGTTAAGCACACCCTTTACACCTTAATTCATTTTCTACTATTAAAAAAAAGTAGATAGGACATTAAAAACAAATATTTAACAAACTAACGACATCAGTTTAAGAATTATGTATTAAGTATGTGAAAGAAAAAACCCTCATATATATATAATAAACATATATACAATATTATTTTAATCGTTTCGTATTATTAACGCGAAATTTTATATCCAATATAATAATATTATTATCTACATATAGATATACAAACAAAATATTAATACTAAATAATCAAAAGCATGTTGTTATGTTATAATAATAACGATATAATCATCATATTACTATATATCATATATATCATATATATATATATATATAAAATAAGAAAATAGTTGATATCCTTTTTCTCATCTATTTACAGCATTAAATTAAATTCATATTTTCTTTCAATTTTATTGAAAACACAATAGATATAATTTTCACATCAGAATAAGATATGAGTATAAAGAAAAATAATATCCTTTTACATTTTACCTTAATTTTTCCATACTTTTATATATTCGTACATATCCATATAAATATAAAAATACTTGATACAAATACTTAAATAATGTAGAAAAGGACATCTTTATACAACTAAATGTATATAATAGTTAGATATATAATATGTTAAGTTTGAAAATTCCAATATTTGTATAGCGTAAAGTAAACCCTGGGAAAATTTTCTTATAACATAATATACATATATAAGAATGTATTATATTATATACATAACAAGATATTGCCTTCTTGTTATTTTTATTGTTATTATATTTCTATTGTTGTTCTTCTTTATTTAATTCATTCTTTATAAAGAAAAATATTTTCCTTTAAGATAAAATCTAACAAGTTTTAAGATTTAATATTTTAGTTGAATTTTTGTTTTTCATACATACTTGGGTATATACATTATTATAATAGTAAATAAAATTTATAAAATTCTTAGTTTTTTTTTTTAAATATTAGTACATTATAATTATATTGATTTGATGAATTGGTTTGTTTTAAAATATATCAATATTTAGTATTTATGTATAAGTATGTATGTAAGTAATTAATTAATTAAATGATTCAGGTTTTATTAAGTTATATGTTAAAAGTATACAAAAATATCTATTTTAACCTCAGGTATCATATTTTTCTATGCTTAATTCAAATAATTTAATTTATTTTGTATACATATATGAAAAATTTAAATTTCTAAAGCATTGTCAGTTTAATCAAAACAATAGTAAATTTACCTCAATATTAGCCTTTTGTTAAAAAATATAAATATTATCCAAAATTTGGGGCTCGCTTCAGTATAGTACTATGCATTTTTAGCTACAGTTGCATCGGAGGAGTAAATTTTACGTAACGTCAGTAATTAAAGGTTAAATTTTTGATAAAAATATTCCAAATAAAATCTAACTGATCGAAATATTAAAATTTTATTATCAGTGTAAATGAAAAACTCTGTAAAATTTAGATAAATTGTTTTGGATATCAATTACTACTATTACTGGCAATAGTGAATATTATTTAATATTATTCTATGAAATAATTGTAATTTTGATGAATAATCTAAAACTTCTGCATTTTTTTTTAAAGTTGTCAAAATCAAAATAAGAAATAAAATTGAAATAATATATGAATCGAATGTATCCAAATATTGACAAATCAACTGAAGTTCGGTACGTGCATGCGGTAGAAGGTTTAGTGACTTACACTCCTCTAAAGCAATCAGAACATTTGATTGATTATTGAAAATTGGTTTAACAGCATCAATTCGAGCAGACCATCTTGTTTTTGATATTGTATGAAGTGACACAGCTGTATATTTCTTTAAAATCTTCCACTTCTGGGACTGCTGCTAAGAAAATTATACATCTGTTGAATTGTCCCAAAATATTCATATTTTAATATTCCATCGATTAAGATATTTTCCATCTCTGAGAAATACTATCACTGATTCAACATTAATATTCTTTTTTATGCAATTGGATTGCCTACTACTACATATAAAACTTTTATATAACAATAACTTGAAATTTTGACTATAATTTTTCTTCTGATATATTTTATAAATCATTGGTTAAAATAAATTTATTGTTGAACTCAAAATAATATTTCAACTTAATTTTTCCGTACCTTTTGTGACCAAATTAGGAAATCAATGGAAGCCCTTTTACAACTCGAGGCCTGAGCCAAATGGCCCTCATGGCTCACCCTCTGTTATGGCTTGGGAATAGGTAACATATTTTGCTTATGAGTTTGGGCTTCATTTTTCAATAATAATTTTTTTCACAAAGTATTTGGATACTCTAATGTTGCTATTCTACTAAGTATTATTTGCTTATCTCTTAAGTGATATTGGAATATGTGCTTGCGAAACCGTTATATTTCATTTGTATGTCATCCGATTATGCTACATAGAGATATATTAAATTGTAATAAGCCTAACAAAACACTTTGTTCTATTTTTATATATTATAATATACTAATTTTATTTTTGTCTGAAACCTTTTATAACAACAACAATAATAATGAAACAGTTTAGAAAGAATGAGATGAGAAGTGAGAGAATATCAATTTTTGTTTTAACGGTATTATGGAAGTAGGTAAAACATATGAAGGAGTAGAAGCATTATGGTGAAATATGGTACATATTATTATTTACTTTACATTGTTGTTGGTGTTTTACGTTGTAATGTGCATACTTTTTAAACTGCACCCAAACTTTACTATATTAGCAATGGCATTATACTAGTATTAAAAATTGGATAAAGATTATGAATTTGGTGATAAAAATTGAATTTATAAAAAATTTGAAATTGCTTAATTTATAAAAATAAAACTATACATACATGATTTTCCATTCAAATATATGGAATATTACATATACACACATAAAAGTATACATATGTGGAATATTAATTTTCGTAACCCGCTCTGTTACGCTTTAAAATATTTTATTACTTGCGTAAATTAAATACCATAAATTATTAATTATTTGGCATACACCTCTGGGTTAACAGTTTTCTATTAATATACAATTTAATTAAAATATGAAATTGATAATAATTGTTAAAAAATGGATACTTCTGCAAAAAAAAAATACCTATGTATTTATTATTATTTTTACAATCTTATGCATTGTTTGAAATGTAACAAAAAAAGCAAAAATATGATATTGCGTAATATTTTATTACAATAGATAATATGTATGCAATTTACTTCCGCTTTCCTGTATATTTTGAATGAAGGTACATATTTTTTTTATTATCACCTTCTTTTTTAAGCAATGCATACTCATTTGAAATAGAAAACATTAGAAATAATAATAATAATAATTGTAAAACATATACATATACGATACCCATATAAAACATCTGTTGCCATTGTTTTGTGAATTCTCGTGAATTAAAAAAAAACAAAAAAAAAAAAAACAAAAGTTTTACAATCTGTTTTGTAATACAGAATTGATGCTGTGAAATTATTTTGCAATTTAAAATATTTTGTTGTTACTGTTGTTGTTGTTGATACACAGTAAGTAATTACTATACAAAATTGTACAAACGTTAATTAAAAAAATTTAATATGAAAAAAAAGGTCATGTCAATTCAATTGCTTTGACATGTAAAATGAAAATTGTTATTAAATAAAAATCAAGAATTGTCATTAGGAAAAAATACAAATCAATTATTTAATTTTTAATAAACATGAAATTGATTTTAAATATAATTTTGCAAAATTGAAAATAAAAATAAAAAAATTAAATTGAATTTGGAAATAAATTTGTATATACCTACATTATTATATATAGTTCGATTTAGAGTGAACATCAGGCTCGACTATAATATATGTTTAAAATTTTTAAGCCAATTTGACTGACAATAGTCTAATATGTATATAGAAAAAAAATGTTTTTTTATCCTATTGCTAGTAACTCAGTTAGATATATTCTGTATGTAGATTTCCTATATCTACGGTAAAGCAGTTTATTACATAAACTATAGCATAAGTAATGCTTTTTTAAACATTTTATTTATCAATTTTTTTTTTGGTATAGCAACAAATCAAATTTGGAATATTCTACTACTCTGCTATTATCAGGAACTAGGCTTTCTTAAATACCATAGTTAGTTGTATGTTACATAGTAGTGCCGAATCATATTAACCAAAATCATATTAAAATCAGATGTTTAATGGTGTTAAAAAAAAATAATATTACAAAATACTTAGAAATAAAGTATAAAATTTAAGCGCTGTCAAAATGAAAATGTACAGGATAAGAAAATTTCAAATGACATCAGTATCACTTTGAAAATTTTATATTAAATATTCTGAGGTAATACATTTTATGAGATTTTACAAAATAAATCTCTTGTGTGTATGAAATTTTTCCCAAGTTTCCATAGTGTTTTATATCCTTATTTAAAACTGAAAGCAGGTGAGAATAAAATATAAAAAAAAAATTGAATTGGTGATGCAATTCACCACCTTAGTAGTTTAATATTGCATAACTGAATGTATAATACTATATGTTATAGGCAGGGCAAGGCACTAAAATGTTATGATAATCAAAACAATATCTAGATTTTACGGAATTTTACATTTACTTACAATGTTTTATTTTTATACTGACAATAAAAAATTTTATTTCGAACAGTCAGTAAAATTTTATTTCAAATTTTATTATCAAAAATTTAATATTACAACTTTAAGAGGAGAGTTCAAAGAATTTAGTTTTGGAAATAAAATCATACCGTTGAGATGTCTGCAAAATACATCTCTCAGTCATGTCAAGCTAATAACAATTCAACTTATTTCAAATTACATCGTTTTTTATTTGTCCTTTTTTTTCAATATTCTTGATAATTGAAATGAAATATTCTTATTAATTATTGAAGTTTTTGTACAAATTAATATTTTCTGATATAATCCCAAAAATGTATAAAAGTTTAAGAATGGAACATAATTAGTGTACAAAAGTAATGGGAGTAATTATATAAAATAAAAATATATATGAAGACAAAGTATAAGTACATAATATTATATAGCTATATAATATAGAGTGTAAGTAAAATCCAACCAACTAACTAACTAAACAATTAAGTATATCCTTTTTATAATGATCATAGAAACTGAACGTTTTTAGTATTGTTGTTGTTGTTGGTTTTTTTTAAAGAAAATTGTAGTGAAAAGTAATTAGAATGGTGCAAAAAAAAAAAAGTTAACATAATTTAATAAGCGCAGCACTTGTGTTTATGACGGAAAAACTTTTTTTTTTTTTTGCTTTTTATAAAGTGCTTATTAAAGCTGTTAAACTTTTGGGTTGATGTTATTTTTAAGGATATTTGAAAATAGTAAAACAGTTAAGTTAATATTAAAATTAAGAAGAATTTAAAAATTAATTATGAGGTGAAAGAAGAGAGAATGCTGGTAATAATTTAAGTGGTAAAATTAAAATTATTGTGATATATTGTATTTGTATTTGTGATGTAGATTAATGATATTGGCAGTGTTTGGTGATCATTTTTATGTAATTTGTAATAATATTGATCTGTTTAATATCTATAAAGCCAACATTTGACCTAATATGAAGTGTAACAAATAGCTATGGGTGGACTCTTCAAAAACTACACTACATTTTTTTTTTTTCCTAATCTTGATAGATTACAAAAATTGCAGTCATATAAGCTGTAATCGGAAATGTCATCTGCACATCAAATGCAAAAGTAGCTGACGTCAAAAATTTGTATTTACAAAATTTAAGCATGTGACGATTGCTTGCACAATTTTATTTTTACTATTGCTGCAGATGCGAAAGCATCTGAAGACTAAAGCAAGCAAACTTTTCTTTACTTTTCTTACAGCGCTGTTGACATTTTGGTGATTAATTATTTTGTTGATAAAACTTTAAAATGAAGGAGAAATATTGAAAATGCAGACAATTAAAATAAAAAAAAATTATTTTAGGAAAAAAAAAATTGAAAATAATCGAATTATTGATGCAAAATATCAAAATAAAAAAAAATACCAAAAATAATAATAATTAACCAATATGTAATTTTTTTAACGTACCTGTTAATCTTCAATAAAATTTATTTCAACTTCTTTTTTTACACCGTTTTTTGTGTAATAATTCCAGCTAGGTACTCACTAAAAAAATTTTTTATTTACTAATTAACAAATAAAAATAATTTTATTTTAATTTCCGAAAATTCTGCATTTATTTTTAAAAACTGCACAATTGCTTTTTTTTTATGATGTTATGATTTGCAAATGACATTTTCTGTCACATGATTATTGTTTTTTTTTTCAATTTCAGTTAGCTGACAAAAGTAGTCGCCATTTTTGTCTGCAATAAAAGTTAAATGATTTTAGCTTGTTACGTTTTAGGTTTACACTGCTAAGTCATTTGATGCGCTGCTGACATTTCCGATTACAGCTATAGAGTATATAAATATCTCTTCAACATTTTTTTTCTTTGTTAATTTTATTTTTCATTTTATATTTTTATTTTTATTCTATTGTGTAATATCTATAATTATAATTGGCAAGCATTTAAGGTCCTGCGCAGTAGACACCTTTTTATTTTATTTCGATTCTCCTACTCCTTAATGAACTTCTAATATATATAATATATAAGATTATATATAAAACAAAAATGCGCACACAGTTGAAAATTTTGTAACCATATGATTTTATTATTCAGCAAATACATTATGCATAAGTGAGATCTTATGAAAGTAATAAACAAAAGCAAGCAAATCAGTTATTATAATTTATATATTTACTTGCAAATGAATCTATGTACATATGCCAAAAAAAAAAAAAACAAAAAAAACAAATTCATCTAAAATAACAAATATAAAAACAATAAAAAAACAAATCACTTGAATTCTTCCTTTTTATCTTTTTAAGTAACTGTCTCTAAATTTTGGATATTTGTAGTAATAATATAGTTTTTATTCAAATTATGTATTATGTAGGTTTATATACATATATACATACCTCTTTAATGACAAAATTTTTTTTTTTTTTGTTAATTTTATACACTAAATGCCACTTACTATAGGGAATATATCGGAAACGAAGCAGTATATGAGAGACGTGTATTTATGTGTCCTAAATAAAAAATAAAACTTACTAACCACAAAACTTTTTATTAAACACGAGTGATTTCTGCTATATCGTGCGAAGTCTATGTCAGTACGTAAATTACCGTTTTTTTTTTTATAACTTTAAATTTGACTTCAACTTGAAATATAATTACTCAACAGGGGCCCCTAGTTAAAATAAAACAAACAAATATTCTATAGATTCATAATTATATTAATATATATAAAAAAAACTAAAAATGCAGCAAGCACTTGGTCACCGTCGAATTGTTGAAGCACTAACTCTATCCTTATATTAAATACGAATATATACAAATAAAGATTTAGGAAACATCATAGTACCTACTAGAATTTACATTGCTATAACTCGCTGATGATATTTATACAGAAATTGATGAAGAACTAAAATAACTACTTCTCCGTTTCTAAAGTAATTCCATCGAGAAATGCCAGAGGCAGCAAATGTCCACTTAAAACACCGTATAAATACCAAGATGGTTCAATATGAAATCAAATTCAACACGCGCATTCACAAAAAGTGATAGTTTTCATGTGTTTGATTTACAAAAATTAAAAGTGATCAATAACATAATTCGTGAATCCTGGCTAAACCTTTCTCTTACTTCTTTCTCTTTTTCTTTTCTTCTTTCTATCCCAGCCAATGGCATGAAAGTACAAAGGCTTCTCTGACCTAAGTTTTAGCTAATAATATAAAAAAAAAATGAATAGGTCGATGAAAGTCTAATTCAATGTAATATATTCATGTTATTATCACCATTTAATTAGCACCATAATATATATAGTACTGAACTTACATTGTTAGAAATCACTAACAATATTTATGCAAAGATGGAAAACATAATATATAACGATTCTTTACTTACAAGATTTCTATACGTTATTCGAATGTGTTGACCACGAATAATTTTCCCACAAATCTACTTTAAATTTCAATTAATTGACATAAAGTTAATAAAAAATTATTTAACCAATAAAACACAGTATGTGTCCCTAAACTCAACTGTTTTTATGTGTTTATCAGTTTTCAGTAACAGTTCAGATATATTCAATTTTAGAGCACTACTGTTATTGTCCATTATTTGTAAATATCTTGCCTAAGATTTTGTATTTTTTTGATATTTAGATTGTACACCGATGACGTACAAGTTTTGTTCACCATTGTCCAATTTCTATAAATTTTAAGAAAAATTTAGATATTATTTTACATTAGAGTAAAATTTGTTAAATTTTTGGAAACTTACAAAATTCAAGTAAAAATTCAATGATGATGGTTCTGGGTAATTTCATCATTGGGTAATCATTTGAATCTATCATAATTTTTTTGAAAACCATTGATGTCTCTTTTCTTTCTTCAATCAAATTTTGATAAATCATTGATTATCTAGCTTTTATGTTTTCACTTGTACACTCTTGGTGAAATTTTATAAACATTTTTTAAAATATAAAAGACTCAATAACAGACAAAATTATTTTATTCCGACACGTGTTCGACCTTTCGGTCATAATCATGGATCATAAATTTATCCATTTTTTAAAAAAACATTGATTATCATTGTTAAAAATAAATTATATTGATAAAATTACTACTTGTGCTTATGATAACCTTACAACATTATGGGAATATTATTTATATGTATGTAAAAAAATCATTATTTCACTTATTCTAACACACTGTACATATTGCAATATGGTATTTGCTGGATTGAGTGTATCCAAACTGAAATGATTTCAGATAATTCTAACGCATGTATTCAATTTGTTGTCAACCGCTGCAAGCTCGATCATATTACATTTGATATTGATAATATTAAAATTGATTGTGCATTTTGAAAAAATTGTTTATTATTCGTATGTTAGGCAGTGTTGTGCCGCGTAAGCTACATTATGTAAATTACGTTATTTTCTACACGTTGACAATACCTTGTAAACAATATAATTACATCTACTTCATTGCGTAGCCAATGTTTACAATTAAATAATAATGAACTAAAATTATATTAAATGAAAATACTGATTTTTTTACAAAAAAAGAAGAGCAAAGTTATATGTATTGTTATGTATATTATATAGTTTCCTGCATATATCTGTCGATTCGACGGAACGCTCCAATACATATACAAATTGATTTAATTTGTTTTTTTAACATAAAATAAATAAATTTCGCTGCCCAAACGGCATTAAATATTAAAAATAAATAAAAGTAAACAAAGAAAACCAAATAAATATTGTTGGACCAGTAGGACCCACAATCTCATAAATTTGAAATGAAAACTCTAATGAAGGAAATTAAAAGCTAGAATTTATTTTGCTTCTGTCATTTATGGCGGGTTACAAAGCTGGTTTTATATATTTATTATAAAATGTGTAACATAAATTTAATCCGAGTCATGCAGATCCGAGTCATGTATCTCGAAACACTCACACGATTGACATATGTATTAATCAATTCACATAATTGTTACAAAAAGCTTTATGTTTTCTTTAATATGTTCTACGAATTTATCATCAAATTTTCTATATACTGATTCAACCATTCCAAGATCAAATGGTTTAATGTTAATCCCAATTCTACTTTAATCAACCAAAAAATTTTCAAAATTAACTTGCTTAAATTCTTTTAAAATAGATGTCACTTGATTTATTAATTTTTTATTTAAAACATCTTTCGCAAATAGATTACTGGCGTAGCCTGTTACAGTTACTATATACCACTACTCTGAAGTGCTGAGACAATTTTCTCATCTGTTTATGCTACTGTCGAATGCAATAGCATAAACAACAGTATGAATTCAGATTCTTTGCAATTCCCTACAACAATTTTTGACCATTTTACAGCTGTCTGTTCTCAGAATCTCCTGTTAAGCATGTAAAAAAAAGCTTGATGTCTGATAGCTGTATTTGCAACATTGAAACAATCGTCCTTTCATTGATGGAACAATTTTTCCACCCATCAATAAATAAAACTGAATCTAAACTCTTAATAACCTTAGCTGACATGATACATTTTTATATGCTTTATCAAGCCAAGTTGATGACAGTGTTTTCCTACTTCAGGAACTTTATTAACTTTATAATTTATAATACGCTGGCCGATTTTTTTAATAAAATTCTTGAAATTAAACGAATCTACTGGAAAAATAATAATTGTTCACATCATAGTTGGAATTGTTTTAATTCTATGTACAGTATAGTTTACATTGTCTACAGGAAATTGCTTATTTTACATCAAAGCCTACTTCAAAGACAATTAAAAATTACGTGTAAAGGAACAACACTGATGTTAGGTATTAAAAGAAAATGTTACGTAAGAAATCTTAGATAATATTATATAAGTAATTTGCCAGATTGTCTAAACTTAACTAGCCATAACATTATTACAGGCTCTTACATCCATTCTTTTTATTTTATATTCCTATTACCCTATTACTAAATTTTGTAGGCTTTCTTTAAATTGTTTTTGTAACACAAACTTTTTCTATAATTGTATTACTTAACATTCAAGTATTTTTACTTGCTTTTCTTTAGCATTTATTTTATTGGGCAATGTAGGGGTCAAAATAAATTTTTATTTTATATCTGTATTTTGGAGAAATAATTTTCCAACAAATTATTATTTTTTAAAAAAAAATTTTTTTGTTATTTCTTTGCAAAACTTGCATATATGTGTTTTGACAGTGTCTTTCCATACGATAAATCCATATAGAAATACACTACGCAAAATTGTTTTATATATTAGGAATTTGTTTTCCGAATTTAAAAATGACTTACAATTTATTACAGGATACAAAAGTTTAACAAAGAAATTACATTTTTCAATAGTTTTATTAATGCCAGTCTTAAACAACAATTTTTCATCGAGGTGAATTCCAAGATAAGTGATGTATTCTCTCTCACAGACAATTTCTATATTATTAACCTAAATGTTTTTGTTTGGCAAAAAATTAAATTTAAATTCATTTTTTATCATTTTAATTATATTTTAAAAAAATTTTAATACTGACTTTTCAATTATTAGTTTTTAAGTATTCAAATTTTAAATATTTTAGTACATTATTATGCACAATAATTGAAAAATTAGTGTTGTCTTACGTACCTAAATTTGCATAGAAGTAAATAAATAAATAAAATACATTTACAATAAATAAAAACTAAGCTAAAAATTCACTTGAATTAATTTATTACAATTAGTTGTGCTAAAACGAGTAGGAGATGGCAATTTGCAAATTATTAGATTCATTTTTGGATCATTTTAACTCTGTGGTAAATTAACCAATAAACGTGGGTTAATCTTGTCAATGGAAATATTATTGTTATCCCTTTTCTAGCTTACTTCCAACGTTTTCTTTACAAATATTTGAATTTATATTATTTCTTAAATACGATAGTATAATTTATATTTTTTTATATAAGTAGAGTTCAATGTAAATGCCTAGTTAAACAAATTATTTTAAAATCGGTTCATTAGATTGTTTTCACGACACATTGTGTAGGTTTACTTAATTTATTTCTGTATATATACTAAAATACTACATTTTATTTAATTTTTCTATGGTTTCATAATTAATTCTGTTCATTCTGAATAAAAAAGAAATAAATTATTATATAAATGCTAATATATTATGTATAATAAGTTTAATTATTTAAATAATAATTTAAACAAAATAAAAAGAAAAACGATTTTGCCTATTTAATTAAAAATTATTTCATTGAAATGAAAATGATGATATATTAGCCATCTTATAAAAGTTTTCATTCTAATAATTTCTGCACAAAAAAAAAAATAGTTTTTTTTAAATTTATTTCCTTCTTTTATTTTTTCAATTTAAGCTTATTAAATTAAATTTTTAATTTAAAATATTATTTTAAAATTAAAAATGAGCTTTTCAAAATTTTTCATTTCATAAAACTTATTTAAACGGATTTTCATTTTAAAAATTCACATTTTTTAGTTTTGTATAATATTATGAAAAATGCAAGATTCAAATGAAATTATTTAAAAAATGGAGAACTTCCTTTTTGCATTTTGAAAAGAATATATAATTAAGAAAAAAAAAATAAAAAAAAAAAATAAAAAAAAATAGAAAAGATGAGCTAAATTAATTATTTAATTGCAAAAAAAAAAAAAAAAAGATATAAAAACAAAATAAACAAAAATTAAATATAATGAAAATGGAAAAATGGGCAAAATGTAAAGTGAAGAATTAAAATAATTAGAAAACATTTTTTTTTTTTTTTTTTGTGTTTTTCGTTTTTCTTTTCCATTTTCTTTACATCAAAAAAAATTTTCCCAGAGACGAAATGTAAAATATATTATGTGCTAAAAAATGGCATAAAAATTAAATAACTAAAAAATTCACTTGGAACTTTATTTTTATATTTTAAATAGTATTATGCTATATTATATATAAGTACTGTTATATTTAAAGATTAACATATACATTCTGAAAAATTTATTATTTAAAAAGTATATGATGAAATGCAAAAATTTCTTAAAATGTTTCCTCTCGTCATTCATTTGACGGTTTTGTTTTTTTTGGTTTTTATTTTATTTTTTTTTAAATGTATATGCTTTAAGTTTTTTTTTTTAGTAATTATATACACTAAAATGATATAAAATATTTAAATATATTTTTCCTATGCAAATAATGCAAAATAGCTGTTCTATGGAAAGCAACTATAATAATAATAATAATGAAATTTATTTATATAGTTCATAATTATAATAATATGATCTGAACAATGACATTAAATTTAAAGTAGAAAATAAGATATTGTGTATACTGAAACACTGTCATATAGAATATCGCTGAGGTGTACAAAAAAAAAATATAAATAATTGTTTGTCATATTGTGTTTAAATGTCAGGTATTCTACTTTAAAAAGGTTACGTTTGTATAGTTTGTAGTAATTCAAAAATGGTATTAAGAAATTTATTTTAAAATCATAAATATTGAAAAAGAGTTGGGTAAATAATTTAAGTCAAACATTGTGAATTTCCACATTATTTAATGTTTTAATAATAACATTTCTAGCTGTCATGTTCTAAAGAAAAATGTTTAACCATCAAGTTTTACCAAAATTAATTATGCTCTAAAAAATTCGATTGAAAATTGTTGAAAAATAATTAATTTGTAATGCATAACGGTGTAAATTAGTAACATAGTATGCAACAAACGTCGTACAATAATGTAATATGTAATTGTAATACCAAATAATACAGCTCATTCGTGCTATGCTGGTTGAGATTAAATTTTTTTTTTTTTTTTTTTGTAATTTTTAGAGGCATAACACATATACCGTAGCCTAGTATATGTGTTATGCCTCTGACATACTTGTCATTATATTTTTCAATCTGTCTCGATAATTCCTAATATAGGGCTGAATTAATTTTTACCATCTCAATTTTTAAATCTCTATATAAATTAAATTATTTGTCACATTCCAAGGCGCATTAACTATTGATCTTACTGCTTTATTCTGGAATCGCTAAATTATTTCAATATTGGACTTTTTCATTATTCCCCAAAGGTAGATGGCATATTTTATGTCCAAGCAGACTTAAGTATAGTCTTATGTTATATTAATATTTTGTTTTCTAGATACATCTGGGAACATCAGTGATCAGAAATTGCTATTATATAGAATTTAGCTTTAAGAGAGTTTAGCATTAGTTTATTTATTTTTTTCTTTTTAGTGCATTTTATATTACTAAATATTTTTTTTTTTCACATACTGTGAATTCTCAATTTTTCACATTTTTTTTTTTTTTTTGATTAATTTGGAATTAACAATTTTTTAATGTCTAAAATAAAAATTGTAAATAACTTTGAATAACAATCTTGTTTAATTTCAATATTAAATGTTTAACTATATCTTAGGACTGATGGGTAGTAGTTAGAGCTACTGGGTAGTTTCATACTAATAAAGAATTAAATTCGTTGAAAATTTGGTACTAGATTAGACAAAAAAAGCGTACTAAAAAAATTTGTAAAACAATAAAAAATAGATTACTTTACCGGAAAATAATACATATTTATATAATCATATAAATAAATTAATAGAATATTACGCAAATATCAAAATATTTTTATTAATATTAAGATCGATTATTTTATATATGGTTTTTGTAATATTGTATAAATTTAGTTATTACACAAAGCCTGTTAAATGATTATACTTTAATCTAATTAAACTAAGCCTAATTACTTAAGTCTATTTTCAAATGCAATGAGCAATGGCAGCACGACATCTATTGGGGTATTTTATAAGTAAAATTATGTAATAAATAGGTGAAGACAAAGAAACAAATGGGAGTAGGGGCATACGAAGAAACTAAAACTAATAAAACAATGGATCAACTTAGCTGTTAAGGAACATTTTATCTGTACTGTATTGTATGTTAACAAAAAAAAAAATTTGACTTTGATAATTTTCATACTAAAATTGTAATTTTCGTATTAAATAACGTAGACCTCTAGTACTAGGTATACTAGTCAAGGTTGTAAAGTACTAAATCTATTACGAATAATACTACTAAATCCAACAAACTTTTGTTTAATAATTGTGCTAATTTATGAATATAGCAACTGTATTTGAAACTTAATATGAAAAAAATTGGGAGATATTGATTAACCACCTACTGGCTTGACAGTAAATTAAGGTATATTTTTTCTTTCAAACATTGCAATTGTATTGCTACTAGCTAATGTCAACAGTATTAGCTGTCTAGTTGTATAGAATATTATTATTTATATGATTGGACATACATATTTATATTCAATATACACCTTGTAATGATTGATAAATAAAAAAACGTATACCTAATTATAAAATTATTGTTATAATTTGTGTAGATAGTGAAATTTAAATATAAACATTTATAGGACCAGCCTTACTATATCTAATTAAAGCCAATATGACTAATTTTAAAGTAAAATTATTTTTTCAGGCATAACAAAAGATTATAGTTATAATATTAAATTGTTATAGTTTTCAAAGCATAATATTACTCATATAAAAATATTTAAATTAAGTACTATTAAGTATAATAATAATTTAAATTAGATTTAATTAATAACTAGAATTTGCACTAAATCAATTTAAATGTAATTTGTTACAATTGAAAGTAAAAGCATGATAGAAAAAAATAGCTCGCATAAGATACAAACATTTACGCATTGGCTAAGTCCGAGTTTATGGGGCATTAACACAATTATATACTGTTCATTAAGAGCTTGGACCTGCAATTTAAATGTTTACAGACTACAATATAGAATTATAATATATCTAAAACGGTCACATCTATATAGAACAGCCCTGCACTAGGTCATATTTATAAAGAACACCTCTAATACTGTTCATTAAGAGCCTGGACCTACAATTTAAATGATCATAGACTACAATATAGAATTATAATGTATCTACACATCTGTATAGAACACGCCACAGTTTTAAAAAAAAATGAATGGTAACCAAAAACGTTATATAAAAATTCAAAATGATTCTGGCGAATATGTTAAATTGCATGTATTTTGAAGGAATGGTATTCAAGTTGAAAGAATGAAAAATATCCTGAAAAATATACAAATTGGTTTTTTTTTTCTATTTTTTTTTAAATTCATTTATTTTATTTTTAATACTAATAATATAAAAAATTTATTACAATTAACCAAACTAATTAAAACCAGAATTTAAATTTAACATAATAAAAGAAAGAAAATACTATATATGTATTAAATATAATAATAGTCCAACATCAAAATCATTTGAAAATTCAAAATATATATATATATATATATATATATATTCAATATATTGACTGACAGTTATCTAATGACTTTCAATACCTCTTCAACTAATATTCCTAAGCCAAATCAAAGGTTTAACAAAAAATTCAGATAAAACTCAGATTTTATATTTCATTTGACCAAAATTATGTAATATTGTTTACATATGGAATTTTTATTGTTTTGATACAAAATAAATAAATAAAAAAATACCATAACAAGCTAACAAAATACCAAGTAAATCAATAACACTGAATTTTTTTTTTAAAAATAAATCAAATCCATAACAATTACTTATATGTGGTCAGTTCATATAATCAGCTTATAAAAACAATTCTTAAATTTTTTATAACCCACTTTTATTCTTATATTCATTCAATTCATCATTCTTTTTAATTTTTTTTTTTTTATCAAAGTTAATAATTAATTTATATTTTAATACGAATTTTTGAATTTTCCACATAACAAAAAAAATTTCAATTATTTACGATCAATAAAATATAATAAATTCAATTTCTTATAAATACAATTTATAATGTATATTATTCACACATACGAGTATTATAATATTATTTTGTGTTGTTTATTTAATACAAGTATACAAATATTTAAAAAAAATCAAAAAAACAAAAAAAATAATAAAAATAAATAAATGAAAAGAAAAATAAATTTATTTTTTAATTTGATATTTTCATGGAAAATTGTTCTTTTTTTTTCTTATTATTTTTTTTTTTTTTCATTTCATTTCTTCCTTAATACGACGTGTGTACACAGATATACACAATATATTATTATGTAACATTAAATTGTATAATAATAATATAAACAAATAAACTCACACATCTATTCAACAAAATTTAGATTAATATAATGTAATATAATGAATAAAAAGTAATTCTTTATAATATCCTTATTTACATACTTCGAAAATATTTATTTAATATATTATGTACATAATATTGTATACTAAAAATAATGTGTATGGTAGAAAAAGAAAAAAAAAATGGTATAATTCAAAATATGTTTATTTTGGGTAATGAATAGGAATTTGAAAAAATCGTTGGATAGTAAATAATAATTATTGTATATGAGCTGCGATTTAGTATTAACTGGAGGTGATAACATTTTAGAAGATTTTGGTTTTTATATTTTTTTCTCTATTGTGTATAATTTAAATTATATTCAATAATAGACTTAAGTATAGTCTTATATAATAATTATTTTGTTTTCTAGATCCATCTGGGAACATCAGAGATCAGACAGTAATAATAATAATAACAGTAAAGCATAATAACATAGCAGTAATAATAATAATAATAATTGCATACTTAATACTTATATAGTTGTACTTAAAAATTGTACTTATTTAGAAATATTCAAAATCATAAATGATAAGGCAGGGTATCTGATCTGATCAATAAAACTTAATTTATTTTTTTCTCTCTGACTATCTGAAAATACTTACTCAAGGTGTATTTACACTAGTCGTGTATAATACCAAACAACACAAACAAAATAGTGATTTAGGTCCATACTTTTTTTTTTTTTATTTATAGAATTGCTCAAGTAAATAAGTATTATATAATGAGCAAATATAATTTTTTTTTTCTTAAAAATGGTGAATTGTAAGCATGTTATAGATTTGAATATGAACTGCCATGGAATTTGTACTAGCTAGTTATCATATACGTTTACTTTCAATTGTAATAAATTTGCAATTTAATTGTTTTGTTGAATACTGAATGTAAAATTCTAATTATTATTAATAATTATCTACTATAAGTAGTAATAGATATTGTTATTTAGAGTAAATACAGTACATTCTAGTTAATTTAAAGATTTATATAACGCTATTACAATCATAGTTTTATGGCAAAATGCATTCATATTGCATGAATATTAATCTTGATACATATTTAATTTGGATTTTGTTTTGTAATACAACAAACTAAGCTCAATTTTATAATTCTTGGAACAGTAAAAGGTAAGACAGCTGAAATTTTTAATAAAAAACATTGTGTGATAGAGAGGTTATTACTGAAAATTACTATAGCACTTATAAGTTATCGGTATCAAAATAAATTAGATTGGCACACAAAATAAACATATTCACAAAATTTCATTAACGTAATGATTTCAAATCACTTTTCAGATATTAGCAAGGATATTTTACATGGAAATTTTAATATCTGACACTTAAAAAAAGTTATAATTACATAAATTTATTTTATATATTAACAAGGTTTTATAATGTCTGTCTACCTGGTTATAATGTCTGTCTACCAATTATAACACTTTAATCACCTAATATTTATCGGTAAAATAAATGAAAGCAAATTGAACTGATAATATACCATTCTTAGTCTTGATGGTAGTAACTACATGTTAATATCATGTTTTAAAACAAAAGCGTTGATTAATCAGTACAAAAATGAGATAAAATGTGTAGTTGAGGTACAATACGACCCAATGTGTTTGATTTTAGTTTATTAAGCATCGAATAAATTTTAATATCCTAATTGCACATTTAAAGTAGACAACTTTACTTAATCTATACCAATTCGAATCAATTTGGATATTAAAACATATTTTTTTTATATTTACTCATTTACTTAATTCATTTTCTATAGACGTTATAAATCTGAAAAATTCTAAGTTTGTACTCTGCTGACTGTGGTTATAAACAGATTCTATTTAGAAATTGCTACATAGTACTTATAAATTATACTCAGATAATCGAATTCTACCTATTAAAGGAATATCTCAGTATCAGCAGATTCTGAAAATATATAAAATTATTAATAATGTTGATCACTCTAATATTACTCCTATACAGCGTCATGGTCATTGTTTTAACACCAGGAACAGAAATGATATTAGGATTGTGAGTGGTCAATCTCTACTATTGTCTCAGAGAATCTCCGTACCTGGTTTAAGGTTATACAACTCTCTGCCACGAAGAATTAAAGATTTGTCAAACATAAAGGTTTTCACAAAGGAATTAAAACAATATTTATTGGAGCCCGGTTATTTGGATTTCATTACTTGAATTGAATGTTTAACGTTTTTTTAGTGAATTAAATGGTTATTTTAATTTATTTGATTTTGATTATATATCTGAATTTAAATTTTGTAATTATCTATAACTATAAACTTTTATAAATTTTATTTTTATTTTATTTGTGAATCTTATCAAATTTTTATAGTATTTCAATTTCATAAACAGTAGAATACTTAATTCTGTGTTGTACATATGTACATTAACTTTACTATAAATGTTACCTTGAATTTATTGTGAAATAAGAATTAAATTTGAGCTCGATTGTATATATAATGTTTCAATAATGCCAATCAGGCGATGAAACAATATTAAAATGTATAATAATGAATTAATTAAAATGAAAAAAAAAAAAAAAAATCAATAATTTTCATATATGATAGTAATTCATGTTTATCAATTTCTAACAAAGATTAGATCGTCTTAACAGAGTTTTCCAAAATTTATTTATTTGATACATATTATTATTTATTTATGCCAGTTTTGTCCAAATATCACTTTGGTTATTTTGTTTTTATTATTTACAATTATAAAATCTCAGTTCACATAGAGAACTAAATACATTTTACAAGTACAATTACACAACTAAATTTTTGTTAGTTAGACGGTTTTAATCTTGGAACTCATAAAACAAGTAAACTTTACATAACATTATAAGAAGTATAATAATAATAATAATAATAATATCAGAATAATATAATATTAACAAAATTCTCTATACATATAATATTAATGTAATTAAGGAAATGTTCAACATATTTTTATGTAACTAAATTACAAGCTTAACAGTTCATCAAGGTGATATGGGTTTTTTTCTTTTTTCTATAGCTTTTCTTTATTTAGCTTTTCAATGTTTGTTATTTTATGAAATTAAAAAATAAAAAAACAAAATAAGAAAATATAAAAACTTAACAATAAGTTGTATCATATAATACATATATAATTCTAATATCTATATATATATACATATATGTATATGTATTTATAAAGCCTATTAAATTATATAGTTTACATTTAGATTTTTAGAATTTTTATTATTATTTTGGTTAATATACTAATGTTTTCTCACCATTTCAAATTATATATAATAAAAATGTTATTTCTACACCATATAACAAAATACATAATTTTAATGAACAGCAAAATATTTTGCTAACAACATAACCTATTCTTAATATTAAATTTAAAAAAACAAAAAAAAATGAATAATTAATTATAAAATATAATTAGGCTATTGAATTAATTGTCCATAATAATTAATTTAAAATTAAATTTGATAATAATAGTTTTGTAGGTTGAGAGGTAAAAAATAAAACACTTGTAGGTTAACATCTCTATTCTAATGACTAAAATGAAATGGGGTAATGGGATATTTTGATATTTACTTTAAATTTTTGGAAATTATTCTATTTCGATGTATTTTGGATAATTTGTTAGTTAACCTGGATTGTGTTGTAAATGAATAAAAATTTGCAATGGCTATATTTTTTTTAGAAAATTCAAAATTATTTGAATTTTATTCTAAAATTTAATGTGTTTGTTACAAAATTAATAAAATATTGAGTTTTTTATGAACTTGGGAAAATATTTTTTTTAGGAACAAAATTTACAAAACAAAGCTACCGTTACGAATTATAATAATATTGAAATATGATATGGCCACACGAGACAGTTACTGTCTTGACTGTTTTTCATAATGCGATATGTGAAATTATTGCCTGTGTGATGTATTACATTATACATTTTGTTTATTCATCATCATTTTTAATGAACATAACGAAATATAAATTTACTGTACGAAATTATTGTATTATAGACAATATTTAATTTGTATCTTATTTTGTAATACAACAGTACTATAGTATTATAGTACAATAGTAAAAACACTGCATTTTAGACAATATATATATATACCGATAACAGTATTATAAACAATAGTAAAGATACTGAATAATACGAGAACTTATTGCACATTAAACATTTGATAGTATTTTATTGCCGTCTTAGTAGTTTTACCTCGTATTGCTGCTTTTAACAGTACTGTCTCGTATTGCTGATGGTTTACCAGTACTGTCTCGTATTGCTGGTCTTACCAGTTCTGTCTCGCATTGCTGGTCTTACCAGTATTGTCTCCTATTGCTGATCTTACCACGTATTGTGTCATATTTGCTGGTCTTACCAGTTCTGTCTCGCATTGCTGGTCTTACCAGTATTGTCTCCTATTGCTGATCTTACCACGTATTGTGTCATATTTGCTTATTTTACCTGAACTGTCTCGTATTGCTTGACAGTATTGGTAAAACAGTAACGACGGAATCCAAAAATTTTTCAAAATTTATTCCTACGATGAAATTTAGAATGTATGGGCAATAAAAAATAATATTTTCAATTGAATTGAATTGAATTGGATAGTTTTACTTAGTGGAGGTCATTAAATGAGTATGCAGTTTTTTTTCGTGATATTTGGATAGATTTTATTTTCGTGTAATACCCAAAAAATTTTAAATTGAACATTAAAAAAAATTCATGAAATATAAAAATACAAAATATGAATTTATTTACAAAAATCATTTATTGTCTCACTTTCAATAAATTATATTGTAAATATTTCAGAAATCTACAAAGTTGAACTGATTAGAAAATTTCAGTTGAAAAATTCCAGTTGTGTTAATAAAATTTATTTGAGAACAACTGCAAATTTGCAGTAGAAATTGTGAACAAAAAATGAAATAAAGTTGTACACAATTTTGCATGATTAACGTCAATATAATTTGACATTGTCTAGAAAATAATAGTGTTTAAATGTATCTTGCCTGATAGATATTGATTAAAAGTACCCTTCAGGTGCGTTTGCTATCACCTTCGGACGTTTCGAACAACTCTAAAAGTATTTATAAATGTATAGAAATATGAAACAAACATTATGTTATCGTTTTATGTTCCGAGCATGTCGAACATGAATTTATATTGTAAAACCGATTTACAAAACCTACAAAATATTTGATTTAAAAATTCCACTAAAATGTTCGAACAAATTTTTGTTGCGTTTAGTATAGAAGTGTGCTCTGAACGTTCAAACGAAGAAAAACCTTGTTCATGGACATTATTTTATTTATTTATTTCATTTTTTCAAAAAGAGCTGTGTAACTCGTACAGATCATATATTATTATGTATTTGATTCCACATATAATTATTGTTATTATATAACTACATATCAAAAACCTAAATATTAAGTGAAATATAATTTATATAGATTTAGCAATTTAGTTTTAACAATTCAATATAGTTAAGTGTTTAATTTAGACAAATACATTATTTTACAAGTCATTTTTGAATTATGCATTAATTATTTATAATGCATTAATTTTGAGATTTCATATTTGTTATGAATAGAATCAATTTATGTTCTATACTTATGGTTTAATTGAAATACATTTTTTATGGCTTTATTTTATATTTTTGAAGCCTGTTGAATTTTTTAAAAATAATATGTGTTACCCCAAATTGCATATTCAATATGCAATGGTGCTATAAAACAGACTATTATACTAAGTAAAAATTTTTATTCTTTCTGGAAGCCGTTCTCCAATTTTTCCAAATAATTCAGCTATTCATCTAATCTTTAGATTTAATTAATTAACATGTTCCAATAATTTACAATTATAGCTCTATAAAAGCTCTTGTGCTGTACTAAAGATAAATTTGTATCTATGATTTCCAACTTTTAGCTCTATATCCGTTCTTAGAGCTTTATAGACTGTGTGAGAACCTTTCTGAGAAATCAATGCGTATGACAAGAATAGTAAACATATTACATCACGTAGAAAATAGCTTTGTATCAATAAAAAATATTGTAAGATCTAAAATAGTGAAACAAATTAATTAATAAAGTGAATACTAACTGGTTTCAGAGCACTATGAGGCTGTTTAGCTTTTAAAGAGTATATTTATTTATTTATGTATTTAAATTAATTAATAAAGCAAAATGTTCTATATAAGAGAGAAATTAATATTTTAGCTCTAAAGTAGAATAAATATATTCTACGGATCTATAGAGCTTAATATTCTATTGTAGAGCTGACAGTGTATTTTTATACCGCTTTAAAAGTCATTTAGAGCAAATTATGCTGAGAGTTCTAAAAATTGTTACTTGGGGTGTGTTTCAGTTTAAATTTGCATCAACCTAAATATCTAGATATTTGTATTTATGCACTCTATCTATGCTTTTGTTGTTATAGTATATGGACATGTTTTTAATTTTTATTTTGTTTTAATCTGTTATTTTGTTTTTGTTTTTTATTTTGTGAGCTTGTGTATAAGGACATTAATTTGTGTATAATTCGCATTCGCTTGATTTATTTTTTCTTCCATTTCATTAACATTATTTTCAGTGTACACAACAACTAGATTGTCAGGAAACAAAAATGGTTTTCCCAATATAGTCTAATTAGAAAAGCTGTTTATGTAGCATGAAAATATTGCTGGTCCTAAAGAAATAGTGCTATATAGAAATAGTGCTAGTCCTTGTATAACTGACCATAGTCAACATATTTATACTGATTTGACACTTTTTTACATTCTGTATATTATTGCCTGTTGTCTGTCGTGAAAATATATTTCAAATCAGTGATATTACTTGCATTTTAGCTAATAAGATTATAGTAAGATTTCAAGCTTAATTTAGCATATTTAATGAGTCCAAAGCTTTGACCAGATCGAAGGATACATACAAATAGTAGATATTTTATTAGATTTACTTATTAAGTTTATAAATCAATTTATAATTTATAGTAAGTAAATCTATATATATATATATATATATAGGTAAGGCATATTTATTTTAAAGTTAATATTATATTGGAACCAAATAAGCAAAATCATAAAATTTCATTAACGCAATGATTTTACACTATGAAAACACTTTTCAGATATCGGATATATGTTAACAAGTTTTTCCAATCAATCTACCGAAAAGGACATCGATATTGTATAGATTTTATTTAATACAATAATAATAGTTTGCTATTTACATATTATTTTATTTACTTTAGTAAAAATTATTTCAACACTCATTTATACTTGATAAAGACTTAATCTACAAAAATCTTCTTTTGTTATTTTCTTTATTCTCTTATACTACAAAACAAAACTGTAAGAGTTCTTTACGAACTTCATAAAGAGTAAAAAGAAATATATAAATAAAAAGGATATAAAATATAAATAAAAAATTATAAAAACATCACTACACAGTTCCTTTAAGACTGACCAGTCGAACATTAAAAAGATTTTTGTTTCTTTACACTTACTTACATAAATATATCTAAACACTAATAAAATACAAACACTTGCTTATAATACTCTTGAAGCATCAAAATTTCTATTGTAAATAAGAAATAATAAAATTGAATACATAAATATACAAATATATATATATATATATATATATACCTAAATATATTTCAATATTTTATTTTTGACTCTAATATTTTTTTTTTTGCTTTACAAAAAGTATGGATAAATTAAATCACATGACCTGTAAACATTTATTAAGGAAATAAGCAACAAAAGAACAACAATACAATAACAAGTAGAAAAACAAAAAAAAAATCATATAACAAATAAAACAAAAAAAAAAAACAAAAAAAAATCAAAATCAAAATATAAGAATTTTTGGGTAATTTTACCCCTTAATTTCACCAAAAATTATCAAACAACAAAATACTCTATGGAATATAGCTAGAGCTTTAATAATAAAGTAAAAAGGACATGAACATTTTTTTTTTTTTTTTTTTTTTTAGTTTTTTAAAGTTCTGAATTGAATACCCAGCATTGAGCATATAATATATAGATATAATCAAAATGAATGTATAATTTTCAAGTCTAAATATAAAATGTAGTGTGTTGTATAAGTTGATTATAGGGTGCGGAATATTAAAAGAAATTTATGGTCAGAAAACAAAACAAATAAAAAGGACCTTCAACAGGATTGTTTTTTTGTTTTGTTTTTTGTTTTGTTTATTGTGCGTATATATTATGTACATAAGTATTTATCCAATGTACACCTAAAAATATTATATAATATAAATATGAAAATATGAATAGGTTAGGCTTTCTTTGTTATTTGTTATTCTTTTTTATTTTGTTTTAAGGAAAATCCGCCAGAATTACAAAAAAAAAAAAAAAAAAACAAATAAAATTATTAAATAAATTAGTTTGGAATATTCAAATTTGAATCAAGTTTATAATATTGTTGGGAATTAAATTTTGAAGTTTTTATTATTAGTTTGGGTATTTGGGTTCTAAAACAAACAAACAATAAAAATTGGGTTACTTAGTCTACTGCTACGGATAAGAATGGTGATGTTTATTTTACATTAAACTGTGGCTATACGAGACAATCACTGTCTTGAATGTTTGTATAATACAAAATGTTAAATTAGTGGCTCTGTGATGTAAATTATTGGATCTGTTACGTATTAATGGCTCTATGATGTTTTTTATGTTCTTGACAGTAACTTAGATAGAATCACTTTTTCTGATTAATTAAGTACATACAAGTTTATACTACAATATCTACAATATTTCGAGCATTTATTTTATTGTTAAAACAATACATATTATAATTTTAAAAATGATTTCATATTTATTTAAATAGGTAAATATTTACTTAATCGAAATTTTCAGATAACAAAAGAAGTTCTATTTACATTACTTACTATATTTTTATTATTTAAGTCAAATTTGTGTTGTGTCATCAAACAGGTACAATACCAATTAATAAGTTAGAGAGTCACTTACACGTACTCATATTATAATAAGTCGGGCCCTTCCTTTGTATTTAATGTATTCAGAATATGGCGACAATCATATCTATACCTATGATCGAATTATATCCATTAAAATATTCATTTATTTATTTCATTATGTACATATACATGAGACGGTAAGTCTCTACAAGAGTATACAATAAAAAAAGAATGTAAATTCATTGTACTTAAACTAACTTAATCTATGGAAGTTAACATTAGTCTTTAAGCTGTTGACGTTAATTGAAATATTTAAATGTATTATGAAATATAAATTATTTTAAATTTTGTTTTACTTTCGATCAAAATAGTTAAAATGAAAGAAGAACATTAATTTAAATTGTATTCAAAAAGAGATTGTTTTAAGAGTGTTTTCATAGGTACAAACATTTTCAATTAAAATTAAATTAATTTGACTTGGTTTAAAAATATTATATAAACAAATATGATGATACTGACACAATTTAAAGTCCTAATTTGAACCTAATTTTTTCATTTAAATAATTTATTCCCACGCCAATTAATTTTCTCTTTATTCATTATAATTAGCTTAATAAATCTTTTATAAAAAAGATTTGGGCAAGCATTTAGCTAACTAAATTTGTAATTTTGTAATAAAAATATTTAGTTTCACAATTTTATAATTTTGTAAATAATCATATTTTTGTGACAAGAATATCTAAAACCGTTTAAATTTATTTCAAATTATGCCGTGCACGTAAGCATGGGGGACATAATCCTACTTTTATTTAAATAGAAATATACACGTAGGCCAATAGTGTAAGTAATTACTGTTAATTAATTATTTTTTTAATGTATTTAATTTAAATTATTTATTTAATTAATTAGAGTTACTAAAAGAATATTATTCAATTGATATTTAATATTTTATAATTTGTTTTTGTTAAGTAAATTATTAAAATACTTGGTGAGAATATTTATAGCTTAATTTTTATGCAAATTTTTAAAAATAAATTATTTACACTGTATTACAATGTTTTACAAAGTTTAATTAGATTTATAATAATTGTGTAACAACCGAATTCAATCCAGATATTAATTCAACGTTAAAGAAACATATCTGGATGCTGATGATGATTGAACAAATTAAATAAATCCAGATATTAATTGAACATAACTAGAATTTTGATTTTTATTATTATGTATAATAATATTTCACCTAGAGCTTACAGCATAATTCAAGACATTTTTAAAATATCTACTACACAATCTATAATTTCTCATCTGTTCAATATTGTTTTTGGATTTACGATATTTTTGAATTTACGATATATAAATATTGTCTTATATGAACTAATTAGTACATAGGTTCACTGAGTGAGTTGATATATCTATCAGCAGCTTACACATTATCCAATTAACCCTATTTTTTTTTCTATTCTAGTTATTCTATTCTGCAGATAGGTACTGAAATATTTAATAAAATATCCTATCAAATAAACGGTACAACTCTAATTTTAATATTTAAATTTATTTTTTGTTATTTAATAAGGAGGTATGATTATAAATACTTGTCTACAATAAAAAAACCCAAAAGAAAATATTTTTTTATTTGTTTTATTTCCTTTTTTTTATATTATTTCATTTTTTCTTTTTTTTGCGCTGTTCTTGTTTGTTTATTATTTTGATTTGTGTTATTATTTTATTTATGGTTATTTTAGGGTATTAGATTGTGTAAAGTATAACATTAAAATTTTAAAGTTATACACCATGATATATATATATATATATATATATATACAGCAATTATACAATATTCCAATTTATATTTCATATCTTTATAATCCTCTCTTTATCCCTATTTTGTACCAACACTGTGTAAATTTTCATAAAAGAGTACCTTTAAATTTGCAAAAAATATTCAGAGTACCTACTTACGTTTTTGTAATTATTTTCTATGTAAATATTTTTACATAGTCAAAATTGAGATATTTCAATATAATTTTAAGTAAATATTTTATACTTTAGATATTATAAAATAAACATTTTTAAGAAATATTTTCTGGATTTGTATATACTACCTAAATAATTGTGTTTATTCATTTCTAGTCAATTTTATAGAACTGAACATAATATATAACTACTTAAAGATATAAAATATATATCGTAAATATTTAGTTATTGCTAAGTTTGGCATAAAAACCCAAATTTATAAAATTGTATTTGAAAAAATTTTACTTTAAGAAAAAAAAAGGAAAAAAAAACAACAACATAGAAACGAATTATTATTTTGTATATACATATATAGTGTTATATATTATATACAATTATATATTATTATTATAAAATAATATAAATAAACAAAAGAAAAATATATTATTTTTTTTTTTTTTTTTGTAAACTTTACAAGTTAACAATGAAGATGAAGCTAATTTAAAATACAAAAAAAAAAAACAAAAAAAAAAAAATTCAACAGCATAATAATATAAATCCTGTATTAAGGATAATGAACTTTCTTCTAAAGAGGATACAATAGTAAAAATGTGTATATAAAATGTAAATATAAAGCATTTACAGCAAGCTTATATCATAATATAGTCGAAAAGGATTTTTAAAGGATACAAGTTTTTGTTGTTGTATATATTTTTTTTTTTTTTATTATTATTTTTTGTTTTCTATTCTATTCAAGTATATCTTGTTTAAGAGTTTATTGTGTCAAAAAATTGTTGAATGGCTTGAAATAGGCTTTAATTATATACGTTAACAACTATAAATAAAAATTTAAAAAGTACTTTTGTGAAGGACCTTCTGATATTTTTATGTTTTTCTTTTTTTTTTTTTTTTTTTGTATTCATTATTATTTTTGTTTTGTAAGATAAACTTTTTTAAAATATGTTTTTTGGGAAATTGAAAGCACATTCTGGTGGGAGTTAAATATATATACGTGTATATATACACTTTGTTTTGAACAAATTTTATTAAATTTTTATTTTCTTTTTTTTTAAGGGTATGTATTTAGAAGAAAATATGTTTTTATATAAATTAAATTTTTGAAAATTTTTATACCTTAAAGGTAATCAAATTATTAAATTAAATTAAATAAAAAACAAATTGAGGAAAGCTAGCTACCTAAAGCGACATAAAAATTAAAATAATATTGAATAAATGGAAATGAAATAAATTTATTAATTAAATTTAAATTTTTAGTATTTTGAATACATTGATAACTATATAAATATATAGATATAATATATATATAGAATGTTTAATTATATAGGTATATATTATTAATCTTGTAAATTTGAAAAAGTACGGTATAAAATATCTAAACCATTTGACAATCGATTTTCATTATTATTCTTTTAAATGATAAAGATAGATATTTATGGAAAGAGACGTAGCGAAAGTAAATATTGTTTTTGAAATGTTTTAATTTGCATATGCACATACATTTTAATATGGAAAATTTTAATTTATCAAATTGTTGAAACTGACCAAAGTATAAAGTTTATTTTTTTCCTCGCCAGAATTTAATTTTTTTTTTCGTAATAAATTATAACATATGCGGTGGTTGTCTAAGATAAATCACAATTTAATAACAGATTATATTATAGTGCCAAGAATAAATTGAAATAATGAAAAACAAATCATCCACAAAATTCAAATTGAGTACGATTTTTTGTCAACTCTTCCTGGGATTTGGATAAGGGGGGCGAGTTATTGAAATACGAACCTATTAATAGAATGTTAATAGTTAGTAATAAATATAAGAATAGTTTAAATTTTTCAATATCTAAAGATACTTTAAGACGAAAATTATATGAAATTAATTGAATATTTTGTTAACTTGACCCTTTTAATTTATATTAAAAATAAAAATAATATTACTATTTTTGTATTTTGAATTTTATTATTTTTGAATGTATATTAAGTAAATTTAATTGTATTTTGATTAATATATGAAATGTAATACTCAATTGTAAACTGTTTTAATTAAATATTATAAATAAATAAATATATTTTTTAATATAAATACATTATAAAATAAAATACAAATATGTAATATTATAATAATAATAATAATAATAATAATAATAATAATAATAATAATAATAATAATAAAAGAGAGTTATTGAAAATTAAAAATAATAATAGTTTTAAAAAAATATCAATTGTTTTGATAGATTTTCTACGAATACTGAAAAGCCATACATTAATTTATTTTGTTTTTTTCTTAGTTTTTGTTTTTATGATTTTATAACAGAAATTATAAAATTAAACTCTGTAAGAGTTTGTTGATTTTAATATTAATACATTTTTATAATCAATTATTTGACATTTATTTTTGCTCGTTATTGGCTCTGTTGACTCACCATAATTTAAGAGCATACCTGTTTAACTTGGTTTCCTGTTTAGATGAGATCATATTTTTAGAAGACACACTAAGATAATAAATTGTCCTTTCTGTTCGATCTGTTAGACCTCAGGTTGTTTCATAATTGTAAATATTATACAGTTCTGATTATACGCTTCAATAGACTATTTTCATTGTTTCCAGTCAATATTTAAAACATGTCAGTAATTGTTCTACTGCTTTTACATCTCGAAAAAATAGAAAAAGGCTGAAATCTGAAATATCTGATAAATTACTGGGATTGTTAGGGAACAAAAAATTATAGACATTAAAATAATGTTAGGTTTGAGAAATATAATAAGAAGTTGAACTGCAAAGATATTAAAAACAAAATTTAAAACTATAAAGATAAAATAATTATTACATCTTAAATGAAAATATAAGTGAATTGAAAGCTTGGTGAAAAATTTTATTTTATAAGAACCTTTTCAATATCTGGTATTTTGATACATATTTTTTTTGATCCTATCGTTGTAGGTAATCAATTAAGATAATTTTATTTTACTAATGTACATACTCAATCAAATGTTGAATATGTTTTTCACCAACCATATTTTCTTAGACAAATTCTATTAAAATAATATCACGAAGTTGATATTTTTCTATACTGTTAAACACAAATGTTCCCTTTTTAAATTAACATGGAGAAAAAAATGCCACTATACTACTAACATTATAGTGTGCCTATATTTTGAATACCCTTCTCCTATTTGGATGCCATCTGATATTAAGCATGTTAAAAGAAATTTTATTAAACATGTTAAAAGAACTGAGAAGTCCATATCACCTTGGTTATATTGACTTAAATGTCGACTTATATATTTTCTAACACTCTAGTGTTATACAGGCGTAATATAGCGTCATTAATGATCTACCAGCCAAGATAAGCTGTACTTCTATTTCAAATTTACATAATTTTTGTATGCACCAATATGTACGTGTTTTTATACGTTTTCTATCTTGACTACCATAAAATTTACTACGGTTTTTCAGAGCCTATAGTTAACTCGCAGAGGTTATTTAATGGTTGTTATTAAATAACTAATTTCCAATATAATATACATATTTTTAGAAGATATGTTGCCATTTTGTTTCTCTTATTAGTTAATAAATTTAATATCATGATTGATGTCACTTTATACATATTATACTTTTTTTTACATTTTTCATTATTGCTTAGTTTTAATTTGAAATCGGTAAAGGATATTGCCGATAGATTATATATGAAATAAATAAATACATAACAAAAATTTACTATCACGCCTCTTAAAGAGGCTTACAAAGACACATATTCAGCTAGATTAATGTGTTATTGCAGAAGTGATACGTCTAAGAGAATATGGGTATATGTAAGAACTGCAAGACGATATTTTTATCAAAGCACCAGTTTTTTTTAAGTCTTTTATAGTTTTTTCGAAAATTCAAATTATATAATTCAACCAATCTCACATTTGAAAATCAATTTTAATTATTTATTTTATATTTTTAAAATTAACTTAAAATATTCCATTATTATTATTCTTTAACAGATATTACCTATACCAATTATAATCATTTAAATATTATTATTAATGTAATTCTATAGAATTAAAACCAGATATTTTTGAATGACATAATCTAATTTAATTGATACCTATGTAATAAACTTCTTACAAAATCAATATTATTAATCATAATTGATTGACATTTCGTAAAAATATTAAAATAAATTTTATTCTTAAAAAAAAAAAAACAAAAAAAAAAAAAAGATAATAAATTTTATACATATTTTTTATATTTTATGGAAAAATTGTAAATTATTATACATAAGTGTGTGTTGTAATGGGTGTAGACAACGAATAATAATAATAATATAATATTGATTAATTTATTAAGGTGATTTATTGAGATTTGTTTTTTTTTTTTCGATGAAAAAAATTTGTATACGTACGATTAATAATCACTAATTTTTTGTTTTGACATCAATTTCTAACGACATGTTACCATAAATAATTAGTTGAATAAAAACAAAAAGGAAAATTATCTTCTCAGGTGTCAAAATGTTCATTTTAATGACAACATTTTTCTTGTCCACACCATATTATTTCAAATTTTAATTTACTTCATTTTGTTTTTATCAAAAAATTTTGTTTTTTTTTTTTTTTGTAACAAATAGGATGGTATTATAGGTTAAAAATAATTTTTTTATTTATTTTTTATAAATTTTATAGATTTAAATTTAATATAAAATATTTAAATTTATGTAATAGAAAACTATTGTCAAGAAAAATATTTATTGAATAAATGTGATTGTTATTAATTTATTGTTAACTTTTTTTCTACAATTTACAATAATTTATATTCACTTGTGGGAACAAATCAAATAATTGAAGTTTATACTTAGTTAGTATAAGTTGTTTTTTTCTTTATTTATCTGTGTTCACTTAGAATTTTATTAATTCAAAAATAGTTACAAATTAATTAAATATAATAAATAAATTGAATAACAATTTTAAAGTTGTAATTTTGACACACATTGTACATAAGAGTTTGATGACCGTAGCCGAAGCTATCTGGTCTTGTAATTTATTAATAATATAAAAATTCAATTGTTTAACAATAGTTTTTTTTGTTAATATAAAATAAATACAATCAGATAGAAATTCATTAAAAATTTTACATTAATTCAAATATATTTAAAAATATTTAAAAATTGCACATTTAAACATTAAGAAGTTCGACGATTTTTTTTTTGTATTGACAAAAATTATCAACTGACTTAATATTACCAGGTAGATCATTAAAAATTGTTAAACAGTTGTAGAGACAGTTTGTCTTTTAAGGTGATTGATTATATTATACTTAGTTATATAATTAGGTATTATACTTTATTTGTTTATTTATTTATACTATATACTATTTATACTATTCAAACAATTTACAATTTAGCTATATTGCATTTCATAATAATAGTTTAAATTCAATTAAATTTACTTAGTATACAAGCAAAATGTTTATTATAATTAAGCTGTACAGCAAAAATGGTTTGATTAAATTAACCAAAAATAATATTTTTTATTACATAGTAGGTAGAATTAATTATTTTGTTTTATTTTTTGATGGTCACTGCTGCTTGCTTGCTAAGGATTACAAGATTTATTTTTATCAATTTATTAGCCTTTTGAGGACCTCTAGCTGATATGTTTCACTAATTTTAATGAATAATTTTGATTCATTTCCCCTATTACGCCATCATCAGAAGACGAACTGATTCGTTTGAAATCGTTATCACTAAAAATTAGTAAAAAAATACATACAGTTTTTAATCTTTATTATTAAAAATGTGGCATCTAGAGCCTACTGCATATTCTATCAAATATATAATTATTTGTATACAGACACGTCGGTTTTTATATTTAATGGTTAAACAGCAATATAAGATGGCCATGTTGTTTTTTTTATTTAAAGATTTTTATTACCAGTCTTATTATTCCTAATAATGACCATAAATGGATTATTTAAAAAAAATGATTTTACGAAGTAAAACATGAAAAAAAATCAAATTATGTTTACTTTTGTTTTACAGTAATCAAAATAATTTATCATATCTACATTATTAAACCAGGACATTTTAAAATAAAACTGTAAACAATTATTTGAAATAATTGAAAATTTTCAATTTTATAGTAGACCTCAGAGTTCCTGAAAAATACTAATTATATATAATTATAAAACTAGACAAATAGTATCTTACTTTCCAAATTTTTAAAATATTCATCACTTAATATTGATAATCAACAAAATAATAATGAAAATATCATTTTAATAAAGGAAAATGAAAATAATGATTTCCATTTTGAATTTTCACTCAAGTGGAGTTTTATTTATTTTTGTTTTTGTTGAATTATTGCAGATTTAATGCTCCAAAAATTTAGCTAGTTATAATATTTCGGTATTACCTTTTTTATTATAACGATGATCATAAACAAAAAAAAAAAAAATGGAATAAACAATAAAAAAAATAACGATTTGAGACAGGAAGAAATCCATAGCGAATTCAAAAACAAATTTTCTTTTTGCTTAATAAGAAAATAGTTTTGAATTATTTTAAATTGAAAAATAAGAGAGGCAAAAACTTGAAATTGATTTGGCTATGTAATTTAATATTATTAATATAATATTTTACTTTGATTGGTCTACTAAAGAAGGTTCAAAATAAATTTTGATTGAAAATTGTTACTATCAAGTACTGGAATATTCTAAACAATCGATTTTTTTTTTTCAATTTGCTGTTTGTATTTATTTTTTTCTTCTAAATTTTTTTTTTTTTGTTTTCAGATAGAAAAAAATCATCAAAATGGTCTTCATTTATCGTTCTATTTTCCGGGGGGAGGAACGAAGTGAAGGACTGTATCGACTTTAACGCACTAAAAACTACTATCCTTTTGTTTATATTAAAACTAGTCTTTTAGACCCACCATTAATACAATTTTGGCTCTATTACCTCAGATATCTTTGATCAATCAATATTTAATTAGGAATTATTGAGAGATAAAAGATTTTTTTCTAACACAGTTCGAACGGTAAATTGTAAATTTGAGACAAAAAATTAAATATTAAAAATTAAAAGTAGATTTAAAGAAAAGCAATAGAATTTTTAACTATTTTAAAATAGAAAATAATATCGATAATTTATGTATAAAATTTATAATGATAGTGGACTTGATGTAAGATTATATAGTTGGTATACTCCATAATAAAAAAATTGCAAATGAACAATGATATATATTATATACAATAGCTTCCAAATTTATAGGGTTCCCAAATATTTTGATATTTATCATAGAAAACAATTTACTCATATCATTTGAATAACACAAGATAAATTATGAATGTATTAACACTATATAAATGGTTTTTTTTCAATTGATCGAAACAAACCTGCGGAAAATTGAAAAGGTTTTTCCCCTGCCACCAGAACAGATCACAATGGTTTTTACTATAAAATTTGATAGTTGTACGACCCTACCCATTATTATTTCGGATAATGCAAAAATTTTTAATTTTGATAAAATTTTTTAATATATTTACCGACTGTTTCAATGCAAGTCACCAAGCTTTGACTATTATTATTATATTTTGATTTTGTATTTTGAATTTTCTAATTATTGTAAATTTTGTAGTTGAATTTATGAATTATTTTGGTAAATTATTGTTTATAAATTTTTTAATATTGTGTAATAATCATATTAAACTAATTTTATTTTATGTAATTTGAAAATAAATAGATTTAAGGCTTTAAAATTACTAATTTAATTACTAATAAATTAATTGAAAAAAAAAACAAAAAATAGAATTAGCAACATTTTATAGAAAAAAAAAATTACATTATAAATTAAAAACACAAATTTTATTCATATAAGAAATAATAAAGTCTATAATTATTGTTCAGTTTAACATAATTACGACAATTTTTAATTCGCTTTAATCGTCTGTTTGTATTGGAATTGAGTTAATAATAATATCTTACAATCTTCAGCAGTAATTAAATTCCACGTTTGTTGAATATTTTCACTTAAACTATCAATTATGGACTGTGGATTATTATGCAGAGTTCTTATGCACAGATTTAATTGGATTTAAGCCCGGCTTGCTTGATGACCACTCTAAAACGGTGATATTTTTATTCTGAAGATAATATTTGTATGGCATAAAGCACAATTCTGCTTAAATGTAAATTGTTCTATACTTCGTTATTGGTCAATAAATGGCTGTTAGTGTCGGTCCAAAATGTCAATATATTTATTTTATTAATTTTTTTATTTATTATTCATCATTTATTATTCATCATTAATTTAATGTCATATTTACAATATTTACAATAATTCATTAAGCAATTCAAATACAATGAATATTAAAGTATTAATATTTTTAATTTATGAATCAGTAATAATGCAGAAACCGGTTATAACTATTGATTAATAATACATAATACTATTAAATATACTATTTTATAGTATTATTAATCAATGTTATAACTTAGACATTTTTAATGCATCAACAGAATTTCATCATAGAAAAGTAGAAGCTTTTCACAACAAATTTGTCTCTTATTTTACGGTTAGGTGCCTAAATGATTACCTATGTAGTTAAATAATATATTCTTCTCTGTCAGATTTCAAAAGATGTTGTACTTAGATATTTGTTTGTTTAAATACAATTGTATTATTTCAGAGTACTTTAATCTTGAACTTCCTGCGTTACTAAAAATTGGTTTTCCACGTCTTTATAGTCTATAGTCAAGGTATACCTATACTCACCAATTAAATTAATAAATAAATAGAAACTTCTCTACTACTATTTTGTAATATTTCTTTGTAATAAAACTGACATTTATTCGTATTGTTGCCTTGGTCGTATCCAAAGGCTTGTAATTAGTCCTACATATTTACTAACATTCAGTAATAACTTATTAATAATTATTAAGTTAATTTGTATGAAGTAAATAAACTCAGTAAATGGATACTAAAATTATATTATTATATACTTTATTATATACTATGTTATATATTATATTATATAAAATTGCAAAAATAAAATTTTATCATTATAATGTGGCAAAAACTTTTATTCAAATAATTAAAATAATAATTAGAAACCAGAAATTAATGGTAAATTTTAATACTTTAATTAAAATACTCATTAAAATATCTATAAACACTTGTCATTACCTTGAAGGAAGATTTCCCATTTATTTATTTCAAAATAATTTGTTATATTATTTATTTTTTGTGGTTAAATCAGAACACCCTTAAATTTTCGTTTTATACTCTCTCTCTCTGTGTCCATTTATATATACAAAAATTTAAACAACACGTTTTATTTTCTCGGAAAAATTAAATTCATATAATAAAAAACATTGTAAAATTTCCTTTTTTTCCTCATTTATTTGTTTTTGTTTTTTTTTTTTAATGTTGATTTAGGTTATGTTTTCAGTACAATAATAAACTAACAAAAAAAGGAAAACAACAAATTAAATAAAATATAATCCTTACAATTTGGGAATAAAAGTAGATAGCCTAACCAACAAGAAACAACATAAACAAAAAAAAAAAAAAAAAACAAAAAAAAAAAACAAAAATTATATAAAAAGAATATATTTACCATCGAAGCATAAAAGTCTTGGGAATTGTTTTTGCCTAAAAATACACACAAAAATAAAAACTAACAAGCAAAAAAAAAAATTAAGAAAAATATTAAACTTTTCCGGACATTTCAGATCCATTTTCCATATTGTTTTTTTTTTTTTTTTTTTTTTTTGTTTTCAAATCCAACAACCTCTTTTGAAAATAAGACAAAAATAAATATTACAAAAATTACAAGGCCATTTTATAGGTCAGCATTTATAGATGAAAAATTGAAAGGATTTGAAAAATTATCAGAGAAAAGAAATATTCACGTATTGACCAACACCAAAAAATAAAGAAAAAAAAAAAACGAAATATGCAGTAAAAAAAAAACCAAAACAAAACAATAACAAAACAAAATTTTAAACTGAAATTAAATGTTTACATAAATACGTTTAGGTCTATAACATGCTTTAATATTTAGATATTTGAAATTCTCTTCATTATGAATTGCAAATTTCTGTTCTGAATGTTGTTATTCTGAATGTTAAAGATTTAAAGGGGACAAAGAGTGATAGTAATACCATTAGTTGGAAAATATCCTGGGTAAAGAATACAGTACAGTTTTGCAACATTTTTAGTATGCATATTTTGATTTCGTAGTAAATGAAATGAAATTCGGGTCAAAGTAAATTATTATTTTTATTAAAAGTTTAATATAATATAAAAAACATTTAATATATAAAATAATTAAAACGATGATAATAATAATAATAATAATAATAATAATAATAATAATAATAATAATAATAATAAAAATAATAAAAATAATAATAATAATAAAGTAATAATAATAATAATAATAATAAAAAAAATAATAATAATAATAATAATAATGATAACAATAATAATAATAATAATAATAATAATTATAATAACAGTTAAATTGTTGTTAATATCTATCTCTCTCTAATGCCTATTCACTACTGAATGTTAGCGATCATAATATATCTTAAATGTTATATCCTGGCTCAAATTATTTTATATTAATTGCGGTTCAATGCGATATGCATTAAACTACCGATACCTGATATAAATACCGAGTTGCTGATGATATGCAACCATTACATTTTGTATTCGCCCAATTGGTTTCTTTTGCCTTCGATTTTAACTTGCACAATGAGTTATCAGATGCAGAAAATATTTAATTTGCACTTAAAGAACAATTTAAATCGGTTTAGGCATTATAAACTATGTTCATGCTATCGATGCTAAGTCATATTCACGACACAAAATTTAAGTGTCTTTTACGATTAACATTGTATTCTAAAATCGATGATTTTCATTTTACCCGAATTTAATATTTTCTTTCAAATAAAGTATTATAAATCTTTTAAATGTACTAAAAAAGAGCAAGTAGATATGAGTGATTGTTTAAATCGGTACAAATATATTTATTTTTAATTAGTAAAAAAAATATATTTATTTTTAATTAGTATAATGTACTATTTAGTACTGTATTGATTTTCTGATGTACTGAATCCCTAACAATGATGCCAAAAAATCCCGATTCTCTTGACGAATATTCTACCTTTCAAAACCAATGTAAGATTTTTACAAAATGATAGTGGAGCTTCACTTTGGTACTTGCAATAACAACCATGGAGTCTAGAAAATACTTTCCTAGATCGGTTTCACATTTTTGAACAATACATCTATTCCATACCTAAGTCCAAATATATTTTTATCAAAGTTATATAATTCTACCTTTGATAGTAGTTAAATACAGTTTAACGTCTAATACAATTTTTTTATTTTTTGGCAGCTTTAATTAAAATTCTATATAAAACCAGTACCTACCTACTTTGATTATTTCTATTTAAAACATTTCGATATGCAGCACATTTTTATTTATTATAGGCTTTTTAGAGTAAATATACATTTTTTACTTTCAATTAAATTTAATTTTCTACATATTCAAGTTTAATTAATCAAAAAATTACTGAAATATGTAAAACATCACTCTGTTATTTCATTACGTTCCAATAGATTTCATTCTACTATATAATATTATTTCAATGTATTGCATACATAATCCATTATTGTTAAAGATAGAAAACATTTAAAAGTAAAAATGTACAGCTATAAAACAAACAAAAAATTACAAAAAAAATTAAAAGCATAGCTCAACACAGTACATAGATACTGTACTGATATACAAAAATAAAGATAAAATTAAATAGAAAAATAATGCAATTTAATGCACAATAAACCCGTTAGATGTAGTTGAAATTATATCAATAATGAAACAGTTTTATTTTATTTTTATTTTTTATTTTATATTGTTACTTGTATTGAATGTTATATTTAGCGAATTATTTTTGAAAATGGACGACATTGTTTACAGAAGAACTCATTTAAAATATAGTGTTATAGTGTTGTCAGAGTATTTATGTTATCATTGTTGTTTTTTATGATTGTACTATACCTTCTTCTGGTACATAAGTATAAAATAATGTGATACACAATAATCAAAATAACACAATAATATAGTAAAAGTAGAAAGAAAAAAATAATATTAACGGTAAACGATTGAAAAGAAATACCTTGGTAAGTTTTGTAAGTAAAATGTGATATCGTGACGATGATAGATATTGAAAATGTTCACACTTTTTTTTTTTTGTTTAATTTTTCATTCTATTATTTTTTTTTTGTTTTTATTTTATTTTATTTTTCCTCCTGTTAGAGATTTCTTTTGTATAAATCGATTGAACGTTATTTTTTAAAGTTTTGATATTTTCTATTGCAAATTCATTATTTGAAATGTTTGTTCATGTATTATAACAGTAATTGATATTCTTTTGATGTAACAGTTTATAGTTTTTACGTCCTTCTAAGTTAATTTAAAATTCTATCAATGATATTTTTTAGTATAGAGAATGAAATTTTATGTTCGTATATTTTTCATTATACTTGTACATTAATTTTCTATGCAATTTTCAATAATAAACATGACCACATCAGAGTTAAGAAGAAGTATGGCAAAATGTTGAAATAAACGTAGCTATTTAGTGAATATTGATCTTTAATGTACATTATATAATGATATTAGCTAATATTTTTGATAATTTTCAAGACTTTCAATAATATTACAAAAATATAATAAAGTAATGTTAATAAATGTGTAAATTAAATTGTATAGATCATCTAGTGTATTTCCCTGTTATTGTGTATGTGTTTTAGATTATAAAGTGTGTTTGCTATTATAGTAGGATAACTATTCAATATCCGCCCTATGTTCAGCTGATGGGGTTGTAGAACAGTGATATTTATGATGTGTATCACTGTTCTACAACCCACTGTTCTACAACCCCACTAACCCTACACACTCTGTAAGAGCTTATATGCTCACTTGAGAGGAACTAATAAAATAAATAAATAAATAAATGAGCTAATTAATCAAAATATTTCTCGCTATAACGGTGAACTTCACCTACATTGTTAGGGCTTGAAAATCATTATTAACTGTATTCGGTACAATTCGGTTCTAACCTATTCGGTTCTAACAATTTCAATTTTTCATTCATTACAACACCAAGATATATATCTTTTCAATTTCACTCGTACTAACCAGTAGTTTTGGATAATAGTATTAACTATAATTCTAACATTGAATATAATTTAATCTATTACCTTTATTCTATATAATCCTGCTTTTTAATAACTACAGGAATATTCTAGTATTAAAATTAAATTAAAAACAGACTTCCAAATTGAATTTAAGAACTGTTTTTAAATAAAATTAAGTCAATTGTCCATTGCATTGCAGTCATTATTATTATTAAGCTGGATTCTTTCAATTACTTAAAACACTTAATTAACTTTAATATTTCCTTTTAATTTACAATAATTATAAACTTTTTCACATCAACATATGCATTAACTCACACAATCTTCTTCCCTTTTTTTATAATCACAACAATTAAATAATAAAAAATAACATACGAACTAACAACATATTACAAGTAGTGTCCACTCTACAAATTAATGAAAAAAAAGTAGATATAATTTTTTTTATCTGATTTCTTGTAAATTCCAACCTCATTTTCAAATCACTTTTTGATTAAGCATAGAGAAAAAATAAAAAATAAAAAAAAAATAAAATTTTATTGTCCTTTACAAAGTTTTTCTTTTTGTTTTTTGTCATTAAATTTATTTCAAATATCTGCATAGGTGTTAATTCATTTGTTTGCAAAACTTTTCTTCACTAAATACCGTATGTAAAAAAAAGGATCTAAATAAAATATATATATGTGTATATATATATATATATAATGTGTATATATATATATATAACATGTATATCCATATATATATATTTTATATGGGTATTGTGTATTAGGATATTATATATCTCTATGTATAATATATATATATATATATATATATATATAATATATAAACACATATATTTTTTTGAATTTCATAAAACAAACAAAAACAAACAAAAATATATTATAAAGAAGATACCAATAGAAGGACAACAAGTAGACAAAAAGTAATTTAAAATAAATATAATAAACATTAGAATAGAAAGGACATTATCATGACTTTGGAAATGTGCGATTTCAGGTAAAAAAAAAAAATATAAAAATATCATGTATGTAACACATTTGTTAGTGACATTAATTTACATAATATATCTATATATATTATTGTTTAAATCCACATATATATATATATATATATATTTATATACATATATTGTATTTTATTTACTAAATGCATTAGAGATAAAAATCCACTTCAATTTAAAAGTAAGTTTTCATTTTATTTCCATTTCTATGTATACATATATATACATACATCAAATGCATATTAAATAAAAGGATATAGAAAATGACAGACAATTCAAGGAAATTTATGTTGAAAGGAACTGTCTGAAAGTTTCTGAGTTTTTTATTCTAAATTATTTTTTTTTATTTATAATTTTTATTATCATAGAATTTAGTATGTGCAATTCTTCGGAAACATTAAAGGATATTAAATGACACTAAAAAGTTTTTAAACATTGTGTTTTAATGAATGAGTGAATATAATTTTTTTTTTTTCAATTATTTTGATTTCTTCTACTTACTGCAATGTATATCATTTCGTCATTATTTAAAGTCGATTAAAATCCCCTTTTGTTGTAAATAAACAAAAAAAATATTATAAGACTAATTGAAACTTAACTTAATGTATTTTTCAACTAATTAGAAAACTTTAAGAAATTAAAATAAATAATAATAATTTTTAAAGTGTTGTTATTCTATATATTACATTAATTTGAATACAAAATAGCAAACTTTAACAATCTTCTATACCCTCTATAACTAAAATATTAAATAAATCAACAATAATTCCATGAAATATTTTATAATTGGGTTTTCCCTTATTTTAGAAAATAAATTTTACTCTTCTACTAACGACTTTCTTTAAATAATATTTTACTCAGATAGATTATAATTTAGTTTATAACATTATATTTTTAAAGATTTAATTTAAAAATATATATATGTGTATTATCTAGGTACACATGCAAATATACACCCATATTCTCTTAGACCAATAGTTGACGAGAAGAAAAAATTCATCTCGTCTCGTCTCGCTGAATATGCATTTCTGTTAGATACTGTAAGCGGCGCGATAGAACATTTTATTTGTTGGTAGTACTGATCATTTTTTACTGTCAACCAAAATTATTGGTATATAAACAAAACATGGTTTATAAAAATTTTGGAAAGTATTAGTGGGGTTTAGTTTTAAAATATTTTTTAAATGAAATATAAATATATTGTTTTAAATATTTTTTAGTTTAGTACATAAACAGTAGTAAAACAGTAATAGTAAAGATGGTTTTTTTTTTTCAAAACAAAAACACAATTTTAATAATAATGCAAAAAAAAAAATGAAAAATAGTTTATTAATCTTTATTTAACTATTTTATCTATTCAATTATTTGATTTTTACCATCATTCAATTTTTTGATAAAAAACCACAAAATATTTTGACGAGAGACTCTATCGCTTACAATTTTTGACATTTGAGATAAAAAATTGCTATCTCGTCTCGTCAAAGGTCTAACAGAATACAAAACTATCTCGTCAGTCGTCAGAGATATTCTCATGCGATCTCGCGAGATGGGCCTAACCGAATATGAGTTATAATTTTCTTTAAAATCTTAAATTAAAAAAAAAAAATTAAATCCTTCAACCAGTAATCCAGTGACACAGTATTTCTCATTCAGACTAATCGATTATGTTAATTAGTTTTTAAATTTAATTAATTGATATTTAAAAATGTTTTAATATCAGCAATAATATTTCAATCTGAAAATTAAACAAAAAACAAAACTTCTTTTAAGTTTGTTCAACTACAAGAAATTGGAAAATTTCTTTTCAAAAATTTTTATCCTGAAAAAAACAAAAAGATGTTTGTAATAAAATTTTCTTTATGAAAAATAAAAGTTTCAGTTGATGTCTTGTTCTGTAAAAAAAAAAAAAAAAAAAAAACAAAAGTCTATTAAAAATTATTTTTATTTATATACAGGATGCTTCTATACTAGATGGTATTATTTTATATCATAGATGGGATCAAGTAGAAGATATATACTGAAAAACTGTTTTTAAATATTATTCTAATAATTTGGGGCACCCAATAGTTATTTTCAAAATATAATTGATTCAGCCAATTTTTTAAATATAGATCGAAATTATAGAGAAATGATGGGACCTAGAGACAAGTATCAACTTTTCAAATTTTTATTATTGAACTTTGTTAATTAAATAATAAATAATTTAGACAAATGTATATTGAAGTGAGAAATCTAGTCTTGTGCTATCTAATTTGGGAGTAAAATGGTTTGTTAATGTCCCCATTTTTTTTTTCTAAAATAAAATTAAGTTAACCGTTTAAACCTTTTAGACCCGACTTTCGAATTGCAAAGTTATGACCAAATGTGTTTGGAAAAATATATTATGTGTATAAGTATATGTACTCTAAAATCCATTTATTTGGGCAAAATGTGTCTATAAACTGTCTATTGGGCTCCACCAGGGTAGGAAGGATAAATATTGCACCACCCGAGTTCTAATAATAATAATAATAATGTCCCAACGACCAATTACCCTTCCCATATGCGCACGTGGGGAGTCTCCATTCTCATTATTATTATTACTTAGCATATGACTAAGAGTGTCGTATACAATAAATCTCTTCTTATTAAAAGTATAGAAAGATTTTAATAAATTAAAGTATTCAGTACGTAATACTGGGACAAGCATACACTCAATGAACTTTCATTAATTAAACTTTAATATTTATTATTATATTTTAATGTCATTCAAAAAAGAATACAAGCACGTGATAATCCTTAATGAAGAATGTGTTAGTAAGGAGAGAATTGGGTCAGGAAATGCTTAAAACAAGCATGTAAAACAAAACAAAAGAATGGGGAATTAGTAAACACGATTAAGGAAATTAGTAATTAGTAATAAATTGACGGAATAATAAAAACAGAAATAAAAATAAAATCCATAAAAGGAAAAAACGGTTAAAAATCTAGTAACTTTGATTTGCCTTCCAACATGTCAAGGAAAATCAAAGAACAAAAATCAATAAGCAATATGCTCACCAGTCAAAAGTTGAAGCAATTTAAAATCTTCAATTAATTAAAAAATTATATCATAGATTTAGACTATCTTCCAACATGTCAAGATAGGCTAAATCAAAATTTTGTAATTTTAAATTATGCCGAAGAAGCATTAGTCAATTTATTTAAGTATAAACTAAAGAAATTAAAAAAAAAGCAAGAAAAAGAAAGAAAAAAAAATAATAAAAATATATATCCATACATATATAAAAATACAACACATGTAAAACGCAATTAGTCAAAGACACAAAAATAAAAATAATAATAATAACAATTAACATAATATATATACACTTATGTATACATGTTAAAAGTATGAAATACTACTGATTCAACGTGAACAACTACGTATACTACATGTATTACATGTCCTTCAAAAACTTATGACCTGTTTGAATAAAACAGATTCTTTTAGTTTGGACTTACTAATGTGAAAATCGAAGAAATTAGAGTTATTGTTTACGTTACGCAACAATCTTGTAATTGGCATATAAAGTCATATAATATGTCATTTGTTAATATATATGACAGATGATAGATTATAATTCATATAGAACCAATTCATAGACATTTTTTTTTGTTTTAGGAATGTTTAATGGTACACACGTTGTACCAGCCAGGTCTAACGTGTTAATGTTGATGTAAAAAATATACTCAAATATTAAACTTTTTAAGCTTATAACACACTAATAAAACCTATAAAATATCAGCTAGTTCCAAATGTTTTTAAAAGCTTGGTCAATTAAATTTTATCCAACTCTATCGATCCGCCTCATACATCAAAAATTGTAAACATTCCTAAATCTAAAAATTTCATATAAATTGGTGTTGAATATTTGAATCTAAACTAAATCGTGTATAAGTTGGTTCTTCATAATAAACATATTCAATTGCATTTTTGGGTGCAAAAATATTAACTACAAAATGTCAGTGTTAAATAGTTTTTATTTAATTTATTTTAAATTATTGAGAAAATTTTTGTATAATGATCAAGTCTATTTTTACAAATTAAATATACTATTTCTAATCTAAATGGAAGACAATTAGAATGCAGAATCAATACACTTTATATTGAGTCATTTAATTAATGAATTAACAAATTCAATCTTAGCCGATTATGTACATTTTATTTTAATTGTTTTTCTTTAATTAATAAATTTATTAAATACAATTTCATATTTTTAGCTTTTGTTCTAGCTTATATCCTTTTAGTAACTCTAAATAATTAAATAAATAATTTAAATTAAATTCAAGTATTAAAATACTTGGTGAAAATATTTATAGCTTAATTTTTATCCAAATTTTTAAAAATAAATTAGCTATTTACATTGAATTCGCAACACTAACTCGACTTTTTACATTCCATTTCATTTTACCATTTATTGTTATAGCTATAACTATAATTCACCTCTTATTTTTCCATCAAACATCTTAATTGGTATAGATAAACAAGCAGATATATCTATGTGTAATATGTTTGAATAGATTGATTATTACATATTTATCACATTTAAAATCCTGCTGTTTGAATTTGAGCCCTCCTTTGTAACCACGGTTTTGTAAAATAAATATAAAAATTAAAAGTGCATGTACAGATGATATTTTTCATATAAAATATTTATTCTAATTTTGAATTTTGAAATATCATTCTAGTAGCTATCGACTGGCTTAAAGTCTAATATAAATAGCTGAAGTGTATATGAATAATGAAAATATGGTAATTTAATTGACTTAATCAATATTTTGCAAAGAGAGTGTCCCAAACTACCTTTTTGTCTGATATTTTTAAATTAGTATGACAGTTTTGGACAGTGTGTATTCAAATATAAGAACACACATTTTGCACGGTAGATATTATTTCACTAAATATCCTATATAATACCCTATCTTTTAGTATGATAGTTTTAAGACTGTCTAAAACCATCTTTTAGTCTGATAGTTTTAAAACTGTCTAAAACCATTTTTTAGTCTTATAGTTTTAGACAGTAGACATATTCAAAGATTTGAATACACACGTTTCACTGTACATGATTTCACCTAAACCTGCTTAAGTATACGCCAAATAACAACATGATGCCGACACACACTGTATATATATATATAGGCATATTGTCTTTTAATATAATGTAGCTATTATATTATATATACATAATATATTTTATAGTCCTGTATCAAACTAAACATACCAACAAACACAAATATACTTCTTAATAAATATAAAATAAAGTCAAAAGTTTGAAATTTCGTAACAAAAACAAAAACAGAAGAAAAACAATGCAGAAGCAAAAGAGTTTCAATTCCATTTGCATTTTTTTAGGACTTTTCTAAAGAAAAACAAAATACAAAAAAAAAGCAAAAACAAATCAAAAAATCATACAAAGACACAAATCGAAAAAAAAAGTTATGAAATATATTTTATTTTAATGTAAAAAAGTTTTCATTTTGTTTTTATTTGCCTTTTTTTTTTTTTTTTTACGACTCGCACAAATGTCAAATAATCTATTAAAAAGGATACCACACGAAATTATATACATATTTATATATATATATATAATATATGTCAAATGTAAATGAATTTTTTGCTTTACTTCAACTATAACATGTTAAAAATTTAAGAAAACTCAAAAATTAAACTTAAAAAAATATTCTCTATTTGGTTTTTTCTATAAAAAAAAAAACAAAAAAACAGTAAGATAAAAAATTGTTTGACTTTTCGAATTTAGTCAAATAAATTAATGTTATAATTTGAATATTTTTTCTTTCATCCTTCATAGCTATATTGTTTATCTCTTTTTTAGTCTTTGAATATTTCCTATGTGTTGTTCTCATGATTCTAAGAAAATTATTTTATTTTGATTTTATTATGTTTTTATTTTTCTCTATTATTATGCTTTGTGGCAGACCAATTAGATCCTTTTTATGTCAAAATTCTATACGAAGGAAAAAATGTGGTTTGATATTAATTTTGTTTTAAAATAAATAAACTTGTTAATATTACATATTTACTATTCCCATATTAAAAAAAAAAACAATTTTTCAATATAAATTACAAATTTTTTTTTGGGAAAACCTTCAAATTCTGTTTTACTATAGATAATTTATTTAATTAGAAACCTCATTTTATTAACATGATGGATTATTTATATTGAATTGAAAATGTAAAAAAAAAAAATAGATTTTATTCAATTGAAACACAAATATCGATCTTTTAAACTTAAATAGAAAACATGTGTATCTAATTTGAATTTAAAATGAAAATTAGGTTAATTAATATATTAATATGAAAATTGGAAAATTTTTGTTTTGGGTTTAGGTACAAAGATTATGTCCAAATAATCGGAAATACCTATGTTATCGACCCGTTAAAGTATAATTAGCATGTCATTTAACTATTAATAATATCGATTGTGGTATTGATGTTGTAAAAATTGGTTTTTATTTAATATTTAAAATTAGTTTGGAATATAGGATTTGTTAGGCATTATACAAAATTTAATAGATTTATTTAGGTTTTAATTTCAATCTGTACAGCTCTAAAAGTACAAAAATATAGCTTAAATGATAACAAATATAAAAAAAAATGCAAGAAAGAGGAGTTTAAAGGAAAAAATAATTATAATCGTTCTGTTCAAACTAATTCAACTATGGTGTGGTTTTCCTAATGTACTTGACAGTAACTAAGGTAGGATTAATGCTTGTAGTGCCAAAAACAACATTTACATTTTAGCTTACAAAGTTAGATTGTCCATTGCCCAATAGTGTGTGTTATTCTATTGTTGTTGTACATTTCATCTTCGCACATCATCGTTGTGATATGTCATTCTATATGTATATATCTCACCTTTACTTACACTCAGAATATTATATTCAAAATAATATAATTGTTAGAAAAATAATTATTATACAATAAGAATGTAAAATAATCCAAAAGATGGGGTTACATGACAGTGATGATGAATGTAAAATATATTAACTCTCTCATCTTCTTAAGACTTTGTAATAAACAAGTCAAAACCCTGGCCAAATAAAATGTTATATGTATGAACTATAAGTTTCGGTAGTGTTATATGAAGTTTTTCTGAAATTTTTTAAAAGTGTTCAACATTTAACTTAATAGAACAAAATTTAAATATAAAAGTGTTTTCTTATTATAAACTTGTTATATTCTGTGCAAGCAGTTGCGATGTTTATGACTATGATGAACCAAAAAAAAAAACAATTAAAATATTTTAACGGTGTGTTTAGTATAGATGACAGAACATTAGACTAAATAATTTCATAAGTAGTATAGTCAGAGCTTCTAATCACAAATGGTTCAATAGACATGACGGTACTACACACACATGCATTTCTGGCCAGTACTGAATCATAAATCATTTCTTAACTAACTTTAATTATTAACAATATTAGTATATCAGAGTACTAGTTATCCAGGAGGTTGATAGGACCATTCAAAAACTATATAATTTAATCAATTCGATATCAGTACGATGAAATATAGGGGCTTATAGAAATATATTTTTGATTTATTTTGACTTTATGAAAATTTAAAAATGTTTAAATGCTCTATTTGGTTTTTTATATAAAAAACAAAAAAAGTAGGATAATATATTTTTTTGACTTTTCAACCTTATCGGTAAGCATTCTAGAAAGCCGAGGTTTTACTCAATTGATTTTTGCGTAGCGTATAAAAATAAAAAAAAATATCCAAACAGTTATAAAACACAGCTTCTGTGTATTTGTGCTTATCTCAATGAAGTTATTTAGTTTAAATGTGCCAACTTTAGCAGCCATTTGTACCTTCCCTACCCATCTTGGTGTAGTAAAATGATTACAAAATATTTTTTTAATTCATTTATTTATTCCAATTAACCTTCGTATGTAATAATATTTTTATATAATTAAACTTAAAGATTTAATATCAAACTAATATTTACTAAAACAAAATATAACTTAAAGTCCATTTTACCTTAAACTTTAAACTACTGAAATGCCTTTTGGTAAAAATTTTGAATTTTTTAGCTGAGAAAATAAAATAAAAATTGTTAGGAAAATGTATTGCGTGTTTAACTTATTGATATTAGGTTACAGTCCATTTCTGATTTTTTATTTTATTTTTTATTTTATTTTTTAACAATTTTCCATGCAATCGAATTATTATTTTGTTACCTTTAATAATCTGTAGAGTAAAACCATCGCTGTACATTTAACTTCTAATATTCTATATATATATATATTTTTAAAGTTCATTACAAAAATAATAGAGGAAAATTGTTAAAATACAAAAACTTAACTTTTCAAAAAATCCTGTTTCTTTGGTGCAAAGTCCTCGTGACTTGAAAATGAAAAAACAATGGAACATAAAATTATTATAGTTTTCTCTTTCTTTTGAATATTGAATTGATATTAAATTGTTTCATTTTGTATATAGTCTAGACTTGCACTAAATTATATTGTTATTAACGATATTTTAATTAAATGAATTTAGGACAATTATTTTTGTGTATAAAAAAGTAAATTAGTAGTACATAGGGGTTCAAAATTAATTTGTTTGAAATATTGAATTTGAGTATAATGCCTTCCATAGAGCAAAAATTTAATTTTATAATGAAATGGAATTGATGTTGATTTTAATATCTAAGCGTTGTTATGAATTGAAATTTAATCAAAAAAATAGAAGGAAAAATAATGTCCTTGAAAGGACATGCATTATTCAGATTTATATATTTTATTTACATTTACATATTAAAGCTTGTTGAGCATATTTTAATTTGTTTATCTAATTAAATATATTTTACCTAAATACCTAGAATGAATAGAAAATAATGTTTTGTTGAATATTTTGAATCATATCGCAAAAATTACGTTCTAGGAACAGCACACAAATATCATTAGAATGCAGGCGAACAACAAATGTATTATAATGACATGCTGACAACTTAAATTAAATTTGTGATTTAGAACCGTACAAAAATTGACAATACTGTAACTAACATTTTTTTTACAATTAAATACTATTTTCATAACTTATTTTCTCCGCTAGGCCCTTATAAGAACATATTGCATAGAAGTATACATGAAATACTTGAAAAACCTATGCAAATAATTTCACAAATTTCTTACAGTTCTATATTTGGGGTTTAGTACAAATTTTAAATAATAAGGGACCACATTTTATTCCAATAAATCCGATCAACTACTCAGTTATTATAATTTATAACAATATATCTTCTTATTGCAAAGTAATAATTGTTCTACATATACTTTTTTAAAGCCTTTTATGTCATCATTTTTGTATTACGAGTGTCAATTACAACAAATCTTTATTTGACAGACTTTTAAAGCCAATTTTGTATTCGAGATTTGTATAACTTCAATGTACATAATTATGTATGAATACATTGTAATTGTTTTTATTACAATAATACATATTCTAATAAAGCTAAATTACAGATAAATACCTAAAAATACTTAAAAAAAAATATATACATAAATAAAAATTAAAGAAAAAATTTAACAAAACAATTAAAATAAAAAAACAAATAAAAAACTAGTCAAAAAATAACGATTAATTTCATAATTTGTAAAAAAGAGATTTTTTACTATTTACAACAAAAGCCCTTAAGAATTTTTTCTAATTTTATTTATTTATTTTATTTACTACAGCTTCTGACTATATTTTTAAAAACAATTAAACAGTTTTTTAAATTATTAGGAATTTTAAAAATTAAATAAATTAAAAACTACTCTTTGGATAATTAACAATTTTTATTTTTAAATAAATCCAAGTTAGGAGCAGTGGAATAATAAAATAATATTTTTGCATAAATTTAGGAGTTAATTTGTTAATTTTTGTTTGATAGAATGATCTTTGTGTTTTTTTTTTTAATTTTTAAAACTCACGGATAAAATGTTAAGCAATATATATTAATAATAAAACAAAAATATAATAAATCAATCTAGATTATAATTGAGAGTGTGTTTTTATTTGTTATTAGGACCCCAATAATATTTTGTAGAATAATCTTTGTTTTTGTTTAATTTTTAAAACTCACGCATGAAATGTTAAGCAATCTATATTAATAATAAAACAAAAATAGAATAAATCACTCTAGAAAATAATTCAAAGTGTGTTTTTATTTGTTATTAGGACACCAATAAGACAAAATTAACAAATTAAGTATAGAACACTTCTTCTACTATTATAGCCACACTACAAGCCATTTCTACTAGTTGTTTATAATATTTTTAACTCATCTGGGATAATATTATTCAATTAATACATAAAGCCTTTGAATAGTAGCTCATTATTTATTTTTTCATTTCTAAAAAAGTTTAAACTGAAATTAAATTTATCCTTAAATATACAAGGAAACAAATCAAGAGATTTCAATTCAATGTACTTAACACCTTAAATTTAGCAATTTCTAGTCTAGATTTATTGTATTGATGCTCAATTGAGCTTGCAGCACCTATTTATTTCAACTCTATTGGCCTATATAATACCATCATTTTTTATAATAAGCTCGCAAGAGTCTGAACTGTTTTTGTTTTTTATTCTATGTCAGACTTCATTATACTATAACTATCTTTATTAATTTTTCTCTATCAAACTATAATTTTTGTATAACTGTCAAAATTATAATATTTATATAACCAAGAGAAGACCCACATCATGTCCGGCTCAAAATTTTGGCTGTATAATATGTGCAGTTGAAAAAATAAAATTATATTAAATCAAATTAACTCAAACAGAGTGATTCGCTAACAAACATCAAAAGTCATCCATACACACACTAAGACCCATAATTTACAAAAGAACTGACAATTTTCTAACTTTTCAAATCATTAAAAGATAATTAGTATTTAAAGACACTTTATATCAAATAATTATTTCAGCTAATTCCGTAAAAACACCATCAAATTAAATATCAAAAATCAAAATACAAAAATTTAAATACTTAAACTATTATTGAAATTTGTATATATTCTAAAAATTTGTCTATCAATTTACTATCCAAATTTATTTCAAATTTAAAAATGTCAATCGATTTGACTTATCAACTTTATAATCTGTATTTTACATAAATAAAGAAAATGGCAATGGTGAATTAATACAAATAAAGGGAAAGTAAAGAAAAAAACAAATTTAAATTTGTTAGGCGGTTTGCTCACAATACAGAAATACCCTTTTCGTATATAAGCAAAAAAAAAAAAAAAAAAAAAATTAAAATAGGAAAACAGGAATCATACGAAAGGATCATCGAAATTATTGTTCATTTCTATTTTCTATCCTTTGATAATTTTTTCACCCAAGCATAGATAGTAATAGTGAGACAAGCGGAAATAGATAGATGCCTGAAACCAAACCATTTTAATAATAACATTCATTTTTATAATATTTTGTAACCCTTCTATATAAATTAGATGTCGCTGCCTTCAATAATATATATACATACATATAATATATATTTTATTCATTTTACTGTGATATGTTTGGCACTCTAAACATATTAACACAAAATGTATTTTAAGTTTTTCCTTTTTTTTTTTTAGTTTTTCTCGTTTTTTTTTTTGCGAATAAAAATTAGAATTTATAATATGAAAATGTTACAAAAAAAGAAAACGTCTGTTAAATATTTTATACATATTTTATGTTGTAAAATGTATAAATATGTATGTGTTACTATGGGAAAAAATACAACATAATATTATTTGGATTATTTGCAAAATGATGACAATTTTCATAATGTTTTTCCGATAGATATGAAATACGTTTAGAACGAAAGTTTATTTTAGTCCTGTCACATTGAATGTAACTCAACTCTTTTTACAGAAATGTAAATAGATTTGCAGAAATTTTCGAAAAATAAGTAGTTGTTGTTTATCAAAATTTTGAAATTTTTATAGGGATGTTAGTTAGTGCTTGTGCTAGTTCTGTTTCTGCTAATCATATAGGATTTGAGTTTCATTTAGTTTTATATCTAGCTGTATCAGCTAAATGTACTAATGCTTTATACCAGCTAAATAAATTGTGTATAAGGAACACAAATATTTTGTATTTAAAATTATCTGTTTATAAAAGCTCATAAAATTTATTAATATTGAAATCCTAAACTAAGTAATGAGCTGGCTTTAAACGTCTAACGAAGTTGATTATTTCAAATGTTGTGTTAGAGTGGGCTTTATTTTTACATAGTGATAAATTTAGTATTTTTGACCCACTAATTTTTATTTGCCCAATTTTTAATATATTGTCATAAGACAACGACAAATTATGGTGAATAACAATTATTTCTCCTCACTTCGCTAAAGCAAAATGGACATAGATTTTGCTTACATAATAATATGCAAGTAAAATAAAAAAAAAAAATATTTAATTCTGCTCAATGTTGTGCCTATAACCCTAATATTATAATTTTTCTGGATATTTCATCTTCCATCTATTATGCTTATATTATTATTTCTTTTTTGCTTTTTATATTGTTTAATCTTAACTTTAATGTTTATAATCAAATATCGCAATAAGCTAAAATAATCGTAGATCGTAGTAAATACGTAGTATAAGCTCTAACTAAATGTAAACTATGTAAAACAAAATAGCATAGTTATAATTATAAATAAAGCGAAATAAATAAAAGTGAAATAAACAATGAAATGAAATTTGAATAGTTTAATCTTAACTTAACTACTATACAAATAATTATAAATTTGATTTAAACAAATTATTTACATTCATTTATAAACTAGAATTGCAAAAAATGTTATGTAATATTATTTTCGCTTAGATTACAATAAAAACTTTGATATAAATGAACAATACCATTCGAACTGTTGACAAAATGAAAATATAAATAAAATTAAAACCAAAAAACAAAATAAAAAATTAATATTAGTCATTGTTATGCCTGTCTTCGATTTTTCTGGCAATAGCAGCTGCCAATGCTGTACCTTTACCACTACCATATTCTGCTAAAATAAATTCTTCAGCTTAGATCTATTTTTATTGAGATCTGGTTTGTTTAAATATATCTGAATTTATTATATCCAAATTCGTATTAATGGTTTGTATTGAAAATTTAATTTAATACAATTTCAAAAATAAAAACCATAATAAGTACAGCTTCAACTCATTCTATTGCTTGAGTAGACAATTAATGAATTATCCGTCATTTGCGAAATATTTAAAATGGTGGAGAACATTTTTTAACTCAATTCAAATTAATAAAGGTTTATGTTATATATAATTTCAAACATCATAGATTATTTTCAAAACAGACATTTAAAGCTTCTACCTTTAAATACCAAATCGAAAAGTACCATTTGAATACAGTAAACGATAAAAACGGCCTAAAATATGGTCCAAAAATTTCCCTGAATATCAATAAAAAATTAATCTAGTGTAATAAATAAATAAGCAGTATATTAGTCAATATTATAAACTCCAACAATTCAAATACCAAATCAATTATTCAAAATTTTACATTTTCATCATAATGTCCCTGAACCCATACTAAATTTTGTACAAAATTTAATATGTTAACAGTTAGTTTATGTCAAAAAAGAAAAACTGAAAATCCTCTTTCGTCTCAATACTATGTATATATAGGTGTCACATATGGTTTTACATGGATTAATATATTTGCCAAAAAAAAAAAAAAAAAAATTAACAAAAAAAAAACCCTGTGTGGTATTAAAAACAAAAACAAAAACATCACAAATATCTGAATATGTATATTAGAGACACACAGTGTTATTTCGAGACTATAAACGGCTATTACAATTTGTTTAAAATTGCTTTTATGGAAAAAAAAAATTTAATTTATATTTTTTTTATTTTTCGGAAAATTATGATAAAATATTTCAAGTCCTTTTTTATTTTTTTTTCTCTCATTTCCTCTAAACATTCATATTTTAATAAGAATGTATAATATGTATGTATGTATGCATGATATTTGAAAAAAATTAGATGGAATATGATAATGGGATAATTTTGTATATTAAGGATAAAACTTGTAAATATATATAATAGTATATATATAGGTGTATGTTATGTATATATATTGGAAATTAGAAAATTATGATGACATTAATTTTATTAAATTTTATAACACGACATTAGGAAGATTGTTTTTAAATAATCAATCCTAATATGAAAAATATTCAATTTTGAAATTATATTTAGTCGCTAATGTGAAAATAGATTTAATGTATGACATAGTATGAACGGAAATTTGTGCTCGAATGCAATGTGGAACGAAATGTTAAAAATTCTTGAATTAAAAATATTTTTTAAATAAAATTATTATTTTGCATATTATTTTCATACATTGAAAAATTCGCATATCTAAACAATACAATCAGTCAAAATAATTTACTTGAATATTTTTGTAATTTAGGTAATTATAATGTTATAATTTAGGTAATTAAAATATTACAAGAAAAGGTGAAATAAAACAAAATTTGTATCTTGGTCCAATAAAAACTAAATAGATTTCTTAAGTAGACATACTTTCAAAATTAATATGACTTTTCTAAAAGCAGACTAATATAAAATCTATACATTAAACAACTAAATTTATACATAAAAACTGACAATATTTATTTATTTATTTATTTATTCAAATAACCTAAAAGAGCTTAATGGCTCGTACAAGGTGTATATAATTATTATGTTTTACAATTGACGCAAACAATAACGAATTTTTTTTTTTTTTATATATAGAGGTCCATCTGATGATGACAAACAATATAAATATACAAATATTATATAGCGATCAGTATATATGGAATCAGACTTATACGCTGCAGCAATTTAGTGGTCAAAACTGCAGTCTATAAGCCAGTATTGAATAATTACTACTTTAATTTAGTCCTATACATTATAATAGCCATCGATATAAAGAATGATCGCCTTAATTATCCTAAGTTGGTACTGAATAATGATTCTGATATATATGTAAATAATATAAAAATTATATAATCCAAAGTAAGGTTTAACAACATTGATTCAGTATGACATGGTATAGAAAATATACAATGATTAAATAACTAAATTAAATAAAAAGTACCTAGCAATAGGATATAGTACATATTATATTCAAATTGTATATCTTCAATAAATTTAAAATTTTTAAAAATTGTTTTCAAGTTTATTTTTAATTTTTATAATATAATTAATTTTATTTCGGATTTCGTTAGAATTTAAAATTACTACTTTGTACTGAATTTTTAGGCATTATTACATTATATACTTTTAGTTATGAAACACTCAAGCTTTATCTTTTTTGAATTAAAAAATGAGGGAAATAAAGAAAAGTGTGCAATTGAAGCAAATAAAATTATTTATTTAATAAACATTAAAATTTACCTACAAAGTAAACTTGCACTCATAGAATATCTTTTGTTCTAATGTATAGATTCAAATATTTATCTCCACAACACAGTGAATGCAAATAAATATATTAGTTAAACTATTTCGATATCTTTATAGTTATTTTAAAATAAAAATATATCCAACTACTTCCGAATACATTTCGTCACTACTTATTGTGTGCTTATCAATATCAAAATGACCCTAATTCCAAAAAATCATGTCAAATAAGCTTGAAAAAACGTGCTAAACATTTGTTTTTTAAAATATTTTCGTAAAATAAATTGTGATTTATTTATTATTTCAGCTATGCTACAGCTTACACTGTAAAATTAAACAGAAAAATTGATTTCAAATTCAAAGTCCATGTTCAATTTTATGCACGCTGATTTTATCATTAGCATCGGCACCAATAGTCTCTGTTGTCAATTTCACTATTTCTCTCCATTTTGTTCTTAACGCAACATTTGCAACATCATTTTTTCTTTTTCTTTACAGTGCTAACTGGATACTCCCAAATGTTATCTGTTCAAATTCACAGATCTGACCTTATTTATTTCTGCTTTGTATGTAATTAATTTCGCCTCTTATATTAATATTATTCATATTTTGATTTATATAATTGTACCTTTTCGTGACATAAAATTAAAAATTTTATTTACTCAAAGGTTTTAAAATATCAGAAAACATTCTTCCAGTTATTTTTTTTTTGTTTTTTTTTTATTTCCCCATGAAACATTACAATCTGTCTCTGAAGGAGACATTCAGTAGTTTGTATGACATTTTTTATTGTCAGGTAAATTATACTGACTACCGGATGAGAAAACCCAGTGGTCAACCACCCATGTTGCCAACATTATACTCTATAGTATTTTTTGGCCTCCATTTGATTGTTGCTATTGCCTACTGGGTAGCTGCAGGATGCTAGCACTCTTAAGGCGACTTACATCACTCTCACCAATACGATGTTTGCCAGTCTGTTTGGATGTGCAGCTAATATTATCTGGTACTTTCCGCTTATATTTCTAATCTCCTCCTTAATGGTTCTCACCTACAAATCACGATGTATGACATCATTATTGACAAACTAAGGCGTGCCAACTATCAATCTTAATAGCTTTGACTGAAAACGCTGTAATATTGCAATTTTTGAATTACTGGCTACTCCCCACAGTTGGATTCCGTAGGTCCATATCGGCTTCAAGATAGCTTTATAAATCAGCAGTTTGTTTTTCAGTGACAACGACGAGTTTCGCCCAATCATGCAATACAATTTGCTTAGCTTCAAGCCCATATGCTTTCTCTTGTTATGAATATGGATTTTCCATGTAAGTCTCCTGTCCAAGTGCATGCCCAAATACTTTACAGCCTCTTTTTGAGGTACTACTTCGTTATTAAGTACAACCGCTGGACAACTTTTTCTCTTAGTGTAAATGTGATACTTTTTTTAGCCATTGCTGACCTTTGTTTATGCTGCGCTGCAGAATCTCTGAAGCATGCACAGGGTTACTATGTGAGGCCAGTATGGCCATATCATCAGCGAAAGTGGTGGTGGTTGTTTCATTAGTTGTTGATAAGTCTGCAGTGTAAATGAGATATAAGACAGGACCTAGAACGCTGCCCTGTGGTACACCTGACATAATTTCATTAGTTGGTGTATAGGCACCTTGATGCTTCACCAAAAAATGTCTTTCCATAAGATATGACCGCAGCAATAAATAATAGTTCTGTGGTAACATTTGTTTAAGTTTGTACAGCAATCCTTCATGCCAGACTTTATCAAATGCTTGACTAATATCTAGGAATATCGCTGAGCAATACTTTTTTTTCTCTAGGCTTAACTTGATTACAACTGCTATTCTATGTATTTGCTCGATAGTTGCATGTTCGTTTCTGAACCCGAATAGATGCTCTGGAACAATTTTGTATTTTTCCAAAATCGGTTTTAATCTTTCCAAGAATAGTTTTTCAAATAGTTTTGATAAGCACGGTAGTAGGCTAATCAGTGTGTAGGATATAATTTCCTCACTTGGCTTGCCTGGTTTTGGTATAAGTATTATTTCAGCAATTTACCACTGGAATGGGAAGTAGCAGCATCTTAGAACAGCATTCATAATATACGCTAATATTTTATAACCTTCTTCCAGAAATTCTTTCAATATTTTACCACTAATTAGATCATAAGATACTTCCAGTTATATAACAGACACTTATATAATCCTATTGAACCGTATGACATGATCTTGATTTGAAAAACCTTCAATATATTTATTCAGATTAGATTTTCTTCCTCTTGTCAGATCCATTTTACAATTCTTGTGAAAATTCAATCCGTATGTAAACAAAAGTGACCAACTATTCAACGATCAATCAAAAACCAAATATAAATAATTTGTTATTATTTTAATAGTGTAATTATATCTTCGTAAACGTTCGAATAAAGCGAAAAATGGAGATTGGCCATTTTAATGTTGATAGTATTCAAAATATTGATAATAATGAATAGTTTTAAAAATATTGCCAACTGTACTGGAACAAATTATCATTTGGACGATCTCAAGTTGCTGTATTGGGCATTTTTGAAAATCATATATTTAACATTTTGACAGACACATGTCTCAAAACATCCGTTTTAATATTAATAGACACACTTGTTTAAAACACTCTCTGATAGATTCATTAATATTCAGCATATTCACAATTTCAATTTAAAGTCGCCACAAAAAACCATTAAGCAAAAAAAAAAAACACAACGAATTCATTAAAAATTTTGTTTTTGTTTTTTTTTTTTTTTGTTTAATTCAAAATACAACCAAGTCTTTAAACAATTTTACGCTTTGAAATAAATTTTCTTTTGAATTACGCGCGAAATTTTATGACCTTTTCTATCACAATACTCACCTATATTATAGCAAGTGTGAAATATAAATTCTCACATACTTACCTACTTATTCAACAAAAATACGCATGCATATAAAAGCAAAAAAAAAAAAAAAAAAAAAAAAAAAACAATAACACTACCGCAATTATAAGATCAGAATTGTACAATTAAACGGAAAATACTTAATAGGAAAAAAGTGAAAAAAGCGAATATAATGAAAATAACGGTTTTTTGCGTGAATTGTTCGCAGGCAGGATGTATTGAGTCACACGTTACTCTTTTGACACGCAATTTCTCTTTAACATACACATTTTAATACACTAATAGTGTTGTGTTTACGTCGTCTCTATACGTTCATTCTATTTTTAATTTATCCTGAATTATTTCTTTTGAATGGAAAATAAGAAAGGAAAATATTAAAGTTTTTTTATCAGAGATTTTCCATGTTCTAATGAATTTTTCATGATAAATAGTTAACAAAAAATAAAAGAAAAATAAATGAAAAAAAATATATATATACCACCATTGGGGGTGCTTTAAAATAATTAAACAGTCAAGATATGTAATTATTAAAAAAAAAACAAATAACTTAAATTAAGTGTACCGGAATACAATATTGATTTTCTAAAGAACAATAACATTATAATAGAATAAAAGCTCACTGTATCCTGATGGTTTTTTTTTCTTCTTGTTTTTCTATTTTTGTTATTTTTAATTTCATTTGTTTTTCCGAAAGAACTTAATTTTATAAAATATAGGTAACATAGGAGGGGGTAAATAATCTTTAAAGTATAATAATAATATAATAGAAATAAACAATTATTTGATTACTATTTTGATTGGCCCATTGAAATTGTTATAATTTAAATTAAAATAAATTTCAGTCGTTATAAGTACATACAAAATTAAAATTATTTTAAATAATTGATTTATTATATAGAAAATTTAAATACACAATAAATTGTGCGTGTGATAAATTGATTTAGGTATTACTAAAAGAAAATGTATGTCATATTATGATAGAATTAATTATTTCTATTAAAATAAATATCTAAAGTAAACAGTTGTAGTTTTTAAGTTATACAACTTAATAATAATTATTTAAATTATTGTTAAAATATTAAATGTTTCTGGGAATAATATTAGAATAATTAATAACAATATGTACTCTCAATACTATTTTATATAATTTAGAAAATTCAAATGTATTTTGTGAAGGTCATATAGGCCTAATTTCACAGTGAGAGTGTAAGTTAAGGTTTTCACTTGATAAAGAGGTTTAAATTCAAAATTCAATTTCATATTTGATAATAAAGTGAATAATTAAACTGTATTGGTATGATTAAACAACATTTATATTTAAATCAAAAATCTGATGGTTGTTTTGTGAACATTTTTTTTTATTCTAAAATAACAAAAACAATCTAACATAATATACCTTTGCTCATGAACATATAAAAATACTAGCTTTGTAACCCGTCATAAATGACGGAAGCAAAATAAATCCTAGTTCCTTTTTTTCTTTCATTAGATTCTTTATTCCGAAATTACAGTACTTATGTTTATATCACTTTTTATTTATTTTTATTTATGTTTATATTGGCCTAACACTAATCTTTTTTTTTTATATAACAGAAAAAGAAGTACCATACCAACAAATTTGTATAAAATGTTTGTATTTTTGTATGGTATACTCGTACTCACTTCCATTTAGTTATAATTCGTTAGTTGGGTTCCATTTAGTATAAATAATACCGTATTAGCGTTATTGAGGCCTCCGGGAGATCAAATTTAAAAATGGGATCTTATTTTCATATAAATTTTGTCTTTTGTATAATGTATAGGGATCTTACTTTGCTATATGAATAAACTGTTATTATGGTATTGTGTTATTTTTAAAAAAATATTCAAAATTTTGTATCTAAATTGGTAAAATTTACAAAAAATACAAAAACATTTTCATAAATAATTTTCAATTTAAAAAAAACATGGTTTTATTATCCGGGGTAGAAGTAGAGTTAATTATCCTACTCTACTTCTATCAAGTTCTATTGATTGAACAGTGAACCTGAACAGTGAAGTAAACAGCGAACACTTAACACTGAAAATAAAATAATATTTTTGGAATGGAGCATACAGAACATACAGAATACAGATACAGCAAATAATAAAAAAAAACAAAAATAATTTTTTTTGAGTGAAGTAAGTTACGCACACAATAATGACAAAAATAAAAGGTATAAGCAATAAAGTAGTATAATGTACAATATTATACAATACAAATATGCTGATACACATGTATATTATTTTGTATAATTTTAAGTAATAAGAATAACCTTAGAGTGAATTATGTTTTTTTTGTGTTAAATGCTGTTTGCCTTTTGGTTATTATACCATATTAAACTATTGATTAAATTTCTATTGGTCCTTATTATTATAAATCAAAAAAATTGTTTGTTTTATTTATATTATTATTATTATTTATTATTTTTCCTTATTATTTGCGAAGAAGACTAACATTAAATTAAAAAAATATAGTTCATGCAATCAATTTTTCCTGCAAAGGTTCAGCATGGTAGACAGGGGTTAAAAAAAAACACCAAAGCAATTTGTATATATATGCATTTGTATTCATATGCAATTTGTATATGTGTTGGAGCGTTCCGTCGAACTTACAAACATCCAGATAAATGCAGAATAATATATATATAATTGTGTATAGTAAAAGGTAGGATCGATAGAAATTAGAATGTATGAAAAAAAAATATATATATATATATATATATATATATAAGATATATATAATATATATATATATATATATATATATATATAAGATATATATAATATATATATATATATATATATATATATAAAAATATATATAAATATATATAAATAAATATATGAAAAAATAATTTTTACCATTGTCACCAGGACCAATATTATTAACCATTTGACTGTCCTGTGACGTATGATGCACAAACATTTAAATCAATATGCTCGTGTTGTGTTATATGCAATAAACACTATGTATTATTTTTTTTTTACTTATTTCAATTCTTACTTTTATATCTTAACTTAATTATATATAAAATATTTACAAAAGTAATATATTTATAATTATAAATTATTCATAAGTAGTGAATTTATAGGCCTTGGCCTATAGCCGTCCGGCTATAGAGTATTAAAATTACAATTTAATTCATTAGATTAATTTTCCTTAATAAATAAATTTTTGAGATGTATGAAATCAAATTAATTAAATACTTTGAGCATGTACAGCATGTTTTTTCCTATATACATATATAACTCTAATACAAATTAACATGTATAACTCTATAACTCCCTAATACATCTTTAAAGAAGAAAATCAAAATAAACTTTATTTAACAAAAATATTTTATATTTACATATCTCAATATTTTGAATGCATTTCATTGAAGCACGGTAAACATAATATGACTTTGTATACCGTAGAATAGTATAGAAACATTGTTTAGCCTTTGACATAGCAAAATTTCTATTGCTAGTTTCAGCTAATTTTTTAAAAACAGCCAACATAATTTTTCAATCAGTTTTTCTGTGAATTTTATTGAGCTCGTGAGCTATTTTTTTTTTACTTTTTGCTATGTCGGATTTTCTGTAATGCCATATGCAAAGGCTTTACAATTGACTTCGTAAATTATACAAAATTTAACTATTTAAAATACCAATACTAACACATTAAAATAATACTTTTCGAAATCATTTCACACTTTTAAATATCATTTGATCAGATATTATTAGGCAGATATATTATTCCACATTTGACTCGGTTGTAGGGGTCAATCAGGAAATTATATAAAAATGGCATTGAATAGACTTTTTTTAAAAAAAAGTCACGTAATCATGAAAGTCTACTGAAATGAATAGACTTGACTATATAAATGTTGCCAGTGCAGGAAAAATTTTCGATTATAAAAACATATGAATGAGCTAAAATCATACCTAGTTTGTGTTTTGGCTCATTGATTTTGAGCTCTTGATTAACCCAGTAGTCTAATAATAGTGACAGGCAATTAAACTTACTTAAAACTTCAACTGGAAAACTCATTATTAACAATTTTGAGCTGAGGCTTCAAGCGATGCTTATTTTATCCTACATTCAAATAACCACTGTGAAATTGCTTAACTCTAAAATCAGTAAATTTCCCTATACAAATATGAACGTAATTATTTTTAAAAAATTTAAATTGCAATGTAAAAAATTAATTTAAATTTGATATTAGTAACATGAAATTTTCTTAATCATTGTATTTGACATTTAGTAAAGGTTGACAATATTATCATAATATTTGTGTAATCTGTTAATTAAAACAAGTACGGTACAAATACCTATAGATAATTGAACCATTTTCCAACATCAATTTTCTCGTTTCGTTCACGTCTCTTTTTAAAAGATAGAAACGTTAAAAAGGAGACGTGGCGAATTCAAATTGTATATTTTTTTTAAGTTTTTTTAATTTTCAATTAGAATATTTAATATTTCATCCCTTGTATCAGTCGTTTTAATATATAAAAATTATAATATTCTCAAATTTAATTTTTTTTAAATAAATTTTTACTATCAATAGATAATCAGAAGATAAATCAATAAAAAACAGAGTGTCCACGATAAATTGAAATGATGGCGAAAACAATAATTCATAACGAAATATTGAGTATATACGATTTTTTATCAAAGTTATTTAAATTTAGAGGAGTGGGCGAATTCTAGTACATTCATAATCTGTTAGGAATGTAAAAAATATTGCATTTAATTTACAAACAAAATGCATTTTATTATCTACAAATTATCATAATACCATAATTTTTAATACAAATTTTAAATCCGGGACCAGTAAAATACAAGGCTTTAAAAATAGTATATAAATATTTTTTTAGGACTTAATTTTCATATAACGTATACGTATAGTAAAAAGTTATTTGGCTTGAAAATAATTTAACTACAATATTGATACTAAGGCTATACTTTTACTCGTATATCTAGTACAACTATTCGTTTGAGAAGTAAGTTTACTACAATTTTGTATAGTAAATTAAAATATTTACTAAATTGGTTGAAAATATGTCAATAATAATAATTTCTGTAATAAAATTTTACTATTATATTACTATAATTATTGTTGCATTAATTGTTTAGTAGATTGTATACTCCACCCTATACCACATTGGTTATGGGGTGACAGGACAACGATGATGATGAATAAATATTTTTTATTGTTTATCTATCTTAATAGTTTATCTATGTTTCAGTTTTATAATATACATCATTTAAAAATAAAAACAATTTAAAAAAAAATCATATAATTAAAAAAAAATAGCAAAACAAAATAATTGAAAAAAATAAACCAATATTTACTTTAAATATTTCCTCTCTCTGTTGTATTTTTTTTATTTATATTTATTTTTGTAATATTTTTATTATTTATTACTTCTGCCACTAAGGTACATAATACACACATAATATTCAGAAGCACATTAGAAAAGTACTTTTACCTATTAAAAAATATAAAATAAAAAATAATAAGAAGAGCTAAAAACAGCAACAACTATGACGCGCCATAACCCATTTACTCAAATATTATTAACATTTTGGGTGTGCCAACGGAAAACTAAATAAAGCTATACCCTTAATAGCTGTATCCTTTCTTTCCTTCCCATATAAAATTCGTCCTTTTTTTAACACTTTTTACTTAATTTATATATATATATATATCAATATATATATCTAATGTTCAATCGAATATATTAAATAAATATGTATATAATTTATAAAGCTAATATTAAACGAAGTAATACTCATAAATCTATTTTTCTTTATATGAAAAATACATTTTTATTCTAATATTATTATGTATATATATATGTATATTATATGGGATATAAAAAGAAAATAATTTCAAAAAATAAAATATTACAGGATTAATATTCATATGTATCTATATATATATATATATATATATATATATCTCTATCTATATATATATGCTTAGATATTCGTTTAAATTATACTAATAAAAACCATGGTGTGATGTAGGATATGATTCGTTGCTTGACTTATTCCAGTTACAGAATTGAACATTAAGGATACATATAATCTCAATAAATTCAAGCTCATACATACCTACACTATTATAGTGTATAGCAATATAAAATAAGTTTTTTTTCAACAAATTTATTAAATATTTATTTTCGAATAAATTATTTTTATATTTTTAGTTAATGTTGTAATTTAATTATACATATTATACTTCGGATATTAATTTTAATGTTCAAGATGTTCAAGAATAGTTCTTGAAGATCTTAATCGGTTATAATATAAAATTTTACTAATGTTAAGTAAAGCTCGAAAATTTTGGAAATCTAGAATTAAACTGAATTTTGAATTTTCGTTAATATTTTTGTATATATACAGAAGAAGTTAATAATGTTAATTGAAACAATCTTTGTATTAAGATAAAAAGATCGACTTCAATTATAGATTCAATTCAATCCACATCAATCATTTATTTGTTCAAATATATTTTACATTTATGTATAAATACCTATACATTTAATTTTACATAGTTCAGATCTTATACTAATTAATCTATACAACTGAATCTAATATTGTAAATTCGGAAAGAGATGTTATGAAAATTAATATTCGGCAGTTGAATCATACTTGAAATAAATGTACAGGTATGAAGCCGAATATTGAAAAATGAATATTTTTTTTTAATTCTGTTAAACTCATTACATTGTATATCAGCTCATTATTATTCTATATCAGTTATTTTTTAAACTGATTATTATTGTATATCAGTTATTTTTTAAAGTGATTATTATTGTATATCAGTTATTTTTTAAACTGATTATTATTGTATATCAGTTATTTTTTAATGCCTTCAATTCTTGAAAAATCTAATTTAATTTAATTTGATTATTATTATGTATAGCGAAAATGTATGACCCCGTTCCGGGTAGGATGTGCACCCTCTATTACAAATCTTATTAAATTAATTAAATTAAATTCTTTAAAAATCGAGCTAGCATATAAAATTTCACACAAAGTCGGATAACTTTAAATTTTTAACACATACATAAATTATTATGATGATTCGTAAAATGGTTCAATAGTATATGTTGCTAATAGACAATATTTAAATTACATGCATAATGACTTGCTAGACGTACATACATTTTTTAATAATAAAAATCACACCACAAAGTTGACAAGTTTTATTATATTTTCTTGAAGGACTTGCAACACTTCATAAAAAACATAAAAATATTTACAAAACCGTTTTGTACAAAAGCAAGAGCATACAGGTTGTTTGTACCTCATCACAATATACTCAAAAATTGTAGAAAATTTTTCTATCAAGTAATGTAATATTGTAAGCCTATAGTTTTTGTACATTTGTTCTGACTTTATTTGTTTTATTTTATTTATTTTTTTTTTGGAAAATGGGAGGGAGTATTAAGTTTTGTAATATATTAATAATTTTCCTCATGTTAAACTTGTTGGGTATTAATACATAATTTTGAATTATTATCTATACATTCATATTCATCCAAAAATATATTAATAAAATAATTTGTATGTGTTGGCGTATATAAATATACATATCAATAATAAAGGATTTATATTTTTTTTTGCATACACACTTACACAATATTTTCTCTAATTTAGACTGACTTTCTAATATGAATGAAATTATACATGTATGTATGGGTTAAGTAGGAGGATTTAATATTATAATATTTTGATATGTTTGGTGATTTGAAGACTGGTCATTAACATTGTCATAATAATAATGTAATAATATTAATGTTAGAAATGAATAGTAATGAAGAAAAACGAAATGAAAAAAAAACATTTTTTTTTGATAATATAAATAAAATTAAAATAATTACATAAATTTGAAAAATAAAACAAAAGTAATAAATTAGGAAAAAATAATAATATATATAATATTTGTATTTTGTTATTACATTTTCTTGAATAATTTTCTTTCAAATTTATTTAGTTTTATAATGAAAAACTTGTTGAATAGCTATTATCTATAATAGTAAAAAATGTGTAATTTTTAAATAATTTGTTTTTGTGTTTATATACTTACAGAATATAATTTAATTAATTTTAGGTAATAATATAAATTATTAAGGTTGTAATATTCATAAAAAATTTGTCTTTTATTTTCTTAGCAGTAGGTGGGATTTTATAGTAAGTTTAAAAAAAAATAGAAAATGAACCAAAATTGCTTGATATCGATATTGGAACTAACCATTAATATTTATAGTCTAATGTTTTCATTATCATCATTGTTCTGTAATCTCAACGGTGGGACATAGGGCAGAATATTGCTTTTTATAAAAATATAAATGTAGTATTATTAAACGTCATTAGAATTGATTATGTTACTTGATTAAACAATTATATTAAAATCAGATTGAAAAATTATTTTAAAAATTTTAAATTCAATTAAATTAATGCAAGAATTTTCAATGCTGAACATCTACTTTTCCAGTTTCATAATAATTTAATTGTTGTTTATATATTATTAATTATATAAACAATTTTCAATTTATTTGTGCAAAAATTCAAATTATTTATTTATTTTTATTTACGTACTAATTCCGAGCTTAAATCAAGCAAGTCACCATATTATATTTATTTATTAAAATTTAAGTCAAATTTTATATAAAATTATTATAAGTTAGAAAAAAGGAACGATAAAAAAAATATACCTAAAACAAAAAAAAAAAAATATAAAAACAAAAAATTAAAAAGTTATTCTAAATAAAAAAAAAATATATAAAAAACGATAAAGATAAATAAATAACAAAAACAAGTAAAATTAATAATCATAGAAATTAATAATATGCATACATTTTTTTTTTTAGTTTTTTATTTCATTTATTTTAGTAAAATACAATACTTAAAAATAATAAGAATAAATATAGGATCATTCGGACATTCATTAGAATATGTGATGAATGAAACTGCAAGCAAAAATACAGGCATAAAAATATAAAATGTAGTTAAATTAAAAAAATCACAATATTTAATAATTTAGTTAAAAATCAATAAATAAAAAATGTATATAAATTAAGCTACAATACATAAAAATATAATTTAAAAAAATATACTTAGGCCAAAGGATATTATAGGATGGATATTCATTGACACAAATGCTTATAAATAATTTTTTAAAGACAGTTTTGTTTGTAGTAGGTTAATATGGGAATAATATGAGTTGCATGAAGACATCACATCGTATTCTGTTCAATGATTCATACATAATTAGTTCAACGAAACTGTAAGTTAAACCTATTATTAGGTCGTAATCTAGAATTAGAACAAAAGTCGAGCTTAACGAGTAATTGGGTAGAAAAAATATTCCCTTTGATTAATTCAGTTAAGAATACTAGATCAGCGACCGGTCTACGTTTTTCAATCGTATTGAGATGTAGTAAATTGATTGAAATTTGTGCTCATATGGAGTTAATCTTAATACGTAAAGCAAATTTTAATAATTTTTTTTTGGACCGATTTATTTCTATTCAAATAACTATGTATGTTGTACAAAAGATTCCATATTATCTGGCTAATGTATTCCAAATTAGGTCTAATTAATCGGATATGAAAATATTTCATTACATATTGATCGTTAAAGTCTTTTGCCCAACATTTAGCCTAATTCAGTATGTGTATAGTAAGTAATATTTAGATAATAATTACACCCGCCTTGGTGCTACAGGATGATGATGATGATGATATAATAATTAATGATGAAAAATGAGTGATTTTCTAGCAAATATTAACTGCGACTGTTATTTTAAATTTTTTAAATTACGGAAAAAATAGTTGGAAAGAACGATTTAAATCATTTTCGTTTTGGAAAATGATTTTTAGAGAGTAAGTGATTTTAACAATTTTTAGTTCACTTTTTTCAAATTCAAAAAATTATATTTTATTTTTATTATTATTAAAAAATTAAAATATAAATTAAGGTTAAAGTAAATAAGCATAGTATTACATATAATTGACTAAAAATTTAAAAAAATATACAAATAAATAAAATATTAATTATGAAAATTTGATTCAATAATATCAAAGATTTATATAAAGTGCAAATAATATTTTAAATTTTGATTTTAAATTAGGTTTTTAACTAGCTTTGACAATTTCAATTTCTTATAGTGTTAATTTTGCTTTTTGTTATTTCAATGATGTGTTCTATACTTTTTTTAGTATGGGAATGAGATGGGATAGAGTGGGATATAACTCACTGTGATATTGAAATGTATTTAAAATTAAAAACATTATTAAATACAAAGTAAAAATATCATTTATTATTTCATATCAATATTAATTAAAATAAAAATATCAATCACTGTAATTTTTATATTGAGTAGCGGACTATGATTGCTACTTTTGAATCACTGTGATTCCAATATTTCCCCATTCCTAATTGTAATACATTTACTGCGATTAAAACAAAAAATACTATTTTAATTCGATACTGAATTTAATTTTTCCATTTAAACTTACAATTTTCAGTAATTTTAATAACAAAATAGTTTTTTCTACAATATTTAATAATTTCATTAATCAATATCATAAACGATTTGTTATTAAAAAAAATAAATTTTATAATCACTGAAGATTTTGGAGACAACACTTAGAAAAATATGGAAAATTATTTGATGATTTATAAGTCTTGATTTGTTTAATATGGCCTATGTTTTTAATAGCTTTTCCAAACTGACTTAATGTTTATTAATTACTCTTATTAAATTACAATTATAAATATGTTAGAAAATATGAACTGGGAATAAGCAATTCTATACGTATGTTAATGTTAATTTTTATTTACTACTTTATGTTTTATATATAAACATTTTATTATTTTTCTTCATTTTTGATAATTTACATTAAAATTTGAAAATAAACAAAAATTAATCTGAACTAAAGTATAAAATATGAATGGAAAAATCTTATAAATAATATTATTATCTTAATTATAATGCTTTCTTACAATAACTTCATCCGGAAAATTGGATTCTAGCTAAATACAATTTAAATAAACCTTTTCTTAACATTAGAAATTGTAAAAATATAAAAAAGAAAAATTTAATATCCAAATAAACAAGATTTAACAAAATATTATTATATGTATAATATTGTATGTATATAAAGTATGTGTAATTTTAATGATGACTATATTGGGACTTGTTTTTTTACAAAGACAAAATTCTTAGTTTACACATAATTATACACAATATGTACTATAAGATATTTTTTTGTTTAGGTCATTTAACACAAAAAAATATTTTAAGGCTAAAAGTCTAAGTTTTTAACAGTATTATAAAATTATAAAAAATATGTAACATAATAAAAAATGGTTTCGGTAATTATTAAAGTGATTAAAGAAATCAGATAAAAAAGAAAGAAAAATTAAATCAGTCATATAGATACAATTAAAAATACACAAATTAAATATACCGAAATCCTAAAAGTACTCCATACAAAGTGCTAATTTCCATGAAATTGCAATAATTGTTAATGTCCTTTTTTTTTATTAAATTTTATATATAAAAAGAAAAAAAAAATCAACGAACATTTTTTAAATATAAATAATTTAAAATTTAAATTTACAGTATAGGTACATAAATATTTTCCATTTTCATTTCCCAACAACAATGTAAATAAAAAATAATAAAAAGCACTCTTAATTGAAACAATTATTAGAACTTGAAATGATCAAAACTCACAAGTATAAATTGTCACGCGATATAATATCATTATTTTCGATAGGTGATATACTATATATATATATATATATATATATATAGCTATATATATATATTTTTAAATTGTTTAATAACATTCAATTTGCTTTTATAAAGTGCACAATTTATCAAAAATCATTATTTAAACATTAAACATTTTGAAATTTTGAAATTATCCAGGTTGAAATTTAGATGCTTTACAATATTTAATTTAGTCACAGTAGTAAGCAGGCAAGGTGTAATAATGTCATTATTTAATGACATAAATTTCAAAGTATTTTTACATTTAAATTCTTAAATAAATATTTTCTATATATACATATATAAATAATAATGATAGATAATTATATCTTTAATTTTACAATATTATTTGAATGAAACAATTAAATTTACTATTCTACATAATATATAGTACAATATAATAATTTAAGTAGGTTAAGTTGACCATATTAAATCAAAATGGGTTCATTGAGTACTCAAATAGAAAATATTTGTTGTGTTTAGTAAACTGTTCTAGAACGTTTTAAACACGTTTTTGTGGTGTTCATTAGTTTCCGTTACTTGTTCTTTTTGGTTAAAATTGTTTTGTGTATTAGATTGTGCAAAACTGCTAAATTGATTTTTTTTGTTCTGAACAGTTTTGGACAACTTTTTTTGTTGTTGTTTTTTCTTTAAATTTTGACAGTTAAACAAAGAAATTTTAGAGTAAAAAAAAAATTAGAACAAAAAAGTTTAAAAAAGGTGTTCAGTAGATTTTTCTGTTCTAAAAGTGGTTCTAAAGTGTTTGACAGTTAACTGTCATTGAAACCATGTCATGTAAATTTGCTGAACACAATTATTAATTATAATTTTTGCAAATTATGATTTTACATTTTATTATCGATGGCCATAATTGTTATCATTTAGTTTTATCATCTACTAGGCATTATGTTGCTTACATATTAACGTCTATGCTAATAATAGAATATCTCCATTAGAGACATATTGCACAGTTTAATAAGAAAAATAAATATTAAAAAATGTTTTTGTAAAAGACTGCAGAATGTAAGATTTTGTTTTTTTTTTAGAGTTTTTATGATATTTCAATTAAATATTTTAATTGTGGTAAAAAGATTGAAACTGAAAGCTTAAAAAACAATTAAACTAGTTCTTGGCCGTTCTTTTTTTATGTTTTTATTTTATTTATTTATTTATTATCTTTTAAATTATAATTTACGGTAATACAAAACATAAACAAAAAGATGTTATATAATATATATATAACTAGGGGCCCCTGTTGAGTAATTATATTTCAAGTTGAAATCAAATTTAAAGTTTTTAAAAAAACAGTAATCTACGTACTGACATAGACTTCGCACCATATAGCAGAAACCACTCGTGTTTAATAAAAAGTTTTGTGGTTAGTAAGTTTTATTTAGGACACATAAATACACGTCCCTCATATACTGCTTCGTTTCCGATATATTCCCTATAGTAAGTGGCATTTAGTGATAAAATTACTAAAAATAAAAAGTTTTGTCATTAAAGAGGTATGTATATATGTATATATACCTACATTATACATAATTTTAATAAAAACTATATTATTACTACAAATAACCAAAATTTAGAAACAGTTACTTAAAAAGATAAAAATGAAGAATTCAAGTGATTTGTTTTTTTGTTGTTTTTTATTTTTTAGTTTAGATGAATTTGTTTTTTTGTTTTTTTTTTTGGCATATTTATATATAGATTCATTTGCAAGCCCATATGTAAATTATAATAACTGATTTGTTTGTTTTAATAAGAACTCACTATACATAATGCATTTGCTGAATAATAAAATCATATGAGTACAAAATTTTCAACTGTGTGCGCATTTTTGTTTTATATACAATCTTATATATTATATATATTGGAAGTTCATTAAGGAGTAGGAGAATCGAAATAAAATGAAAAGGTGTCTACTGCGCAGGACCTTAAATGCTTGTCAATTATAATTATAGATTTTATATTATATATCTATTTACTTTAGATCTATTTACTCTAGATACTCTTAGATTTTTTGTTATAGATTTTAAATGCTTACATAATACATCTACGTTATATTATGTTGTTTTACCTCATTTGGGACAATATTGTGTATAGTCAATGTTTGCTTTAAATTTGTTCTCATTTTTTTAAATTTCATTGTGGTATGATTGTATCGAAGTTGAGGTTTTGCTATAGATATGTTGGTTATACATGGTATGGTATAATTACCGTCAATATATGTAAGTAAATGCTTCAGAAGGGATGAATCCTATATACATACATTTGTTAAAGTACAGCTCATTTTTTTTTTTCTTTATTTGTAATTTTAAAGTTCATATACAATTCAGAGTATTAATGCAATGCTTAATTCTATAAATGTATTTAAATTTGTGTTATAAATTTTGTTTTAAGTGTGACCGTAGTACAAGCTGTCTAGTCTTATAATTTTTAAAATTGGTTTTTTTTTCCTATACCATTTTGGGTAGATCAATTCTTTGGCCATCCATTTTTCAGACCCATGAGATTAGAATAATATTATGTTATGTTTTATAAGTCTATTTAATTGTGTATGTATACAACATCTAAATATTTATATACAATTAAAACATCTTATTAAATTTGTATATCTTACGAATTATAATTTAAAGTTCAATAAACAGTAAATTCAGTATTAATTTACATATTTTTTAAAATATTAATATTTATCTATAGCCATTTTATATAGAATAATAAAAAATGAATTTTGAAAAACAAAAACATTTTTTTTTTTACCCTTTCAAATGATTCTAGTTCTGACCAATTTTACTGAATTATAATTTTATCTATAATTATTTATTTTGAAGAGTAGGTACTTCAAATCTTCAGTAAGAATATTTAAAAATTATAAATAGAAAAACAAATAAATAATTTAAATTAAAATCATTCGTAAGATTCATTTGAAAATTATGAAATTTATAAATGAAATAATATCGTGAGTACACCATTAATTTTTTAGAATCATTTTAATAATTTTTATTTTAACTTTTGTTTGTAATACATGAGATTATTAATTTAGTTGTTAAACACAAACCATATATATTTGAAATGAAATTTTCCCTATTTTAATTACCATAAATACCCCTACCTATTATATTTTTACTATTGAATTAATTTTTTATATATGTATGTACATATGTACATATTAATTTGTGTACATTTTTAATAATATGAAATACAGTATAAAAATTCTTTCGATTCCAGTAAATAATTTATAAAATAAATATTTTACTTATTTACTGTTTTCCTTTTTTTTTATTTATTTATTTTTTGGGGAAAATTTTCATTTAGATCTGGAAAATTGTTGTATGAACAAGTTTTGTTAATAATATTTAAAATATAGTATAGAGGGTAAGTTTTGGTCTTTAATCAGCTTAATTTTAAAAGTAATAATAAAAATGGTATTTTTGTTTATTTTTGTTTTCAGTAAGTAATTTAAATTTAGTATAGGTAAAAAAGATATAAAGGAGGAAAAATAAAAACAATAATTTACATTCAACCTAGTGTATTCAATATACTGCAGCAGTTCTTATTGTGAACGTTAGATAAAAACATTTTTAAATTATAATTATTTTAGGAATGATCATTATTTTTAATTTAAATTATATAGGTTGCATGTTTTAACACACAATGTATATAATAGATTTGTATAGAATGCAAAATACTAAAGTAATTATTCATATTTGAATATTTTGGTTTTTATTTAAATTTTTTTTTTAATAATATATCGTAATAAATATATTATATAGGTGTATATACATACTTAAAATTTTGAACTACTTTTATAGGGTTTAATTTATTTTGTTTTTGTTATTAAATAACCACTCAATGTACGTTAAATTTTCAAAATGTCGGCAAAATATGAAAATATTATTAAAAGGGAAAATTGAAAATTGAAAAAAAATATTATTTTCGATGGAGCATTTTCATCATTCGGCTCTAGATGTCCAAACCACTAAAATATCTTGGTTTTAATTTTGCGTGACTACACGTTCATCTCATTATTCAGCTCATATAGAGTTCAGCATTGATTTAAAAATAATTTCTAAATTTATTGCGTACACAAAACATTTTTATTTGAGTATTAAGTAGTGTGTTTACCTTCGAATCAAAAATGTTTATAATTCAAAATAATAAATGTTAATAAATTTATAAAAAAATTGATAATCTTTCAATTAATAATAATTGATTTAATTATTAAAGATTATTAATATCTAAATTAGAAATAAGCATCTTTTGATTTTAATCTTTGTATTAAATTAATGCTGTGATCAAGTTTGTGATCTATATGGCCATATCGATTTTATAATTGCTTTGTAAATCAGCATCTTGATGTTCATTATCAATTTAGATTTATTTTTGCTTATGTAGTCAATGTACATTACCGCAGGTATTTAGCTTGTTTTTTTTTATTTTGATTTCCTTATTATTTATTTTTTAATTGGTTCAGGGTTATGTGGAGTATACAACAAATACTCTATATATCTTATTTAGTTTTGTCTTCATTCTGGATTTATCCAGGTTTTGAACCAGATCATTGTTTTATTCATAGTTTTCAGTACCTGTTTGGAAGCTATTTTTAGGGCAGTCATTTGAATCAAATTATCATCTACGAATGTTACTAACAATGTATTCTCTTTTCTTGTTATTGAAATATCGGCTGTATATACAGGAGATATAAAAGTGAACCTAAAACACTGTCTTGCAATACTACTGCCTCTATTTTATACATATTTGAACATACAGACTCTTCAAGGGATACAATTAAATCGCCTGATTCTGAACTTGACATCAAAGCAATAATGGCGTTTATCAAGGAGATAGACCAGCAATTCTGAAATGAACGGGGAAGTATAATTGATCTTAAGAGGTCGCGGTTACTTAGAATATCCCAATTTACAAAAAAAAAAAAAACATACAAACTTGTATTTAATAAAAAAAAATAACTTTGGTAAAAAGTTTACCAGCTTATGGTATAGTAGAGCTTCATGCCAGATTTTGCTTTTGCAATCTTAGAACAATTAAAAAATCCAAATAATTCTGGATCTATTTAAGAAGAACCAACACAAAACTGTTTATCAACCAGGGCTTATAGCTATATTTTATTTGTCACTCTATGGACAACAATACAACAATGTTGAATGATGTCATCAGAATCCAAATTGATCATTTGGTATCAAATTTTTTTGTATACTAATAAATTACAAAATATTAAGTTTAAAAATATCAAAAATATATTAAAAATAAGTAAATAAATAAATAAATAAACAGACATCGACTAGTTTAGTTATTTATATTTATAAAACAACAAAATAAAATAATCAAGATCCTAAAAATATCGATTGTATAATTTGTTTTTGGTAATGTTTTGATAGTGTAAAAACAATGTTAAATTTATTCTATTAATAGATTCATATTTACCATAATTAGTCCTATGATTACTAATTTTAAATAAATTAAATGAGCATGGACGGTGCAGATTTCTAATAATGATATTGCTGCAAAATGAAATTTGATTTTATATTGCCCTTATCAATCTCTGTAATGAAAATAACATCAGCAGCCTCACACCTAAAGGTCAATGTAAAAACAATTAAATTTAGTCTTTGTTCGCATGTTGTGGTAATATCATATGCTCAGACCATGGCAAGTAATGGCATAAAGCCAATCTAAAAATTTTTTTTTGTATTTCGTTAATCCCATCAATGTATATCATATCAATGTTAAACGGTGACCAAACTTGACTTACATGTAATTTATTAATAGTAATATATTTATTCAATTCTAAAATGGAGCGTAATCGCTCATATATAGTGTATTATTACATGATGATTTACAATTTGAAAGCAAATTAAGGCAAAATAACAAATTAACAATTTATTGAAGAATATAAAGAATATTGATAATAATAATAAAAGCAAGATACAAGTAAAAAAAATAATTAAAATGTTTAAAGTTACTAAAAATATTAAATTAAAATTTCTTAAAATGTATACAATTTAAAATTTGAAAAAAAAAAGAAAAAAATGTCTAGGTACTTTAAATTTAATATATGAAAAATAGTTTAAATATATAGTTTAAATTTTAATATATGAAATTAAGTGTTTTTTGAAATGTTTCAGTCTCAGCTCTTTCATCCAATTTGCAATTTTATTGTATTCATTTATTGCTGCACTGGATATATTATTTAACCCTGATGGTTGAATTGTTTTTATATTTGTTGTATTTCTTGTATTATATTGATGTAACACAGAGATTTTGTAATAGTTGTGTTTTGGTAGTTACTAATCCTTGAAAAATCTTATATATATGTTCGATTTGTAGTAGCTTTAATTGTAGTTCAATTGAATTAATTTCAAATGTCTTATATAGATAATCTGTGGAAGTTCTGTGTTAAAGCGAATATAGATTTTTTATGGCTTTATTTTGGAATATTTGTATTTTATTTAAATTTTGCTTTGAGCTTATTCCCCATATTAAAGTCCGTACGTTATATTGGAATGAAATCGACTATAGTATATAGATCTTTTCATATAATTTGGTACTTTGTGTAATATTTTTTTAAATACACTAGCCAATCTTCTGCACTTTTTTTCTATTGCGTCTACGTGTTTGTTCCAAGTAAGTTCACTGTCAATCGTTACTCCTAGATATTTGTAACACGTAACCTTTGTAATTGTCTCATTATTATATTTTATGTTTATTTTTCATTTACATAATTTTTAAATAACATATATTTGGTTTTCCTTATGTTGATCGTTAATTTATATTGACTGATAATTTTGAGCAATTTATTGTTATCACCATTTATATTTGTTTCCATATCTGTATAATTATTTTCAGAATAAACAACAGCTAAATCGTCTGCATACATAAAAATCTGTCATTTTAGTTTTAGGTTAGCAATATTATTTATGTAGCATATAAAAAGGGTTAGTCCTAGTGAACTCCCTTGTATCACCCCATAATCTATTGGGTTTTTATCACTTACTCCAATATTATATAGGACTTTCAAAAGTATTTTCCTATCTACTGTATCAAATGCTTTAGTTAAATCAAAAAACACTATACTGCTACTTTATTTTTTTTATATGTTACCATGTCGAACAAAGCAGTTGTAGTGTTTGAGCTTTTTCTGAATCCATATTGATTTTACTGATTAAATTGTTGTTGTTCAGATATTCTGATAATTGAGTACTTACAACGGTTTATATGATTTTGCTTGAAATAATAGATTTTTATTTATTTATTTATTTTTTTATTTATTATTTTATTTTTATTTCATTGTTTAATTAAAATATAATAACTGTTCTATAGACAAGCGGTTTTTAATATAAAAAAATTTTTTTTAATTTAAATGATTTAAGAGAATAAATAAAAAAAATACAAATTAACATAATTTATAAATTAAACAATTAACAAAATTAACAAAATTTAAGTAAGTAATTATTTTAATAATATAATCATAAGAACAAAAGAATAAAAGAAACTTATAAAATTGTATTCAAAAATAAAGTTAGAGAGTAAAATATCAATTAAACTTATAATTATATATTAAGAATTATAAAATAACGAAAAGAAAAGTGTTCTACAAAAGCAAAATATTATAAACTAAATTAAGCAAACAATAAAAATAAAAGCTAAAAACACTCTATGCAAAAAGCATGCAGTAGCGAGTGTAGTTACGAAAAAAAATATTTGACCAAAATAAAAATAGAAATATAATAACGAATAAAAACCGATAATAAGAGCTTATTGCCCTATTAAAAAAAAACTAAAAATAAAAACCAATATCTTATAAAAAAAAAAACAATTAAATTTAATTAAATACAAAAAATTTACTTAACTATGCGTACTAAGTCATTTACTTGATCATGATTGAAATTAAAAAGCCAGAGTTTAACCAAACTGAGTAATTTAGAACCATAACAATTGTCAGTTAAAGGTGGAGGTAATAAATTATAAAGCCGAGGTGCAATTGCTAAAAATGAGCGTAAATTGAAAAAATGATGTACATTATGAGGGGGTATGATAGCTAACCTTCTGTTGTTGATTCTCAGATTATATATTTCAGAATACCTACTTCGTAAGTAACCACTTCTATTAAAGAATACTTTGAGAACTTGGAAGTAAAAAATATGCTTCAGAGGTAAAATATTCAAACATTGAAATAAAGGGAAGCTGCTTTCCCTACCATGTTTTTTTAAAATTAGTCTGATAACACACTTTTGTTGTATTAACAAAGGTTTAAGATAATTATTAAAAGTACCACCCCAATTAACAATTCCATATTGTAATTTAGAATTAAATAAGCCATAGTATACAGACGTAAGCAGTTTAAAAGAACAGAACTGTTTAAGGTGATAAAACTGTCTAACAACTAAATGAAAATACTTACTCAAAAATCGTGTATGAATTGACCAATCTAACTTAGAATCTATTGTAACACCTAAATATTTGAAGGAATCCACACAATCAACTTTAAAACAACCTGCGGAACAGTTATACATTTCGTTAAAATTACATAATTTCTGAGTAAGAAGAGAATTATTATGAGGAAGAGGAAATCTTCTACATTTAGCACAGTGATACAAAATATTATCAGACGTGGGAATAGCATTACCTAAACTGAAAAACATAATTTTAGTTTTATCACTTAATAATAATTTGTGATGGCAAAACCAGCGACGTAATAAGTCCAACTCATAATTAATATTACACACATTTTCAAAAAATGACTTATTATTGTAGGATAGACCAACATCATCAGCAAAGGCAGTTGAACAACCCTTAAATTTTTGAAGAAGAACAGAATTAAAGAAGATTAAAAACAATGTAGGACCCAGAACAGATCCTTGAGGTACACTCAAAGAAATATTTTTAAGATCACTGATGGTGTCATCAATTTTAACTTTCTGAGTTCGACCCGTTAAATACGAAGAAAGTAAATCAAAGAAATTACCCCGGAAGCCAGCTTTATACAATTTGCCTAATAGGATTTTATGATCCACAGTATCAAATGCTTTTTTAATATCAATAAATAATGCAGCACTTTTTAGTTTATTATTAAGAGCTTCATAAATATGCGAACAAAAAGTCAGAAGTGCATCTTCAGTAGATCTGCCACTACGAAAACCAAATTGCTTACAACTTAAAAAGTTAGTAAGATCTAAAAATTGCATCATTCTTTTTTTTATCACTCTTTCAATATATTTGATAGAGATATCGGTCTAAAATTTCTTATTATATTAATGTCACCGTCTTTGTATATTGGCATTATTTTATTTGTTTTTAGGTTTTCTGGAAATGTTGATGAATTTAAAGATGAATATTTTTTAGTGATGTTACATGTGATATTATTTCATTCAAACCTTCCCTATAAACTTTTGTACTAATATTATCTGGAGCCCGCTGCATTTGTATTTTTTAAGCTTAATATATATTCACATACTTCTTTTTTATTTACATTTGTGTACTAGATTCTGTATTACAAGACGCATTTTCAACAACTTAAGAACATAGTGATCTGAAAATTTCTTTGCTAAACGTTTAACAAAACTCAATATGGAGTTAGGGTTATTTAAAATATTATTAATGAATTTTACAGCTAAGATGAGAGTCAAAATATACGCCTAAGTCTTTTATTGAGGAAACTTTAGGTAGATTAATACCATTTACACCTACATTAAGTAAAATGTTACTGTTAACACACCAGTCGTTAACATTTTGAAGGTCATATTGCATAAGGATAGCGATTATAAAGATTTTCATATCGTCAGCATAAATTTGTAGCTAACAAGAATAAAAATTATATGAAAATTAGAACTAATCGAGGTATCGAACATGAAAGCAGGTGCTTACAATTTTTATATTCAAATATTTTTGTTTGTGTTAATGAGTTTTTTTCTTATTTTATGTCAAAATCTGCATTTAAAATTGATATTGATTTGTTCAGTATAACTGCTTATCTTCCATATTTCAATAACATTTCATTTTATTTTAATGTTTGTTAGATTTTTTGAACAAAATTTTCCAAATATATGAATTCAATTAGATTAATTTTTTCCAAAAATGTTCAAATGTCCTAAATTGAAATTCAAGAATATTTGAATTTAAGAAAACTTTAAGTGAAATATGAAATATTATGAATTAAAAAGTTTTTCTCGTAGCTATCTGAAAATAAGGAAAATAATAAACGGAAATTTGCTTTAATATCAAATCGAAACCAAAAACAAGAGAGAGAAAAAAAAATATAATAATGTAGGAAGAAAAAAATGAACAGGAAAAGTTAAGCTTAACTCCCGATGATTTGTTTTTCCCAAAATAAAATAAAGAAGATGCTGATAACTAACTCCTGAATATTGAAAAAGTTGACCAATAAACTTTCAAACTTTTGAGGATTTTCCAATGTTCATTTTTTTTTTTTATTTTTTTGATTGTCAGTTTTCTGTTTTTCTTACTCTAGTATTATTTTTTTTTTGATATTTTTCAAAACAAGATTTTCAAAAGAAAAAAATATTACAATTTCATTCAATCTATTCGATTTGATGAAATCATACATAAGTATTTTCGAAATATTATTTTATTTTTTTTGAAAATGAACATTTTACAGGATTAATTTTCAATTTTGTTGTTATTCTATTGATTTGAATCAATCATATATACGAAAAGAATAGAGTGAAATGAAAGAAAAACTTTTATTTTTGTTGTTGGAAAATAAAAATAAAAATTTTTAAGAAAGTTTTTTTTCTTATAGTCACATCACAGTCTCTCCCACTTCTGCTTTAAACTAAAATTTATGATAAAAATTACGAGCACATAAACATGAGTAATATAAAATTAATATTTTTAAAAATGAAAAAGTTTATTATTTGAGATTATTTAAAAATTTAATAAATATAAAATTTAAAAGAAAAGCAAATAAGGGTGATAGTAGGTAGATAATGCCTATATTAAAAATAAATATGGATTTTGTTCATGAACAATTATTGATCATTTTACGAAAATTATTTATCTTTAAAAGTTCAATTAATAACAAAAAATTGTTTTTAAAAATTCCAAATGAATTTACTTAGTTGTTTAAAGAAAATAATATATTTTATTGGCGATATAAAAAGTAACATAATAATATATAAATATAAATATGTGATATAGGAAATTTATGAAATTGGTAAATAACTGACAAGAATATTTATGTTATCATAAAAACAAAACAGGTGAAGATTTTAAACTTTTGTTTATGCCAAAATAATGACATAAGCACCCACAGGCCCACAATAAAGAACTTATAAACAAATAAAATAAATATATAAACACCCTTATTGGCTTTGCAGAATTTAACCAATTTCAACGATTAGAAATAAGCAAAAGAAGGATAGTAAAGAATAATAAACAATATTATATAAAAGAATATAATAGAAAATAATTATAATAGAATAGAATAGAATAGTTAGTATACACAAATTGAATACCGCTAAATGTCATTAAAATATCGATAAACATTTACCATAATTTAGCGATATGAATGACATTTCAATATACATTAAATTTAAAGATTTACCATAATTTATCGATATTAATGACGTTTCAAGTATGACAGGTAAATGTAATTAATATCGATCAACAATTACCATAATTTATCAATATTAATGACATTTCAAGTATGATAGGTAAATTTCATTAATATTGATAAAAATTTATCATAAATTATTGGTTTTAATGACATTTCAAGTATGACAGATAAATATTCACCATAATTTATCGATATGAATGACATTACAGGTATGACAGGTAAATTTAATTAATATCGATAAACATTTACCATAATTTATCTATATTAATGACATTTCAGGTATGGCAGGTAAATTTCATTAATATTGACAAACAATTAGCATAATTTATCGATATTAATGACATTGAAGATTTGGCAGGTAAATGTCATTAATATTGATAAATATTTACCATAATTTTTCTATTTTAATGACATTTCAAATATGAAAGGTAAATGTCTTTAATATTGATAAAAATTTACCGTAATTTACTGATTTTAATGACATTGAAGGTTTGACATGTAAATGTCATTAATATCGATACAAATTTACCATAATTTATCGATACTAATGACATTTCAAGTATGACAGGTAAATATAATTAATATCGATAAATATTTACCATAATTTATCGATATAAATGACATTTCAAGTATGACAGGTAAATATACACTATAATTTATTGATTTTAATGACATTGAAGGTTTGACGCGTAAATGTCATTAATATAGATAAACATTTACCATAAATTTTTCTATTTTAATGACATTTCAAATATGACAGGTAAATGTCATTAATATTTATAAACATTTACGCGTCAAGCCTTCAATGTCATTAAAATCAATAAATTATAGTGTATATTTGTCATACTTGACAACCTGTCATTTCAAGTATGACAGGTAAATATACACTATAATTTATTAATTTTAATGACATTGAAGGTTTGACGCGTAAATGTCATTAATATAGATAAACATTTACCATAAATTTTTCTATTTTAATGACATTTCAAATATGACAGGTAAATGTCATTAATATTTATAAACATTTACCGTAATTTATCAATTTTAATGACATTGAAGGTTTGACATGTAAATGTCATTAATATCGATACAAATTTACCATAATTTAGCGATACTAATGACATTTCAAGTATGTCAGGTAAATATAATTAATATCGATAAATATTTACCATAATTTATCGATATAAATGACATTTCAAGTATGACAGGTAAATATACACTATAATTTATTGATTTTAATGACATTGAAGGTTTGACGCGTAAATGTCATTAATATAGATAAACATTTACCATAATTTATCGATATTAATGACATTTCGGGTATGACAGGTAAATTTAATTTATACCGATAAACATTTACCATAACTTATCGCTATTAATGAAATGTAAAGTTTGACAGATAAATGTAATTAATATCGATAAACATTTACCATAACTTATCGATATAAATGGCATTTCAAGTATGTCAGGTAAATGCAATTAATATCGACAAACATTTACCATAATATATCGATATGAATGGCATTGCAGGTTTGACATTTCAATGTCAGTTTAATATTGATAAGCATTTACCATAATTTATCGATATTAATCAAATTACAGGTATGACAGGTAAATGTAATTAATATCGATAAACATTTACCATAATTTATTGACATTAATCGGACATCTACCGGTAATTATGCATAATTACCAAAGTATGTTGCTATAATAATATGAATAATTTGGAACCATTTCGCTAACACTAATCATGATTGTTTTGTAAATATATATAAATTAAATATATTATATTTTCTTTATATTCTGGAAAAAGCACATATTTCCGTTTTTCTATATTTAATATAGCAGCTACCCATTAAAATAAACTATTTTGAGTTCTAAGTAGGCATTTCCAGTACTCTGTTTTTGTTGTTGCATAACAATTAAATATATATATACATTAAATTTGGAAATCGGCTGCAAAATATGAATATATTACTAAAAAATGAAAATTGTAATAATAATACACATTTTTTTATTAAAATTAAAGTAAAAATCTAAAAAAAAAACAGGCATTTCCATTTTTTTATTCAACAGAGTCTAAATTAAAGCAATTAAAGTAGGAGTATAAGTATTTGCCTTTATTAGCTTTTATTTAGCCTTCTAATTTTCTGTTGCTGATGTTATTATTGTTTCAATTTTGTCATTTTCAACCACATTAAAATCGGTTCACTATCTATAGTATTGGTATATTTTAAGAGGGGGAAAAAAAAAAAAAGATATATGATTTAAAAAAATAGATATATAAAAAAGGAGTATAGTGCAGTGCAATCAATCCATTAACATATTCAATCCATTACTTTATATTTTATAATTTTACAAAGCCTTGATAAGGTTTCATTAGGAGATTTGGTAAGACTTTCGGCTAATTTATATTTTTTGTATATCAAGGTACGTTTTTAAACTTTATTTTTTAGTGCACTTAACTTAAAGGCAAATATTTCTAAAATAATTTTTTTTTTCTTTTTTATATACTTTTATATTAACTTGCCAGTGTCTATTTATTATATTATACACTAGGAGCTGTATGTATATAGGTTTATGTTAAAATTTCTAACTAAAAAATATATTTTTTTACTAATTCAATTTGATATAGTTAAATATATTTCATTTGCAGTTTGTATTTATTTGCAAATAATTTCCACTTACCATTTGTTTAATGTAAATTTAATCCTCAAATTGAGATCGAAATTCAATTCTGTATATTCCGCCTCATACGAATCGTGTTACAGGTTGCAGGACAATGTGATGATTTAAATTAGTAGAGCATTATCGTTTTATTGTGAACTATGTATGATACGTTTAAAAGGACTCTTAAATAGCTTATGATAATTGTTGAAATTAATTCCAGAACACCAATCACCATTTATGCAGAAAACGGTTTATAAGAAATAGAACAGGATCATATTTTTGTGGCAGATTGAAGTTTATTACTTATAACTACACTTTAAACTTTATGTTTTTCAGAAGTTAATTTAAATGTACCATTTTCATATTTGCATATATATTATAATATATTGCATATTAAATATAATAATATATATTATTATATTTCAATATCACTGTTATTATTCATAAAATATTTTATAAATAAAAAACTTAAAATGTTAAAAAATTGTTTTAAATATTATAATTTCAAAATTCTTTTCATCTTGTGTATTCCCTCCCTCATTTTCATAATAAACTCATTAATTTTCATTAAAAAAGAAAATATTTATATCTATATATATATATATATATATATATATATAAAATTGACTCTTTTCCTGACTTCCTTTTAACAGTGTTATCGCACAAAGAATATTAAAATCAATTTTTATATACTCTTATTACTTTTAAATGCAATGTCTTTGTGATGGTTATGGAATCAAGGAAATTTCACTTCATTAAATTTCCAATTCCAAAATATAAAAAATTTCAATTTTATAACTTTGCAATAATAAAAAGAAAAAGCAAAAAAAAATATGCTTGACATTTCTATGTATAGAGGTAGCAAGCAATATGCACATTATTATAACCACAAAGAGTACCACAAAATACGAAAATATCAAAGACCATCTCCATCACAATTTTTTGTTTTTTTTTTTTTTTTTTTTATATTTTTACAGGTTAATCAAAAATCTATAAAATAAATATTTTCCAAAAACTCCCTCTACAACTGTGTACAATCAGTCAGTATTATTTGAGAATGTCAAGAGAGAAGCAAGCAAAAAGTCAAAAGAAAAACTAAAATAACGAAAAATTTTTTGAAGTTCAGTTGACCTGAGAATGACTTCAACAGTGTGCAATTACTCTTTCAATACCTATTTATTTTCAAATTACGTCTTACTTCTCTTTTATTTTTTCAACATAATGTCAATTCATTTTTCATTATTTTATTTCTATCTCTTTTTTTCTCAGTCACTGTCACCACTCTGTATTCAACCCAACTTAGCTATGCTATTAACTATATTTTCACCGTTTGTTTTATATCAAAAAGGACGTTGTTTATATCAGAAAAATGAGAACGGTCTGTTTTCAATTTTTCTTTTTACTAAAAGAAAAAACATCAATATTTTTGTATATGTATATAATACGTGTGTATTGTGCCACCAACCACCAGGTGTATTTAATGATGATTTTTTGATGTTAGAATACTATTTTTGGTTCATATAATTTTTTTGTTTTTTTATTTTTAAAAAATTTTCTTTATGGTTATGGGTTTTGCTGTCATTATGAACTACCTACCCTTTAAATCTTTTTAAAGTCCAATGAATGTTGGTTATCTATATAGGTAAAAAAAAAGAACACGTTATTAAGTTTCATTACCTTAGACTTGGATTGAATTCTATACAATTTTTATCTAACTAATTTTAAGGTATTCTGCGAAAATATAAATTAATTATTAACTGTAAAAAACAAATATTGAATTGAGGATGAGAATTTGATGCTATATATGAATCAAGTTTATTATGCTTAGTAATAAAAGTAAATGATGATTTTCAATAAACAATTATTACTTATGCTAGATAAAAAATTAAAGCTGATAAAAATATTAAAAGTATGGCTGTTATGATTAGATGCAGACAGAGTTGGTATATACATCAGATGTGTGCTTCATAAATCTTAAGATAATGGTGTTCATTTAAATAACCAATAAATTTTGTCAGACAAAATAAAAGATTGACCTAAAATAGATTTAGGGTTGGAGATGTGTCTACCATCTACGTACAAGATATATTTTCTATTTTTATGTACAATAGCTATTTATAGGTAAAATAGGCGTGGTAAAATTTAATATATACAAATCATTAGGTTGAAAAATTTAATACCACATAAATGATGATCCTATAGTATTGAGGTTTTGTCTAACATACATGCTAAATTAGAGGATTTTTTGTAACAAGTGCATAAAAAAATCAGATTATCATTCCCAGAGGAGAAAAAAAATTCATAATTGGCTTAAATTAAACCATTTAAGTCTCTTAGAACAAAATATAGAGCATGTTGTAAGTTATAATTTTAACCCATCATTGGTCCAATCTAATCAATTAACAATTATTGATGTTTTAAGTATATTACTTCCAGTAAATCTTAATGTTATGGTCATTATTGAAAAATGTGTAATTTTGATTTTGTAACTACAAAATTGTAAGTAATACGACTATTCTGCTTCAGTTAATTGCAAAATAAATCAATAATTATAAACACTATACATATAATAAGTTCAACACATATCATAAAGTTCAAATTTAAATTCTAGAAAATATTGAAATAAATAAAAAAAAAAAACATGGACAGATATTGTATAAAAATAAATAAAGTGTATTTCAACCATCACAAAAATCAAACCATTTGTATTGGATTTACTTTATTTAATATAATATAGTATATGAATTATTTCTGTTAATTATTTGACAACGTAACGGTAATAATCTAATGTAACGATAAAATTAACGATGACAAATCAGCAATTTACACAAATACCTTAAAAATGGACACCGAATTTGGCTTTAGAATTTTTATTGAAATATAAAGAAGTTCAACAGCATATCAAACTCTGGTAGGGTTTTTTACCCAGTTATCATTAAACCAAGTCTCAGCTAAGAACATTATCATACATAGTGATTTTAGTCAAGCAGCAATATAAAGAAAATAAAATTTATTTTATACAAAGTTGTTCTTGGCCGACATCTTTCGGTAGGCAATTGCAAAATGCTACTCAGTAGAATATACAGAGAGTGAAGCTCAGTTGAGCTCCAATTGGAAATTCAAATATATAACTTACTGTTAAAATATTCGAAATTATATAGGCAACATTATAAGAATATCCATAATGTATGGTAATACTATACATAATATATGGTAATGCCATAATGTAATATGCACATTTTATAATAATTTAAATATATTTCAGCAGAATTAGTTCTGTTATAATTACAGCAAAGATTGGTTGTATTATTTCATTTATATTTGTTTTAAATTTATTTTATTTTTTGTTCATGACACTAGCATGTACCCGTATGGTCTTATAATTAACATTAAAATTTAATTTACAATATAGTGAAATTATATTTGATCTTTGACATTTTAAATTTTAATTATTAAAAGTTAATATTTTAAATTTATTTTTATTTCCCTAAATTTGTCTAATTATTACTTAAAAATAGAGTTTTATTTATATTTAAAAATAATGTATTATTTTGACTGTACACTGATTATATTATTATTATAACATCACATACTACTGAAGTAATGAATTGACTCGCTAGAGAAGTGACTGAAATCGTTCTTAGCTTAGCCGGTGTAACCATATATCTACACCTTATCTATATCTAATTCATATACCTATTAAAAACGTTTTTTGAAGATAAGTGTGTGACTAGCATTATATCATTATAGAACAGGCATTTGTCATAATGCTGCACAAACAACTGAAAATGTTCAGGTTTGCCTGAATCTGATGACTTTGAGTGATGTCGATGTTCGTACTAACAATTTTCTTAAATTTTTTCACATATTATTGTTGTAAATTTTGTTAATTTATTAATTTTATAATGAAGCGGGAATAATGAATCGAAATTGATAATTGGAAAAATATGAAATTTCGTTTGTAATGTGTTGAAGGATATCTCTATGAATCAGATATCTCTATGAATAGATTCAGGCAAACCTGAACATTTGCAATTGAGTTTGCCGCATTATGCTAAATGCCGGCTCTAATGCTATAATGCTAGTCAGTTTTAATTATGTATTATTCCAAAATATTTTGAAGATCATATGGCCTATGGTTAAGATCGAAATTTAAAATTTTTATTTGTAATCTCAATTACTTTTACTTTTGAATTAATAAAGAAAAAAAAACCCACATGTGACCTAGTATCGTGCAATCGACAGATTTCTGTAGTTACCATCTCTTATTAAAACTTGTTTTTTTTTTTATAAAACTATTAAGTAATGTACTGACCATTAGTATTATATAATTGATTTATTTGCATAATATTGACTTATTTATTTACAATAGATTATATTTATAGAACTATAACTAACAAACTAGAGAAATAATTTGTATATTGATAAGCAAAATTCAATCAAATAGTTTCAATAATGACTATTATTATAAACCACATTTTCGTCTCAATCTATTTAAAAAAAAAAAAACAAAAAATTAAATTTTGGCATACCATATGAAAATTGTAAAAATTAAGTGTAATTTAAAAATACGATAGAGAAACAAAAAACTGAAATTTGAACCTATATTATATTAACAAATTGACAAATTAAAGTACTTACTTACTTCCTAATAAAGTAGACATATCCGGTTATTTATTTTTCATGTATTAAACGATAAATTTTTATTACTGAGTTTCTTATAACTTCATTAATTAAAAATTTATCGTAGATTAATCTGATAAATAAAATGTCCTTTGTTTATTTTTAAATGTACATAATATTGTATAAAAAAATAAAGTAGGTATCAATTTTTATAAGGACTATTTTTAGGATATAAATTACCTACTCACCCGAAAAAAAAACAAATAAAATAAAAAAACCAAAATCTAACATAACTCTAACACAACAAAAAAAAATTATTAAATTTTCTAAACCTTATCTAAACTCATATTAAATAATAAATTAATTTAATTTCTGCTATACGATTTATTTTCTCTAAATTTTGATCTGAAATAGGTATACGTACGCCTCTCAGTTTTAAAATATAATAAAATGATTTTCTAAATTATTTGGGATAATTGGTAATAAGATATTATATTTATCTAAATTATAGTTAGATATATAATAATATCTAGAAGGTATGGACCATATCATTTTTCAATTTAAAAAGTTTCAATTTCATATTAAATTGTAACTTTAGGTTACCTATACACTAAGATTGTGTGTGTGTGTGTATAGGGAGTGGAATAGAATTGGAAAATCTTTAAAAATAATAAAATAAAAAAAAAAAGGAAATTGCTATTGGCTAGACAAACACATTTATTTTATTCTCTCCGTCTTAATGGAAAATTTGAAACTTTATTTGACAAAAATGACAAAATTAATAACATTATAGATAGAAAAACTAAAAAATAAAAAAAAATAAAAATGAAATCAAAAATAATTGAAATTTAGTTTATTTTTTATTCACATTTAAAATTAAATTGCACTTCTCAAAATTAGATTTTAAATTATTTTTCATTTCAATTCGAATTATTAATTGATTTATTTGGTGCATTCGATTTTTTTTTTTGCTATAGTTAAATTAAATTCACTTTAAAATTTAATTTAATATTTTCATAATTTTGAAATATTTAGTAAAATTTATGTTTTTGTTTATGTGAAATTTGAAGAATTAATTTAAAATCATTTTTCATTAAATCAAATGTTATTCAAAATTACAATTTTTTGCTGAAAATTATTATATTGATTATATTGCGACTATTTTTTTGAAATGTTTTTAATTTTTGATTAGGTATTGATACAAATTAAAAATAAAAATTAATATTTTTTTATATTAAAATTACGTTTTTTTAAGTTATTTGTTTTTTTTAGATTACAGTAGTATATAATTGCCAACATTTAACTTTATTCATTCTAAATTTAAATTTGTAGGCTCAGGACAAAATTCAAAAATTGGAAAAAATTATTTTATCTAATATATTTAAATTATTATATTTTTAATATTATTATTTATTATTATATTTAAAACTGTATATGGAGGTTAAATAAAAATAAATTTTACATAATATAAACAATGCACCACAACCCATAGATTCGAAAAAGTGCTTTTAATCTGCCTTAATCATATATGTTTGGACCCAGTAAGTTTTCTTGCGTTGAGTTATATTAATATATAGGTCACTATGGTGAAAATGATACCTCTGATAATACATTTGAGACCTTTATATGTATAGGTTATTTAGGTTAAAATTTTATTTAATATTTTTTTATTAACTTACATGATTTTTTTTGCTCATATTAGACAATAAAACGATTTGTTTGTTCATTTGTTTGCTCATTTGAGACAATAGCACCTTTGGTGGACTATGTAGGTTAAAATTTTTTTCAATAGTATTTTATTAACTTATATATTTTTTTTTGCTCATATTATATAATAATACGATTTGTTTGCTCATTTGTTTGCTCATTTTAGACAATAGCACGATTGGTCGATTAAGTAGATTAAAATTTTCTTCAATAATATTTTATTAATTTACATGTTTTTTTTTGCTCATATTAGCCAATTTTTTGCTCATTGGAGACAATAGCACATTTGTTGGACATAATGAAATGGTCCAGTATGAGATTGTTCGTATTTTAAAAAACTGGTCATATAGAGTAAAATTTTCTATAATAGTATTTTATTAACTTACATGTTTTCCATTATAATGATGTACAATTACCTTATTTTGTTTGGCTATATTATTAATGCATTGTTTTAATTTTATTTATTGGTCTTAATTTGTCCGATGCATTTTAATGTCTTAAGTGTAGTGTTACAATGATAATATGTCCTTTTCATTTACAAAATTTATATTTGGTCATATGATAATTAATTGACAATACCATTTTTTACTCTTTATTGTAATTCATTATAGAAACTTTAATTTTGATTAATGTAATCTACACAACCCACAATATAAATAAAAATTTGTTAGTTAGCAACACACAATATAAAAAAAGTTTGTTCAGAGCATTTCGTATATATCTAAATACATGTTTAGATAATCTTATTATATAATCTATACATACAACATGTTTAATTTATTATTCTGAACTGTGGTGTGACATTTGAAGGTAGAAATAAAGGTGATGCTTTTGAAATCACAGAAACTATTATGTCAGAATTATTGAACCATAATCATCGACTTCATTATATCGAAGTTATTACTGATTTTTTTTCGTAAAATATCGTTACGTAATTGTTGTCATCTGCAATCCAGTCCTCCGGTTAACGTTTTTAATTGTTGTCACTTTCTGGCTAAAACTGTTGTTATTCATGTTTTTCTCGTCCTTTTGATGCGACCTATACTCTGACGATTTCGTTCGAAACATTGTTTCCCTTTGTGGTTCTCGTGGTATTCAGGAGAAATATAATATATACATTTTTAAGTTAAAAGCGATTATGACAATAACATTTTTAGATCACAATGACATAACCGATAATGTATCCTAACAAAAATGACTTAGAGTTGTCAGAATAAAACCCAATTTTGACAATAAATATTTAAGAGAATTCTGAATATGGTGTTTATATAATTTCAATTTGTTTTTATGTTGACTTAAGCGGTTATAATTTGTTGGGGCAGAATTAATAATTTAAAAATATTTCTTTTGTTTTTTTTTTATGTTCGTGACAGTGACTTAGGTACATTTAACATTTTCATTCTTAATTAAGTACAGTACTGAATCTTACACTATATCTGCAGTGTTTTCCAAGTACTTATTTATCAAAGTTCTGGAGCCTAACTGCCTCAAAAATTCAAAAATGCATAATATGCGAATTTCATAATACGCAAATATGAAATATGTATTCGTACCGTGTAATAATAAATAAATTAATTGAATAAATATATAAAATATAAATCATTTTTGCTTTAAATCGGTGCTAGATTCGCGATACAGAGTACAAAATATGTAGATGCGAAACAAGTTTTGCGAAAGTAGTAATATGCGGTTAGGTAGCTGGCTTATAAACTCATTAAATGTGGAAGATTTACATTGAAGTAAAGTGAACCAATAATATTATCAAATTTAGTAAAACTCACATTTAAAATGTACCAGAATTATGTATATTTAAAAATTCCATGTTAGATAACTTTTATTAGTGTTTTTAACAAGAAATAGATTTTGTAAGGTTCTAGTACTGGAAAATTTTTATAATGTGAAATTCTATTGAAAATTTCAGTTCAATTACATATCATTTCTATCACTTTATCCTCTCTTATTGCTGGTGTATTTTCAAATGAAAATTATCTAGTTCATAACAAATGTATGTATGTATGTACATATATTTTTGTTATTATTTCATCATTATAAATAATTTAAAACTCTTCAAAACCAACAGTTCGAAATAATATACTTCTACGCCTACTATTTTAATAATACATAATCCTATTTTACAAAGTTAATTTTCTAAACATAAATTTTATTTTTAATAATTATATATATCTACATACATATATATATTTTTAGCTACATATATTATAATAATTTTTGTCATTATTATCCTTCATCCAAAAAAAAAAAAAATTAAGTATAACAATAATAATAATTCAAATTAATTTATTACTATTATATCTTTCAAAATTCTTTTTAAATATTATAATAAACCTTTAAATAATATGAAGAACAACAAAAACAACAAAAACAGCACAAAAACCTTTCATACACATAATATGAAATAATACACATATACATTTTGACATTTAATATGACATTTAGTATTTACTTAAAACTTAATAATTTATTACTTAACCCCAAATGTCAGGTTAAAGATCTAATAAAAAATTATATACACACACACATACATTATATATATCCTTGTGTTATAGAATTTAATATCATAAAATAAGAATATAATAAATATATACTTAACTCCTATTATAAAATAGATAATATAATGGTTTATTGTCTTAATCATTATCCCTATACCCAACTACCACATATGCATTATATAGCCAAATTATTAAGTTATAATAGCCCTTTTATTTAATTCATTAGCATCATTTTATATATTTAAACAGCATTTTTATAGTCTCATATGATTTAACCAAAACTGTAACAATTAAAATGGAGACGAATGATATTATACAGAAGAGGATCGTAAAACTTAAAACAATTCCACGTGTCCTTTTTTAAGTATAAAAAGTTAAAAACAAAAAAAAAATATATTAAAATAGAATTCTTTTAACGTAAATTTATCTTTTATGAGGTATAAAATAGAATGAAAGGCGTTTAACGTAAAAGGAATATAAATAAATAAAAAAAATTTGTTTTTAGTATAGTTTTTTTTTTTTGAAAAGGTCACTTCTTTTATTTCGTAATCGTTACAATTTAAAAGGACTTTATAAAAAGGATTTTACAAATAAATTGATATTAGATACCCATGCCCGAATCTGATGTACAGAACAAAAAACAAAAATAAAAGACGAAGACATAGGATACTTTTAAAGGTAAAAATAAAATATTAAATAACAAATGTTAGATTTTTTTTTTTTTTTTTTTTTTTAAAGAGTTGAGATAGAAAACAAAGGAGATAATAAATATGAAAAAAAAAGATAGAATAATTAAATAAAAAAAAATCTTATAAATATCCTTTTTCAGATTTTTTTAGCTGAATATTTTATGATGTGTCTGTAAAAGTTATATTAGATAAAAAAAACAAAGGGAATTAAATATTGTATGAAAGGATATTATTTTGATATATATATATATTCTATTGAATTCTAGTTTTATTTTTAAATTGATATAGAAATATTTTTTGATATGATATCTTAAAATCAATACTTTTTATTTTGAATTTTATTTCAGATTTCATATCTGATTGGTTTTTAGTTTTGTTTCAATCGGTAATTGAGGGTAGAAGAGATATGTTATAAATAATTAGATAGAAGATAGAGTGCATTTTCGTGCAATGAATATTATACTGGTGGAGGTGGAATTTGTCTATATCTACATATCAATTAATTTCTCTTAATATACGCATATAAAATAAGTATTATTAACAATATTAAAAACATCACTTTATTCAAGAAATAAAATCAATATTAAAAAAAAAAGAAAAGAAAATCTATGACTTCCGATTACAAAGATATTATTGTGATGAAATGAAATATGTATTAATAAAAAAAAAAAAAAATAGATTTTTAACACTTAACAATAATAATACAACAGAATATATATATATATATATATATATAGGTATATATATATTTATATAAATTAAATTTTGTAAGCCTCCTATTTTTAAGTGTATTATTACTGGAATAGAAGGGAAAGTTATATGTCTAACAATTTTTGAAAATTCTGACTGATTCAGATAGCTGTGATACAACTCCCTGCACCTATCACAAATATTTCAACAACCAAAGGTGTTATAGAGCTGAAAAATTGTACTCTGATCCTCAATGAAAACTTAAACAACATGTTTTTTACTGTTTTCTTATAATTCGAATGGTTCGTGTAGCTGGCATACAACTTCTAGCATCCGCAAAAAATATTTCACAAATCAAATATGTTAAAATTTGTACTCATGTAATAACTCAAAATCAAATAAATATATCTATTACCGTTTTCCAATAATATGTGGTTCGGATAGTTAATATATTCAGCTCCCGGCACCCATCAGGAATATTTCAAAAAACGAAAAATATTACAAAACTAAAAATTGGAATTTGATTACTCTTTCTTATTCTTTTTATTCCACATATTCCAATAATTTCAAATGATATGCCATTTCAATTTAAAAGGCTTCAGTTTGCATAAGGTCAGGATTTTTATTTATTTATTTATTTATTTGCAGGCTTAATTCAAGCGAGTTACATGTATTACATTTATATGAATTTAAACAAATTTTAAAAATAACAATATAAATATCAAAAATTGTGAAATACATTAAAATGTAAATCAATGGTTACCAAAAATTATTAGTAAAAAAAGAAAAAAAAAAAATTTAACAATCTGCAAAATATAATCAATATTTGAGAACTAATAAGCAGTTATGGGTATATCACAATAAATCAAATTTTGAAGTCAAAAATTGAATTTCTATTTTGAGTACTAAATACTTTGACTATTAAAATATCCAGGAGACATAATATAATATTAGTCTTATTTAATTAAATTATATTTAACGATATTTTTTTATAGCCATGATTATTTGTATATATATTGTAAAATCAATTTTCAACAAATATTGTATTGATAAATAAAAAAAAAATAATATTAAAAATATTAACTAAAATATTTAAAAACAATATTAAAGCCACAAAAAGGTCTTAAAAGATTATTTTTATTAACTTTTCATTAATTTGAATGTTTTGTAATACCTTCACTTCTCATATTTACTAACGATTCTGTTATATCAAACTGCATCCCTTTTTTATTCATACATCAATCCATCTTCTTCTTGCCAACCATCCCTAAGCATTTTAAAAACCGCTGAATATGAATGTCACTTCATATTATAATCTTTTATCCAGCTTTTGAAAATAATGAAAAATAAATAATAAAAAATATTTTCAATTGAAATTTTACCAATCTGTTAAAGCTTACAGATAAAAATAAAAAAAAAAATCATTACACATTTTCTTTTAAAGAGCGCAATTTTACTGCAACGTGATTTTCTTTAAGAATTTAAAATACAGGTAGGTTATTGTTTTGCATATTTGTTTTTGTTTTTTTTTTTTTTTCTTAAAGTAAATTAATATTGATAAACCTTGTTCAACTAACACATATTATTTATCTAAATATTCATGTTTCTACAATTATCCATATAATATTTATATGTATATGTACTCTGTAAGAATGTGTTGACGTTGTATAATTTTTTTTTTTATTCCAAAGTTTTTATTTTGTTGTTTTGTTTTTGACAAATAAAATTTTATTATAGAAATATCCTTGAATAATCTACCATTAATATAAAACTAGGATAATATAAATAAATTTATTTTTATTATTAAAATGTACAGTAATTTTTTTTTTTTTATTTTTCTTGTGGAAAGAATGAATATCTATACATTTATAACTAACTACATGTACATTTCATTTTTAAGGTATATAATATAGTAGGTACATTATCCTGAAAATAATTTTTTTTTGTTATTTTCCATTCATTTGTTGTATATATACATATATATACATATATATTTGTAATGCTTTTATTACCAAATTATTTTAGTTTTCTTTGTTTTGTTTTTCTTGTTTTTGTTTTTTTTTTTTGTGTTCCTTAAATTAATGAGAGAGTAGATACTTTAAGTGCGGTAATGGTAGAATTCAATGTATTTTTGATTAAAATGAATGTCTTAAGTTGATTATATTTTTAAAGGATATTTGGTCGGTAGGAATGTATTTGTTTTTTTTTTTTTGAAAATAGTGTACATTAAGTTAATTGATGATTTATTAAGGATATTAGATTTGTTTGTTTGTGTTTTTTTTTTTATTATTTTTATTGTTTAAATCTATATTATTAGAATAATAAACTGTAATCAAAGATTTTATTTATATAAAAGTAATTTGTGTATTTTTATTTGAGTTTAAGAAATTTTTTTAGGCAAATTGATTAATGAACATTAAAAATAAGATAAATTAAATGTTAGAAGTAACTTAAATTATTTTTTTTTTATAATGATAGTAAATAACGTTTTATAAGCATTATAAGGGATAGTAGAGTTTTGATTATATTTTTTGTTCGCTAAAATTTTATTTTATATTAATATTTTTAATAAGTTTTTGTAAATTAAATGGAAAATTATAAATTATTTTGATAATAAATTTCAATACTATTTTTGTTGCTTTTTTTTAAAGTATTATATCAACTTATTTTTTACATAGTCGATAAATTTTAACAATGATGGACATGAAAATGAGTTCTTGATTTTCATACAAACCTATGTAAATATTATAATACATTTTAATAAAACACCTAGTTTAGGTTAATTTAATTTGATGAATTTTTGTCAATTTGTTGACCTATCGATTTAAATAAGCAATATTAAATATGAATTTCAAATAAGAATTATATATTAACAATAGCTTAAAACTAAATATAAAAACTGCTTCAAACGCAGATTTTCATTAATATAGTACTATAGCTTTCAGTCATATAATAATAAACATCATCCAACCCCTAATAATAAATGTTTTTAAACTTTAGGTCCAGTCTAAATACAATAATAATTTATCGTAAAACATTAAAGAGATGTCAAAACAAGAATTAAACAATAATTTCATTAAAACCAGTAATAATGATAATAAATTCATCTTCCACTCAGTTTTAATATCTTATATTCATTTATTTAAGTTCTGTTATCTATTAAAAATAATATTTTGAACTTTAAATTTTTTTAGTTTAAATTTTTGAATATCTCTATTATTTATTTATTTCTGTTTATAAGCCATAATAATTATTAAATAACTAGGGGGCCCTATTGGTTAATTATAATTCAATTTAAAGCCAAATTTTATTATTTTAATGAAACAGGAATTTGCATGGTGATTTCACTGTTATTTTTAATTGTTTTCTGTTCTGTTTTACATAATATGTATTTATATTAATCACATATGTAATACAATATGTAATAATACAATGAAAAAAATAATACTCGTATGCAGAATATGAGGGATGAATAATTGTTGATGAATAACTTCATTATAGCATAGATGTTGATAAATTCAATTGTATTTAATTAATAAAAACTTTATATGTACTTTGTATGAGTTAGCAAAGTTATATTTATGAAATTGCATTGAATAATAATACAAAAAACAAAACATATCTAGTATCTAGTGACCATTATTTACAATAAATAAATATATTAGTTAATATTTAAAAAAACAATATTCTTAAAAAAGCGGCTTTAATTAGAATGTGAATTTCAATTTTGATTTCATAAATCTTAAAATTATTTAATTTAAATTCAGTATTTTTTAAACAAATAGAAAATGTAAATTTCATTGTCACCATTTTGAATTAATTTTTTCATGTAAAAACAAAAACCAATGAAAACTTATCAAAACGAAGGATAACAAATTTTTCTTTAATCTCTATCTGCACAAATAAACCCATATTTATTGAATAAATGAATATAAAAGTTTAAAAATTTTAAAATTTTAAAAAATTGCAAAAAAGAGGATGTTTTGTTTCTATATTTTGTCATTTTACCCCTATAAGTATGCAAAAAAAAATTTATTCTGCAAAAATACATAACGGTATTATACTATTTATACATATATAAATAAAAATCACATATGTAAGAATAATTATATTTTTCCTCATTTTAATGTATAAATTTGACTCTTTATCAAAAAACAATTCTTAAATTTCCAATTAAATTTTACTTTTATTTTCATCAAACTTACAAAAACACACAAAATATATAGTAATCCTAAATATATATATATATATATATATATATATATTATGTTGTCTCTATATATATAATATTCGATATTCTATTTTCAATATCCAATTTAACTCAGTTCATTTGTAAAGCAAATAAGATTTTAAGAAAAAAAAATAACAAAAAAAAAGGAAAAGGAAAATTTAACGGAAAACTCTTCAGTTTTACTTTTGTTTAAAAAAAACAAAAAAATAAATAGAAAAAAATCGTTTTCTTTTTTTAAAGGATAACGAGCATGTGATATTTTTTTTTTCTAATTTTTAAATAAAAATAAAACAAAAAAAAAATAATAGAAAATTTTTTCCTGCTTTTTTTTTTATTTCTTGTTAGAATTTTTTTTATTGTGTTTTCATGTTTTTTTTTCTCTTTTTTTCAATTTCATACCTGACTAGATACAATATCTTAAAAATCCTATAAGCTTTACTGTCGAGATAAACGACGATGACGAAGAAAATAAAATAAGAATAAAATTAAAATAAAAAGAAATCACCAGAAAGTCAACAACAACATAATACTTACATATATATCAATACAGAGATGTATATATATCTGTATAGTTGAAACTGAGTTATATAGGATGACTTATTTAACTACAATAGAAGTTTTAAATAACCCTTAACGTTGTGATAGTCTTCTTGTTGTTGTTTTTTTTTCAACTAAAGTTTATAAAAATGTTCATCAGAAATTTTTTGTTATACGTAAATATTAAATTACGATCTAACTGTATATAATATCAAGTTATTTACTTAAAAATTTTGTTTTACTATTTATAACAACTTAGGATTTCTATCAAAGAAAATTAAACCGCGATTTGTTTGACCAATTTATATATCCTTTTAATTTTTCTTTAATATCCTTTTTTTTCATAGCCATTAACCAATTGTATACAAATTAAAACAAAGATGGTTAACTTTAATATAATATTACTAAAAAGTATTAACAGTTCAGTCAAGTAAACTAAAAATGTATCTCAAATCTTAATTACAAAATCCTATAAATATATTCTCATTAACACAATAAAGTTATACACAAAAATATATTATAAACGTTTATAAAACATTCGTAAATACATTTCAAAATTTATATTTTAATAATACAATATTGAAATCAAAATGAAAAAATAAAATAATAATAAAAATGTTAAAAACAAAAATAAAGGAAAAAGTAAAAACAAAAATAAAATTTAGGAAAAACTAAGACATTTTTCGAATAAGAAAATTATATTAAAAATAAATATATCTATTACATGCCACATACATTCTTATTATCCTTGTTACATTGACTTTTTATTTTTCTTAATATTTTTTTCCATTTTTTATTTTTCTTTTTATTTTCTCTTATTTTGATAATATGATTAACATATATAAGTATATATCTATAATACGATAAACGTACATTAGAATGTGAATAGAACTTCAATATTTTGGGTATAATATAGTTTTGGGTGTGAAGAAGAGAGATGGGACATAATGATAAAATATTTATAAAATTTCACACTTACCCAATTTTTAAAGATATTTCTTCTTCCTAGTTAACTATACATTATAATATGTATGTACGGTAATAATATTATATATTTAATATTATTAAAATACAGAGTAAATGAAAAATGGTTGTATATGATTTTGTAGTAATTAATTCGGGATGTAATTTCAGTTTGAGAACAAATTTGAGAAAATAGAGACATTTTATATTAGTGGCAATCCCTTCAAGCTGATCACTATAATAGTGTTATTTTTAAATATAGCTTACTTATTAATATTTTATATGAATGAAAGAAAATCATATCTTTTTGTCTATTAGTTTATTAAAACTGGTCTTGTGGGCCAACCATTAATTTGACACTAGTTTTTTAACATTAAATAAATGGCTTAAGGTATTTAATTAAAATTTTAGAAATATATATTAGGTAATATTATATTTCTATATATAGTTATAATGCAACATTAATTCGTTTACTTTTTATGATATCAATTCGAAGGGTTTTACTCTCTTTAGTCTTTGCGCCAAGTTGATGATCTGTAAGAGTTGTAGCGCCTGGCTGACTGTTGATATGTTGAAACAATTTTGCAATTTTTTAATTACTATACAGACATCAGGTCGATCTTGAATAGTAATTATCTTTGAATGGATCAATATGGCTTGTATCTAAATGCCATATACCCAAACCGGTTTTAGTACGGGATTATTAATCATTATTTTATTTTGTATTGATAAACGTTCTTCCTATTTCATTTTTAAATGAGCTTTTCACTTAACTTTAGCTGCAAGTGCTATACTGAGATACTTGACTATGTTCTAACCTTATAGATTACTCTGCCATTAATGGTAATGTTTTTTCAGCTTTTTGTTTAAAAAAAATTTATGTGAACGGATTTTCAGTTCATTTAGCTTTATACGCCCGTCTTTTCATCATTTAACGACTCTATCGATATATTTTTGAAGCTTGTTTGACACTTCGTTTATTTCTGTTGCCTACAGTCACAATTGCAGTGTCGTCTATAAATATAGCTATTGATGCATTTTATTATTTAGCCAGTTCAAACATATACAGATCCCAGAACACTGCCTTGTGGGACTTCTGGCCTTAGTAAAATAAAATCCAAATAGTTATTTTGTACTAATAACTATTCAGCTTTCTTACTTAAATAAAATACTAATATACTGAGATGAAATTGTTTTCATTATAATTTATCTACTATTGTACTTATATAGCCTTGCTATACCATTATTATATTATTAATATTAAAACTACATCAATTTATATTTGTTATAATTATATACCATTTAGAGATATGCAGAAATGTTACAAACATGATATCACAAAAAAATGCAAACCTTTCCATTAATTCAGGCCATTACTGTATATTTATTAAGTCACAAACAATTAATCCGACACAATATATCAATTATTTATTTAATTCAATACTTATCTACGTCTTACATTATTTACGTCTGATTTTGATATGAATTTGAATTTTCGAAAATAAGTATTTAAAGTTAAAACTCTTTTTTTTTTTAAATATTTAGATATTTAATTTTATTTTTCAAACGCATTGTAATTTTACTTATTTTCATTTGAATACATTGGTTTGAGGTAACCATAAAACCCAACTTATTTCAGTTATTCAAAATGTCTATCATTCTAAACTACCCTGTACATATACTTATGTATCTAGCTATAAATGAACTGTAGATGGTGTTAAACTTAAATATAATTTCATGTTATATGATTATTTATATGTATATATATATTATATCCTTTATATGCCTAAATATATATATACATATATATATATTTATATATATATGAAAATGCCTTTGTAAAAACATAATATTTAAGAAATGGTTTTTATTTTTTTTGTTATTATTTTAAAAGTTAATCCTTCTTGGAAATCAACTTAAAAGGAATGACTGGAATGTTTTCATTAATGGAGCTGAAAAGTTTCCTTTTTTTCGGGGATCATTATAAATAGATAGTGTGATTTTTGTATTTCTGGTTAGTAACAAATTAATATACACATAAATATACATATACACATTAATATTATATTATATATGATATTAATATAAAATGGTGAAATTTAAAATATTTTGTACGTGTATGTGTGTACATATTCCTTTACTATATTATACTTGCTGAATCAAAAAAATTTTCTAAAGAATTTTGATTTTAGATTAGAATCATTTTCTAACTATTATAACATTTATATCAGTAAATTTTAGAGTGAAAAAAGGTGTTAGATTTTGTGGTATGAATTTCAAATTTAAAAAGAAAAGTTATATATACATATATATTATGATATCTATGTATATGAAAAAGGATATTCAATATGAAGTTTCTGAATACAGTTATAAAAAAAAAAAATAATAAATAAAATGATGCTAGAAAAGTTTTTCATGTTGACAATATACAGTTTTGTTAATTTGTTTTACCCTATATTATTTTAAGTTCAATACCAAAACGTTAATTAGGATTCATTGACTTGATATTTGTTTTCATACAACATGTATGTAAAAGATTACTACTATCGTGTATAATGTATAATTATCAAGCATTTAAATGTAATTTTAAAGATTTTAAATACATAATAGAAATGTATACATACTGTTTTGAAATAAATTTATTTTATTTAAATTTTAATAGAGATTAAGTAAATTAAAGAAAATTGTTATGTGTGGTATTAAGAAAATTTCAATTGTATTATGTAAATAATACAGAAATGTTGATTGTAGAATTAAGATTTATATATTTTTTTATAATAATTATATAATTCTTTTAAGTAGTTGATAAGTGTGAAAAATAAAATGTGAATATAAGATCTACTAGTTCTATTGCAAAAAGTTGGTTAACCTTTAAATGTGTTACAATAATAAATGTTTAGTAGGCAGTCATCAGAATATCTACAAACAATTTGATTTTATCTCTCATCTACTGAAACATGTGATAAAAATACAAGCAAACAATAATTGGTAAATAATTATACCAGTACTCAAAACGTATTTGAAAATATAAACAAGGTCTGGGCTAATTTTTTAGCAATAGAAGTAGTATAATAAATATCAAATTGAGTAAATTGAATTACTAAAATAGTGAAATTTTAAACTATTCTAAAAACCTCATGTATCGACTGAAATAAATCTGCTTTCATTTTTCTGAAATAGAATATGAATATTTAACTGTTGAAAATATCTCGTATACAGTTCCAATTTGTATATACAATAATATCATAACAAGGTTAAGTACAAATATACCAATACAAGTACATAAATTATAATGAAAACAATTTCATCTAAATATATCAGTATTTAATTTAAGTAGGAGAGCTAAATAGTCATGAATGCAAGATTATTATTTAGAAAACTCGTTGATATGATTTTATTTTACTAAGAGCACAAACGAAGTGTTCTGGGGCTCTGTACTTATTATATACGTGTGATCTACCCAAATTTATAAATTATTTTTTCAATTTATTATGTGTGGTTCTTTTTTATTTCAAAAACTTAACATTGTGAAATACGAAATCCAATTCACATTGAATTGACTGCATAAAAATAAGCTGAAGGTCAGAGTTGAAACAGAAGTATTCAAGTACGTGATTTAATTCTAAATTAGCGTAATTAGTTAAGACTGATTCTATATTGGAAAAAATTTTGTATTTCAAAAAAATAAATTAAAATTCGCTTAAATTTTAGGCAAACAAATTGTTGGTTTAAAACATCAACTCAAAAATAAGAAAAAAAAAATAAAAATTGATTTCTAAGCTTAAAATAAGCCGTTTAAAGACTCAATACATTTGAAAATTTTAAAATGGTACTCCAAATTTGTAAATAATGCTTATTATTGCCAATTATACTCTAAATATTGGAATATGTTCAATATATTTTAAGTTAAATAAGCGATTATGATAACAACATATTTAGGTCATTATTTTTATAAGCGATTATGTGCCATAGCAAAAATGTGACTTGTAGTTGTCAGAACAAAATCATATGTTGACAGAACACACTTTGGAAAACTTTGAATATTGCTGTTATTTTATCTTATGAAGTGGTTATGATTTGTTGGCATATATAGTATTTATCAATAGGATGATAGTAGGCTTCACTTGCAAGATAACAAAGTTTAAAAAAATGTTCATGTCAAGTCATGTCAAAATTAAAATAAGCCGTTTAAAGACTCAATACAATTGAAAATTTTAAAATGGTATTCCAAATTAGTAAATAATGATTATTATTGCTAATTATACTATAACTATTGGAATATGTTCAATATATTTTTAGTTAAATAAGCGATTATGATAACAACATTTTTGTATCATTATTGACATAAGCGATTATGTGTCGTAGCAAAAATGTGATTTATAGTTGTCAGAACTAAATCATATTTTGACAGAACACATTTTGGAAAACTTTGAATATTGCGCTTTGATTTGTTGGTATATATAGTATTTATCAATAGGATGGTTGTAGGTAAAAAATTGTCATATCATGTAAAAGCATTTCCAATTTAGTAAATAAATAAAATTCATAATAAATAAAATTCATAATATCAGTAAATAAAATTCATAATATCGATTTATTTTATTAAATCTTTTTCGTTGAAGAGATATTAAATATTATATTCATCTTTTATTTCACATATTCTGCACAATTTCTTTTAGGTTATTCCAATTCTATATAAAAGCTTCTTGACTGTACAGAGTCGATATCCCTGGCATGATCAGCATCAGCTTCCTGTTGAAACCTATCTATGTTTAAATTATTTTAACAAAAAATGTATTCCTGTATGAATTCATTTTTAATAATAATCATTTTTTGTGGTTCATTGTAGTTTTGTAATTGATGCATTGTAGGTGCATTGTAGTTTTCTTGAGCAAACAGTATAATCTATACAAAGCGACGTATATATAATTAATTTCATTCAAATTGTTAATTATTTTCCAACAGTTATATTTTTTTTATCTATATAGAATTAGGTTTTGTTATGTCCAATAAAAACAAAATACCTGCCGTATCACATATCAATAGTATCAACTATTAATACCAAGTTATCAGTCGTATCGGAATACGTACAAAATAAAAAATATTAATAAAAACTAAGCATGAATAGTAAATATGCATACAAATATGGATTTATTTATTTAAAATTTTCAATCAAACTCACATACATTTCAATATATATATATATATAGATTTGCAAAATACTCGTTATTTTTCTGCATTATATTTTGTTTTATTTTTATCAATATATAAATTAACATTCTTGAACATTTTACCAGTATGTACGTATATATTATTTTATATTATTACATTTTTAGCACACAATATAGAGATTTCTATACCATGCATAAGATAAAGTTAAACATTGAAACTTCGTAATAATAAAAGTATTATTGTAGGTGAAAATAATGTATATGGGTGTCACTGAAAATATATATATATATATATATATATATATATATATATCTATACTTATTATTAAAAAACAATTTTTGCATTCTATACCAAACAAAATATTATTAAAATATGAATAACAATACAAACAAAACCTTGTTTCTATCACTTATTTCTTTCTTTAGATTTCCATATAACTATTCTATACAAGTATATTATATTTTTTTATTTTCAATTTTTTTCATAAAATTATACATTTTTTATTTTTTATTTTTTTTTTTTTTTTACTTTTGTTTACCGTCATATCTTTTGGATTTCAAAACTCTTGTAAAAACAACAAGCAAAAGACTAAAAACATTCTTGTTCTTCAAAGCACGTCTTAGAGTCTAGAGAGAAGTTTTCTAGATATTTTTGTAAAAGAAAAATAAACAAACAAAATGTTTTATAACATAGGTAGTTTTTACAAAAGTAATATTTTTGTTGTTTTTTTGCTTTTTGTTCATTTTAATTTTTTTTTCCTATCACAATTTCTAGAAACATTTTCATTTTCTTTAGTTGCGATCGACTGCAATGACATGTTTTTTTTTTCATTTTATATTTTTTATGCTGTTTTTAAGGCTTTTTACAACGCATTCTGCATTTCATATTTTATAGATAAAAATGTCAGGCAAAAAAAAAAAAAAAAATTAAAATAAATTTTCATTTTCAACTAAGTCAGCAGCATCATAAGGTTTTATAGTTTAAAAAAAAAAAAAATTAAAACAACAGTTTTTAAGTTATGCTTTTGTCAACAGAAAATTTTCTCTTACAAAGCTTTAAAAGTTATATTCATTTCAAATTTATATGAAAGATTAACATAAAAAAAAAAATGAATTTTTTGTTTTTAAAGTTTTAAAGTATTCTATATATATATATATATATATATATACATCCTTTCGGACTTTTGATATTATCATAACATATTCTGAAGGAATAAAAATTTTCACATCTTCAAGAAATTTAAATTGGAAAAGTTTTTGACCTAAATAAGTAGTAAGTATTTGAAAGAATTAATCCGATTATTATAAATATTATGCAAAATTTCAAAAATTTTAATAATAATCTATCGAAACTAAAAATTTTGTATATACTACGTGAAATTGATTTAACTTAGAATAATAATTTTACTTTATAAAACTATCAGTGTGTAAAATAATACAGGAACAGAAGTGATAAGTTATATTATTAATCAGTCTGTTGTGGAATATTTAAATTCAAGTTTATTCAAGTTTATTAAAACCAAGTATAGAAAATTTATAAAAAAAAATTGCAATTTTTATAAATTAAAAAACTTTGTATCACTTAGTGTAGTGATTTTGCCAATTATTATTATTGTGATATCAAAATTTATTCTAAAAACCAAAAATAGGGTTTGCGATCAAAATAGATTGTTTTGAGATTAATATAATGACAACGAAATTTAAAATGTTACAAATAATTTCAATATATATATATAATGTAGATATAAATATAATCCAATATAATGTAGATATATCTATATATATATATCTATATATCATATCCAATATATTGTAGATATATCTATGTATCTAATGCTAAAAATGCTATAAATATACTCCTTTTATCCTTTTCCTAGCCAGTCAAACGTACCATTTGGTACATAAGAGGACGCCACTTAGTGTTTTGACTATATGCATGAAAAAAGAATATCATTCACGGTCATTTGTTATAAACAATTAGTCTATAATTTATAAATACTAAATTATCTATTTAAATAAAATAATTTGTGGAAAATACCTAAATGTAAATAGATGTGTGCATCTTATCCTTTAAAGATGTAAAACACGTTTATTTATTTAGTTTAGCTCAAACTTCATTACAATTATTATAATTTTATTTTTACAATACAACACAACACATTCAATTTACAAATTAAAATTATATCTATAACTTAGAACTAGTTAAAATACATTGAATAAATTGTCAAAAAATATAAAAGTCCTTTTAATTTATTAACTCTTCAAAAATACTTAAACTTTTTCATTTTAACTTTTTCGCGCAAGTGAAGGTTATAATCATCAGAAAATGTGTAATTCTGTCGGATGGAACGCTTATAACCAAAAATATGTTTTATGATAAAAATAAATTGTTTTGAGTTTATTAATGGCATCAATGTAATATTAAATGTGGCAAATAATATACTATATAAATAAAATTAGAACTATGTGTGTGTGCTTGTTTGTATCTGTAAAATATATTGACGTGGAGATTTAAAATTTTAGGAACAGGCTTGGAAGCATAATAAGGAAAAAAATATTTGATAAAATGATTTTATGTTCGGCTGTTTATGGGTATTAGATTTAATGTACCTACTTAATATTTAAATCCAAAAATGTTAATAAATTAAATTAAATACCTTAATATTTCAATTAAAAGTCTGCTACGGTACAGTCAGCGTTGTGGTTATGTCACTGAGCTATAGTATTAATATTATAATTTATTTGTAAATATACACAACACTAAATCTAACAAATATCATTCATTATTGTATGTTATACTTTATTCACCTAACTAAATGTAAGTAGGTATACCATATATCATGTAATTTTAATTGATTATATTCAATAATACCTAAATTTTGTCATATTAAATCTTTGCACAGTGATTAATTACTCACCTCTCCCATAGCAATAATCCACTATCATTTATTGTTGGTAAACAATGTTGCGGCATCATATAAATAAAATCAGGTTTCATAATGGCTATGTTCTATTTATTTATTTATTTATTTTAACAGTTGATCCTATACATAAATCTGTAGGCCAACTTTATAGGTCCTTTTCCCTTTCGAAATGTGGGTCTTTTTATCAAATTATATTAATTATTTGGTATATATTTCTGTATAGATATATTATTTTTAGTTATAGTTTTTATATTATTGTTATAGTTTTTTTATTAGTTATGTCTTTATTAATTATTAAATTATATTTGAACCGATGTAGTTGTATTGAAAATTACATTTTACAGTAATTTTCACCATTTTGACTATATTCTTTTTCCACAATTTTACTTGTTTTAAATCAAATTCTAATTTCAATACAAAACAACTTAATAATAAGATCGCTCGACATGGTGGACATAATATAAGTAGGTATATCATATAACAGTAATTTTAATTTATTAACTATATTCAAGATTCACTTCAATTTTGACATTTTAACCTTTACGCGCAAGTGGACGGTTATAATCATCAGATTATGTATAATTCTGTCGGATTAAACAATTATAACAATTTTCATATTCAATCAAAATAAAACTATGCTATAACAGTGCTCATATACTTCGGCTGAAAAATTTATTAAATTAATGTACCCACAGATAATGATTTCTTTATTAATAGATGTCCAACATAAAATAGTTTTTATTTATTATTATTGTAGATGTATAATTTGCATTTTTGTTTGTACTGTTATTTTTAGAACGTCCAATCCCTTGAAAATTGCCCTCGATTTTGTGCAAACATTTTGATATTTGTCTACCTCTTGCTCTAGTATTCTACCATACTGAGTCTAATACTCCTTATCTTAAATACAAATTTTTGTTAATTATTATCAATAAAATTTAACAATGATCCAATGAAAAACACGGTCACAACCGACATAACTTTTAAAAAACAAAGATTTTCAATCGACTAAATGGCTGTATATCTGTTTATTTATTTATTTATTTATGTTTAAAGAGTGTTTATAATAGTAGCCAAAAATATTCATATTATAAACCTGATATAACAGTATTATAAACTGTCATTATAAATATGTATTTGTCATTGATGTCAGATTTCTTAAAGAATAAAACAAAATTCTAATATGGTAATACAAAAAATAAAAAATTGATATATTGACTTCCTTGAAGCATAAATAAAATATTAATTTTATTCAAGGAATCTTAATAATTTGTTATTAAAATTGCAATATTATTCTTTTTATTTGAAAGAGATTTTCTTTTACACTGCTAGTGTAATTCTCTACATTATATTTTACTGTCATCACAAAGAAGTATCAGAATTTATATTGCAAGTGAAAAAAAATGCTTTGTATAAAATTTAACAAGATGTAAAATATTATTATTAAATTTTTTTTTTGCTATAGGTATGCAAATCATTGTTAAAATTTATTATAAAATTATTAAAAAATAGTATATTTTTATTGTGCGACGACATAATATATGATTGAAAGTCGAATATAAAGTCAATAATACAAGATTTGATACTTGGCATCAATGAATTTATATTTAAATATTTGTTTTTTTTTTTTTAATTAAATTTTTAGATCTGCCTACCATTATAGTTCCAAAAATACGTTTTTTAATAATGTTTTTCTTTTTAATTCAATTCTTTAATTAATTTTTTTGTAAACAATTCTAATAAAATACCATATTCTTCTTGCGTTAAGCATGAGCCTGTTTATTAGAAGATATAACGACTATTAAACGACTTATAAATATTTATATATATATATATATATTTTTTTAATAGTTTTATTTATATTTCTAATATATAATTAATAATTCCAAAAGAAAACTTAAAAATAGAATTTCTTATATATAACTTGAAGTATTCATATGGCTAACTTACATCTAGCTCGCTTACTTACATTTAATATTAATTGGTTATTATGTACACATTTACATTTGAATTATATAATTTTGATTATGTTAAATATTATTATTTTTTTTTAAATGAATAACAGACTAAATAACTAACGGACTACTGGAAAACAAATATAAAACGGTTTTTGAAAGACTAATAAATATAAATAGATAAAAAATTTAACCGCAGCTGTAGAAAAACATTTATTATATAAGTTGGTGAATACACGGATGTTTTGATTACAAAAGTGAATAGAGCATTCGCAATTAACGCATGAGTACTTATTTGTCGAACCGACCAGAATTGTATCTTAATATTGCTGTTGTGGTTAAACTTTTCAATGTGTTCAGTCGATTTTTGAGACCTATCTGGGCTATAGAAATGTCAAGATTATACATGACATTTGTATCCTTGCTGAAGATACTGAACAGTAACTCGACCATCGTATTAGTTCACCAAAGTCATTAACTTGTTAATTTACTTGTTTTTAATCTTAAAATTTCTTTCTTTGAATACATTTGTTTTTTCGTAACATTTTATGGAATATGGTTTTTTATTTCTAGTGGGTTAGTGTTATAATGTTGTATCATCTTGTTAACAAATACAAATATAGAGTTTATGACCATAAAAAGCACATATTGTTTCAAGGACCTTAATAAACTTTAATTCAATTATTTTTTTTTCTTGGTTTTTAATTGAGGCCAAAATAATTGAATACCTTCACAAAATTGAAGCCATTTTAAAAATAAAAAAAAGATGAGGTAGTAAAGAAACAATAAATAAGAATATATTAAAAGAATATAAATAAAATAGAATAAAAAAGAATAGAAAAGTTAGGATTTGATGATCATTAGAGTTGAGCTTGTTTGTCAAAATAATACACGTTTTAAGATGTGGTGGGTACTCAACTGTTAATTAAATTTTAAATTTTGATTGTTTGCTTGGTTTATGTTTATTTTTTTTTTATTTATTTTTATTTTCTTTTTCTCAAATGAGCTCAGTCGCTCGTATAGAGTGTATAATATAATAATATAAGTATACATATTATGTGCAAACAAATGCATATAATTGTTATAATTCAACAATATAATAAAAGTAATATGTAGTACAGTGGTGAGTTGTAAAAGCAAATTTAAAATTTAAAAATATATAATTCATAACAACAATTTTTTTTTTAATTCATTAATCTATAATTTACAGTAAGCCTAAGCTATATTAGTGACCATTTTTTTTTTTGTTTTTTTTTAATTCATTAATTAATTATTAACCTAAATTAAATCTAAATTAATTAATGACAAATATTGTACAACTCATTAAATTTATTAATATTTTTTATATAGTTAAGTAGTTCATTGTAGTATTTTTATACTAAATTGTAGATGGCATCATGATTATTGAATCTGACTTTTGACGAAATAATTCTGATATTATCAGCTGTTCTGGTGCTGTAATTGTGATTTTCATTATTTGATTGCACTGTGATGATTGTGTTTATATTTTTTTTAATTATCAAATTTTTGATTGTTTGCTTAGTTGATGTCTCTTCCTTTCTTATTAGCTGATATTTAATAATAAATCCGGAACAGATTATTATTGCAATTTCTACTTTAATTTCTAATCCATATCATGGTAATATAACACTACACTTCTCAGATACAGATGCAAAGATGCAACTGTTTATCAAATGTTTCGATTGTTTGCTTAGTTGACGCTCAGTTGTTAGTCTTCTGTCTATCGAAACCAATCATTGATTATCAATCCGAAACAGATTGTTATTTTATATCATCTCTATTTTCTTAATATTATTCTTTATTTATTCCTCGACTCGAATTTTGGAATTTCATCGATTAAATTCTAAAAAAATATATAAAATCAATTATTATTAAAAAATCAAATATAATTAATTAGTTAAGTACTTTATTTACAATAACAAATAATAAATTTATTAATATTAAAACAATTTATATTTATATATTAAAATTCCTCAACCAAAAAATAAAAATATTACTATGTACATAATATTATATACAGTATGCTCATAATTCCAGTAATGATGTACAATTTAAAGTTATATACTCCAATAATAAAATTAATTGAACCAAAGACAATTTTTTGGCTCTATGTACACCAATTGATTTTAAAAATAAATTTAATAAGAATTCCCCAAAATGTAAAAATATACGTTTTCATGTATTAATAAATTTTTTTGTAAATGCTGAAGTTGATCCTTCAGAATTGATGTTAACAAAAAATTGAAAATTAATCAAATTTATTAAATTCGAATAATGTACATGTGCCTAAAACACCAAAACTTTGTACAGTTAACTGAATGTGTTGATCATAATCCATTCATTGATAATATAAATCAAAATTTAAATAAAAATTATAACGGTAGTAATTCTTAGTTAATTATATAATACTAATTATATAAAAAATAAACTTACCGGTACTGGTCTACCCATAGATGATCTTGGTTTTAGTGATTGTCTTCCTAAATTGAATGCTTCATAAATATTTTCATTATTATTTTTATCATAAGCATAATTTGGTTGTGTTGCAGGTGAAAAACGATTTTCTCCACCCGATCGTGATGAAGATGAACCTCGTTTTAATAGTGGATCTCTCAATAAATCGATTAATTTTGAATATTGTTGTTTTGGTGACGATTTCAGTTCAACAGAATTTTTTATTTCACTTAATTCATTTGGTAGACTTTAATTTTGGTATTCCAATATTTCTAACTGCAAAAAAAAAAAAAAAAATGGATGAAAAATTAAAAATGAATCTTAAAAAATTCATAAAGTTGAATATTAAAATTGAATTTATTTCAAATTCTATAGAGAGACAATAAAAAGTTCTATATAAATTTCTAATTGACATCATTACAAGATCATACTACACATCGCAACTATTAATCAAAGGTTTCTATTGTTTGCATTGTTGACTCCTCATTGTCAGTATTTTGTCTATCTTAACCAATCTTTGATAATAAATCCGGAACAGATTATTATTGCAAAATCTACTTCAGTTTTTAAACCACATCATGACTTAATCATACAAATTTTACTTTATTTCATCATTATTTTCTCTCTTATAAATAATATCTGAAACAACTAAATTAATTTAACAAAAAAAATATATAAAACAATACACATTAATCAATAATAAATCCTTTTTTTTTCGTTTGTATATACTCCAAGTCTTTTATTTAAAAATAATAAATTTAAATATATACAATAATATATCTACTCTCTATATTATAGCATGTTTACTTTTTACTTTCAATTTTCAAAGTTCAAACCCATACAAATATATATAATATATATATATATATATATATAAAATGTATATTTTTTAATAAAATGAAATAAACCAAAATCTAATATACAAAAAAAAAAACAAATGATGTCTCAAATGTCATAAAATATTAGCTTAAAATCCAGATGAGAGGAAATGTTAGTATGTGAGAAAATAAAATTAATAAAATTGTTTTTTATTTTCTTTTTTTATTATTGTTTTTCTTTTTAAATTCAAATCCCATAGCATTAATATAAAAAAAAAAAAAAAAATAAGAAAAAAACAAGAATAAATTTACACATTATTTGTATATACAATATTGTTTTCAACAATATCAAAATATTGAAATAATAGAATAAAATATATGCCACTCTGGATACCATTTTAAATTCAAAAAAAAACAAAAGAAAAAAAATAACCATCGACACAATATTATATTTTCCACAAAAGTTACCTAGCTATATATATATATATGTGTACTTATATATACAATAATATATCTACACCACTAAAAACGAAATCTAATATACTCATATTATTTGTAAATATATCCCAACATACATGTTTGTATACATAAATATATATATTTGTATATATACATTATAATATCCGCAAAGTCAATAAATTTTTATTAAATTTTCATTTTAATCATTATTATTACAACAAGTCCTGTACACGGATATAAAAAAAATTAAAAACAAAATGTCGTAGAAAACAAGCTAGAGTACAAAAAAAAAAACAAAAGAAAAATAATGAAAAAACAAAAACAAAAATCGTGGTGAATTTTCTTTAAGAACATTTGGATGACATGTTTATATTGTGTTCCAAATTTGTAACATAAGTACTTCTAAGATCTCTTTATTATTGTTAAATTTTATTTTTTTATAAGCATATATACGTATATATATTTATATATATATATATCTGAAGTATAAGTGAAATGCGATGGAACAACACCGGAGAAATCAACACGGAGAATGGAAACATGGTAATTTACAGTGGAAGGGAAACAGGGGGTGAAAGTGGAGTCGGAATACTAATATCAAAGAAATTGAGACAAACATTGGTTTCGTGGAAGGCAGTCTCGGATAGAATTGTTATAGGGCGATTTCGAAATATGACAAGACATGTAACAATAATTCAATGCTATGCACCAACAGAGGTCGCTGAAGACCATATTAAGGATGACTTCTACGAACAAATAGAAACAACGCTAGCACTCATAAATAGGGGAGATATCATAATATTAATGGGTGACTGGAATGCGAAAATAGGATCTAACAACAATGGACTTGAGGAGATAATGGGCAAACACGGGTTAGGAAGAGAAAGAAACAACAACGGGGAAAGATTGATAGAGTTGTGTCAGACTTTCGACCTAGCAATCGGAGGAAGTCTATTTCCACACAAAGATATCCACAAATACACATGGACAACACCAAACGGGATCTCAAGAAATCAGATAGATCACATATGCATCAGCAAGAAGTGGAAACAATCAATGTTAGATGTGAGAAATAGAAGGGGAGCAGATATACACAGCGATCATGAATTACTAACTGGGGACTTCAGAATGAAACTAAGCCAACAAGGAAGAGGCAGAAGATATAGAAAGAAGAAAATAAATATAAACAACTTAAAAAATCCGCAAGTAAGAGCTGACATAGTTACGGCGTTACGAGAAAATATTAGAAATAATAGAGAATACACTTGGGAAGAGATTCTGGAAATTTACAACCAAACAAGCGAACAAAATCTTGGAATTTCACAACCACAAAGAAAAATCTGGATAACCGATAACACATGGGCCTTGATTAAAAGAAGAGGTGAAATGAAGAAAATGATAAACAACAGGATGGCATCAAGAAGAGAATATGAAGAAATAGCGAAAACAGTAAAAAGAGCAGCAAGAAGAGATAAAAGGAAATTTCTACAAAATTTAGCCGGAGAAGCAGAAAAAGCAGCACAGCAACATAACCTGAGAGAATTGCATCGCATAATCAAGAACTTAACTAACCAGTCGGAACAACAAAACAAACCAATTAAAGATAAAAATGGTGCGCTCATCACAAACTTAGAGGATCAATTAAAGAGATGGAGAGAACATTTCCAAGAACTGAGCAACGAAGAAAGTACAAATAATGAAGCAGACAATGCAAATATCTACCCAACTGAGGGACTGCCAATATCTACTCAAGCTCCAAATATAGAAGAAATCAAAGCTACAATCAATATCCTGAAGCACAACAAAGCAACAGGTGAAGATGGAATTCCAGCAGAAATAGCCAAACTGGACCCTGACTTATTCGCAAAAACAATTGAACCCCACATCAGGAAAGCATGGATAGAAGAGAATATACCACCATCATGGAAGAAAGGAATGATTGTCAAGATACCTAAGAAAGGAGACTTGGCAAATTGCAGCAACTGGAGAGGAATCACGGTTCTAAATACTATTCATAAGATAATAGCAATTATTATAAAGAAAAGATTAGAAGAAGTACTAGAACCAATACTACGGAAAGAGCAGGCAGGTTTCAGACCAAACCGAAGCTGTGTAGACCAGGCAAATACTTTACGGGTCATAGTTGAACAATCAGTGGAATGGAATGCCCCACTATATCTACTATTCATAGATTTTAAGAAAGCATTCGACACAGTCAAGAGATGCGCAATATGGAGAACACTTACAAAGAAAGGAGTTCCTGAAAAAATCATCAACATCATCAAAGCGATGTATGAAGATGCAGAGACAACAGTTCAACACAGAGGTAAGATCAGTGATCCATTCTACACCAATATAGGAGTTAGACAAGGATGTCCACTATCTCCACTTCTCTTCAACACAATACTAGACGACATTCTAAGAGAAGTTTGCACTGGAATAAACGGAATAGAATGGGATCTCTTCGGAAACTTAGAAGACTTAGATTACGCAGATGATGTATGCCTCATATCAAAAAATCAAAGGGACCTACAGAACAAAGTCAACAGATTACAGGAAGAAGCAAAGAAATCGGGACTGGAATTAAATATCGAGAAAACCAAAGCAATGAGGACAAACAATAGTTACAGTGAGCCAATAACAGTGAGTGGACAACAGATAGAATACGTAGAAGAATTCAACTACCTGGGGTGCATTATAACATCAAGAGGAGGTGCAACAGAAGATGTCAACAGCCGTATAAATAAGGCAAGAAGAACATTTGGGAGCCTAATGAAGATATGGCGGAGCAACCAAATATCGAGAACAACAAAGCTAACAATATTCAGAGCATGTGTTAAGTCAACATTAATATATGGCAGTGAAACATGGCTCACTTCGGTCAGAATCAAACAGAAGCTACAAGTATTCATCAATAAGTGCTTGAGAATTATATGCAGAATATTCTGGCCGGCAAGAATTAGCAACGAAGATTTATGGATGATAACTGGAGAAGAACCTATCAACAGACAGATAAATAGGAAAAAATGGAAATGGATAGGTCATACACTAAGGAAATCAGAAAGTGATATAGCAAGAAGAGCTCTAGAGTGGAATCCACAAGGACAAAGGAGACCCGGCAGACCATACAACACATGGAGACGCACAATCGATCAAGAATTAACAGTCAACAATTATACCTGGGACGATATTAAGGAAGTAGTACTCAACAGAGAGGAATGGAGGTTCACTATCGAAGCCCTATGCTACCACGCGGAGTAATAGGAGAAAAAAAAAAAAAAAAAAAAAAAAAAATATCTGAATTAACATTATAATATATATATATATGTATTGTTATTTCTGTTTTTGGTTTTTCTGTATCATATTTGTAATGTTTACATGTTTTTACCCATATAGCTTTTTGGTTGGGTTTTCGTTTTTTTTTTTTGTTATTTTCCTTTTTCATATTTTATTCTTGGAAAATTCATTTCATTCCTCTTATTATTATTCTCTTTTTCTATATTTTATTATTTCTTGATGTAAACAATTTCATTTTTGCCTTTTTAGACTACTTACACTTTGGGTGCCATAAATTTGTAAAGTCCTCTAGGGGGGTGAACAAAAAAAAAAAAAAAAAAAAACACAAAACAAAATACAATAAATAAAAAAACAATAACAAAAATAAAATAAAAAAAAAAGTGACAACTTGCGAAAATAAGGAAACAGCTACAACAAAATAAAACTAACCAAGCATGTAAAAAGGATCTTAAAAACCTTAAACCAAAACAAAAATTTCCCGATCTTTCTGTTATTGTTATTTTGTTTTGTTCATTTTTTTTTTGTTGTTGTTTAGTTTGTAAATACCTTTCTTTTTAGCTACTTTAATTTCTATTGTTTAATGTTTGGTTAGTCTCAACAAATTTATTATAAATGATTTTATTATATATACATATAACAGTTATACCTTACTATATACATATAACTGTTATATGTATACGGTTACTATATACATATAACAGTTATATATTTCAATTAAAACTGTTATACCGGTTAAAAAAATAATGATAACAAAATATAAAAAAGATCAAGATTATGTTTTGTTAAAGTTGTTTCAAATGTGAGAATTTAAAGTTAAATTCATACAATTCTAAATTATTCAATTTATAATTTGCTATAATATATTTTACTGTTATTATACTTTTATATTTACGTCTTAAAGGTTAACTGTTATATTTGTTCATGTAAAAAAAACAAATATAACAGTTAATAATATACAGTAAATGTTTTTAATATTTTTACTGTTTCTATAATACTAAAAATCTAGTTAATTAAATTTTTTAACTCAACTATAATGTATTTTACAGTTATTATATAGTTATATACTTACATCTTAAAGGTCAACTGTTACATTTTTTTATTTAAAAAAACAAATATAACAGTTAATAATATACATTTACAGTTTTTAATATTCTTACTGTTTCTATAATACTAAAAATTCAGTTAATTAAATTTTTTAACTCAACTATAATGTATATTTTACTGTTATGATGTAGTTATACAACTTTTATATGAATAAGTCAACTGTTATAATTATTTTACACCATAATATTTATTATAATAATATTAAACAAATCAGATTTTGATCAAAAATTTCCATTATAGGAAATAATAATATTATCAACAATAATAAATTATGCATGTTTATATAATTTTATAAATACATACCATACACACATAAAGACAAAATATAATGAAATTGTTTTGCCTTTAAAGTACATTATATATAAAATAATAATAATAATAATAATGTAATTTGAAATTAAAAGAATTTGACAAAGAAAATTATACACAGAGTACAAAACTGAAGTGTAATAATATTATATATTATATATATATATATATATATATATATATATGTACATAAAGGTTACACAAAACCAAAATATAAATAAATAAAGAACCAGAGAATCTGTTGTTATAGTGGTGTGAAAAAGCCCTTAGAAATGATAAAAATACAAAAACAGCAACAACAACAACAAAATAACAATAACAAAAAATAAGTCACTTTATTATATTTTTCTTATATTATTTTATTTTTCGTTCCATTTCAACTGTATAATGATATTACTTTAGAGATTTTCATTCTTATTATTATTGCTGATAAAAAATTTTCCTGAAAAAAAAACATAAAAAAAAAACAGAAAAATATATTTTTTTTTTTTTATTTAATTTTTTGTTTTGTTGTATTTGGTTTATATAATAATGAAATTTTCTTCAAAATGAATTTAATATTAAAAAATATATATATATTTATATATAAAAAGATAGAACAAATGTATATTATTTAGTTAGTATATACCTTAAGAGACATACGAATACGATTTTCTTTGAAAAGATATTAATATGATAACAGAAAACAAAACAATATAAAATGTAAGTTAAATTTTGGAGTGCTTAGAAGTGGTGAATTGTATAGCGGTCCCTTATGTATATATATAGAATACATATATTTATATATATATAATATGTTATGTGTTGAAGGACTTTAAAAACAATAATTGTAAAACAATTCTAAAGTTATTTTAATAAAAATTAAATTAAAAAAAAAAATGAACAAACGGGAAATTGGAAATTAAAACATTTATAATTTTTCCTTTTGAACGTAGAACTTTAAGAAATTTATTTAATTCTCTTACTGTCGATTTGTGGTAAGACAACAGAATAGAAAATTTGTGGTAAAAATATTATTGTAAAATTAAACTAATTTATTTAAAATTATATAAAGTAAATCGTAGACAATAAATTAGGCTACTATTGATAATCCTGAACTATGGAAGCAGTCCAGTCTATACAACTGGAAAATGTACTGACCCTGAGTTTAATAAATCAATCTGGGATTCTTAACTAATCAAATGCATTATTGCAATACTAGGGGTAGTATCAATAATCAATTTGCAGCTGCGGTGACAGACACATCTACCCCTTAAGATATATTTATATTTATAAATATATGTCTATTTATAATAGCCGTTATTTTATAAATATGTCTATTTATTTTCTACGTTATAAATATATCTATATATGGCTATTTATATTAAATAACCCGAGCCAAAAAATTTAACCATTTTCCTTTGGGGGTGTGGATTAATCGTAATTCAACGTAATTTACCAAGTCTACTGATGCTATATGCCATTTTTTATATTGTTATTAGCATTGATAAAATTTAGAATGCAATTGGGATTGTTTCCACTAATCATAATGATAATATATATGTACATATGTCTATTTAATAATATATTACACATCTATTACACTTTAGATTTTCAGTTAAAAAAAATAAAATATTATTTTTTATTTATTAAAATTTTATGTAAATAATGGTTTATACCATCACTTTACGTGTTCACTTGTCATCACTGCGATAATGTTTTTCATCTACGTTTGTAAAAATTTCATTTATTTCTAAATAAAAATTATTTAAATAAAAATAATTTCAGCGAATACATTAAATTTTACTAATACTACTCAAAATTTGTATTTGTTATTATCTACGTATTTGTGTGTTATGATCGTTTAACAAAAATTTTTTTTTGGATACTCTCTTTTTCGTGAATACTGAACATCCCCTCTACAATATGTATTTGTTGGTAAGAAGGTATGAAACGTATGCTAAAGCCGTCATCATGATAATTCATCCATGATTTTTGAAAATTGGACACGCTGGGTGGCGCAGTAGGTAGAGCGCCTGCCTTTCAACCGAAAGTTCCCGGGTTCAATTCCCGATGAAGCAAAAAAAAAAAATGCTCCATTGGTTTTTCGAGCTGGTCTAGTACCCTTTGTCATTGGGATATAATACATGACAAAAAATAATTGAGAGTATATATAATCTGGTAACAAATTAAATAAAATGAAACTATTCTATTTAAGAAGGCTTAGTTCCTGACAATAGTAGTCGTTTTCCACATTTAATGAGTACATAAGCCAGTAATTTGTTAAAATAAATACTCAAATTATTGTAGATATTGTAGGGTAAAATTGCAGTACCGTACTTAATTAAGCACGAAAAGATTATTCTACCTAAGTTACTGTCTAGATCATAAAAAAAAAAAAAAAAAAAAAAAATTGATTTATAATTCTCTTCCAAGAAGGGATAGAAAAACTATAATTTGGTAGTTAAGATGATAATATTGTTCTAGTAATGATAGGTCAAACAATTTAGTACAATTTCAGGTCCTTTGGTTTTATATATTTTCAATTTTTGATTATTTATATTTTTAATACTGATATTTTAGCAAATAATCTAACACAGAAACAGTTTTCCAATTTTCCAAAAATTAAAATTTATGAAATTTTGATGTAGCATTGAAGTATTTTCAAAAATACAGTGTTAAAATTTTGCAAAATATAATTGATACATCTTATATGATTCAAATATTAAAATTTTTTACGAATATATTTTTATTAAATCACAATTTAAATTTCTGGAAATAAATTTTAATCCGAAATGATATTCACCATCTAAATTTATTTGGGTAATCGTTTTTATACAAACAAAAAATACATTTAAATTTACTCCTTGAAGCTATAAAATAATTTTTTTAAGAAATTTTCTTTAAAAATCAAACACTGTATTAATTTTATGGAATAAAAGTCGAGTTTCCTTTCACTAATCATTTGTATTTATTTTGCAAATATCGATATTTCGGAAGCAACTTACTTCCTTCATCAGTGCTTTGTCGCAAGGAAACTCGAGGAAACTCGACTTTTATTCCATAAATCTAAACATATCACTAAAAACAAATCTGATTATCAAAAACAACTGTATTAATACCCAAAAAAATATATATATTTTTTTTTTAATATTAAAATCTAATTTTCAAGATAGAGAGAGGACACTGAAATCAATAATTTCTTTTATTATAAATTTTTTTTCAAAAATTTGATTTGCAGGTCAGATCTGAGAAAAAGCATCAATTTATTATAAATATAATAATTTTTGATTTGAATTGAATTAGCTATATTAAAATACTTAGATACAAACTATACTCGTACATGTATACTTGTCGATTCAGGTAATATATATAGATAGATAAAATATAGCAAAGGTAATAGTAAATATCCTTGAAAAAGTATAGGAAAACCCAGCAAGTGTAAAATAATATGAGCATTATTTGACCCTCACCTTTAACTTTAATAATCTTTACAATATTGCATATATATATATATATATATATATTTTATATTAATATTATATATATATATATATATATATATATATATATATTTTGTATATTTATATTGTATATTGCTCTAGAATAGTTGTTAATATTAAATTATCATTAGTTTTTCACACCAATAGAGTTTTCCATTTACAAAAAGCAACATTTTAATTTGTTTTTTTTTTTCAAACCGTCACTTCAACAACACTCTTATTAGCTAAATCTTTAGTTATTCACATTTCCTTTCATTATTGAGTCTGTTTGCTGTTTTTGTATTAATCATTTCTCGCCTTCTATAGAATGCGAATAAAATGAAGTGAAGATGAAATACAAGAAATATTTTTAACAGTGACAATAACGATATTTATCAAGTTCTTCTTACCATATTTAGATTATTTTTATATGTGTTTTTTTTTTTTACTGCTTTAAGGCATCAATCTCATTTTCATAGTCTGCCTGATGTTTGTTTTTTTTTTTTTTTTTTTGAATCAGTGGTGGAAAGTAGAAAAATAATTTAATTTGGGGGGGGTGGGTATTTTTCTGAATATGAAAAGTCAAAATTGTGATTAAGATCAATGATAATAAGTTAGCAGGTGACCCCTTTTAAGATCTAATTAAATTTATTATTAAGAAGAAAAAATAGAAAAGAGAGATAATATATATATATATATACATATACATTATATATATATATATGAAGTTAAAAAGTGATTTTTTGTGTTTATTTTCACATTTAATTTTTTTCCATTTACTTTTTTTTTTACTCATTTCTTATATTCCTTTGTCATTTTCAATTTTCTGTTAAATGTCCTTTGGCGGGTATCTTTTTTTTCTTCTAAAAAAATAAAACAAAATGTTAAATGAAAAAATAGCGTGAAAAAATTGTTCAGGCGAAACTTATTTTTGCCTTTTTAAAATGTCACTTTTGTTTTTTTTTTCTGATTGTTTTTGTTTGGTATTTTTTCTAATTTTTTTTTAAATTTTACAAAGAAGTGAGAAGTATTTCCAAAGAAAAATTATTTTTTGATCAGAAAAAAATGTGAACTGAGTTATTAGAATTGTAATTTTTGTTGTTAATGTTGAGGCTATATAAAAAAATATTTTAATGACTGTTCTGGTCACATTTTTTTTTAATTTTTAGACTTGAATTTTGGTTGAGTTTCAAATTTTTTTATTTAATTTGAATTTATTTTGTTTAAATTAAATTTAGTTAAATAAATATGAAGAACATTAATTTCGTAGTACACAATATCTTATTTCGTATTTATATATATAAAAAAAATATCTAAAATATAGGTTCGTTACATTTTCTTAAAAATAATTGATTTATATACAATTAATAGTACTAATTTAATTTTGATTCAAACAAAACGGATATAAGATAATTGCAGAATAAATAAAAAATTGATAAAAAACAATACTTTAGTCTAGTCAATTTTAGAAATCACTAAATGTTGAATAATATCGTAAGGAAGAACTGATATCAGTCTGTTCCACAATGTAATCACCAAATATACGCATTTCAGTTGCAAGTTTGATATGTGGGTATTTTAAAGTAATGGAAATGGCTTTTATATTACAAACTGAACTCAAATAACAATCATGAAGACCATCTAGAGTAGTAGTACAATGTTTTAATTAATGTGATCTCGAATTTTCTGCGATTTGTACCAAATTTCGTACTTGCATTCAATATCTTGTTAAAATCAGTACATACTTTAAATTGCGCTCATTAAGGACTAAACTACATCTACACTAAAAGCTAACCGAAAGACCAGTTTTCAGAGTATTTGATGTATAAAATATACTCCATGTTAGCAGCGACAAACGCTTATTGTATCGACAAAATTACAAAAAAAGCCCGAAAATTGTTCAAAAACAAATTTTTTTTAACAGTTTTATTTCTATTGAACATACAAAAATTTTACTATACCTTAATAATAGCGATTTCATATTTCTACTTTTCTTCGAAAAACCATTTCTAACACAATTCCAATTTAGCAGAAAATTACAAAAATTTTTACAGAATCAAAAAATGAAAATAAAGATAAAAGAAAAATTTAATAAAGACAGAAAACAAAAAATTATTATTGAGTAGAAATTAAAAGCCAAATAAAAATCATAAATTAAAAGAAAAAAAGCGGTGATAATTAGCATAAAAAATATATATATTTTTTTTTTGTAATAAATACTAATTGATTTAATTAAATATTTTATAAATAATGATAAAGTTTTCATTGAAAAACAAAAATATATCGATAAAATAATCTTTTTTTTAAGAACCTGTTTCTAATTTCTATTTATTTCAATAGGTATCAATTTCTTGCCTTTTTAATATTTCCAATTTTTAATATATTTAATTAGTATTAATAGAAATAATCTAATTATAAATTTAAAAAAATTAATTAGCCACTTGAAATGATATTTAAAGGAAATAAAATTTTATTTTTTAAATTATTAAAGTTAATATCTAAGGATTTGGCTATTAAATTATATGTGGAAGAGTGATTTATTTGTTGATTTTGTTTCAAATTGTACAACTTTACAATATTTTAATTTTTCAGTACAAATAAATAATTATGTTTTATTTTTTTTATTTTTGACAGTTTAATAAATTTAGGTAGAATTAACTTTTCGTCCTTAATTAGGTATGGTTCTGCAAGTTTGACTACAATATTTTTCGAGTATTTATTTATAATTTTATATTGTCATATTTTTTTAATTTCATTTTAATTTCATGTTGTTTTTTTATAAAAAAATAAATATTAAGATTTATAAAAAAAAAAAAAAAAGTATTATTTTTGAAATATAAACTTATTAAATATGGAAAACTACTATACTCTTGTCATGAACTAAGCCATGTTAAATAGAATAGCTCTATTTTATATAAGTTCTTATCAGTATACATTTTTGTGACAATGTTTTGTTTTTCAATTTTGTGACTCTTATCAGTATACATTTTTGTGACAATGTTTTGTTTTTCAATTTTGTGACTCTTATCAGTATACATTTTTGTGACAACGATATTTAATGAATTATTTGATTAGAATCAAAATTTAAGGGTCAATATAATGAACTCCAATATAGAATGTTTTTAATTTAATTACTTCAATATAATTGACAACTTTACCAACCAAGTCTACTCCTTACTCAAATAATATTAATTATAGTTTTAAAATAAATATTAAAGTTTGACATTTTTTCTTTCGTTAAGCTAAATTTTTGACTTGTTCTTATATAATGGATTATTTTTGGATATAGTTGGAAAATTTTCTTGATTACACTGAATTTTTAAGTTTTTTTCAGGATAGAAACATAATATTATTCAAAATTAAAGAGAAATTGAAAAATTATTTATTATTCAAAAACTTTTAGAATCAATAATATCTAGTTACTATTGTATCATATTAAAGTCAAAAATGTAATCAGTCCACTCTCACACGATGCTACCGGTAGATCTATAATAACTAATCTTTTTTAAAAAATTTTCTAATTACTTTATCAATTAAATTGTTATTCAAGTTGATTCTATGTATTTGGACTTTAGTCTTGATTCTATATATTTGGACTATTTATGTTCGATAGAGTTATATTCATATAATATCATTGTAAATACATTAGGTTTCCTATTCATCTGTTATAACATGGCTTAATCTTACTTTAACTAATATATAGTTATTTCAAGTTTCATCTGCAGTACTTCAACAAAATCATTGTCGCTGCTTACTGCTTCTGATAATGAATGATTTTCCTCAAGTTTTGAAATATTGTAAGAAATTGTTGTTTGTTAACACTATCATAGACTATTTGTTCAAACTTTAACGAGATCTCTCTCGTTATTCGAATTGGTCGAATTGTAATAATTTGTCTTTAAATGTTGCTAAGAGTGTGCTGAAATTTCTTTTTACCGCTATATTAATCCAATATTATTTGAGTATAACATTAATAATAATAATAATAATAGTTTGACAAGAGATTTTCAATTTACAGATTAAAATGTAATTAACGATATAAAATCTAGGAGTAAATAACGATGATCAAATTAAGGTGTAAATAACGACTTAAGTGTCTTAAAAGTACTTAAATCGGCTTTTAAATCAATTTAATTGCATTGTGTCTGAAAAATAGGTTTTCGGTATAATATAAGATTCGATATAAGATAAAATTTATCTTATTTAATTTTTATAATTGACAAAAACATTTTTGAATATTCACAATAACTTGAAATGCCGTTATCAAATTATATGTGTATATTATATACTAAACAGAATTTGTGAAGTAAGCTAAAATTATTTCAAATTAGATTTTTAGAAATATATCTAACACATCAAAAGGTGAAACAATTAAATCAGGGTTGTTATAAACAAAAATATTATAAATACTGTGGTAAATACTGTGGCAACAAGTTATAATCGCTTATGTCTGAAATTGATATTTCGATTTAAATAAATTTTAAATGTTAAATAAAAGTTTATAAATATACTAACCGGACTGTAGCTGTTTTTGGTTTTTTAAAACAGCTAATGTAAGCATTTGAAATTCAAAAACTTTATTTTGTAACAAAAAAAAAACGCTTACATTGTTGTTTTAATAAATAAAATGTTGTATAAATCGTTTTAACCCTAAAAGACGGCAATGGTCGAAATAAAGTGAATAGTAAACATTTTTTTGTTTACATTTTATTTTATTCATTCATTTGAGAATAAAACTAAAAAAAATATATACACATATCCTTGAAAAGTACTGTGTAAGGATGTGCCCACCGCCCAAATAAATAATGCATTATCCGATGAAAATCATTTAAGCAAATTGTAGTCTTGCTCATACATAAAGGTAGTTTTCCAGTAACAAATAAGTTCTGAAAATAGTCTAGCAACATAGTTTTACTGTAAGCGATTATGACAAAAACATTTTTAGGTCATATTCACATAAGCGATTATGTACATCAGGCAATATGTGACTTATAGTTGTCAGAATCAAACTAAATTTTGACAGAAAATGCTTTCGAAATTTCTGAATATATCTGTTATTTGATCTCAATTTTGTAACATGGTGACATAAACGGTTAGAATTTGTTTTTATGATTTACTCAAATTATTTAATTTGTTTTTATGAAATATATTTATGAATATGTATTTGTTGACACAGAACAGTTCTATAATACAATTGACAATTTTGAAATAATTAATAATTACTATAGTAACATTATAATAATATTTTTTTTCTGTTATTAAATTTTAAATTTCAAATTATTAATTTAAATTTATAATTTAATATAAAATAAAAGTAAGTATAGAAATAGTTAAATATTTTTTTAAATAAAAAATGTGACATTGTCCGCTTCAATACTTCTACTAACGTATAATAACCACTCAATATTTTATATTTTTTAATTAAATGAATTGATTTATTATTTTGCATATATATGCGTGAAATTAATATTTTTATTATCATCACTTTTGTTTTCATTCTTTACTTTTTATTATATATGTATATATAAAAAAAATTTCTAAAAACAAAACTGTATGAATAAAAAAAAAAAAAAACCTTTATCAAAATTAAACAACAAAAAAATATAATAGAAAATAAACTACACGTTTTCAATTAGAAAACTGAACGCGATAGCACTGTTATAAAAAAAATTATTTGTCTTTTTTTTTTTTTTTTATTTCAATTTGAGTTGTTAAAAACAAAAGTTGAAAAAAAAAAAAATTAAAAACTCTAACTAAACTGAACATGTAGAATTCAATAAGCGTATTTACTAGAGTTTGAATTGACAAAAAAAAAAAAAAAAAAATATTGAAAATGTGCCTTTGTTTTATGCTTCATCCATCAATTCATTGAAACAAAGACACAAAAAAAAAAAAATAATACTCCAAATACTCAGAAAAATTCTAAAAAAATAATAGAAAGGATTTAATACGATATGCTATCAAAAGGATATTGAAATCAAAAAAGAAAGAAAAATAAAGCAAGGAATGTCATATGACATCGGTCCGAACTGAACTGTCATAAATTAGGTTGCCTTAATATATCAAAAAAAAAATATATATGCCACTGCCGGTATTATTTAGTATTAGAAAATCTAAAAATTCCAAAAATATCATTTCTAAATTCGTAAAATTTATATTTTTTTTAAAATAAATGACAAAAAAGTGTTTTATTTTGAAAAAATTGTAAAAAAAATTTTTTTCGAAATTTATTGTTCCATGATATATTTTCTTACGAGATGGACATATATCAAATATAAAAAAAATGTCCACCTAAGGAAAATAAAATTTGATTATTTAGACCCTATAAAATGGAAAATTGTATTTTAATAATTTTTTTTTTTTCAAATTTTGAATTTTCATTCGTATTCTACCTCTACCTATTAGGTAAATAAATTATTGTCCTGTAAAAGAAAATGAAAAAAAAAAAAAAAAATTATATCCGGCTACGTAGAATGTCGGATCAAAAAAAAAAAAAAAAACAATAAAAAATAAAATAAAAAATATAAATTGTGATAAAATTTCAAAAATTCAACTCCATTGGGATAAAAAAAAAATAAATAAAAATTGAAGCTTTATCAAAAGTTATCTATTATGCACTTATCATGAAAGAAATTCTCAGTCAGCTTTCATGCTCAGATTCATACATTCATATTTACTCAGATATATGTATTTATTCCCAAATATATTTTCCCAAATATATATTCTCAAATTTAACAGTTGGCACACTACAAATCAATGATTGGTTTGAATACATCTTCAATTTGATAATGTTACAGTATACACCAGTGTCTATTTTGAAAATTTGAATTTAATAAAAAAAAAAATAAATCTCATACATCACTGCTGTACGCATAGGTGGAGTGATCGGTTGGGATTATAGAAGCATTTAAAATTTCATTGATTTACGACGAAAAATAATTTTTTTTTTTTTGTAAATAAACAAACATTTTTTTTTTTCATTTCTAAATTTTATACGTTTACTGACGTGTCGTGGCTTCTACGTACTTCGAATTTTTTTTTGGAAGTAAATAGTCAGCTTAAATATGTTGAAATAGCAAAAAATAAAAAATTTAAATAATTAATATTCATATAGTAGGAAGATAGTAAAAATATTTTCTTTAATAATAATCAAAATAAAAATCGTATATATAGAATTATTTTTTTAGAATTAAAGGCCTGTCAAGTTTATCAGTAAAAATTTTAGACTAAATTTACAATTAAAGCGATAATTGTTTAATTGTAAACTAGTATTATTGTCTCCTTCATTCGATATTTTCTATCATTTCAATTTTTCTTGACATTATAGAAAATTTTGTAATTGATTTATCTTAGACAACAACCGCAAACGTAATAATATTTATTTAAAAGATTTGGTAAATTTAGTTTTATTTCTGTCCAGTCAAAGAAATGCTGTTATTTAATAAATTAAAATTTTTATATGATGAAATGTGTGTGTGTCTGTACTTATATGTGTAAAATATTTATTTTCGCTACGTCTCCTTTTAAATATCTATTATTTAAAAAAAAAAAATAATAATAATGCAAATCGGTTGAGAAATCGTTCAAATATTTCTACCGGACAGATTTATAATGGTTTAGCCTACAACTTTTGTTTATATGTATGTAAATATAACATATTTGTTTCTATATTTCACACTATTTACATTTCTGTTATTACGTTACGTTAGATGCCTTATCTCCAATCCACACAACTACAGTTGATGAAATCAAATAAATATTTCAACAGTTCACATATTACTATATTTCATTAATGATAAGATTTCTAACTTTAATCACCTGTAATTAACTGTAATTGACTTGATATTCAGTACTGTTTAAACTATGCTTTAAAAACAGCAACCCATTTAGTATAATTTGGAATATTTGAAAAAATTATGTCTAAAATAAATGTTTATTAAATACAATATTGTAGAGGGTAATCGTCTCATATATATTAAATTGAATAAAATTGAAATTGAAGTTGATGAAGATTTATAGTGTTTTCTTGTTTGTTATGCGAAAACAAAATAAATACGCTAAAAAAGCTAATTCATTATATTATAAAAAAATGTATTATGAGCTTCTATTTACCGGTATAGTATATTGAATGTCTTTTTGCTTCATCATGTTTATGACCTTTAAAATTGTATATATGAAAAATATTAAATATCAGAATCAGAACTCAATTTAGATTACTATTTGAAATTTTGGTACGTCTCCATAATTTCTGAGCTGTTATTAATAGTAATATTCGAGTATTTGAACAAATTTATGATACTTATTATGTTCTATTCTACCAACACTACAAAATTGTGAACTTAATAAGATATATTTTAGATTTTCATTTAGGTCCTTATTGCTGTTCAGTTTTCAGTCGACTTACAACTGAGCAATTTTATCATTTAAGATTATTTGGTATTGTGAAGTTATATTGAAAAATTTTGTTCTATTGTTAATACTGAAAATATTTACGTTTTTTGTGTCAGTTAAAATTTTAAATTTGTAAAAAAAATTATTTAAATTAAAGTATTTTATTAATAAAATACAAAATATGTCGTATGTATAATAACTTGTCTATTTTCCAATAATTCAACTAATCGCTTTAATTGCATTTTATTGCTGTAAACTTTCGTCATTTTTACTAAAAAAATAATATATATTTTTAAAGCGATTCAATTTTAATAAAAGCAAACAACAATTTAAATAAAGCAAACATTAAACATTTAATAAAAGCAAACAACAATTTAAAAATTTTATTTTCTAACAAAATATATTTCACGTCACGCTAAAATTTACAACTGAAAAAAATTGCTTTAAAATATCAGAAAAACTGACTCTTACTGACATTCACAATACAAATTTTTGTCAGTATTCACAATTCATCAGGAAAATACTGACAATTGATAATCACAATACTAATTTTAAATATCTGCTGACACTTCTCAGATATTTACTATAAACTGACGGTTCACAATAAGGGCTTTAATATTTCATTATAAATGTTCCTGGGCTGATTGATAATAATTATGTTCCTGAGACATCAAAATTTAATGATATTTTTTTTTTATCTTTACAATATTATTTCACTACTAATACCTACTAATTCATAAAAAAAATCTTTATGGTCAAATTTAATTTTTTTATATTTCTTTTTTTTAAATTTTTACTTCAGTTTTGTTTTTTAAAAATGTGTAATGTAAATTTCAATAGAAATTCGGTTTTGCAGAATTCACAGAAATTAAAATATCAAAACTGCATCAAAAAAAATAAAATTTTTTAAATTTTTATATATTCTAGCTAGTGTTTATATAATATATACTAGCTATTATTATACTATTATTTATATAGAGTATTTATATATATATTTATACATATATGTATAGGTAAAACTTTAATCGGATTTAGCTATAAAATTAAAATTTCGAATTTTGTAGAATTACCTATAGGTACTTACGTATATTAAATAATTAATTTTTTTCTTCAAAATTTAGAACTAATCAAATTTAAGCTTATTTTAGTAAAAATTAAAATTGTTTTTGATAAAAATTATTATTTGAAATTGCAATAAGGTTTGTAATAAGCTTGATTTATTGCATATGAACAGGTAAAAAATATACCCCATTATGTGTCGGTATTTTGTGAACCTATGTTTATAAAATTTTCAATAAAATTGCCCGTTTTTAGATCCTGAAACAACTCTGCTCATTAAAAATTGTTTTTAAAATTGAAATATATTGCTATATAATATTTAATGGAATAAATTCAAGTAAAATTTATATTATTTATTGTTTGGGAACATTTTAAAATTTATATTCATTATAAACACCCTATATGCGACCTATTACACTTTTTTGTACTTGAATAAGTAAATATAAAAAACAAGAACATTTTTCAATTGAATTTTTGCTAAATAAACTAAAAAAGTGAACCAAAAACTAACTAATCCTTTAAGGTATTATAAGATAACATCAAAAGACTATATTGGTATTTTCGTAATAATTTTATTTCTGAAATATCGATATTTATAATAATTACAGGTATTTTTTATTGATTTTGGAATAATTTGAAAATTATTTTACTATAGTTGTAATGTGATGAAATTGATATTTTGTATCTGGGTACCATTTTGAAATTGTGATACTGTATTTATTGATTCATTTTCAAGTCTTTTTATCAAAAACGGAATTGGAATTAAATTCAAGCTCACTAAAAAATTTCACAAAAATTTAAATTAAAAATACCAAATTTTTTTGAGCCGACAAAAATTCAATTTATATTAACCTAATATGTTATTATTTTAACAAACGAGCAGGTTGTGCAATCATTAAATTTGACTCTATTTAAAATACTGATGGTAACTCTGTCGAAGAGTGTACTCTAAGATATTTTTAGTGTTATAGATTTATAATGTTAACAAGTTAAAATTAAATACAGCAAAGATGAATTGTGTAGTTATTAATAATGTTTTAAACAATAAAATGTAGAAATAGATATTGTGAATGAAATTAAATATTTAGGTTTAGATGATAGATGATAGATTGGACTTTAAATCCCATTAAGACGAGATATATGCAAAACAAAATAAATAAAATATTTTACTTGTTTTCAAAAATAAGGAAAAATTTATCGTTATTAAGTACAATTAAAATATTAAATGTGATAATAGAACCTAATTTTGAATACTGTTCATCATTGCTTTTCATGATTAATACTGATATGATGAACAAATTACAAAAATTGCAAAACCAAGGGATGAGAATAATATTAAAACTTAGTAAATTTACTTCAAAAACATGTTCATGTTGAGAAAATTAAATGTTTTAACATTGGTATACAAAATATGACATACAATTATGCCAAATTATTATTTAACGAATAGATTAATTTATGTAAACAAGGTCTATCACTATATTATTTAAGAAATATTTGGGATTTTAGGTTAAATTTTTTTAATAAATCTAAAACACATTATGTACAAAGGTTTAAGCCTATTTTAATAATTTAAATTGAAAAAAAAAATATTTTCAATATATAAGAAAGGGTTGGAATATTGTGTGATACAAAAAATTTTTTTTCATAAACTTAATTAAATTCGGATTTAATTAGATTAACCAAAATAATAAATTGTTATAATTATGAATAATTTTATTATTGTACATTGTAAATATAGTTGAAAAACTAAATAAATGAATAAATAAAATAAAATAATAATTATAGAGAAAAATGTTAAAGATATACAAAATAATAACAAAGTCAAGCCAACAGTCCTGCTGATAGTTAGTGTTCATTCTAATTATAATTTGAATTATAATTGTAAATAAAGAAATAATAATAGTGATTTGATTAATGTATTGAACACCTAATATTTTGTTAATACAATTTTTGCTTTATTTAAAGACAGATATCTGCTAGAACACGTACACAGGAGTAGTAGAATTATACTGTACAATATTATAGTATTGAAAGCGATTCATGTGTGGAAATGTGATTGTTATTACGCAAATTAAACTACACGATTTCATAAGGCTTGACAATATTTTTTTTTTTGATGATTTAAAAAAATTAAAACAAGTTAAATATTAAAACAAAGATATGTAGGTACAATGTTCTACGTGTTAAATACTTATCCTTTTAAATAAAGGTGATTTAAAAAAATTTAAAAACATAAAATTAATTCAATATTTACTGATAAGCCACAAATTTGATAAATACTCGAAAAAAAATTGTAGTAAAAACTTGCAATACCGTATTTAAATTAAGCACGAAAAGGTGATTCTACCTAAATTACTGTCAATAACGGTATTCGTTTTATCATCACACTACTCTCACCGCATTTCGATAAAAACATTTTTATATTTTCACTTCAAGTTATTTTTCTTTCTATTATTTTTTATAAAAATTTTCCATTTCAAGTATATAGAAAATATGAACATTACTTACAATACAACCTAAATATTATTATTAATAATAATAAAATAATTTTTCAATTATTTAATACAATTTTAATATCTAAACATTTTTTTTTATTTTTAAACAACTTAATAGTATTTTATGAACTTTTAAATATTCAAAGTTAAGCCCAAGGTTATTTCAGCTATTATTATTTATTTTTAATGGTTTCAATACATATTAATAAAAACTCTGTGGTGCAAAAAAAAAAAAAAAAAAAAATACGTGAAAATATTTAAAATTTAATTGCTTATTGTTTTACTTTCTACATTCACGCTTGTTACAATATTTACAAAATCCATCTACATAACAATATATATATATACATATTTATGTTATATTATATTTGTGTAACCTCATTTAATATTGCGTAAACCTTAGGCGCAATAAAATTTTCTTTTTTATATTCTTTTTATATTGTTATTATAAGGCATAAAATTTATTAATAAAGAAAGAAAGAAAACAAAAAAAAACTTTCGCTATATTTTTCACAAACAAAATATAAGTAATAAAAAATGAAAATTTCATTTAAAATATTTTTTAACATAAATCCTTATAAAAACAAATCTATATAATGTATATATATTATAAAGTATATATAAACAAGTAAGTAGGTATATTGTAAATATTGTAATATTATTCTGTCAGAAATTCAAAATAGCTATATAAAACCCAGTATTAAATATGTTTATTAAAATTGTATAAAGAGTAAAGTGAAAAGTAGTAGAAAGAGACAAAAAATAAAAAAAAATAACCACTCAAAGTTTACTTATGTCAAAAGAGTTGAAACAAAATTAACAAACAAACTGAAATTTTCACAATAATAACGACTTGTTAAACAAGAAAAACAATTTTTTTTTTATTATTGTTTGTTTTTTTTGAGATTTTCAAACGTTGATAAACTCATTACCAAAATTTCAACTTAATACCATAAAATATTTCTTGTTCTTCTTCCGCTTTTCCATTATCTCTTTAATAAAACTTAATGATTTTCAACCACTTCCACCCCCCCATCAAAAATACCGTTATGGTTGTGTATATGTAGTTAATAATATAAGAGTTTTTGAAATATTTAAAAACAAACAAATTGACAGTAAAATGTCTTAATTTTGTTTTGAAAAAAATAATAATAATAATATAAAACAGAAATAATAATAATAATATAGACAGCAAAATTAATAGAAGTTAAGACAGTCAATGTAAATAGAAAAATTCTACCACATTTAATTATTCACAAATATATATACTTTCTATATATATATTTGTACTATTATATATATATATATACTATTATATATATATATATATATATATATACTTTCTATATATCAGAGTATAACCCTTTTATTATACCTCACAATATTTAGAAATTTAAAAATTTAAAATATTGTTAACGAGGAAAGTAGCTAGATAGTAAAAAAATTTCACTCCATCATACCATCTTGAGTTAATTTCAATTAAGATTTTATACTTATGATTTGTTTTAGTACAAAATAGAATTGAAATAGGGAAAAAAAAATTAAAAAATAAAAACAAAAAAATGTTTAAAGTGAGGAAAATATTTGATGCAGGAAGTGAATAATAAAATATTGTTTAACCAAATTATTAGTAATAATAATAAAAGAAGGTAGGTAGATAGAAAATTATAGAAAATTTGTATAGATTTTTCCAGTTATAATTAATTAAATCTAAATAATTTCATACCCCTGTATTTATTCAATTTCATATTCAAATTCAAATTTTATACACTCTATACGAGCAACTGAGCTCATTTGAGAAAAAGAAAATAAAATTTAAAAAAAAAATAAAATAAAAATTAATTTTTAAAATATTTTGTTTTGATTTATTTCCGTTTTATGTAACTGATTGAGGGCTCAAAGTCGTTACAATGAGCAAATTGATTCTAATTTTAAATTTCAATATTATTTTGATGCACAAATTGAGTAATTTTTTCTAACAAACAAAAACAAAGCAAGAATCGGTACATGAATGCAATATTTTTGATGTTTTTAAACATTGATAAGCTCATTACCAAAATATCAATTTAATACCATACGATTTGTTATTCTTCTTCATCTTTTTTATTTATTTATTTAATTTTATCAATTCAAATGAGCTTTTAAAGCTAATAACAGACTGTATTCAATATTTTTAATTTTTTTAATTCACAAAAGCAATCTAAAGTTCACTTTTAATCTAAAGTAGCTCAACATTATTCAGTGCAACACATAATTATTTAAAACTATAGATGTATAAACTAAAGGCAGAAAATTGTTGTCCTATTAAATTATTTAAATTGTGCTGCACATGTGAATTGAACATTTTATATGCGCTATATTATTATACACTGTTTCGTGATTATTAAAATGGTGTTGGTAATATGTATAGGTTTATAAAATGACATTTATTAATTTTATTTTATTAGAATATTGACATTATTATCAATTCTATTTTATTGGCACTAGTGTGCATGCTTTGCAAAAAAAAACAAATTTATCATTCAATATTGTTCTATACACTTGCGTTGGTCTTATGTAAAATTTTGTTTATTTGTTAATAAATATTTTTTTTTAAATTTATAATTTTGCAAATAAGCTCACAAATTTTAATATTAATTTTAATAATTCCACTTACTGACAGTTTTTGTACTCTAGGCATATATTCTAATATATATTTTGTCAGTATTTATTTTTATACGTATCTGATGGATATCACAATTATACATAGTTTAGGTTTAAAAGTTATATTAATGTCACATTTTCTGTACCTGTTCTACATCTGAATTCAAACAAATTTTTTATATCTTTATTTTGAATATTTTGTACAACATTTGTATATCAGTTTTCAGTACTACTACCTAAAATTTGAAACCGTTTAAAAATTAGCAACGTATGGCGTAAAAGTACAATTCAAACTGAGTTCAAAATAAATTTTGTAGTATATCAAAAAATATTGATGTATTCAAATATCAAGTTTAAAAATCAATGTAAGCAAAATATTGATTATATCGATAACTCGATACATATCGGAATCACTAATTCCTTTGTTCATGTTTTAATAAATATTATTGAAAATTTAACAAAATCACTGTTATATAATCACCATATATACCATCTCTATTGTTATGTATCTGATATATATCACTATTATAGGTAGATTTAACAGTTGTATTTATATTTTTTGCTATCATTAAATTCACGATTAAATTTGATGTTATCTATAACCTCTTATTAGCAAATTTATTAAAATTATGTTTTTGGGTGTATTTCTCTTGTTACTGTTCTACATCTGAATCCAAACAGATTTCTGTTAGATTTATTTTATTCAATTTATAACAGATTGAAGTTTATATCATACACACATTTCCCCAAATTTTGTATACTAGAATTAATACCTTGAATGAAATATACTGAAATAAAAAGACTTAACATAGGTACTCTGTTCAATTTGGTTTGCTTTCCTCAATTGTTCAGACATTTTGTTGATCCCATATATTAGTCGGTTGATCTATAATCACATACATTATAAAACATATAAACAATACTAACTGACATTATTTAGTTTATTAAAAAACAATTTGCATTTTGAAAATAATTATACTTCTCCTAAGTTTCAACTGTCCCTATTGACCTTCTTCTTCGTCTTCAGCTGCATATCCACTATTAGATGTCTGCGATTACATTTCTGAAGCTCTCTCTATACTGTGCTGTGCGTATTAATTCTCCCACCGTTTGGAGGTCCATCCATTACCTGATGTATTTTAGCCATGACATTTGTTTTCTGCCAATATATCTTCTGGCTTCATTATTATTGTTATTATTTCTTTATTTACTATAATTAAAATTATAATAAAAGTTAACACTAGCTATCAGGGCCATCGGCTTTATATTTGTACTTCTGCCTTCAATTTTATCTTGTAGAATCATTTGTAGTATATAATATTTGTCATTTCGCATGATCCAGTTGTTTTTATATATTTGATTGTTAATAAAAATTCTATCTATTCCCCTTACAGAACTTAACTATTCTTCAATCGATCTACCAATGATATCCTCAGTATTCTACAGTAAACCCACATTTCAAATGCTTCAAACTGATTCATGGTCGTTATTTTCAGTGCCCATATTGACCAATCCAATTGTATCAAAATGAAATGTTATCATGATAAGATGAATTAACTGGTATTTACAATCTGATTGATTTCGTACATACAGAGTACAACAATATTAAATAATTATGTACCAAATCACTTGTGTTAATTTGAACAGCCATTAAGTCACTTCTGCTGCCAGAGTTGCACCAAAACGCAGCAAAATGTAAAAAAATTTTGCAATCGCATACATATTTCATATTAATAATAATATGATAGTTAATATTAAGTCAAGAATATATACGTATATACATAATATTTACTGATAAAGGATATTATTGTTTATTTCAATCCTTTCTGAATTATTTTGTTTTTTGAGTTCATCCAAAGAACAATTTAATTTTATTATTATGCTATAATGTTTACGTATTAATTTTTTACTTTGTTCTTTGTTCATCAGTTCAATGGAGTTATAAACGTACCCAGTTAACCAATTGTATTTTTGTATTTTTTTTTTTTTTTAAACAGCAATTGAAATAATATCAGAAACATCCATCAGAAATGCAATAATTTAATTCATTTTTTCTGAATGATTTACAAGTATAAGAAATTAAAATATAAATTCAGAGAAAAATGAATAAACGCAAAGTCAATGATTATTGCACAAATAGATAGAGAGAGAGCAAAAAACGGTTCTTTTGTTCAAATTAGTATGGTTGGTTCGTGTTTCACGAACCTTAAACTTTTGATTTCTTTCGTAAAACAAAACTGAATTGTTTTGTTTTTTTTCTGCTTGTTTTTCTATATTTTGGTATGCAGAATTTTCTTTTAACTCGATTGTTTGTTTTAGAGTGTTTTTTATTTTTTTCATTTTTTTATTTTTGTTCTGATTTTATTTTTCTTCTTTTAAACGTAAATAAAATAAAATTAGTTTTAAGTAGTTTTAAGTTTTCAACAACTTTTCGAAATTAATCCTACTTGAAGAGAATTTTTATGTACCTAACTAACCTACCTCTATATTATATAAATAATATTCTTCGTAAGTAATTTCTTAAACAACAGAAAGGATGTTGCTTGCTATTTGTTTTTATTTTCTACTATTTAATTTTTTAATATTTTTTTTTTTTTAATTTATACATAATATTGTTTTATGGTATTAAATTTTGTAAATTTATTAAAACTCAGTTTTATATAACAGGTATAATTTTATATTTAAATTTTATTAAATATACAAATAAAAGAGTATAATATAGGTAAAAATGTAATGAGAGCTTATTTTAAGAGTTTATATTTACATAATATACTCACCATGTAATATATTACATGCATGTAAAATATTTTGTTATAAACAAAAGAAATATTTAGGTTAAGAATATTTTTATTTGGGATATTAGGACTTTTAGTTTAATTAATAATGTAGTATAGTTTGCGTGAATATACAATGACAAAATATATATTACTACTATATAAGTATTATACACATGAATGTTTGATACAATACATTTAAAACTTAATTGTAACTAAAATAGTTTATTAAATGTTTTTTGATAACAACTAAATTGATGTATAATCCTTTAATTATATATGTAAGTATAATACAATCTAAAATTTATATACATAATCGTTTTAAATGCATTTAAAAATAATAAAAAAAGGTCATGTTACGAACTTATCGTTTTCATTAAATTTTTTTCCCCTTAATAGCCTGTAATTGGATACAATTTGTAATGAAATAATCTTGTTGGAAAAAAATTATGATTTGAATAAAAACAATTAAAAAATTTTTGAATACCTAAATTTGATGGTAGTTAACATAATATAACTTAAAGTAAATTTTGTTACTTATAGGCTGGCCTACATTGCGAAAATTTGTTGTATGGAATAATAGAATTTTGTTTTATTATTATAATATTTCTGTACTCCACTGATAGATTTGCGGGACAATGATGATGATATTAATATTATATACTATTACAAATAGGAAAAATTATATTAGTTGCTATATCATGACTTTTGTTTGATTATGACATTACTGTCTATTATATAGACTTTTCAAATTCATTCAATCAATTATTTGGCTAAAAATGAACGGTTAGGAGGCAAAAAAAAAGTAATATAATTTATTTTTAAAATTTGTATATTTAACGAATTGAATTGACAATCTAGTATAAAACACTGAACAAGTTTGCTAATATAGACGAAATATGCTTATCTGCTTGATATTTAATAAAATTAAAAGGAAAATATTTGATGTTTATACAAGTTAAACCAGTTTTTCTTAAAATTGAATTAATCTTTGGTGCATTTTTTTAAATGAATTATATTTTTTTGTTAATATATAAAATAGAATTTAATAAATTTATTTCGGAAAAAATGGTATATCCAGCTCGTTGATCGTCATTTCGATCCCACTTTATTGATTATAACATTTTTTTCTTCTTCAACTTACAATCCATAGTATATGCATTACTGTACATCTGTTTATATTTCTTGTTAATTTAATATGTTCATTGTGAAATATCCTAGCTTGTGAAATACACCGATTATTCGCTCAATTCGTTATACTTGCTTCAATCTGTTTGATATTCTCTCAATTTATCTCTTTCGTGTGAAAATTTTATTTGTTTTTTTAATTTTCATACAATAGAAAATTCTTTGTAAACAAACTAATTTTTTGTTAACTTTAATTAAATAATATTTTTTTTTGTTTTTTTACTCTGTATTTTTAATAAAAAAAAAATTATTATTGTTTTGTAATTTAATATTAAATAATTTTAAAAAAAATTTAGAAACAAACAAAGACCTTTCAGAACATTTTATTGCAAAATAGATATGTACATTTATAATTATAATTGGCAAGCATTTAAGGACCTGCGCGGTAAACACCTTTTCATTTTATTTGCTTAAATATAAATAAGTTGTATAGGTATAAAACAATAATGCGCACACAGTTGAAAATTTTGTACTCATATGATTTTTTTATTCAACAAATACATTATGCATAAGTCAGATCTTATTGAAATAATAAACAAAAGCAAACAAATCAGTTATTATAATTTACATTGCCAAATATACATATGCCAAAAAAAAAAAAACAAAAAAAAAAAACATCTAAAATAAAAAATATAAAAACAACAAAAAAACAAATCACTTGAATCCTTCATTTTTATCTTTTTAAGTAACTGTCTCTAAATTTTGGATATTTGTAGTAATAATATAGTTTTTATTAAAATTATGTATTATGTAGGTCTATATGCATACCTCTTTAATGACAAAATATTTTTTTTTTAATAATTTTATCCACTAAATGCCACTTACTATAGGGAATATATTGGAAACGAAGCAGTATATGAGGGACGTGTATTTATGTGTCCTAAATAAAACTTATTAACCACAAAACTTTTTATTAAACACGAGTGGTTTCTGCTATATCGTACGAAGTCTATGCCAGTACTGTTTTTTTAAAAACTTTAAATTTGACTTCAACTTGAAATATAATTACTCAACAGGGGCCCCTAGTACTACCTTTTAATAAACAAATTACTGTTTTTTTAAAAACTTTAAATTTGACTTCAACTTGAAATATAATTACTCAACAGGGGCCCCTAGTACTACCTTTTAATAAACAAAATATTCTAAAAGCAAAATAGTTTTAATATAAAACTTTACAACTTTGTGTCTGATTACACGTTTAGCTGTTCAGTTAGTATTTCAGAAATGTATGATAGTAGATTATTATACTATCAGTTTTAAATGATGCTCTTTAACACATTTATTACAAAAATAATTCAATCGAAATAACAACAACAACAATTATTGAACAATAAGTGACGAAATGTTAAATCGTTTTAAAAATTGTATTCACTTCATTATATTAATATAATAATATTTAACCGTTCAATTTAATTCTATTGTATTCAATGGAAATTCGCTATACAATTTTTTAATACTCTTGTAACTTCGATTAAATAAAAATATTTATTTGAGTAATGTTTAATGCTTTAATACTAATAATTCAGTGTTCTTAAATTATTCTCAAAACTACTTCGATATACTTAAAATACCAAATCTATCATTTCACTATGTGTTAACTGTTAATTCTACTATCAAAATAATCTTAATTAATAACTTAATTGCTTTAAATCATTTTAATTCTGCAAATTAAGGACTTTATTTAAGTCAATTTTCCATTCATTTTTAATCACATTCCACAGTCGGATACATACAGTTGAAACATAATTTTTTTCTTATAATAAAATTGTAAAATAATTAAATAAAAATTGATTTTTTAATAAAATTGCAATTATTTAAATTAAAATAATCGTAAAATAAAAAAACAAACAAACCATACACCCTTAATTAATTATAATAACATTTTCCTTTGCTATTAATTAATTAAAAATATCAATTTCGTTAAATTACTATAATTATTTACCTCAGGTTATAATTATAAATATAACACATTTTTTAAACTCTAATTTTAAATTATTTTAAATTTTGTATTGTTATTTTAAACTAAAATAAATCAAATGTTATATTATTATATACTACATGACTACCGTTATAATATCTATCAGAGATGCCCATATTATATTCATTTTCAATATTTTAAATAATAAATTTTTGTTTGCAAAAAGCTTTACGCTATCAGCACTATGTCATCATCATCATCGTCACTCATCAATTCTGTCCTGGTATAATAAAATTATATTTTCCATCAAAATAATAGAACAGAAATCATTCTTTATCACAATCATTATGAAAATATAGTTTACATAGAAAAGAAAAACATAAATAAAAAAATAAAAATAAAATACAAATAGGTAGGTAGTTACGGTAAGCACAATGTAAGATATTGTTTAAATATTTCGCATTCAATTTTTAAAAAATTGTTATTATTTTAGAGTTAAAAACAAAAAAAAAATAGGAAGAAAAAATTAATAAATTGAAAATATAATAAAAGAATTGATTTAATATTATGTATAATTGATATACATATATATATATATATGGAGAATTATATCTTTTAATAAAAATTGTAAATGTATGATAGGAAAATCATTATATATAGAAAACAAAATACAAAAACCCGTAAACAAAATATTTCATGCGTACCTCTACTGCCATATTTAGGTATACGATAAAAATTTTATTCTACTTTTGAATACCGTTTCCATCCATTCATTTTGTTTTTATTCTTGTTATTAAATCACATGACCTATATTATAATACTACTACTACCTGTAAATATCGGTTGTGGTGAATTTTAAGTAATTATAGTCATCACTATTGTTTAAAAATTTATCTTTCTGGCGCAGGTAATAAACACATATTATTATTATTATTTTTGTATATACATACCGTTAGCTATACAAAATGAAAATTTATTTAAATTAAAAATGAAAAAAAAAATAAACAGAAAATAGGTAGTTTTTTGTTTCTGTTTACAGGAAAACTCGCATTTTATAGATTTTCCATTTAAATAGAGAAAGTGATAAATAAATGAGAAAGGATGTTATAAAGATAAATTGACATACATAATCTACAATAATATACGTACATATATATATATATATTACATATTATATACATATACATAATGGATATATTGTATAGTGTGTACATAAAATTTATTAAAGAGCTTTACACATAATATATTTTTATTATTAAATGATTGATGAGCGTGCACTTAACGAGATTACTTAAATTTTTATTAATATTGTTTTTCTCTTCTGTTATTTTGTTTTTATTTATTATTACCTATTGTTGCATAAAGAAGGTCCTTTAATTTGTATGATATCATGTTAAATTTTATAATAATATTTATGTGTATAAAGTTGCATTTATATTGATATTGAATTGAAAAATGAAATTAATTAGCTACTGCATCTACACGTATGTGAATATAAAAAAGAAAAATATATAAATAAGAAGAAATGCAAAATTTTGTAGGTCTTCTTGGTCCCTTTCTATACATGTTATTCTAAATTAAATAGAGTTATTATAGTATTCGGTCGCTTGTACTCAATTTCAATACAAATTGGTTCAATTTCATTATGAATAGTGATAATCATATTTATTGTTCTTACTATAAAAACATTTGTTATTGATTTATCTTAGACAACAACCGCATATGTAATAATTTATTTTACTAATACAATAAAATGAATTATTGCATATGCGGTTGTTGTCTAATGTTGTTTAATGTATTAGTAAAATAAATTATTGCATATGCGGTTGTTGTCTAAGATAAATCAATAAAAAATGTTGTGGTAAAAGACTATAATAGTCTCTGGTATTAGATAATAAATATTATCTGTGGTCTCTGATATTAGATAATTTCTATTATTTCACAAACAACAACTGACCTAAACTCTAACTTAAATACAAGCACAGTCTTTCTAAATAAATTTAGTAAAATTCAATTTTGTAAAGTTTTTTAATTAATTTTAATCAAAATTTCAAAATTAATTTTAATAATGTAATTAGTTATTAAATCTAATATATTTTTTTTAATAGTTTGTTATTTAATTAATTTGCTAATATTTTTGAAAATAAGTAACATTTCAACATCAAAATTAAATACATTATAAAAGTAATTATAGAAATTATTTTTCTAAAAAAAATGTGATTCGATTTCAATTTACTTTATTGTATTTTTTATTATTTAATTAAATTTTTTACTTGAATTTTATTCTCTTCTGATGTTAACATCATGCATATCATATATTTTATGTTGTAAAGGACATTTAGACTATATATTTTTAATTAATTATAATATACCCATTATGTTGTTGTAAAATAAAAATTTTATGGAATTTTGAATTTATAGACCAAGATAGATAAGTCATGCTTAATTCACTGCTTCAGAACATTTTGTTCCGAACAATTTTGTTAAAAGAGAATTCTTACGATTGCGATTCATTGCTTCAGAACATTAGATATGTATGTTGTGTTTTAACTTGATATCAATAAATTATTGCAGCAATAATAATATATTTTTTTTTATGTAGATAAATAATTCTACTCCATTGTCAATTAAAATTTTCAATAGAATTGTTCATTTGGTGTTTAATGAATTAGAATTAGAATTGAGGTTTGATTTATGCACTTCAGCCTTGAAATAATATTAAATACATCACTAAACATTATATTTGACTATCAAAAAGTATACTTCCGTCTATAGTTAGTTATATACCGTCTAGTACTGGAGACCAATATACCTCTCAGATACATTTGAAGCTGTGTTTGCTACATTTCATTGCATTTTTCTGCCTTCCTACTGATCAGGCTATTAAGAGATACTCTTGTTTTTTTTACATCCTTTTGATTAACCCCATATCATGAAATTATATTCATTTTCAACCATATAATTGTATATTTTGTAAACAATTATTACAGTTTGCAAACTTTTTTTTTAAATTCCTACGAAAAGCGTTAAAGTATTCAACAGAATTTATTCAAAGATTTGATTTGATTTTTAAAATATTATAATGATAAGAATTTTCCAGAAAACAAATTTTCAATACAAATTGGAACAGGAAATATTGACGATCAAAGAATAATATATATATATATATTAATTTATTTATTATTTCCTTAAATAAAATTTTCTTTCACAACTCACAGAATTTGTTGTATTATTCAATAATGATATTGCTATTATCTCAAAATAAATAATAATAAAAAAAAATTATATAGGTATAATAAATTTTCCAATTTTTTTTTTTTTTATTTGTTTTTTTTTTTATAAAAAATACCCAAAAAAGAAAAATTAAATAAAATTGAACCAATTTCCAAACCAAATCAACTAATATAAAAAAAAAGTAATAAAGTAGAAATAATGTCTAATCTTATTATTGTATATAATATTTGGTCCGAAAATTTTATTTTATTTACAAAAATATAAAAAATAATAAAATAGGGAAAGAGTTTTTTTTTTTTTTATTTTGGCTTCTTTAAAAAGAATAGGAAATATTATCGTTCAATTTATTTATTATTTTGTTTTTTGTTTTTTTTTTTTTTGTTTTGTTAATGTAGTTATTGTATATTCTTTCAGGGATAATACTTCTCGTTTCCTTTATAAATCAAATTTAATAAAATATTTTTTGCCATCGATCACAATTTTTGTATCCTTAAGACATCATATTTTTGTCATTTTTTATTTCTTTGTTTTGTTTTGTTTATTATTTTTTTATTCGTAGGTTTTCATTATTGACCATAAATTGAACAACACAAAATAGAAATAAATTTGAACAAAATGTAGATAGAATAATACAAAAAGGAAAGAATAATGACAAATAGTTAAATAAAAAATCAGAAAATGAAATTAATCCTGAATGATTTTTGTATTTTTTTTGTTTTGTTTTTGAATTGAAAAATTTTGTTGGTTAATTTTTTTGTTTTTTTTTTCGTAGGTAAATTTAATAAAATTTATTATTTTCTATTATATAGAAAATATGTACATAAATAGCTATCGAATTAAGATTACAATGAAATTATTTAATTGAGAAGATGAATTATTATTAAAGTAATGATTAACAGTTTTAAAAGGTAGCGGTGTAGTAATTAAGAGTGTTATTATAGGTATTAATACTTCCGTTTTATTAACATTTTTCTCTTTTTGAAAATTATATTAAGGCTGCGGTAATGACAATCAGTAAAATAAAATATTTCATTTCACGGCAGTACTTACGAAATATTTATATTAAGTAAAAAAAATATTCTAATAAACAAATCCAGTTCCAAAATTTAACATTTGAAGTTTACACTTTCAAATATAAAATCAATTTAATCATTTCACCGACACGTATTTATTTTTCTGCAAAATTTAAAAAATTTATTTTATTAAAGTTGTATTTCAGTTTTTCACTATTTTATTTTTTTTTTTTTTTTACACAGTAACTTAGGTAGAACTTGAGTACGATACTGCATGTACCATTTGATCAGGAAAAAAAATGTTGATGCAATCCAACTTAAATAACAATTTTATTGAAGTAAATTTTTCCGTCTCCCTATAAAAGCAAAATATTTTTTCATTGTTTCATTTTTACGCATTCATTTTACTGATTGCTATAATCGAAGCCTAATATAGATAGACTTTCATAAATAGATGTAAATTTTAGTTCAATCACTTAAAGTGCTCGGAACTAATTTTGATCATTTTTTGACTGAAGACAATAAAAGTCCTCCGTTACATTAGTATACATAAATTTCAGTAACGATAGTCCTGCAATACATGGAACTATACACAATATAAAATTTATCATTTATTTAATAGTTCATTTGCTATTTATTTACTTATACTTACTAATTTAGGTTTGGAAAATACGATGTAAGTCTGAGGCCTGCATTAGCAATATAACCCTACACTGCTTGATTTTTTATATCTTGTTGGAAAAATAGTTTTTAGGTGCAAATACAGTTTATAAATATGAAAAAATACTAGAAAATATATATAAATTTATAATAAGGTATTTTTTTTTAGGCAAATTTAGTTGTAGCATATCTGATACATAATGTGTAAAAGCGTTAGAAATGCCTTATGATTATAAAAACAAATTTTTCGTTTTTTTTTATTTAAAATTAAATTAAATTAAATCAAAAACAAAAAAATAAAGTTAATATTATAAAATAATATTGCATTTTAGTAATTTCAATATCTATAATTATAATTGACAAGCATTTAAGGTCCTGCGCAGTAGACATCTTTTTATTTTATTTCGATTCTCCTACTCCTTAATGAACTTCTAATATATATAATATATAAGATTATATATAAAACAAAAATGCGCACACAGTTGAAAATTTTGTAACCATATTATTTTATTATTCAGCAAATACATTATGCATATGTGAAATCTTATGAAAGTAATAAACAAAAGTAAACAAATCAGTTATTATATTTTATATTATGTACTTGCAAATGAATCTATGTACATATGCCAAATAAAAACAAAGAAATAAATTCATTTCAAATAAAAAATATAAAAAAGCAAAAACAAAAAAAATCAGTTGAATTGTTCATATGACTAGTAAATTCATTTTTATATAGTAGAGTTAGAGTATATATAATTATCCTTATTGAACTTCTAATATATAGTAGTTGTATATAAAACAATAATGCTCACACAGTTGAAAATTTTTTAATCATATGGTTTTATTATTTACCAAATACATTATTCGTGAGTTCTTATTAAAATAAAAAACAAAAACAAACAAAAATATAAAAAGACAAAAACAACAAAAAATACAAAAACAAAAAAAAATCATATGACGGGCAATTTCATCTTTACATAATAGAGTCAAAGTAGCTATCTATAATTATAATTGACAAGCATTTAAGGACCTGCGCAGTAGACACCTTTTTATTTTATTTCGATTCTCCAATATATAAGATTGTATATAAATAAAAATGCGCACACAATTGAAAATTTTGTACTCATAAGATTTTATTATTCGGCAAATACAATATGCATAAGTGAAATCTTATTAAAATAATAAACAAAAGCAAGCAAATCAGTTATTATAATTTATATATTTACTTGCAAATGAATCTATGTACATATGCCAAAAAAAAAAACAAAAAAACAAATTACTCTAAAATAACAAATATAAAAACAACAAAAAAACAAATCACTTGAATTCTTCCTTTTTATCTTTTTAAGTAACTGTCTCTAAATTTTGGATATTTGTAGTTATAATATAGTTTTTATTAAAATTATGTATTATGTAGGTTTATATACATATATACATACCTCTTTAATGACAAAATATTTTTTTTTTAATAATTTTATCCACTAAATGCCACTTACTATAGGGAATATATCGGAAACGAAGCAGTATATGAGAGATGTGTATTTATGTGTCCTAAATAAAAAATAAAACTTACTAACCACAAAACTTTTTATTAAACACGAGTGATTTCTGCTATATCGTGCGAAGTCTATGTCAGTACGTAAATTACTGTTTTTTTTTTAAAACTTTAAATTTGACTTCAACTTGAAATATAATTACTCAACATGGGCCCCTAGTGAAAAATATAATAATTATCAGTTTGTTTTTACTTTGTGTAAAATTTTATAAAGCAGTTGTTATTTTGTCCAAACAAAAATGTAACCCACATTTAGAGCATTTTATATATGAAAATGATTTACATTCTGGAAGTTTACATCTTTGTCTTATAGACTCATACGCTGGCGGCCAGTGGTTAGTCAAATCAAGTCGAACATTTTTTGGTGGTATATAAGCTGTTGTTAAAGATCTATTCTTTTTTTCTATAATTTGCATTTCTACCTAATTTGAAGGTTTTCCCATTTTATTTGTAGATTAAATGCCTTGGTAGATAAACAGTAAACTATTTCAACCCGAAACTCAGCTAAAGCAAGTGGTTTTTCATTTCATTCTATAGTAATTTTTCTATATACTAGCCAACTATTAATTATATTGTAACATCTAAAAGATGATAAAATAATCTATGGTACCATTTTTTTGTCCTCATTTGAATTTTGTACCGTTCAACTAAACTATCTAACAGGGCAACGCCTCTCATATGCTTATTATTTTTTTTTGACTAAATTTGGACATTGAACAGAAATACATTTCTTATTTTTTTTTATCAAAGCGTTGAACGTCAGTGAAAGGAATTTGTCCCGTAAAAGTTGATAATAAAGTTAGAGTTTTGTTATCTTTCCAGCTAACAAGAGTTACTTGAACACCCTCAAAAACACAGACATACTCATGTGAGCTTCCACGATTTTCTCTGTTCAGTGCTTGTTCACTTGGGAGTTTGCAGTTAGGAATTCTGATTCTTCTTACTGTTCCAAGTGACAGTATTTCTTGTTTTGCCAAATGAACTTGCAAGGAAACAGAGATGTGAAAGTTGTCAAAGTACACTCTGTAATTTTCGTAGGGTGGTATAATTCTGCACAAACGCAAAACTATGTTCGCACTAGATCCTAAATCTAGTTCATCAGCCTTACGAAATTTTGGATCATTCTCAGAGCCAGTATATATAAAAAATGAATAAGGTGTAGATAAATTTAAAATTTCTAGAGGATATGTAATTGTTCCTCAAAATTGTTGAGCTTTGCTATCTCATATTAATTTTTTTTTCTCCAAAACATTTTCGCATATTATTCTTTTCAGTCTTTTGCTTCCTTTTTTGGATTTCTTTCAGTATTTTGTAAATTTTGGTTATTCTCATTTTCAACTTCTCCAACTTCTTCTAAGATTGTACCATCTTCAACCATTTACCAGAAGCCATTATAATGATTAATTAATATAATAATAATGTTTTACTATAATTATTAAATTTTAGAACTTTTCATAAAAGACACTAAAACATCAAAACACTACCCATAAGATAAAATAGCTATAACAAAAAAGAAATAAGTTTTTTATTTATTTTGTGAGTACCAAAAACATTATGTATCATTAATGATACAACCATATTCAACACTTCACCTACGCTTTAAAAAGTTAATCCAATGTATTTTTTTAATTGCAGTTGAAATAATAATAAATTTGTTCTTATTTACATTACAAAAATTTAAATTTCTACAGCATAAAACTAAAATAGAAACAAGATTCGCTTTTGTGTTTTCTCTTCATTATAGTTATCTTCTGACAACTGCGATTAAATGATCATTTTCTGTTTAAAATTTAAATTCTCAGAGAAAATATCTGTTATTAATGTAAATTATACAGTTGTAGCTAATCATCTACATATCGCATTAAGGAATATTTATTATATGCTTCAATTATTAACGGTTTTTTAGATGTTGTATCAGATATGATACATCAAGCAGTGTAGGGTTAAATTACAAATTTTACATTATTTTTTCATTAAAAAAAAACAAATTTTTTCTAAATTAACAAAGTTAATAAAATTAACATAATAACATATAGCACTCCTTCTAACAGGATATTTCTGAATTAACAAATTTTGAACGAGCAGAAAAATAGTTTCATAAACTTCAATCGTACAAACGAACTAACGCACAAATTGAATTTAAAATATATGTTTTAAAAAAAATTAAATATAGTATAAAAAAATTTAATATAGACAATATACATAGTGTAATAAAATATTATTTGAACAAAGCACTACTAACTATATACAACACAAAACACAATAACATTATTAGATCTTACCTCATTAACTATTATGTAAAACTGAAAAAAAAAAAATATTATTTTATTAAATTAAATATTAATTTTATTTTACAAAAAAATTTATTTACTCAATTATTATTTAAAATTTGAATTATTATTTCTTTTTTATTCTGATGAGTTAAGTAAGAACTTGATAGAAAAATAATTATAGCTTTTAATAAATTATAATAATTTATGAATAGATTTGTTAATAATAATAATTATTGTTTACGAAAGTATAATATTTTTCATGAATAATGAATAAAATATTTTTATTTTATAATCAGATCTTAGATAATATTTTGTACAACCCTTAGGCATTCATTTATGAAATAAAATAACCCTTAGTGAATAAAATTGAATAACATAAATTATAATTATGTATTCTCGTTATTGTTTTAGGTAATGTAATATAATATTAATATTAATTTAATATAGAATGAAATCGTAATTAGGCGATTAATTATTATTATATTTTTAAATTTTAAATTTAAATATTTTCAAAACGTTGACTAATTAAAATTTAAAAAAAAAAAATTAAATGTTAAAATTGTTATTTTTTTTTTTTAATATGTACATACATAATTATTTTATTTTTATTTATTCATTTATTAAGTACTCAAAAGAGCTAACAAGTTCGTATAGAGTTTTACATGTTTCTAAAGTTAAATAATATATTATAACTAAAATGTGTATCAGTTCAACAATATTTATCAATTCTATTAAATATTCTTATACTACTAATATCAATTAAAAAATAATTAAACTATTGATCAAATTAAAAAAAAAAACATTAATTAAAAAGTAATGAAGAAAGCCAAATTTTTTAACTACCTTACTTATGATAATAAAATATATTTGCGTTGCGTTGTACCTACCTACCATCATGATGATATTTTAAATAATGTACATATTCAATTAAATTCAACTAAAAGCAATTTGTTATATAATATATTTATTAAAAATAAATATTAAATTGTAATAATTATTGGTATTTATTATTACGATTTTCTGCATCAGTTAAAATAGTTTTATCCATTTATGAATTGTTGTGATTAACATTGATTATATTTATTGTCACTACACTTTAAGGAGTATAAAATTTATAGTATACAATTTTTCAGTATAAATATTCCATACATTTTTTTTACAGTTCTAATAATTATTTTATGTTCAAATTTCAACTTAATCTGGTTCTAAAGATTTTTTGTGTGTCTTTTTTCATACTTGGTGTATGTCTATGGTGTTAATATGCCTTTCTTCCATCTTATATTAAATTGATTCTATTTATTTTTATTATTCAATATGATATGTATATCCTTTTAATGAATATCATTTTAGCTCATTAGATATTTATAAACGTTGACAAACAAACCAAATGTTTTTCATAACATAGCTCGCAAGAATATAACATAAATTTATGTAATTATAAATTTTTTCAAGTGTGAAATATTAAAATTTCCATGTCTTTTTACTTATAATAAAAAGAACAAGTTCGAATTATTAATTAATATGCAATCTGTATAAACATAGACATTTTATATCATCATTGTATCTACACTGTGCGAAATAAACAATGAAAATATTAAATATAAAATCAGTTTAATTTGTTCGTATTTAAACATGGCCTTATTATATTTTTTTTTAAATAGTAACATGTTCCTTTTGAAGGAAAATATGTTTGGCTTAAACAAATTCATGTTCTCAAACATATATTTGATTAATTCTAACTGATTTTTATTTAATATAAACACAGTTCTGTTCGAAATAATTAAAATAAAATATTGTAATAGATTTTCATTGATTTCAAATACGGTTCTGTTTAAAATAAATCATATGTAAAGTATTTAACATGTTTCTATTTAATTTAAAGACGCTTTTGTTTAAAAAAATTAAGTTAAAATATTTAAATGGATTTGTACTGGATTCAAAATGAAACTTGTTTAACAAAGCAGAATTTATTGATCAGAAATATTGTTGTTTTAAATAGATTTACGTTCAAAATATCCTCAAGTATGAATTTTTTGATTCAAAGAGATGTCTTTTTAATTTAAATATGTTTCTTTTTAAAATAATGAAAAAAAAAATTAGGAGATCCCCTGTGAAGAGCACAGAAGTGGCTTTATTCAATAAGCTATATGTTGAAAACATCACGGGATGATTAAAATCATTATTTTGTGTACTTTATATTGTAGGGGTAGGTGTTTATTGACAAAAAATATTGTTAACGAACATATTGATTGTGTTAGGTCTAAACTACATACTACACAGAATAAACCTGAATTCCCAACACATTTTTACATAAAATATTAGTCTGTTTTAGATAAAAAATATTAGGTTTAATGGTTTAAATGAACACATGATTATGCTATTTACAAATGCAACAACGACACAGACTTAGCTTCCAGATTGAATTTGTATACTTGAGGATACCTTGTATTTAAACTCAAATCATTTTGAAGCCAAATCATTGGCCTTTCTTTTCGAATTAAATATTAATCTATTTAACTTTTCACCCAGTGTATAAATATTATTATTATTTGAAAGTGTTGCATTTATATGTATTATGCATTTCTGCAACAGCAGTTAAATTTAGTATAATGGACATAATAAACAAAATTATTTTTAGTAATTGTTTCGTTCATCATAAACACTACTAGAACTCATCAGTAGGTATTTATAGGGTTAGACTACCTATACAATTCCTATTTTCATTTTGATTGATTTTATAACTTATTAGAAAATGTCACTAGTACATCTGTGAGTTATAAAAATCGACTAAAATTGCAATGTAAAATGTTATTTTTATAAAATAAACTAGCGGAGTTACCCGGCGTTGCCCGAGAAAATTTAAAGTTCCTAGAATCTTTTCTTCGTTTTTAGTTTGAAAACGGAAGTATTATGTGATGTTTGTCCGTTAGTAAGCTAACTGTTAAATGTTTTTATATGTAATTGTTTTTTTTGTTTTTTTTTTTTTTTGTGGGAAGTTTGAAAACCAATACAAAAAATACACGTCCGTGCTTCTTTGTATTGGTAAAACCTTATATCAAGCTGCGATTCTAAAGTTTTTTTTGTAGTTTTAGTACGGTTAAGTTCAAGGCAAATATTTCTAAAAAAAAAATTTTTTTCTTTATTTATATAATTTTTTTCTTTATTATAAATAAAAATGAGAATTTTGTTTTGCTGTTTTCTTCAATTATTTTTCTCTTCCTCTCTAAAAATAATAAAATAAAAAAACATTTAAAAACTTGCTTTTTGAATGACTATTACCAATAAAGTACCAATATTAACTGCACTAAAAAAGGTCAAATAAATAAGCTAAATTCAAGCTCCATTAGAAAATTATATATGGTCTGCATAACATATGAAATTCAGGTATTTTAAACCCACTTCCTGTTAAGTTAGGGACTTGACATTTTACCTTGGATCCCGATTACGGCAGTTTCTGCCAAATTTGTTGGACCTGATTTCCGCCAAGGCTCTTTTGAACGAAAATTCATATCTCAGAAACTGGACCGATTTGGTTCCAATTTAATACACATATGTATGTTGCGTTCCAATGAAAACTATTTTTCTTATTAGAAAATTTGAGGGACCTGCGGAGCTCGGAGTTATATGACAGCTACCCGAATCAGTCAAAATTTCGAAAAAATGTGAAAGTCATATTTATTTATTTTTGAGAGAGTAACTGTGTGCAAATTTTCAACTCTGTAGCACCTTTGGTTTTTGAAATATTTTTTGCGGGTGCTGGGAGTTGTACGACAGCTACCGGAACCAGTAAAAATTTCGAAAAAATGTGAAAGTCATATTTATTTATTTTTGAGAGAGTAACTGTGTGCAAATTTTCAACTCTGTAGCACCTTTGGTATTTGAAATATTTTTGTCAGGTGCTCGGAGTTGTATGACAGGTACCCGAACCAGTCACAATTTTGAAAAACAACATATCACGGGTTCGATTCCAAGTAGTAAAAAACCATCCTGTAAAATTTTGTTGAAATTGGTTCATGCGTCTCAGAGGAGTTCTGATACAAACATACATACATACATACATACATACATACATACATACATACATACATACATACATACAAACATCCTTCTTTATATATAAGATTTATGTAATAAATGCGCAAAATCACAAGAATAAAAATATCCATAAACTATTTTTTACTAATTATTATACTTGATGTTTTCTTCTGTAGCTAACTGATCAAGTAATAATATTATTTAATTCATGTAGTTATCCTTATGAAATATTTAAAAAAAAAAAAATATAGCAAAACCTAGTACCTAATATTTTTGTACCAACAAATCATATCCGCTTAAGTTAACATAAAAACAAATTGAAATTAAATAACCACCATATTCAGGATTTTTGAAAGTGTTTCCTGTAAAAATTTGGTTTGATTCTGACAACTATAAGTTTATGTCAATATGACATAAAAATGTTTACGTAATATTAAACTTAGAATATTTTAAATATATTTTTACAATTCGTCAGTCATAAAAGTGCTTTTTTACAAATTTGGAATATCATTTTCAAATATATTGAGTATGTAAATCGCTTATTTTACTTAAGCAATTTTAAAAAAATTTTATTTATTAAAATATTAATTTACAAAATACAATTTTTGGGTTTCAAATACTTCTTAAATAATTTAAGCGATTTCCAAAGGTCAAAAACTGGTACAGTCCCGTTACAATATTTTTAAACCTTTATTTATACTTTAAAATTGACTCGAAACATCAATTTCAGACATAATCAGTTATAAATTGTTACCACTGATCTATGAAAGCAACAAAAACATAAAAATAAAGAATGTCCTGTCCTGGCTAAGAAAATTGACAAAAAAAATTAATGTTTTTTTTTCTTTTGTTATACAACCCGTATCGCTTCTCTCTTATAATATTAATAGAAAATCATAAGAAATAATTTAATTAAGTTGTTTGTTATATAATATTTTTTTTTTTATCATTTTTGGTGTTTTTTTTTATACCGTTATTATATTGTAATCCATTACATAGTTTTAAAACTTATTTTTTGATTTACTCTTCTTTACTTTTGAAAAATAAAATGAAAAAAACTAGGATTAAATAAAAGAGAATTTTTTAAAGAATTATCAAAAGAGATAAAACAAAATAAAAAAAAAAAAACAATTAAAATTTTTTAATTTCTTTTGATTATTTTTAACAAAAAAAAAAACGTTATTTCTTTGAAAGAAAAAAATTAAAGAAAATTTTCTTTTGAAAAATAAATACTATACAAATGTTTAAATTTTGACAGCCATACAAACATAAAAGGGACTTAATTATTTGAAAGTGTTGCACTATTATGTATTATGTATTTCTGCAACAGCAGTTAAATTTAGTATAATGGTCATTTTACAATATTTATTCTAAATCTATATTCATATTTCTTCCCACATTTTTCAATTATAGAACATCGCTACGTACCTTAAAAATTGTATTAGAACAGAATAGAATTGATTTAAGTTTTATAATATTAATTTATCTTAATTTTTTTATTATTTGAAAATATGTGTTTACAACAGTCTTGATAGCGTGTTTGCACAGCTTAGACCATCAAGTTATGTCTCTTCAGAATAAAATAATTAATTTATTCATACTTTTGATTATAGCTTAATAATTTAGTATTTTTACGCAGTTAATTATAATCCCCACTAGCTTGACCAGAAATAGAAAACTTCAGAGATGTGCCAATACACTCACTCACCACCTGTTAAATAAAAGAAGCCAAAACAAATAACTTAATATCGTCTAATAGTGACATACTATTATTAGATAAAAATAATATAGATTATAAAGTTAAATAAATAAACTAAAAAAACAAAAAAAGTTAATTATAATAATTTATTTAACTTCGTTAAATATATTAAAATTGTTCTGACTGCGTCTTGTACTTATCGTATACATTTAAAAATTCCTATATGCAATGAATTTTACACTTGTTTTTGTTTTAATATAAAAAATACTTTCACCATGATTTGTAAGAAAGTATAGCTATTATTAGCTTTTGTTAGTTGACAAATCCAAAAAAATTTAAAATTAATGTTAAACTAGAAATTCTTCTGTAGACCTATTTTTTTTAACTGTTATTGATTTTTCATTATAACATAATATGATCAAATGCAGTTTAGTAACAGTCTGCAATAACTGGACCAATTTATACAATCAATTATTATCAACCAAATTAATTTTTTTTTTACAAATAATAAAATTAAAAACATAATCAAAATCGTATGTTCAAATACTATGCCTAAGACATTTTTATTTTTTAATTTCAAATTTGAAATACATATACTTTGTTTTATCAATAATTTCATAATATCAACATAATAAATTTAATTTAACAGTATATACCTAAAATATTTAATATACCTAATTAAATAAAAACCTCAAATCAAAATCAAAACAATATAATGTAAATTATTAAAAAAAAAATAATAATTAACAAAATAATATTATCTTAAAACCAACACTGGATTAGATGGAGCTCTATCAAAAGTTGTCAGTTCATTTTAATTGGTAGTAAAACTTCTAATACCGAGTAGTTCCAATTAACTTCAATTATTAATCCCATCCTGTACTTTCAACTAAATAATATAATATACTGAAGAAAATTACAGTAAGGCAATACAAAAAAAAAAAAATAAAAAAAAAATATAAGAATAAAAAATTTTCATTATGAATAATGAAAAGAATACGATTATAATAAGCTTTACTTTTCTTTTATTTTTAACTGTCGTCTCATTTTTTTTGGTTTTCTCATAAATATTTTTTTGTTATATTTTTTAAATAAATTATTATTTATTTGAATACTGTATGTACTGCAAAATTGCATATGATTGAATTTAACAGTTATAATGATATTTTTCGAAATTAATACATGTACCTATATCTATATATATGTATGTATATCATACTTATGTATAAAGATAGGTATACCTATGTCAAAAGCACATTAAGCAATAACAAAACTATTTAAAATCTTGTGAATATTAAAAAATTATGAAAATATTTTATACACATCACACTGGTCTGATGGTCACCATCGATGGTGAGATAATATTTCTATTTCTTTATGGACTTCTAGTTAGTAAGACTAATACTGGAAATTATTTCGAAGCTTTTCAACGATGTGAAATGTCAAAAAAAAGTAGAAATATATGAAATTGTATCAGATTAGACAATATCAACCGTTGTATCAGATTAAAAAAAATTCACCGTGAAAAAGTTGAGCTTATTTGAATTTTTCACGGCTGTCTTAAGATTTGATATTTGATAATCATCACATTTGGTATAAAAAAAAAACTATAATTAGGTAAATTATTTTAAAATGGGGTTTGATAATGAATTAATATCATAATATATAACAAATCATCAAAGAACTATACAAAAACATGAATTTAAATATTGGTATGCATGTTTTGTAGGCAAATATATGAAATTTTCGACTTATACAATTATTAATATTTTAATATCTGTAAACCAACCAGATATATATTATGTTCGTTTCTGCAACAACATACATACGTCAACATATTATTGACGAAAAACTTAACAACAGACAAAAGCGATAATATGACAAATTCTGTTCTGTTTTTGTAGTGAATAATTTGATTTTTATATATTATGTTATATATAAAAATAAATTATAAAAATATTTTTTTTTTATTTTTGCTTATAGCAATCAATTCTGGAATTGTAAAATTAAATTGACATTCACAAATATTGTTCACGGGCATATATTTACTATTACTAACTTGAAAATAAAGCATTAATCGGATTTAATCGGCTTTAATCGTTTTAACCATTTCAGACCGAAGCAAAAATATTTTCTGCTATTAGTTCTATACAACTCTACTTAATCTACGTATACGATTATAATCAGTGCATTTAATAATGTTTTTTATAAATATTTATCTATATTTACATTTTTTATGATCAATTTTTACGTAGCATTGAAGTATTTTTTTACATTGCACAATCACTTAAAATAGATCTTAAAGGTTAAGCATTAAATAAGGCTTTAATCGTTCGCTCATCCCTCCTAGTAAAAGTCAATATAAGTAGATAATAGTGACGATATGGAAGACTTAGAACACAGATCCAATGTGGTATAACGGAAATTTTATTTGCATCGACCTATTAGACCTATTAAGCAACGAATTAAACCTATTAAGAAAACCGATTTCAGTAAATGTTTATTGGGTGGGCTCAATGAGTTTAGAAAAAATATCTCTAGATTAGGTTTCATTTTATGATATATAGACTAATAGGCCAACTAAATTTATATGAATCCATAATTTGTATATGTAGTAGTTGTTATAGCAGTAATATTAATTTCAATTTCAATTTATTCATATTTTAATAAACATAAGGCAATTATTATTAGTCTCTTTAAAATTGTATATGTAAGCATTTATTTTGGAGACAGTTTGTTCCAATATTCCAAATTATAATAAATCGATCACTGTTTTCATATCGCGGAATAATGTACAATAATTTGTTATTGTTATATATAAAAACTGTAGTATATTGGCTTTAATAAAAGTACTACAACCTTTGTCTATTTATTAATCATGAATATTATATTTAGTGAAGCCTGAAAACCATAATGAAAATGACACGACATTATAATAATGTTGAAAAAATATGTCAAATTATATTTTGAACAAATGTTTTCGAATATATGTATATATGGCATATAGTATGCATCATAAATGGCATCATAGCAAATAGTACGAAACGACAATGTTGAAAAATTTGATGAAAATTCAAAATTTGTCATTTTTGCACTTTTTAATTTCAATTTCAATTTATTCATATTTTAATATACAGGAGACAATTATTAGTGTATTTAAAATTGTATATATATATAAGCATTTATTTTAGACATAATTTATTCCAGCACATTTTTGACAGTGTTTAAAACTACTAAAATAAAAATATTTTTCTTGTTATTTTTGAATTATCGTTTGAAAATTATAATGTCGAATTCATTGGACATGCTTTACAATATTCTATTTTGACAATCTAGCACCACAATGTAGTATAATTTTCATTGGACTTCAGACTTGATTTTCCATACATTTTAACTTGTTGCTATTTGTCTAAATCTGTTGTAACGTCACTAGTGCCATTTTTCTTTTCTTATTTGTATTCTTAAAGATTATTGATCGTAAAAGCTAGATCTCCATAATTTTAAATATACTTCAGAAACCATTTCCAAAATGACCTAAAATATAATGTTTATAAAATTACTGTAAAAAACAAAAATAATGATATGAAAACACAGTACACAATAAGCTCTTATATTCGTTCAATCATTTCTCTCTGTTTTATTTTTTCATAATGAAAAACTTTAAATAATGAAAAAAAAACCAAAAGAAGGAAGAAAAGAATAAAATTTAAAATGAAAAATAATTTTCATTTTCTTATTATAATTCTCTTTTATTCTTACTTATTTTTCCAAAACAAACTTTTCCACGAAGAACAAATAAAAGATTTGCTTAACAACAATGCACCACTTCAAAAGATAAGGAAAATCATAATTTGTATAAATTTTTGTTTTTTTTTTTGTTCATCATCAAAAACATCAGAAAATAACCCTTTCCCTTCAGCAAGTAAATTTTCTTTTCCCATCGTAGTTTGTTGTTTTGCTTTTTTTCTGTTTTCTGTTGAAGGAAAGGCAACCAAGGAAAAATTATTTTTTCCTTCTTATTTGTTCTTAAGGATCCTTTTGTGATGAGTAATTATATGATAATTTTTTTTTTTTTTTGCTGATATACTCCCTAACATATTATATAGATAATAATAATATACATTTATATATATTGTGTATGTATAGATATATATATGTATATCATGTAACAGAAAAGCTAAAAGAATTTAAAAGGCTTTTCATTATGGGTAATAATAATATAGCATGCGAGAACAATTAGTGTAAATTGGCTTTTCATTTAATACGTTTTCAAATAATGCGATAGCATGAGAATTTTCGTCATACACATATTATTATATTTATGTTAATATATATATATATATAATATATTGTTATATATATACATTCATATTATATATTAATATTAAGAATTACATTCCAAAATAAATAGTCGGGAGGGAAAGAGATATAGAAGTAACAAATACGAATATAATATGAAATAAAATATGATTTAACTGAATAAATTAGACATTATCAAAAGCAAAAAAAAAAAACAAAAAAAAACATAAAAAAAAATAAAAATATGATTTTGAAAAGTTTAAGTTTAAGAAGTTAAAGGGAACTTAATAGATAAATTAAAAAGTTTTATATAAGAAGAGTAAAATAAAAAAAAAAATTATAATAATAATAATATTTTACGAAAAGACAATTAAAATTTTTTAACTCTATCGTAAATTTATTTGGTTTTTAATTAAGAATTTGTCAATTAATTTAATTTACATTATTTTATATTAAAAAAAAAAAGGAGAAAGAAAATCAAAGTCCTTATTGCATTTAGAACAAATATTAAGTATAGTTTAATGATCTTAAAAGTGTAGAGTAGTATGATTTTATCGTAATTGGATGGAATATTAAATGTTTTTCGAATTAGAATTTTATATTCGATTTTTGTAGGCATATTATTGCAAAAGCCGTGTTTTATTTGTTTTGTTTTGTGAATTCATATACCTGTTAGTATAATATAATACTATTTAAAAGTATTGAATAAATATTCATCCTTCAAATACTTTAAAAATAAAATATTATATAAAGGACAAAAAATAATTGAGAGTATGAAATGGTAACACCTTAATGGGACTTATTTTAAATGATTTTTTTTTGGTTTTCTCAGTATTTCTCCTTAAAATTAATAAAAATAAAACAAAAAGCCACCATATTTTCCTTTGGTCAACTAAAATTAATAATAAAAATTTTTATAAATAAATTTTTTTTTCATGTTATCATATTTTTTATCTTATTTTTGGGTTCCTACAAAGTTTAAATTAAAAACAAAAAAAAAAATTTACTTTACAAAAGTTTCTTATATTTCGACGTAGAATCCGAATTTGCATAAAAAAATACGTCTTCCCATTTGAAAATCTCGATTTCGGTCAATTTCGGCGTTTTTTGGGCTTAAACACTCTTTTTTCGGTCCTTCCCGGAAGTTGATAATATCATCAATCGATAGAGCACCCTCGATTTACTTAATAATATTTTGTTTTAGTTTTAAAATAACGGCTCCTTCTCCTCTTAAAAAGCTGATACGCATGTTCTCGAAAACCCGGTATAATCATAAACGATAATATTATAACACTTCATTATTTTTAATGCGGGTAATTTTCGTTACAGGTAAGAACATTCAGAAAAGTAAAATCCATGGTTTACGTTGTATTGAAAATTTAATCTGGATCCAGCCGTCTTGTGCAATTGAAGTGCAGTATTACTCGATTAATAAATTTGAACAAAAACAAAACCAAAAAACAAAAAAAAAAACATAAATCTGAGTCATTGTTATGCCTGTCTTCAGTTTTTCTGGCAATTACAAATTATTAGATTTTATTTCGAAAAGTTATTTTTATCACTGTCTTACTAAGTTAACAGGTGCATAATTAATGGTGATATAACCTTTTTCATTTTAATTCAATAGCTTGGAATGTAGATAGTGAATTTGGGGAAAAACTGCATCATACTGTCTTAATTTGGTAAATGTCAGTTTAACTATTGTTAAGTATAAGTAGATATGTATATTTATTTATTTATTTCAAAAACAATGTCTAAAGCGAGTTATATCATTACAGACCATATAAGTTTACATTTAGGTTTTTAGTATATCAATATGATAGTTAAAATTATAAAAATATAGTTACAAAGAATATATAATGAAAAATTAAAATGATATATATAAAGGCTAATATTCTGAAATTAGTAGTAGTTTATAATACCACATTTGAGCTGATATGCCACAAATTTGATAAATAAATAAACACACTCAAAAAATATATTTATTCATTTATTTTATTTATTTTATTTATTTTATTTATGTTATTTATTTTATTTATGTTATTTATTTTATTTATTTTATTTATTTTATTTATTTTATTTATTTTATTTATTTTTTTAACTTTTTTTTTTTTTTTGCTTTATTTGTAATTTTAAAGTTCATATAAGTAGAATTCAGAGTATTAATGCAATGCTTAATTCTATAATTTGTGTTATAAATTTTGGTTTAAAAGTATGACCGTAGCATAGGCTGTCTGGTCTTTTAATTTTTAAAATTGGTTTTTTTTTCTTTTTTTTTTTGTTTGACATTCATATGTTTCAAGTTTATTAATTTATTATATAAAATAAGTTTTTTACATTGTAAAATAATTAATATATTCCTAAGCATTTTTATTTTCCATTTATTTTATTATAATTTTTTTTTTTGTTATTTAATTTCTATTCTATCTCTATAATTATGCTTAACATTTAATTTTGCTATATATATGAGATTATAAAAATAAAAAAGAGTACAAATAAAAATAAGAAACTAAAAACTAAAAACAAACCATATTATTATCGAATCAATTTATTTTATTTATTTTATTTTATTTATTTTATTTATTTTATTTATTTGATTTATTTGATTTACTTTTGATACTCGAAAAATATATTTATTTATTTTATTAATATTAATATTTATTTTATTTATTTTATTTATTTTATTTATTTTATTTATTTTATTTATTTTATTTATTTTATTTATTTTATTTATTTTATTTATTTGATTTATTTGATTTATTTGATTTACTTTATTTATTTTATTTATTTTATTTATTTTATTTATTTTATTTATTTTATTTATTTTATTTATTTTATTTATTTTATTTATTTTATTTATTTTATTTATTTTATTTATTTTATTTATTTTATTTATTTTATTCATTTTATTTATTTTATTTATTTTATTTATTTTATTTATTTTATTTATTTTATTTATTTTATTTATTTTCTTTATTTTATTTATTTTATTTATTTTATTTATTTTATTTATTTTATTTATTTTATTTATTTTATTTATTTTATTTATTTTATTTATTTTATTTATTTTATTTGTTTTATTTATTTTATTTATTTTATTTATTTTATTTATTTATTTATTTTATTCATTACAAAAAGTTGTATACAAAAAGAAAAAAAAATATATATTAAAAGTAATGAATGGATATAAAAATAACACTTAAGCTAAAACTAAAATTACCAACTTACCTACATAATAAAATCAAAAATAACAAAAGAAGAAAAAAAGGGATATCACGAACATAATAATTGTCTAGCTATAGTGCCAAAAATAGTCAATTAGTGCCTTTTTTTACACAGTATTGTTAGAATAAATTCATTCTAACAAGAATAAATTCATTATTATGACTGGATTGAAACCAACAACATTGTGTTTTGACTTTTAAGTAACGTATTCAGTTAAAATTAGTTAAAAAATGACATGGTGTAGTGTAAACAGATATTCATTTTAATCAATGATTAGTATATATTCATATTATTACCCATATTATTATCCATATAATACCAGCTTTATATGAACTAAAACATAAAGTAGTGCTAGCTATTGCTATCACCCATTTTCAAGCTTAATATAATAATCATTGTTTCAATACATTCATATAGATACAACTATTTTAATATAATATTCAAATTCTAAAATTTAATCCTGCAGCAATATTTATGCTAAAAAAAAAAATTTATATATTTCCAGTGAATCAAAATAATATTAATTATGTAAATTACAACCTAATTCAATTAAAATAAATTTCCGTTTAAAAGTTAATGTATTGAGTTAAAATAAATTTTCATTGAAAAATTCAAATTAAATAATATTAGATAATTAGTCTTTCAAGGCAAATAATTATTTTCTCATTTTTATTATTTAAACATTAGACCGTTAAAATTATATAGGAATATAAAAACAAAAAACTAATTATAATGATCAGCTGTTATATTTCACTCAGGGCACCATAATGAATCTATACACACATATATATATATATATATATATATATATAATATATAATATAACCATTTTTTCTTCTTTTAAATATAATTAAATTTTCTAATTAACACTTCATGTTTCCTTTTTTTGTTTTTTTTTTGCAAAATTTTTTAACTAATATTATTTTGTTCAACAAAAAAAAAAAAAAAAAACAAAAAGCAAAAAAAAAAAATAACAAAAAATAATTCTTCAATTTTAAACATCTTCTGTGATTAATTCAAGTTAAATGATAGTTAATATAACGAATATCCTCCATAACAGCCAACCATTTATCACTGGACCGTAAATGAAATTAGTTAATTTTAGGAAACCATATTATAATATACAAAACAGCCTCGATTCATTACACTCCATTACTTGTACCATTGAAAATCATTTTTCTCCTCTCATTTCAATGAAAAATATTCTTTCTAACCTAATTTATTTAATTTTATTTTATTTCTAACTTTAGCGCGTTCATTTATTTCATTTTTAGTATTCACCAGAACCCATCATAGTCATATTTTTTCCCGAGACAGAGACGAATTTTTCTTTTTCTATATATATATACCAACACACTCAAAAAATAACAAAAAAAAATAAAAACATTTTTTTTTCTCTCTCTCTCTTTTTTTTATTTTTTTTTTCTACTGTTTCCTGTTATAATAAAACTGAAAATTATTTAACGCAAATTAATGTGATTTTCAATGGGTATGAATGAAAACAATGAGTAAGTGAAATGGAGAATATAATAATAAGAGAAAAAACAAAATAAAAAATAAAAAATAAAAAATCACCGGAAATGAGTTTTTTTTTTGTATTTTGTGTTTAGAAATAATTTCAGGGTAGAAAGGGAAAATGGAAAATATGTTGCCAACAACATGACTTGTTTTGTGGTGCGATAATAATAGAAAACAAATCAACAACGATAACAAGAATCACAAATCTATACATTTCTAAAACAGAATTTTCGGAAAAAAGAAAAAACGAACACCAAATTTTCAATTCTGTTGTAATAATTTCGTGCCAATTTCAATAAATTTTCTGTAATTTTTCTCACTAATTTTTTTTATTATATTTTATTTTTTGTTGTTTTGTTTTTTTTTTTTTTTTGTTATTTATTAGATTTTTTTTCCTTCCTTTGCAAATTTTTGACTTTATATTGTTTTGGTATTATTTTCTATTTTATTTTTTTTGTTTTTTACACACACTGGCAATTAATGTTTTTTGAAGAGTTTTATTTCGAGTGGTTTTTGTCTGTATGCTTGTGTGTGTGTGTGTAAATACTATTTTAGTAGTTTGCGAGTTTCGTGCAAAATATGATAGAAAAGCAATGTAGCAAAATATATTAATTATAAAACTAGATCCCGAAATACGGATTATTTAGAAGAGCATTCGATTTTTTCAAACGTATTTACTTTAAGTTTATTTTTAAATTATTGAAAATAGCCAAAATATTTGAATTATTAAATTATTAAAAGCAAAAAAAAAATTAATGGTTATTGTAAGATTTTTGGTACATTAATAAGCTACTTAAGTAGGCCGTTTAATCCTGTAATGATAAAACTATAAATTTATATTAATTATCAGCTATTAGGCTCTTTGGAGCTACGTGAATAACTAAATAAATAAAAATAATGTGAGCAAAACGATCTTATCCTTTGCAAAACTTTGCAATAAGCTCTTTGACTAAAATTTCAACCAAAAATAGTCACTTTTATTTATATTTTATTTTTCATATTGTAGGAATTTTCATCAACAATCAAATAACCAAAAAAAAATAAGCATAACAAAAAAAAAAAAAAACAAAATTAATGGTAAACCTCATGTTATTTTGAAAAATTTAGTAATAAAATATCCTTTTATAGAATTTATTTGGTTCATTTACTATATACTTCTACCTAAAATTCTTCATAAATGTACAGATTTCTATATTATATGTATTTTTTAAGACATCATATTATATACATCATTATCGCATACTTTAATATGAATATTTACTACTGTTCGAATATAGAAAAAAAAACCAAAAAAACAAAAAAAACTAAAAATAAAAATTGAGCAATACAATATGAGTAAAATAGACCCTAAAGTTCAAATTCTAATTTTGATTAATGATGAGCAATTTATATTTTTGGTTTTTTCTAATTTTTTTTTTCTCCACCCATTTTTTTCTAGTTCTGATATTGTTATACTCATTTCATTTTCATGCCTATCAACTTAATTTTTTCATATATATTATGTATATATTACTTATATACATATTTTAACAATACTGATATAAATTATTCACATTTATATTTCAATACATTATAAGCTATTTTCGATTCCAAATAATATATAGAATTTTTTTTTTTTTTTTGTATATAATTTATACAATAATTACGAATATTATTTTTTTACACATAACGTAAAACACGGGTGTGCAGGGAGGCGAGTTAGTTTCAATTAAGTTTTGTATTCTCATTTATTTCTAATATTTCAAATTTTTGCTTTCTAACTCTAAATTTACTGTGATGAACAAAAATATTAGAGCTTTGTTCTCGTATTTAATCCTATAAAAATTTGATTGACTTATATTTGGGAATTATATTTCGATAATGCACCTACTTTCGAAAATGGTTATATGTATGTATCAAAAATCAGATACAATTAAGTTTTTGATAATTATGTATTTCTTAAGATGCATTCAAAAATGTCCTTTTTATAAAATTACGTTAAAAATTATTCAACTCTAATAACAGTTTGGATTCAAAAAATGATGCACCAACTTTCGAAAATGGTTATATAAAATAGAGTTCGAAAACAATCCATTGACAAATAGATACAATTAAATTTTTGATAATTATGAATAATCGGGTGCATTCAAAAATGTCCTTTTTATAAAATTACGTTAAAAAATTTTCAATTCTAACCATAGTTTGGATTCGGAAGATGATCCACCGACTTTCGAAGCCGGTTATACAAAATAGAGTTAAACAAAATCTTTCGAAAATTAGATAGCACTAACTTTTAATAATTATAAATTTGTGACCATACATTCATAAATGTCCTTTTTTATAAAACTACGTTAAATAAAATTTTAAGTCTAATCACAGTTTGTGTTCAGAAGAAGATGCACCCGCATTTCGAAACTGGTTAAATAAAATAGAATTTGAAAAAAATATATCAAAAATCAGATAGAATTAAATTTTTGATAATTACAAATTTTTCCCGTTACATTTAAAAATGTCCTTTTTATAAAATTACGTTAAAAAATATTTAATTCCAATCAGATTTTCGGAAGATGTTGCACCGACTTTCGAAACTGTTTATAAAAAATAGAATAAAATCGAAAATATCTATTAAAAATCAAATCTTATTAATTAAGAATTTTCCCGTTACATTCAAAAATATCCTTTTTATAAAATTACGTTACAAATTTCCAAAACTGTAACTGTAAAAATAATAAATGGAAATTTATAGTTCTTCTTCCTTTTGATTGCATCTTTTGAATTATTTCGATGTTATTTTTAGAAGTAGTTTTGTATAACTGACACCCATAGCCCCAGATTGTATTCTAGATCTAGTGTAGAATTTTTCCCAATAAGTCAAAAAATCCTGTTCGTTTTAAGTCTTAATTGCTCTTTTTTTCCAGTGCTTTGTTTCTTTCAAGTTAGTCTTTTGTGTAGGTGTATTACAAGCTATATTTCACCTCGTTAGCTTAAGGAATAGTTATTCCATTTATGTCAACTGATGAGCATAATACTTTCTTTAAAATCAGGTAGACCAAAAAATGTAAATAATTTTGTATTAATATCGTAAAGACAAGTGGAATGGCAGAGGACATGATTTATTTTTACGATGAACGTTTTCATTTACGAGATATGAACTTATTAAATTTTTTGCCTGTAGATTTATCAGCCCAATAAATAAATAAATAACTGTCAATTTCGAAAAAACAAGCTTTATCCAATTTTTTATTATGCAACTGACAGTTTGCAAAAATCGCTACCACTGATAGAGGAAAAATATTGCTTTTAAGATACGGATATTTACAAAATTAGTTAAAGGAAAATTTTACTTAGCGATGTTCAAAAATTACTTTTCTTTTTTGGAATTTATCAATTCATTTTTTAATATTTTTCTTATATATATATCAAAAAATGATGTTAAAATATTTTTCAACATTAATGTACATTACATTATATACAAATAAGAATATAATGGCAATGCAAATTCAATATGATAGACAAATTTACTTAAATTTTTATGTTAGTAGGTGTTTGAAACCTGTTTGAGCACAAAAAACTACTACAAAAAAAAATGTATTTAGGTTTGAGAGAAGAAAAATAAAACCAATAATAATAATATTGTTGTAATCTAGATTAAATCGTAGGAAATTTAAGATAATATTATATATTTTATTATAATTTATTATTATATTATATTGATGGAATAGAAAATAAATTGATTTGAATTTGATATCTTTATTTTGAGGTAAATTTTTTTTTTTTTTTTTTATATTATTTACTTAAGTAGGTATATATGTAGATTGATATATTATTGTTATCATATTATTCTCTTAAATAAATTAAAATTAATATAAAATATTAGATTTGATTTAGATTTTTAAAATTCTAAAAATAAAATGTAATTTTAAATATTATATGATTTATTAGGACGCCATTTTGTCAATTTTAATTTTGTTTTTGAATTCTGTTGAAATTTTCAATATTAGTTATTTAAATAATGTATTTGTTATAAAATTTCATTAATTAAATTCAAACAATTTAACTTTCCAAAAAATTGAAATTATGACGAAATAAAACGATTTGAGTATCTACCACCTAGAATAATACACAAAAAATGTGACCTATAATAAAATGGGCCCATATATAGTATATTAAACTATTTTAATTTATTAATCGGAATTTTGTTTTTAGTGATATTTTAAATTATATAAATTAATTGTTAGCAGGTTTCCGTTCACAAATAATTATTTATTTATTTTCCTCAGCGGACTTGCAGATAAATATGCAAGTAAATTTCAGGTCCTTTTCTCTTTCGAGATGTGGCCTTTTTGACAAACACAACTAATAACATTATATTAATATTAAATTATTTGCCGTAGAACAATCTCTGGTAGTGGAATGAAAAAATTATTTATCATGTATGGCGTTGTTGTTTGAATCAACTAAAAACTGTAATGGTACAGCAGTTGTACAACATGCGTACAAATAAAATATAAAACCGATATTTGAAACAATATATCAGCAATAAAAATAATTCTAAACAAAAAAAATTTGAAAATACAAATATTAAAAAATTTTGTTTTATTTTGTTTTCAAAAATGGATTGTGGGAAATGATTTTGGCTAAGTCTAATCAGTTAAGTATATTGACAAAAGCACTGTATGTGGGATGTAAAATCATTCATCTGTTTTATAATAATTTAAAAAAATATATATTACCTATATATTAGTTTTTTTCCTAATAGTGCTATTTGTCTACTCAATTTTTTTAAATGATTTGCCAAGACAAATTGCTTACGTATTTGAGCAAGTTTTATTGTTTATTATTTATTATTTATTATTTATTATTTATTATTTATTATTTATTATTTATTATTTATTATTTATTATTTATTATTTATTATTTATTATTTATTATTTATTATTTATTATTTATTATTTATTATTTATTATTTATTATTTATTATTTATTATTTATTATTTATTATTTATTATTTATTATTTATTATTTATTATTTATTATTTATTATTTATTATTTATTATTTATTATTTATTATTTATTATTTATTATTTATTATTTATTATTTATTATTTATTATTTATTATTTATTATTTATTATTTATTATTTATTATTTATTATTTATTATTTATTATTTATTATTTATTATTTATTATTTATTATTTATTATTTATTATTTATTATTTGTTATTTATTATTTATTATTTATTTATTATTTATTATTGCACAACTTTCTGTATAACAAGTTGTTTCGTATACTTGTCATTTAATAAATAATAGTTTTTATTTATTATTTATTATTTATCATTTATTATTTATTATTTATTATTTATTATTTATTATTTATTATTTATTATTTATTATTTATTATTTATTATTTATTATTTATTATTTATTATTTATTATTTATTATTTATTATTTATAATTTATTATTTATTATTTATTATTTATTATTTATTATTTATTATTTATTATTTATTATTTATAATTTATTATTTATTATTTATTACTTATTATTTATTATTTATTATTTATTATTTATTATTTATTATTTATTATTTATTATTTATTATTTATTTTTTATTATTTATTATTTATTATTTATTATTTATTATTTATTATTTATTATTTATTATTTATTATTTATTATTTATTATTTATTATTTATTATTTATTATTTATTATTTATTATTTATTATTTATTATTTATTATTTATTATTTATTATTTATTATTTATTATTTATTATTTACTATTTATTTTTTATTATTTATTATTTATTATTTATTATTTATTATTTATTATTTATTATTTATTATTTATTATTTATTATTTATTATTTATTATTTATTATTTATTATTTATTATTTATTATTTATTATTTATTATTTATTATTTATTATTTATTATTTATTATTTATTATTTATTATTTATTATTTATTATTTATTATTTATTATTTATTATTTACTATTTATTTTTTATTATTTATTATTTATTATTTATTATTTATTATTTATTATTTATTATTTATTATTTATTATTTATTATTTATTATTTATTATTTATTATTTATTATTTATTATTTATTATTTATTATTTATTATTTATTATTTATTATTTATTATTTATTATTTATTATTTATTATTTATTATTTATTATTTATTATTTATTATTTATTATTTATTATTTATTATTTATTATTTATTATTTATTATTTATTATTTATTATTTATTATTTATTATTTATTATTTATTATTTATTATTTGTTATTTATTATTTATTATTTATTATTTATTTATTATTTATTATTGCACAACTTTCTGTATAACAAGTTCTTTCGTATACTTGTCATTTAATAAATAATAGTTTTTATTTATTATTTATTATTTATCATTTATTATTTATTATTTATTATTTATTATTTATTATTTATTATTTATTATTTATTATTTATTATTTATTATTTATTATTTATTATTTATTATTTATTATTTATTATTTATTATTTATTATTTATTATTTATTATTTATTATTTATTATTTATTATTTATTATTTATTATTTATTATTTATTATTTATTATTTATTATTTATTATTTATTATTTATTATTTATAATTTATTATTTATTATTTATTATTTATTATTTATTATTTATTATTTATTATTTATTATTTATTATTTATTATTTATTATTTATTATTTATTATTTATTACTTATTATTTATTATTTATTATTTATTATTTATTATTTATTATTTATTATTTATTATTTATTTTTTATTATTTATTATTTATTATTTATTATTTATTATTTATTATTTATTATTTATTATTTATTATTTATTATTTATTATTTATTATTTATTATTTATTATTTATTATTTATTATTTATTATTTATTATTTATTATTTATTATTTATTATTTATTATTTATTATTTATTATTTATTATTTATTATTTATTATTTATTATTTATTATTTATTATTTATTATTTATTATTTATTATTTATTATTTATTATTTATTATTTATTATTTATTATTTATTATTTATTATTTATTATTTATTATTTATTATTTATTATTTATTATTTATTATTTATTATTTATTATTTATTATTTATTATTTATTATTTATTATTTATTATTTATTATTTATTATTTATTATTTATTATTTATTATTTATTATTTATTATTTATTATTTGTTATTTATTATTTATTATTTATTTATTATTTATTATTGCACAACTTTCTGTATAACAAGTTGTTTCGTATACTTGTCATTTAATAAATAATAGTTTTTATTTATTATTTATTATTTATCATTTATTATTTATTATTTATTATTTATTATTTATTATTTATTATTTATTATTTATTATTTATTATTTATTATTTATTATTTATTATTTATTATTTATTATTTATTATTTATTATTAATTATTTATTATTTATTATTTATTATTTATTATTTATTATTTATTATTTATAATTTATTATTTATTATTTATTACTTATTATTTATTATTTATTATTTATTATTTATTATTTATTATTTATTATTTATTATTTATTATTTATTATTTATTTTTTATTATTTATTATTTATTATTTATTATTTATTATTTATTATTTATTATTTATTATTTATTATTTATTATTTATTATTTATTATTTATTATTTATTATTTATTATTTATTATTTATTATTTATTATTTATTATTTATTATTTATTATTTATTATTTATTATTTATTATTTATTATTTATTATTTATTATTTATTATTTATTATTTATTATTTATTATTTATTATTTATTATTTATTATTTATTATTTATTATTTATTATTTATTATTTATTATTTATTATTTATTATTTATTATTTATTATTTATTATTTATTATTTATTACTTATTATTTATTATTTATTATTTATTATTTATTATTTATTATTTATTATTTATTATTTATTATTTATTATTTATTATTTATTATTTATTATTTATTATTTATTATTTATTATTTATTATTTATTATTTATTATTTATTATTTATTATTTATTATTTATTATTTATTATTTATTATTTATTATTTATTATTTATTATTTATTATTTATTATTTATTATTTATTATTTATTATTTATTATTTATTATTTATTATTTATTATTTATTATTTATTATTTATTATTTATTATTTATTATTTATTATTTATTATTTATTATTTATTATTTATTATTTATTATTTATTATTTATTATTTATTATTTATTATTTATTATTTATTATTTATTATTTATTATTTATTATTTATTATTTATTATTTATTATTTATTATTTATTATTTATTATTTATTATTTATTATTTATTATTTATTATTTATTATTTATTATTTATTATTTATTATTTATTATTTATTATTTATTATTTATTATTTATTATTTATTATTTATTATTTATTATTATTTATTTATTATTGCACAACTTTCTGTACAACAAATTGTATCGTATACTTGTCATTTGATAAATAATGGTTTTCAAAGTATTGGTATAAAATCCAGCTTGTATTGTCATATGCGAATGCGAATTAAACTGAATTGTCCAAAATTTGTTATCCAAGAACTTAAACTATAAATATAGAATATTTTTTATTCTATTCTTGTAAGAAAATTAAAAAAAAGTTAACTACCTATTTACAAATTAATAAAGACTAATAAAATTTAAACTAAGAGTTAGTTTAAAATTTTATATAGTTAAATAATGCAATACCTACACATTAGTTCTGTTGTGTACTGAAAATCAATATTATAAAAATGTTATTATTATTTTATTTATTTTATATAAAAAAACAGGGTTTCAATTATGAGGAAATTCATAAAAATAGGCATATTGAAGATTTATAATAATAAATATTTCTAGCATTTGCTAGTCGTGAACAATGAGATTAAAAGCATTTTCATAAAGTAAATCGGAGCAGAACACGATCTATCAAAAAAAAAAAATTGTGTTCATTTTATAGCTCGGATTATTAGAATTGTGTTAATTAGCTCAATCAGAATACGCTCAGAGGAGGATCTCCTTTTTTTAAATAAGTCTCATAGTTTTTTGTAGTGTAATATTAACCATTGAATATTATTTAAAACAAAATAATTTAATGGATATCTAATATCCTATATATTATACTCCTAGAGTAGCATCATGCAGACTATCATTTCATTTATTAATGAATTACCTGAATTGATACTCGCTTGTTATAAAATAGCCTGTATAGAGAATATATATTAAATTATTGACTGTCAAAATTTAAGTAGTTGAAATTTAATAAAAATTGTTGCATTATTAACGTTTGTCAATTTAAAAAAAAAAATATTTTGTTTTTTGTTAAATATTATTTTATTTCTATGATTAAAATAATAAATATGAATGACTAAACCAAATACAAAAACAAATACAAACATATACAAAAACAAACATATACAAATGAAAATACAAATGACATTTATGACAATTTTAGCCTTTTCGTGTTAATTTATTAAAGCAGAGTGCTGTGACTATGCTCTGATCGAATTATACTCTGCATACTCTGACAGTGCTCTGAACGTAAAATTGGCTTAGTTTTTTACCAGGCGAATTCTTTCTAAGATTGTAAAACTAGAAGAGTCAAATTTTCAACCAAAAATAAGAACTTCCTATTCTAGAAAATGAATTTATTATGACAAAAAATCTGCAAAATTTCATATTAAATAAATTTTTCTACTTTGTATGGTTATATAAAAATTTTCACGATTTTCTTTGAAAATCACTTTATTTCACCAAAAGATTTTCCCATAATTTTCTTTAATATTTAACTTTCTCCCCCCCCCTTATTATAATACGGAGTGGACATAAGAGATTTAAACCTTTTTTTTTTGTATTATTTGTTTTTACCATTATTCCAAATTTTCAATTGAAGTTGTAATAAAACCAAACTGAAAGGTAACCTTAGGCTCACTGCCTTATTAATAAGAGTAAGAAAACAAAATTATAAAGCCAAAATATAAGATTCTTTATTTTTTTTTTTATTATTTTAAATTTTTGTAGAAAACATAAAATCTAGTCAAGTAAAAAAAAAATGGAAATTTTCGTCCTTTTTTAATTTAGTTTTTTTGCTGGAATAATTGGCAAAAGTTGAAAACCAAAAAAAAAAAAAAAAAACAATTGAGAGAAAACAAATATAACAAATACTTGAATTTAGTTCAGAATGTTTATTAGGTATATGAAAGAGGAAGCAGGAATTTTTTTTTTTTTTTTTTTTTTTACCAAATATTATAGTAAATTAAATTTCATATTATTTTAATTTTTTTTTTGGTTTTTCATCCTTTCTTTATTAAGGACTTATTTTATTTTTTCTTTCGGCATATTTTTATTTTTCTTAATATTTATTTTATGATTGTTAACGTTATTAAATTTAACTCAATGATTAAAAAGTTTTTTTTTTTTTTTTTTTAAGTTCAAAATTATATCCTTGTTTATTACGTCTCATATATTTTATTGGGTATCGAAGTTTGGTATTTTTATTTATTAAATTTTTGTGTGCTTCTATGGCTTTAGAGGGTATAATACAACAGCTATCATACTGTTGCTCCAAGAGTTCATCATCTCATATAATAATGTCCCTATCCATGTTGTCCTGTCTCCATCCTCTGTCCGTCCAACTACATCAGTCAGTATCATCATAATAATACCGATCACAATTAATGACGAAAATACATTTAAATTTGATTTAAAGAAAAAAATATTAACAAAATAGTTTTGTGTCAGGTGAGTGATGATGATGAATACAATATTTATTTGTTACAACTATTCTGAATAGATTTCTGAACAAGTTTTTCATCATAATATCCATTTTACTTGCAATTACGTGTAATTTAGATATTAAAACACATTTATGTCCTGTAAAACAAATAATCATTGACACAGTGTCATTTAATGTACTCTGCCATACACAATACATGTTGTTGACACACTCAAAAATTAGAGAAAAATTCTGGCTTATTGCTATATTCATTCGAATTCTAATTAAAGCATTTAGACATTCAATTCCGGGGTTTTGTTTTTATTGTATTCATATAAAATAAATTTTTACAACAGTGTTACTTAGTGGTAGAAAAAGTAAATACATTGCAAACTTTGACAATTCATATAGAATCTAGGTTCATCTATCTATTACATTTGCATTTTGTATGTCCTTCGGTGAAAATTCTTTAAGCCAATGAAACAATAAAATTTTGTTCCACTGATCATCAATTGCCGAAATAGCTTTAAAAGCTAGTTCCACCAAGTTATCAATGCTTTTTATAGCACTATGAATTGCAGGAATGTACGTTAACCTTAATTCTATTATTTATGTTTTTAAATCTAAATTTTTCAAGCATATTAAAAATGTTCACTAAGGTTCAAATATCTGTTATACAGTAATAACAAATAACTTACAAAATAATTATTTAATTTCTGTACTTTCCAAATTTAGTATGTGGCATCTAGTTGACGCATGTTTATTCAAATCAACTTTATGTACTCTTATCTTCGCATTACAAATTAAACACCTTGCAAAACCTTCTTTATTTTCAATTTTTATTATATAACAATTTCACGTATAAGTTTGCAATTAACAAGTTGGCATATTAGAATTAGAAGTGGTACATAGTCATTGACACAGAATTAGGACTTGAGTGTGTGAATAATACAAATTTTTAAATTTGATACACTGTTATAATTGTTATAATTGTAGAAATGAATGCTTAAATATTTTTGTACAACAAAATGTAACCAAAAATTCAGAAATACCCAATACAAGAATTTTGCTACCTAAACCAAAAGAAATATAGCTTTATTAACTACCTGTAGATCAATCTGCAAGCCCTGCAAAAAACACAATATACCAAATTATGCTGAGAAATTTGTTTATTAAAACTTGAATATTGAAAAATTAGAGGTATTAATGGTTATGTTCGCCACGCTATCTTCTACAGTTTGCTGAACATTGATTTGCTATAAATTGACCATGAAGTTGAAGTTTGACCGAAAACGTAAAGATTTTTAAAATCTATTATGGCAAAAATTCTATTCTTTATCTGATTTATTAAATAGTTTTACCAACCTCATAATCTTCACTGATATCTCGGCCTATATTTTATATTGTACATCTTGAATTCTGATAAAAATAAACTGCGAATAGTACAAAAACACACTAACTTTGTACACATTGTACCGATTAATCAATCTACTCTATAATGTTAAAAAAGTGGGTTTTATTAATTTTAAATTTATTTGAGTTTAATAGTTAGGCAAAGGCAACCAAAACAAAACAAAAAAAAAAACAAGAAAAAAAATTATCCTTAAAACTTAATATTATTAAAATTCATAAAAATAATTCTTTTTGTTTTTAGTTTATTGGCTTCCTTCAGAACGTTACAACCCAATAATTTTTAAGTAAATTAGGTAATTTTTTTTTTATAAAGTTTTCTTATTCGGTTTTTTTTTATCTCATTCTTAACCCTTAGCAAATTATTTTCCCGTATACAACTCTATTCAAAAATTCTCAAAAAGGAGAAAATCAATTAAAGGAAAAACCAAGTTTTACAAAAAATCTTCATAGGTCAATAAACTTATATATACTCGTACTCGTTCTAATAATTTTTAATAATGGAAATATTTTACAAGGATTTTTTGAAAAATTTTACAAATATTTTTTTTTATTTATTTTATTCTATTTTTTACATCAGTGGTATTATATGAATTTAAAAAACAAACAAAATTTAATATTAATTATATTTGAGCTTGCAACAGATGAAGTTTCAAAATTTGAATTTTTCAAGTTTAATTAAAAGTTTAGAAAAACTGTTTTTTTTTTTTTTTTTTTTTTTCAAATAAGCCTCATAGGTTTTTGTAATGTAATACTAACCATTGAATATTATTAAAAAAAATATATAATTTAATGGATATCTAATATCTTATATAACATAATAGCTGGAAATAATATAACGAACATGAAAAACTCATGGATTGTTATTCGCCTTTCATTTGTTTTTTAAATAAATCAGTAAGGTTGTGGGTTTGAATCCCGCTCAGGGCACGTAACCAAAGCATTTTTAATAAGACCGTTGAAATAATGTATGTTTAATCATGACTTAGAGGATGTTTAGACCATTCAAGGCATGATTAATCAACGGCATTAAAGCATTTTTAATAAAAGCGTTGAATTAAAGCATGTTTAATCATGACTGAGGGGATATTTAAACCCGCTCAAGGGATGGCTAATCAAAACCATTAAAACATTTTTAATTGAAGCTGACATCATGTTTAATAAAAGCATGTTCAATCAGAGCTTGGAGCATGTTTTTTAATCAAAACATGTTAAATTAGGGCATCAGAGCATCTTTAATTAGAGCATATGTTTAATAAAGACTTGTTTAATTAAATTTTTTTCATTATTCCACAAATATAATAGAAATTTTACAAAATTAGTTGTGACTATAATTTAATATGTTTTGTTAATATTCAATTTTAAATTGATTTAGTTTGTAAAAAAATTTATATTTAAGGACATAAATGAATTCTAAATCATCAATCATCATCTAATAATAGCTAACTTGAAAAATAGAATTATGAACTATATGAAAAGGCTTTGTTATAGCTTTTAATATTTGATAATAATTGTAATTTTATCAGAAAACTGATAATAATACTCGTGCAATATTACAGTACTGTACTTTATGTACGAAAATATAATTCTATATAATTTAATAACAATATGATCAAAACAAAAACGTATATACTGTAATTAGCCAATTTCAAATAAAAATCAATAAAATATTAAAAATTCAATTAGTTACAAATCGAATCATTTCTATAAGTGCCACTGAATTATTATCCACCGAAAAACCTTTAAATCTAATTGTAGATGTAAACCAGTAAAATATCAAAAATCCAATCAGTCACAAATCATATAATTTCTATAATATAAACTGTATTATTTACCGAAACCGCTGGTAAAACTAATTTAGATGCAAATTATTAAAATATTAAAAAATAGTTAGCTGCAAATCAAAGGACTCATATAGTATGACATTGTATTATCTACCGGAAAAGCATATAAAGCAGATTTTAAATACAAACTATAGTAAAATATTAAAAATTTAGTCAATCAGAAAATAAATTACTTCTAGCGTTATCACTGTAAAACATCAGTAAACAAACAAATCTGTAAGTAGTTATTAAAATTTCAGTCAATTACAGATCAAATGCCTTCTATCATTAAAACTGTACTATCGGAAAAGCCAAATGATTAAAAATTAAAAAATGGAGTCAGTCAGTAATTAACTGAATCCTATCGGTCAAATTGTATAGAGGGAAAAGCCAATCAAGATAATTTTAAATTACAAAAAAAAAACAAAAAAAGCCAATCAAGATAATTTTAAATTCAAACCAGTAAAACTTAAAAAATCAATCAATCACAAATCAAATTACCGCTATCACTAAAACTAATGTCACTGGCAAAACCTTGAAAAATCGGTAAAGCTAATTTTATTAAATCCGTTGAAAAAGAAATGATTCTGAAGTAAATCTGTTGCACATGCGTAGAACCAAACTGCTATATTTTAAATATACTATACTGTTTCTAACTTTCCAAAAATATATTAATTTAAGGATGAAAAGGACATTTGAAAGCATCTTTGTTATTTAATTTTTTTATATTATTATATCTGTTGGTTCTATAAGACATTATCTTCGGTAAGATATTCTAGTAAGATAACTGAGAAATATGTTAACATCCATTTGAAGATGACAAGTACTGTCATTTAGGTATTGTATGTCAAAGATGAATTTAAAAAAAAAAAACAATATTTTGTATATTTTCTTTAAAAACGAAATTACTCAAAATTTTACCAAAAACAAATAAAACTCGCTAGTATCTGTAAATCGTTGGAAGGGTCATTTTTTTGCTTATATCGATATATATCTAATGGATCAACAAATATAACATATTTTTATACCAAAATATGAAAATAAAAAAAAAAAATTTCAAATATCCTTTTCGTCCTTAAAGATGTATATTTTTGGAAGTCTGGAAACAACAAAATATGTTACAAATACAGTAATTTTATCCTACGCGATTAAATATTTACTTGAAATCAAATTTAATTGTACATATTTAAATGATTAAAATTGTTTACATAATTAAAATAAAGATCTAAAAATTAATTAATTAATTGAAATTGAAAAAAAAAAGTCTAATTAAAATGACATTAATCAAAATTAATAATTTTCCATAAAAAAATTTTCTTTTTCCAACTTATTATGATTAAATTTAAATTCAATTTAACAGAAAAAAAAAAAAAACAAAACAAAAATTGTGTGAATACTTATTCAACTTACTGTACATCAGTGTATTTTGTTACAAACCAAACAATCTTAAATCTCATTACCTATTCACTTTAATTCGCCGCCACAAATATTTTTTTTGCTTTTGCTTCAGAAGTTAATATTTCAATTAAATTTCATTTTTTTTTGTTTTTATTTTTTCTTCTTTTCTTTTTCAAGTCTCAATTTTTAATTCCTTATTTCGCTAATCAAATCTTTAACATTTCAATAACACAACAACAACAGTGTTCCTGCTACTTTTAAAAAATAAATTAAAAAAACAAGAAAACGATAAAAAGGACCCAACAACAATATGCAATGTAAATTAATTTTTTTACCATTTTACTTTGAAAATTCATGCCCCACAATTCAATTTTCTTTTTTTCTCTTCCTTCTTGTCTCTTCTTTTAGTTTTTTGGTTCTTTTATGCTTATTTTGATTTACCAAAAAAAAAAATTTACATATTTCTTGGGCTCATGATAAAAATACCAAATATATTTTATATTATATATTGTATAATGTATATAATGTATAAAATAATGCTTGAAGGCGACCATTTAAAAAAAAAATACACAATACGCTGTAAATAATTGCAATGTCTATTATAATGGTGTTGTTATAGTATAGAAAAGGTGGGTATGAATTTAATTTATTGATTATACATTTCGCCCGCCCCATTTTAATGCTAAAATGAATATTTTCACATTAACCTCTCTTCAATTTTCTTTTATTTGTTATTCGTGTAAAATTTTCAATTATCTTTGGGCATTTTTTTTTCATTATACAGCTATTTTGTTGTCCTTGTTACCCTGATAGCTACTATTTTATGTTTTGTTGTTTTTTTTTATTTTGACGTTATCTTTGTTTTATTAACGTAAAAATCTTGTAAGGTTTTTTTCTTCCCACACAATTTATCTGATTTGATTTATATTATATTTTTTTTCTCTTGTTTGGTTTTAGGTGAGAATTTAATTATATTTGTTTTTTTTTTTTGTTGAAATTGTGTCCTTTTTTTTATTGAATATAGCATTTGAAATAGGTGTTAAATTTTTTGTTTTTTTTTTTTTTTTGTTTTAGAAGGACACTATCAACTTAAGATTTCAGAAAATTTTTACAGGAAATTAAAAAAAAAAAAAAGATAAAAAAAATTCTTAAATATGGGTAATGAATTAATGTTGTTATATTGAAATATAATTAATCTAGATTATTGGAAGAAACAGAATAAATGAATTTTAATTGAAATTATATTAAATTTAAAATTTTAAGGCCTAAATTTTTTTAAAGAAAATATGTCCAATGCATATGAAGCTTATATTGGATCTAAGATAGGAGTATAATTCTTATATATGGGAGTTGGTGCAGTCGAAGGTTTACTAGGTTACCTTGAAAAAAGCCAAAATCGCGCTCTACACTTAATTGGTGACTCCACTGTCTAGGTAACACATGTGCTGCTCTTAGCACAAATCGATCGCAATGGACTTTACCGGTCTAAGTGTGTCGGGGTGCTGTCGGCAGCCACTACTACCTACCTAGCATAAATTGAAATGTTGGAGCTCTCTTTCTCTCTCTTTTATATAGATATCTTGTTGGAAATGATACTTTTTCCAATGAAATAAATCAATAAGGTATCCCGTTATTCCACCATAGTACTAGACAGGCTTCAACTGTTCATTTCTACACCGTGGAAATACCAACGGTATCCAAAACTAGTTTCGGAAATTTAATTAATTGTAAGAACTGCTGAAATATGGAACATGTTCCCATCTCATATGTTCCCCTCCCATAGAAGGGCTCCATGATACAATTTTAAACTTAAAAAAAAACCTCTTCATGTTCGTCTCCAACTTAGCTAGAATTTTAGTTTATTATTCTATTTAACTCCTAATCTCTTTAGTCCGAACCTACAACAATTTTGAATAGTGTTTGGGTATAGTGCAATAATTTAATAAATTCTAAAAATAAATTTTAGGGCCATCAAGCTTTCGATGTTTGGATTTAGTTAAACTAACAAGTATTTTTTTAATTTACTTCGCAATTTGTCTTTAACAAAAACAAAAATTTTTTTTTTAATCCAGTAGCTATCTGCAACGAAAGAGGGATTCAAAAAAGTTTACACTCTCTCGTTTTAGAAGGTTATAAACATTTTTCTGATAGGCTTGAATCAAACATTCACAAACTGGCATGATGTGAAATTTAGTTTTCTCATGAAATTTTTTGTACAAATCCAATTGTAAAGACAATGAGTCTGAGCCAAACTGATCAATGAGTTACTAAGTGTCTTAAACTGATTTGACAAAAAAATAGTGTCAGACGCCATCTTGGTATTACTTACTTTGTAGTGCAAATATGATATTAATATAATCATATTGAGTTGCATATCTATTCTAATTATTATTAAATACAGCATTTATGATCTAGTTATGTTTAACTCAAATAATATAATTATTTATAATATAAAAATTTGATATCTAGTTTGTTGTCATTGTTTTCATATCAATATAACTTCTATATGTATTTTGTAATATAGGCATGTTATTTGATATCTATAAAATATGTTATATAAAGTTACCATTATGTGCCTGTTTCCTTTCTCAGATGTGGTAGCCCTTTCTCTTAACCTTCTTTACCCGTCAGAACCATGGTAGTCCAAAATACCACCATCCATAGTTGATAAGGCAGACATTTAAAAGGTCTACTGTCGTCGTTGCAAGACGATACGATTATACTATTAAAATCTATAACAAAAATAGTTGCATTTAATTATTTTAAAAATTTAATAACGATCTTTATATAATTTAGTCACAAGAGTACAATTTTGTGCGAGAAAATGGTCTATGTTTTATATGGAACCCCATAATAATATGTAAAAGTTCATATATCATTGCAAATAAAATTTTCTTCTTCTTCCTCTGGAATATTATACTTTATCTTATTTGTAGCCATGTTACATGTTTTGAAATATAGACGCCCAAACTGAAAATATAAGCACATTTTATTAAAATAGAGAATATTGAAAACTTTGTATTGCCCTAAAACAATTAGTCATCATAAAAGAAGATTACCTAGTATAACCAAAAAAAGTGAATGCACTCAAACTACCAACACTAATGTGTTTATCATTATAATTCACTCTATACTATTACACTGAATTTAATTGTAATCGTCACTATATAGCAATATCTATAATTATAATAGACAATCATTTAAGGACCTGCGCAGTATACACATTTTCATTTTATCTCGCTTCTCTTTAATGAACTCTTTAATTATAATAATATATTAGTACAATGCCATTGCTAATCTAAACTTTGACTGTAATTTAAAAAAGTGTACACTACTACAATATTGTAGAGGTTATTATGTACTAATCAAACCTGCTTCAGTTCTAATTACTTCAGAAAGGAATATCTAATTCAAGTAAAATTAATAATAAAAATAAATTTAGAATTTTGCTATTTAAGAAGTTTTACTTATTGAAAAGAAGTAACTACAATTTGTTAAAAAAAAACCTACAACTAATTTACAGAATGAAGGTATTGTACTATGAAATAAAAATTTACATTCTTCAATCTAACAAAGGTTTTTCTTCACACCTCAATATTATGTAATAATGTAATAGGTCTCCCATAGTCATTACGAATTTAATTTATTAACTTAAAACATCAATTTCAATTCAATTCAATTCAATTCAATTTATTCGTTCATTTTCTTCTAATATTTCATTACAAAGTACTTAAAGCTACTCATATCTACAAAATTAAAAGAAAACAGTGAAATTTTTTATTTTTATAAAAAAAAATAGTTTTAAACATCACTTCTTACAAAATCAAATAGGTTAAAAAATAGTTGTGGGGTATAGAACATACTTATATACAAAATTTAAAAGAGAGAAAAAATTTTTTTATCAAAAGTAAAAAAGAAATAAAATTAAAATTTCAAAATCAACTCCAAAAGATATTAAATTAAATTAAAAAGATTTAAATACAAATATAAATTAAGCTAATATCTAAATAATAACCCTAAGTAAACCACTAAGTCCATCCAAATCAAAATTAAGAAGCCATTGTTTCATGTTTTTATTAAATGCATTACAATTTCTAAGTTTTCTTATACGTTCCGGTATCAACAACAATGTAGAGCTAAAAATCTCTCATACATTAATATTTCTCATTATATTCTACAGTCTTCTTAATCCCATAACAGCTACATTATGTCAAAAATTGACTTATTCTCCCAACTCTCATTTTTTCATTCACAACTAACTGTTTTTTCGATATTTGTTATACTTACTGTATTGATATACTTACTTACATACTTACTTACTTACATGTGTTGATATTTTTTGCTGACATTTTTATTACATATACGTATATAAATATGTATATTATATAAAAAATGTAGTTTCTACGAAAATACATTCATAATATTTAGTAACTAAGGCTTCAGACAGAAAAATAAAATTAGTATGTATAAGATACATATATCATATAAAAGATTTTGTTTTTACGAACACGCATGCATAATATTTGGTAACTAACGCTTCAGACAGCAAAACAAGAAAATTTTGTAATGAATCGTTCTCCTATTTTTTAACCATTGAATTAAAATGTTCACAGTGCCGACCCGACCACCAATAAAATAATAAATAAATTTTTATAATTGAAAGGGCATGGAGTAAATAATAACAAAATAGCAAAAGTTCATAACACTGAACTCTGATGATTTAAAAAAGCAATTTTAATTTTACAGAATAGATTTTTTGTCATATTTAATTCATTTCTTCTAATTTAGTAAACTGGTACATCATTTTGATGCTATTTTTTATGTAATTTTAAACTTTAACGCATTTTAGAAAAATAATATTTTCCGATTTGTATGCATAACATTTCTATGCACAAAAATAATTTGAAAATATTTAAAAAAAAAAAAAATTTAAATTTATTTCTAATATAAACTGCCAACTAAATTTAATATTCGGTACCACAAACAGTAAAACAAAAAACAATTCAAAAAAAAAAAAATATAAAAAAAAGGAATAAAATTTTTCATATTTAATCAAAAGTGAAATGATCACAGATGTTCTTTCAAGCTTAATGTCACTTTTTCTTTTTGGTTTTAAATTTATGCTGTATATCCCTTTGTCTCGTTTTCTCTCTACCATTATTACGTAGATATTTTTTTTTTTCATTTTAGTTTTTTTTTTCTGGTTCTATTTCTATACACATTCTTTATGTAAATATTTTCGACTATAAATCGTTTAATGTTCGTTAAGTATAGAGTCATGCATTTTTCATACAGTTTTTCTAAATTTTCCAAAATACACACACACACACACAAATAAATTTAAAAAAAAAAGTTTTCTAAAAGGCGTGATCAAATATTAAACAAAAATCAAAAAAATAAGAAAAAAAAAAAATAAAATAAAACAAAATGGAGAAATGGATGAATAGAAAACTCTAATAAATTTTCTAAACTTTGAATTTTTAATGATTTATTACATTTTTATAAATTTTTTAAAAAAATATCCTTGTATAATATTTGTTATTCAATTTTTTTTTTTTTTTTTGTTATGAGTGTTATCCTTTTTGTGAACCAAAAAAAAACATTTTCATCGAATATTTATTAGCTTCACCAGAACAATCTTTTAAAAATAATAATATGTGGAAGTGATAGAGAATGAAACAAAAAATAAGATTGAAACAAATTAAAAAAAAAAAACATTTTCTTTTTGCCAAAATATATTTTCCAGGAAACTTTCTAAAAAAAAAAAAAGCAAATATATTCTTTGAAAGTTTAAATTTTATGCATATGACATCAGGATAGAAAGTTTACAATTTTCAGTTTTAATATTTTGAAATGAATGTCAAGTGTCAAATTTATTTATCTTAATGGAATCTTAAATTATAAATTTTTTACCTTGAATCATGTGTGAAAAAAAAGCAAAAAAAAAAAAATAAAAAAAAAATATTAAATAGATTATTATTAAGGATAATTGACATATAAACAGTTTTGAATGTTAAGCCAAACTTATTAATTCAGTATTTTATATATATAACAGTCACCTTCAAATTTATCTGAATTTAGTCAATTTTTTATTTAATGATTTGATCAATATTTTTAAAAAAAATTAAATTTAAATCCAGTTCATACTGATTTTATTTTATTTTCGTATAGCCTTAACGTATAATGTTTGTACAATATAGGTTTAATTTCATATATTTTAATTGTATATTGTAAGAACTTATATTACTAGAATATTTACACCTTAGACTAATATGACTTAATTATTTCGAATGAATTTAATTTGGAAAGGTAAAAATAGCAATTAAAAGTATTTAATTAATTATTTTTATGCTAATATCATAATTTAAACCGAACCTAAAGCTTAACACTAACATCTAAATACTAAAATGATAGTAAACCTTTACCTACTATCGCTCTTATAAGTATAACGGTTGTTTTAAAAAAATGCAGGTGCTATTTTTTGTATTTGTTCGAAAATAGTGTTAGTGCTTCCTTATAACTGTACTGTATTAGTTGATATTCATATCAATGATATTATAATCATAGTAATGATATTATATTAATGATATTATATTTTCACTAGGGGCCCCTGTTGAGTAATTATATTTCAAGTTGAAGTCAAATTTAAAGTTTTTAAAAAAACAGTAATTTACGTACTGGCATAGACTTCGCACGATATAGCAGAAACCACTCGTGTTTAATAAAAAGTTTTGTGGTTAGTAAGTTTTATTTAGGACACACAAATACACGTCCCTCATATACTGCTTCGTTTCCGATATATTCCCTATAGTAAGAAGCATTTAGTGATAAAATTACTAAAAATAAAAAGTTTTGTTATTAAAGAGGTACGTATATATATACCTACATAATACATAATTTTAATAAAAACTATTTTATTACTAAAAATAACAAAAAATTAGAAACAGTTACTTAAAAAGATAAAACTGAAGAATTCAAGTGACCTACTATATCAAAATGAAGTACTCTAACTCTACTATATAAAAATAAATTTGCTCGTCATATGAACAATTCAACTGATTTTTTTTGTTTTTGCTTTTTTATATTTTTTATTTGAGATGAATTTGTTTCTTTGTTTTTTTTGCCATATGTACATAGATTCATTTGCAAGTACATAATATAAAATATAATAACTGATTTGTTTACTTTTGTTTATTATTTTCATAAGTACTCACTTATGCATAATGTATTTGCTGAATAATAAAATCATATGGTTACAAAATTTTCAACTGTGTGCGCATTTTTGTTTTATATACAATCTTATATATTATATATATTAGAAGTTCATTAAGGAGTAGGAGAATCGAAATAAAATAAAAAGATGTCTACTGCGCAGGACCTTAAATGCTTGTCAATTACAATTATAGATATTAATGATATTATTCCATCATATAAATGAAGTAATATTCAAATAAGTTTTAAATATTCTTGATTTTAAATAATATTATCTGTGGATTAAAATATATATAAATAATATGTCTCTAAGATTAAATAATATATCAATAATTCATAACCACTTATGTCTGAAATTCAATCAAGTATAATTCAAATAAGCTTCTAGAGTTTGGATGATAACTAAAGTATATGTGGCAACAATTACTAAGCGCTTATATCTGAAATTGATGTTTCAATTAAAATTAATTTTAAAGTTTAAATCTGAGTTGGAAAAAATATAGTAACAGAATCGGACCAGCTTTTTTCAAAGCGCTTACATTATGTAGGTAAGCATTCCAAATCATAAAGCATTGATAAGCATAAAACATTTCTAAAATTCTGAATATGGTGTTTATTTGATCTCGATGTTTTGCTTGTGTCAACATAAGCGGTTATGATTTGTTGCCACAGTAGTTATTATATCCCAAATTTCAAAATAATTCTATTAAAAAAACCCTAAAAACAAATTAAAACTTCACATTAATTTAAAAATAAAATTCACATTAATTTCAAAATAAAATAAAAATTTAAAATATAATTAATTTTAAAGACTTTAAATTTAATTGAAAAAAAATTATTAAATAAATTATTAACATAATTTAAATAACATTCACTATTTTATTTGCGGATGAATTAGAATATGATTGTAATATAATTTTAATTTGTTTTAATGAAATGTGATTAATTTTAGTATTTTCAAAATTGAAATATAAAAATAAAAAAAAAAAAAAAACAAAAAAGCCGATAGCCATGGTAGCTAGTATTATAAATTATAAATTACTATTGTATATAATTTAAATTATATCCAATAAAAAATAATAATAATAATAATATTTGTGAATGAAGTGTTTTAAAATGGTATTATTTGTGTTGGTTTTGAGTCTTTAAACCTGTGTGTGACTGCAAATAACTATTATCGTTCAATTTTTTAATGAAAAAAAATCTTTCATAAGGAGTTATCGTAATATCGAATAAAATATATATGTATGTGATGGGTAAGAGGTCTTTTATCTATCTCACAAAAGATACATAATTTTTCAATTTATATAAAAAAAAATCAAAATAATTATTATTTTTAGGCTAGATGGCTAACCCGAATTTATTAAAATTAAAGTACTCATTTCTCAAAAACTACATATTTTTATTAGCATGAGACTTGATTTGTATAAAAATAGATATTTAATGCTACTTCGATGCATTTTCAAGTAGATATGTTTTGAAATAGTTTCACAATTACAAAATGATTTTTATTTCAATCGAAAAAAAATAAAAATTACTCATAAAAATTATTTTTAATCGAACAAAATAAAAATTGCTATGTAACTATTATCGGTAATAGAAAAAATAAAAATTATTTTTAACTCTATTAAAAACAAGAGTAAAAAGATAAAAATTGAGAATTAACTATTTCATATGAGCGAAAAATTTTTTGATTAGAATAATAAATATTACAAATAATCGATATGAAAAGAATAACTCTTTTAATGTGATTTTTTTAATAAAACTTATAACAGTTTGTCTATACTTTAAATAATCATCTAATACTGACTATAATGATTACGTACATTTTGATAATAAAGTTCACTTATACTCAGACTATTAATAATTTTTAAATTAATATAAACTGTTATATTTATTTATTTATTTATTTTAACAGTTGATTCTACAAATAAATCTGTAGGCCAATTTTATTTTAACAGTTGATCCTGCAGATAAATATGTAGCCCTATTTTATAAGTCCTTTTCCCTCTCGAAATGTTGAATTTTTTTTTTTATTAAATTATATTAACTATTTGGTTTATTTAAACTGTTATAATAATTGTTTTTGATAATCAAAAATTCCATAAATCTGTTATAATAATGTTATTTTTGTTAAATTTTCTTTATGGCTAATTAAAATATGTGGAATGGAATTGTAAAAATGGAATAAAAAAATTATATTCCTACTTAGAATTTTCTAAATCATTGTTTGGACTATGATTTGACAATAGAGTCAATAAAAGTGTTGTGCACATTGTACGAATATTATACCCTTTATTATACTTATAATATATCAAATAAATTTCACTTTATATGGTCAAGTTTATACATTTTTTAGGTATTTATGTTCTTATTTATTTACTCATTTCTGGAAAAAGAGTAAATAGTATGATTTACGTAATCTAGATCTATATTTTGCTATATCTATGCTTTTTCAAATTCTATTTTATTGTTTCAAATAATGAAGCAAATACCAGTTTTTTATTTTAAAATTCATATTAATAATATATTTTTTTACATATTATTTTTTAGTTTTCATTAGTTTTAAAATTATTTATTCTCAAATTTGCAATCAAAATGTTTTAACATAGTACATTTAATATATATATTTAACCGATAGCAGAGTTTTGGATAAATATGAAATTTTTCATATTAATAAAGTAAAAAAAGGCCAACTTATTAAATAACCAGTTAGATTTAATTAATGAGAGCCCCCTATACTTAATAGTAAATTTTTTACTTCTTTAATCAAACTCTGTATTTTGTAAATTTTGTCGCTTACAATTAAAATTAAATATTATATGGTTTAAATATCTAATAATAATCCACCTATACAGAATTCTAGTACAACATTTTGTGAAATTGTTTAACATTTTATTTTTTGCTATATTTTAGTATTCAAATTTTTATTATTCAACAAAATTAGTAATAATTTTCTTCTTCTGTCGATTCAATTCGGAATTGAAGTATTGATCACATTATTAGATATTATTTTCAATCATGTTGGTAAATTTTTGTTCGCTTCTGATTATGTTAACCAATTTACCCAAACGGTTTTTATTTCGTTTCAATTTCTGACCAAATTAAAATTCAATTATTTTATTAAAAAAATTAATTAATTTGTTTTTTTTGCACAACAACAAAATTTAAAAATTCCAAAAACTAAGACAAACAAATTTTCATAACATAAGTATCTATCAAATATAGATATATTTCCAAAATTTTAGTAATTTTAATTATAAGAGTGTTCTAAAATAGAACATTTAATAATATACGAACTCTAATACAGATATTGAATTTTTATACACATTTTTTAAATAGAAATTTTTCAATTTCCTTGATTTTATCAAAAATAGTTCAAAATAATAATTGATGCTATAAATTACGTGCTAAATAATTAATTTACATTTACTTTTCAAATTGCTAGTATTAGCTACTCACTTTAAATTCAAAAATATAACTTTAAGGCATTAAGAATTTAAAATAAAGTATATTCCAACCCTTCTGAATTTTAAATAAACCCATTGAAGTCATTTGATTTTATTTAATTGAATTTTAATTAAAAAAATTATTTTTATACATTATACTCTTTGCATTTGAAATCATAATGGAGAGTTGAAAATATTTAAAAAGTTTTGTGAAATTAAATAAATGTACAAGAGACATCTTAATAATAAAAAACTTACCGTAAAGTTCTGAATATAATACCCCTCCAATAAAGTACCCCGGATAACTAATCGAAACATTTTCCATTTACAGAACCACTTACAGTACAGTAATTAGATTTTATATTTTTCGAAAATTAATTTCGAACTATTTCGATATTTGATGTTATCTAATACTAAAATTATTTTCATGTTATCTATTACTAAGCCAATTATGTTAATTGGTTTTATTTTAATATCACTACCAGTGCAGTAATCTATCATATTATGTATGTATAGGTAACGATCATATCTATAAATATGCTTTCCGAATAGTGTACACGAAATTAGAGTACCTGGGTATACCAATTGGATTTATTATTTTTTCAGAATATTGACATTTTCCAATTAGAGTACCTGGGTATTATATTCAGAACTTTACGGTACCATTCAAAACAATTCAATTATACACTGTGAAAAACGACAAGTGACTTGAAACTGATTTCGATAAATCATTTATTGTGAGACCACTGCAAATGTGGAATACTGTGCTAACTAATGAAAATAACTTCCGATAGAAATTCTACTCCTAACATGACTCAGCTTAACTATTAATTCTTCCCTGTCATCCTATTTCCCTCCAAAGACTTTCACCATCTTATAATTTTCAATTTTTCATAAATTATCTGGCTTAGTTTCACTTCTAACTTAACTATAATTTAATTAATAAAGGTAATTGTATGTTGGGTTTCATTAAGAGATGGGCTAGATAACTCGATGTCACTAATTCGGCCCAATCTTGAGTATGCTAGTCAAGTGTGGTCACTACACTATAATATTCATATTGACAGAATTGAGGCAATTCAGAAATTTTGTTTGACGTATACGCTACGTAGACTGCCATGGGCTGACCCTCTTATTCTACCCCCTTATAAAAATCGCCTAAAGTTACTTAATCTCTTTGGAATCTAGAAGAGAATTTTCAGATATTTTCTTTATATTACAAATTATGAAAGACGAAATCAATTCATGGTACACTAAAAGTACGGTGAATGCCCGTCTCAATACTAGTACACGGTTTCGCTCAGAAAAGATTTTTAATGCCCTTTATCATCGAACAAATTACGGTAAATATGAACCCATTAATAGGATGTTTATGTTATGCAATAAATATAAAAGCTACATTGATCTTTCATTAAGTGGAAGTCAAATTAAAAAGGATTTATTGCTACAATTCTCTTGGAATTGAATATTTGAGTTCGAGCTTTACAAAAAACAAGACAACACATTTTTTTATCATCACACTTAATAACCATTTGTTAATACGTAGTTCTAGTTTTCCAATTTCCTTCTATTTTTCTTTTAAATTGTAGAGTACTTTAGTTTAAAATAATTTTGTTAAATATTAATTACTTTTCTTTTATTTTTAGGTTAAGACCTAATTGTAATCTGTTTGATCTAAACAAAAAATAAATAAATAAATTTCTTTCTTCCATCGCATCTTATTATCCTCGTAAACCTATCCAAACAATTTTGTATAAAATAATCCTTTCCTAGTGTTTGGTAGTGCTGTAGGTTATTACACATGATGTTTATAATAAAATAATAATCAAGTCTGGTTTGTTCTGTTATCCAAGCCCGGAATAATAGAACGATATTACTTTTTGCTTTTCACTTTTTACATTTCTACTACCTTACCTACTTAACTTAAAACTAATTTAGTGTGGCAGACTTTATTTACATTAAGCCACTACATTCTGTATCTGTATTCCTTTAATCCAAAATAATACCCTTTTAATTTTAAATTTTTCTTCAATTACAAATAAATAACAATTAAATAAATATAAATAAATAAATAATTTATAAATTTTTAATAAAAAAAACTAATAAATATCAAATTATCAATAAGTTTCATTTGATCAATTAATTTCACATTAATTATTCTTATATATACTTAAACCATAAACTATTTCCAATTAATGCCAGATTAATTACACACACACACACAGTGAAGACAAAAAAATCAAAAATTTCGATAAAATCAAAGAACAACAAAAAAAAAACCCCCCCATTTACTATCATGAATTTTTTAAACCCCATTTTAACTTCACTAGAAATTCACCAACAACACAAATCAATTATCATTTTCAATTCCAATTATAAGAAAGTGTTATTAGGCAAATCATAAAATATAATAAAAAAAAAAAAAAATAAACCAAAAATGAAAAAAACATAATAAAATAATCAAAAATAAGAATAATAAATAAGCACCACCAAACAACAAAAAAATAAAATTATCACAAAAATGGTGATATAAAAAAAAAAACAGAAAAAAACAACAAAAAAAAAAGTTATTAATTATTTACAACAAGCCTTTTGGGGTTAGAACTGAAAACAAAACTTTTCAACCCTTTTTCTTTTGTTTTTCATTTTTTCGTATATATATATATATATATACATAACTATATATGTATATTTTTGCAGTAATTAGAAAGCAGACAACTCATTTTTTTTCACACATAAATATATATTGATATTATATTGTTGAATATAGATATTCTATTGTATATTATATATTATTGAAAATAACATTTTCCTGATTTTACATCTATCAACGACACGGAAATTTTCAAAACAATAATTTTCTAATACACATATACATACACAAATTTACATACCTATTATACGGGAGTTATTTTGTGTTTTTAACAAGGCATATTATTTATGGATTTTCTTATTGTTTTGCATGTTGATGATAACATGGTATATGGTATAAATTTAAATTTATATATAAATATATATATTTATATGTATATATATATATAATTAGTAGGAATTGTAAAATTGTTATTTTCTTAAGTTGTGTTTTGGCTTCCTATTCATTTGTTTATTTTTTTTTTTGTTGTTTTGTTTTTGTTTATTTTCTCAACACGTTCTATTCTAAACAGCTATTAAACGTGCATAATATTAGACTAGATAAGGATAAGGGTTTGTCAGCTAAAAAACTAGAAATAATAATATATTTCGAATTTATTGGTTGTATTGGGGAGGGAAAAAATATAAATATACCTATTTAGATGGATTTTGAAAGGGTATATACAAGTTTTGGTATGTTGTATGGTATATTTTGAGATTTGTTTTTTTGTTCATTAGGTATGTTCATAGTTTTTGTAAAAATATATTTATTTGTTTTAGATATTGTTTCTTACTTTCTGGGTGATAAAGACTATAAAAGTACTGAGTCTGGTACAATATTGTCCTCCACTAATTGCATTTCTGTTTTAACATCAATAAAATTGTTGCGGTTTTAGTTAGTTCCAAAGTAGATAAAATTCTGGACTATCTTAAAGTTATATCAACCAATAGTATTTTTGTATCATATATGATATTGCGAAGACTGTTTATTATTGTTGGTGAATTATAAATACTTAGTTTATAAATATTAAATTTAATAAACGATAATTTACTTGTTAACATACTAATAGTTATTAGTTCTTAAGTAGTATTCCAATTATATTTTATTATTTTGATATTTGACAATGAATTAAAATTTTGCCTAGGAGTTTAGAGCCTATTACGACAATAGCTGCTTCAATGACAGTTTTATTTTGTCTTTCATTAATTATTACAAATTATTAATCAGAGATAGTTTTATAATTTGATAATGACTCAAACAAATGGCTAGAATTTTATATAATTTGAATGTATAACAATTCAGTTTCTAGAACTGTTCCATTAAAGAAGAGTTGTATATTTTTTTAGTTTATAGTTTAAATTTTAATAAATCGTAATATGTTTTTTTGGTGATCTATATTGGTAAACTATTGTCTGGGACAGCAAAAAAAATAATGGTGGTTAAATAATTGTTTTTATAAATTTAGAACCGTTTTTGTGTTTTGATTGAACTAAAATTAAAATAATTAATTATTTAATTAACCAAAAATAATAATAAAAACAAAATTGCTTTCAAATTGCTCATTAACTCACCTTTTGACATCATCAGCGTCTCTCAAATTAAATATTTAAATATTTTATCAGGAACAATGATTTGACTTAGTATGATTAGACTATATATTGTTAGTTTTAATGCACAGTAATTTATCGAGCATGATTAGACTATATTGGTTTCATATAAGACAAGTTGTGATTGATTTCAATGGACAATGATTTAACGAGGATTATTTCACCATGTTGTTTTAATCGATAGCAAAGTTGTTGTTGGTTTTAATGCACAGTGATTTACTCAGTATAATCAGACTATGTAATTGGTAACAAGTTGTTGTTGGTTTTAATGGACAATGATTTGATGACAATCATTTGATTATGTTTGTTTCATCGATAACAAATTATTGGTGATTTCAAATGGACAATGATTTAATAAGAATTTTTTGACTATGATGATTTTTTATTTGTGACAAGTTGTGGTTGGTTTTAATGAACAATGATTTAACGAGGATGATTTGATTATGTTAATTTCATATGAAACAAGTTGTTGGTGATTCTAATGTAAAAATTTATGCCAGATATTATAGAGCATCATAAAAACATAGCTATTGTGTCAATAGAAAATTTAATAAATATTATACATTGCCTGACATAAATTTTCAGCTTGCAGGACTGCACATAATAAATAAAAAAATGTTTTTTATAGTAATTCTAAATGAATGATTGAAAATAGAAAATCCGAAATGTTATAAAATATTAATATTATGTCCTTAAAACATAATTTATTAAACATAAACCTATATTTTATTTTTCGGTAAATTTTTATAACTCACAGATGTATTAAATCATCTTTTAATAAGTTTTAAAATCAATCAAAATTAAAATCAGTAATTGTATATGTAGTCTAACACTATAAATACCTACTGATGGGTTCAAGTAGTGTTATGATGAGCAAAGTAACTGTAAAAATAATTTATTATTATAATTTATTGTTTTACTCAGTCTAGACTTAACAAATAATAAATTTTAAAATTTTTTATAAATTATTTCTTTAAAATCAGCTTTGTTAAATAACTAAAATATTTTTTAGTTCTTGAAAAACAAAAAAAAAAATACACTGATAATCTACCGCCTATTCCTACTTTCATAAGACTAGAATCGTTTTACGAACAAAATTTCATTATTAAACGAAGAAGAAATACGAACGGTAAGCCCTCTGAAAAACTGTCCAATTTCCAAAATATCCTATAGTTATCCTTATCGCTCCTAGTAATTCAATTTTATTTTAATTTTAATTTTATTTAAAAACATACCACGTACCAACCCCAAAAAATTTAAATACAAAATATATAGGTTATTTGTTTTGAAGCAATTCATAGCATTTAGTGTAATTTAAAACTATATTCCGTACTCTATATTTCACTATTCTAAAGACTGAACTAATAATAATAATAATACACACCAGTATATTATATAAACAAGAGTATAATATAATAATGTAGTAGCATTATAATGTGTTAAGTTAATGATTTAAATAGTGTTAAAAAGCTCTTTCAAACCTCAAGTGATATCGATCTAACCACGTTTTTCAATATACATCAGCTATATACATAACATACACATATAATAATGTTAATATAAATATATTCATACCCATTACCTTTAAAAATACTAGAGCATGCATCAAAAACTGACATGAAAAAGGATAACAGATTTAGCGAAAGAAAATTTATACAATAAAAATGAAAATAAATTTAATGAAAAAGAATTAAAAAAAAACAAAAAAAAAATTAAATTGAAAGAAGAATTTTCCAATAGAAAACAAAAGAAAATTGTTTTTGTTTTTTTATTTTTTTTTTTGCAACGCCTTTAAGTACAATGCACAATAGATAAACTTAAAATAATAGATTTTTACTATAAAACTATATAAAACAAAGCATAAAAAGGCTCAACGTACTAAAAATAATAAATAGAAATAATAAAAAATAATAAACAAAGCAAAACAAAAAACAAAAACTTGAAAGAAAATATAACGATAAAAATACTTAATTGAAAATTAGAATCAGTTGTTGTTGTTTATATCTGTATAGTAAAAAATCATATTTTTTTTAAACAAAACATAATTGAATTTAATTTAATTTTTATATTCTTTGCGAGTATATAATAAATATGCGAGTATAATGTTTGGTCATATAAAAACAAAACATAATTAAGCTTATTATATACTACTTATACTATATACTACTTGTACTTATATACTACTTATATTTATATACTACTTATACTATATACTACTAATAATATATACTGCTTATACTTATATACTACTTATACTATATACTACTTATACTATATACTACTTATATATTTATTTTTGTATTATGTATTGTATTTAAATACATTATTAAAAAATAATGAAATCATATTGGTTGAAATAATACATTTTTTGTAAAACAGGCTTAAAACTGTAAAATAACAATTTAAACAACAATAATTTCAATTCAAATATTTTTAAATAACTGCAATATCTAATTTTGGAAATAGCTGATGTTTATTATTGTAAATAAATTATTTAAATTAAATTAGATTTATAATTTATTCATATTATAATAAAATATAATTCATAAAATATATATTTAATTAATAAAAAATAATAAGAATAGAATATAGGAATATTTCGATATTCAGAAGAACATAATGAATCAAATTTCAAAATTATAAAATATTGTTGGAGACCATTATACATAGTAAACTAGTAGATTAAAAGTAAATACGAGAAAGGAATAAAAAAACTTAAAATTAAAATTATATAATGAAAAAATAAAAATTTAAACAAAATTTAAATAATAAAAGAGAGGTAGCAGAATTAAGTACAAATAAAAGCAACAATGGCTTGCAAATTTATCTGCACATCCACTGTTAAATAAATAAAAGCAAAAATAAAAAATATAATAAATAATAAAAATTATAGTTAATTATAATAAAAATTATAGTTAAAAAACTAAATTATAGTCAAAATCCAAATCACATTCAGAACAGATTCAATTTGAAAATCATCCATTTCTAATAGTCAAAGTCTAAAGTTTTTTATGCAGACTATACATATTATCTGTCCCATCTTAAAGAAGCGGAAACATGTGAAAAGTTTTTTTTTTTTTTTTTTTTTATATTATAGCCAAAACTTAGGTTTTGAACCTTTAAGTACTTGCGTACCGTTGACTATTTGAAAAAGGAAAGGATAGTTAGAGGAAAGGAAAGAAAATGGAAGAAGAAAAGTTTTGTGGGAAAGAGCGAACAATGTTGTTAATATTCGTCTTAAACCTCTGTAAGTCATAAATAATAAAAAGCTATATAATCATTAAAATGGTAAAATGAGAGGTACAGGCTCTTGGAAAATATTTTTATTTTATTTTTTTTATTTTTTTCAGCGAGAACGATAGTCCGATCTAATAAAAAAAATTTCAGTATATTAAACAAATATAAATACCTAAGTAGTAGAATATTTTACTTTTTAAATAAAGGAAAACTAGGCAAAATTATTTTTGACAAAAATAGACTAAATCATCATTGCTCATTGAACAAAATCATTGCTCAAATGAGCAATAATGATTTAGTCATCAAGCAATGAGGCATCAAATAATAAGCAAAATCATTACTCATTATTGTTTTTGAGCAATTAGAATAGGTTTATTTTTATTCAATAAATTTAATTGAATCTAATTTTCATTCAACTCAATAATAATTATAAGATAGCCGAAGGTCTTCAATCTAATTTTAATAACACAAATTATTTAATCAATTTATTTACTAATTCTATTTTTAATTATATTATTTTTTTTTTGTAATTAATCTACATTTCGTTAAATTAACCTACATTAAATTAAACTAAATTTTTTTTAAATTAACCTACCTATAAAAAATGCAAAAACCTTTAAAATACCTCCTGAAATGTATTGAAATTAAAATTTTTATATTATATTTTTTTTATTTCAATTTTTGTTTTTTTTTTGTTATAGAAAATACAAGAATTTTTCTAAAACTATTTCACCATATTATTGAATTTTAACACCACGAATGTGTTATGAATTTATAAACATTAAAATTCATTTAATTTGTTATGTAAAACAAAATAAAAAATGTTCACTAACTTAACTTAATTAAAGCAATTAATTTTTAGTAATTACATACTAATATTAATTATTAAAATAATAGTTTAAAAACTTATAATAACTAAAATAATACAGTTTATAAACAGTTTAGTTATAGTAAATCATTTTCACCTATAAAGACAGTTAAATTATAGTAAAATATCTCATAATCCAACCTACAGTGGAAAAATTAAAAGAAAAACTATAGACTTTGAATAGAAAATTTGAAAAATTTTTAAACTTTTTCAAATTAAAATTTTTTTTTTCTTTATCTAAACTTTTTTTTTTGCCAATATTAGAAATTACAATACATTTTAGATATGTAAATATTATTGTAAAAAAGATATTGTATATACAAAAACACGCTATTCCTAACTAACTGTATAAAACCACAAACACGAAAAAAAAAGTTGAATATTTAAATTGCAGGAAATTTTCAAAAATTACATGATGGTTGCGGTGTTTTTTAAATGAAAAACGGATGAAAACATTATAAAAGTGATAGTGTGTCAGTGTGTAGTAGTTAATATAATAATACTTGTAGTTTGTATTATCCCTTTCAGACCCAAGCAAAAATTTATTCTTGGATCTAGACAATTGTACATAATATATGTATTTATATATGTATGCAATTACATAATCTATATAAACAAAAGGTATATGGATCAGTGGTTTAAGATTTTAAATAAAAATATCAATTTTTTGGGAGTATAAAATCATTTCTTTACATTGCACAATAACTTAAAGTGGGTCTTAAATGGTTATAATAGTTAGTATATAATACTTTCAGTTTGTATAGATAGTTAGTATAGTTAGTATAGAATAATCTTACCTAGTTTGTATATAATATTTTATTTACATGTAATTGTTAGTATTGGCAGTAATATTTATAATATTGATGATTTTTATTTTAATATTAATTTTAAAGGGAAACTCATGCTTCAAGAATTTTATTTTCAACGACAAATTTATGGTCTAAATTTCTTTATTTCATTTTTAATTATTACACATTATTACACACATATTAGTGTTCATAAAATAAATTTATAAAAATGTACATAGAAGTAAAGATATAACTAAATAAAAATATTTGTACTATTTTTGATGTAACAATCATTAAAAAATATATTAAACTAGTACAATAACTGGATACCTACCTGTTATTGAACCGACAATAACTTCTTGTAAAAACAATTTCAAAAATTTTAATTAGGTATTATGATATTCATTGGTTTTTCAAGTTAAGAATGAAAAGAGGATACATTCATAAATTTCAATATGTACATTCCAGTAGGTTTTTTTAAAGGTTTTTGCATTTTGTATTGGTAGGTTAATTTAAAAAAAAATGTAGTTTAATTGAATGTAGGGTAATTTAAAAAAAAAAAAATATTTTCATTAAAAATAGTTATCTTAAACAATTTATTTCGTAAAATTTTCACGTCAAACTTACTTCTTCAAAATATTGTCTTCATAAATTCAAACAATGAAAACATTTATTTTCTTCCCAATCACTTCTAAGTTAATAAAATATTTATTTTAACACAACTTTTATTCATATGTATAGGTTTTTCACTTCTAATTCAAGTTTTTTTATTCCAAATCCAATTTTATTTATTTCAAATTCAAATTTTTTTATTTCAATTTCAATATTTTTTATTTCAAATTCAATATTTGTAAATTTTGTTATTTTTATTTTTAAATTTTTGAAACAAAACAAACTAAATATACAAAAAAAAATTGATTTTCTAAACAAATAACCTTTAAATAAATTTTAGCAATTGCAGTAGTCATGTTAATCTAAAAAATGAATAACACTTCGTTCCTAGAATCGAGTCCTTCGATCAGTCCTAATGGACGGAATTATCGACTAATAATATCCTCTGATGATAGCTGTGTAGAAAATACATTTAACTTTGTTGTACGTCGTAGAGGATACCATAGGGAACCATACAGTAAATTAAGCAAAAATCAGACAAGTTTAGACAAAAAACAGATCCTAATAAAATGGTATGAAGAAGGCAAAACCATAATTGAGTCAATCAATAAAATACTGCCATGTCTATAATAATAAATCGTTAAAAAAAATTCTTTTAACTGATAATATATACAGTAACGATTCTGCTGCTCATATTATATTATACTAACTGTAAAAGGGTGACATGTTTCATTAATAGCAGCTATGATTAATTTACATGGAATAATATATAGTCAAATAATAGCAAACTCATCTGTTAGTTCAAACAATTTTTATTACATTCCATTATTTGTTAAACTAGCTGAAGCTAATATAACAGGAGCATGGCTGGTTTTGGACAATTGCACAATACATAAAACTGTAGAAGTGCGTGAAAAAGTTAGTTTGACAAGTCATACTTTAATTTTTTTGTTTCTGCATACTCACCGATGTTCAGTCCAATTGAAAAAGTATTTTAAAAAATAAAATTATCAGCGAGAGATAGTTTGGCGGATCGACAAACTAATATAAATTTGGTAAATGTCTCAGCCAATTGCAACAATTATTACGTGGATATGGCAATGAAATTACCATAGGCTGTAGTTGGGCAACCATTACATTAATTGTTACATTTAATATACTTATTTAAAGTTTGTTTTGTTCAAAAAATCTATTTTTGCTTGTTTAAAAATACTTAGTTTGTTTTCCTTCGAAAATTTAAAAATAAAAATAACAAAATTTACAAATATTGAAATTGAAATGAAAAATATTGAATTTGAAATAAAAAAATTTGAAATTGATATAAATAAAATTGAATTTGAAATAAAAAAACTTGAATTAGAAGTGAAAAACCTATAAATTCAAATTTTATAAAATATTCTTGATAACATTAATATAAAAATTTAAAATAAAATTCGAATTGTTTAAAATGATTATGCCAACATTAACTCCTTATGTTAGAGTAACACTAAGTCTAAAATGACATAAATTCTAATTTCTTTAAATTGTAGTCAACATTAATTTTTTATTTTTTTTTTTTAACCTTATTTTATTTTTTATACTTAAAACAATATAGAAATATTCTATTTCAAATTTAAATAGGTATATTCAGTGAGCATAAAATTATTATGAATACATTTGAGACCAGGACGGGGGTGGTATTAAAAAAGCGCAATCATTTTTTGTCCTTCATCTTTTTTTTCAGTCACATTTTTTTTTTTTTTTTTTCTTTGCTATTAGTAGATTTTATTCTAATTTTGTGTTTTTTCATTATTTTATTGCTGCATCTTTATTTATTTTATTTTTTGTGTGCAACAACTGTTTCATAATATAAAATACAACCCTTATTTTGAAATATTATGTAATATATTTTCCTTTTTATACCTCCTATACATAATACCAAACATAGGATATTCAGTCGAAATACATTTTTATTAAGAGCTCAATTACTTTGATCTAGATATTTATTATTTAAAACAAAAACAAAAAAAAAAAAAAACAAAAAAAAGGAAAGAAAAGAAAATATATATATTTTTTTATTATTATAATGCTCTAATTGGGTCTTGAAGGATATAAAGGATTAAAAATTATTTTCTTATTTTTTCTTTTAAAAAATTTCATTTTTATTTTTTTTTTTTTATTTTATTCATAATCAGGACACATATTTTTACGTGCAAAAAAAAAAAAAATAAATAAAAAATAAAAATGGAAAAACTTGTCTCTAAGGTTCGGGATCCTCTAATATTCTTCTTTTATAATTTTCTTCTTATTAAAAAGGATTTTGAAGGTAATTTAGAAAAGGATGAAAAAAATCTAGTACTCTGCAATATTATAATTTTTTTTAATGAGAATAAAAAGAAAGTAAAAAAAAAAAAACAATATCAAAATTAGAGAGTGGATAATAAATATGTTTTTCTTAGTGAAAAAACAAAAACAAAAAAAAAATAATTTATGAGAAAATTTAATTTAAATGACAGACGCATTATGGTGAATGGAACGTGATCTTTTTATAGAAAAGAGTTGAGATTTATATTGTAGTAACTATAAGTATAAGAAAAGAAAATGGAATGAAAAAAAAATATTAATAAACCGAGAAAAGCATATTTTGATTTATAAATTTTTACTTTGAATTAAAACTTTATGCAAATAAAAGTGTTGAAAATTTATTTATTTCTAAGTATTTTAGAAGAAATGTTTATTATGGAAATTGAATAGTTTGAAAATCAATAATACTTGATTTAATATCCTGTTTTAATATCCTCTTAATTATATTTTATTCAAATAAATTTTAGAAGTGAATGAATTTTGATCGCGATATTAATTTTTAAAATATATTTTGAATGTTTAGTTCAATAACCTGGGTTTTATCTATTTATATTATATTTACCAAAGAATTGCAAATTTCAAAATAGGAATACGAATATTGTATTTTACAATATGTATCTTGCTTTACTTATCATATTATATATATTTTATTTTTATATTAGGCCACAATAATAGGGTAAGCATACTAACTGATGCCTTTGCAAAATTTTAGCCATATAAAGATGAAGGAAAGAAAAAGAAGGATATAAATAGAAAAAAAAATTTGAAAAGCATTAGAAAAGCATTAGAATAGAATAGAAGAGTTAGAACAATTTACGGACCGGTTAAAAGATATTTATTTATTTTGTAGGTCGCTGTTTAGAGAACAAGATATGTTATTTCGTTCTCTCTGAACTGAAGTCTGGGTTACTTCAACAGCTTGTTCAAAGAAATACATTGAATCAAGGACGTACTATAATCAGCAAAGCTGTGAATTTGGTTTGAAGTCATGGAGAGGAGATCATTTATAAATATTATAAATAATGTTGGAGAAAGAACTGAGCCTTGAGGGACACCGGCATTGATATTGAATTTTTGCGATATAAAACCATCAAATAAAACTTGTATTGAACGGTGTGATTTCACGTATTGAAAATGTTTTTCAGTGCAATTGCTTCTGATTTTTTTCATTTTATCAAAAATTTTGGATATATTTAGGGCTATATAGTTTTGGTTTCAACGTACTTTTCTATACATCGGTACCACATTTTTTCGTCATAAAGGTCAAAAGATGACCAATTGATCTTTTCGGCCTAAAGCCATATTGGCAGTCATTTAAAGCCATATTGGAAGTCATTTAAAGCCAAATTGGCAGTCATTTATAAGACTATTGCTCTCTAGATATTTTTTGAGTGGAAAATTAATTATTGTTGCCATCATTATTGATAATACCGAAGTCAAAGCAATTGGGCGATAATTAGAAAGATTGCTTGGGGCACCCTTTTTTGGGATTGGCTGAATGTGAATTATTTTCAATATGGAAAAGTTTACTCAGTGGTCTAGGTAGAGTATTTGCACAATTTTTACGGACTATAGAAGGGATATTGTCTGGCCCGGTAGATTTGTTTGAATTCAGATCCTTTAGAAATGGTTCTTTAGGACTAAAATAAACTCTTTAAAGGAGCAAGTTTTAGCTTTATAGGCAGGTGGAGATATTGTTGTTGCTGGTAGTGTAGAATTTACTGCAACAATTTTTGCCTTATGTTTCGGATCTGTTATAACAGAATTATTATCAATCAGCGGAGGTGTTGCTGATGATGAAAAATTTAGTTTTACTAATTTAGCAATTGACCAATTATTTTTGCCTTCTTATGGACACCGAATTATTTTTTGTCTTAGACGACTATCATGTATTTTGCTGTTTCAGTACTCATTTATAGCTATTACCATCACTTGTTTCAACAATATATGAATAATCTTGATCAAAATAAGTTGTGCGATGTTATTATCTTGCTGTCGAATTTCGTATCATATCAGATTTCTCAGCTTATAGGCATAATTTTTGATGATAAAGTTAAATTTAAACTGCACTTAAATCGAATAATCAACAAGACAAGTTCTATGTTATGGTTCATAAAGGCTTCAACAATGCCATGTATAGAACAGTAGCCATATATACCATTATATTGCTATAGTTATCATATACTGTTACACTTATTTAATATAACCAAATTAATTTAAATAATTTAACGAGTGAATTGATTTAATAGGTAAACAGGATATTATTTATATTTTAATTAAACTTGGATTAAATTTTCTGTAATTGTTCCGAATTTGTTACCACACCGATCCAAATATCTATATTTAGTTGTATTATCCCATATAAGTTAGATTAATTTGTTCTCCTTGTTTTTAATATTCGTGTTAATATGTTGTTATGTTTAAAATATGGGCGAAGATATTAATCAAAACTAGTACCATAGTAAGATCGTACCAAAAATAATTAAAATACAATGCAGCGAAAAACTATTTTTCCAAATGTTTTGCTAATTTTTTTCGTTCATCTGTAAATTCATTTTTTCTGTTAGGTCTAGCTACATTATTTCCCTTTTATTCAATTACAAATTATATTTAAATTTAATTAAAATAAAATGTCCCAGCGTGAATGGGTATCAGTCAAAAGAGTACATATTTACAATTTTTTCGAATAAAATAGGAGGTGATCACATAAGAACACCAAGTGATTCAGCCGAACGTGCTGCTTGGTAGTGTGGACATCAAAACCCTCTAAATTCAACATATGTTTTTTTCCGTTATAATCAATTTATATTTGTTTGAATAATAACTTGTTTTTTGTAAATTATATTAGAAATGTGTTAAAATGTGAGCTATTTATCGTGAAGGAAATAATATAGCCATAGCAATATAGTTTCAACGGGAAAGATTATTTAAATATATTCATTTTACTCTAAATTTTATTTATTGAAATAAAATTATTGATATAATAACGTCCGTGAATTGGAAACCATTATCGTACAATTTTTTATTTTAGGTAGTAACCAGCTCGTGCTTGTCGACATCAAGAATTTTTGTCAATTCCGATTACACATGAATTAGCAGTAAATGTTTGATATTTACTATGAAAATAGTTTTAATACATAATTACATACTTACATTTTTATATTATACATTATTTTATTTGTTTGAAAAACTATTAATTAACTTGTTTATTATATTAAAAACTCAAATTTTTAATTTGTCGGAAAAACAAAAAATTTATTCACATTCATAAAGTATTAATATAAATATTAAGAAATATTTTCATTTAAGCCTTCATACCTAAACGTGTTTAATTTCTGCAATACATTTTGATTTAAAAATATAAAGATAAATCAATTGAGTTGCAAATAAATGTCATTTATTCGTTATTTTTACTTATCAGATTTTCACTTACACATGTTTTCCAATATATATAGAGACAAAATGTTTTCCTTTCAAATATTACTTACACGGTTATAGAATAATTATATATTTTTTAACATCTATACACCCACAAGTATATATAACAATGTTTTAACGTACAATATTTTCAAATATAAGTATTTCTCTGAATTTAATATCAAAATAATAATAGTAATACATTATAACAAAATTATTAACGAGTTAAGTAATTCTAATGAGTTCTATTTCTGTATTAAACTATATTTTTTCTATTTAATACATAAATTATATACAGATGTATTTATTTCTATTAATTTGAATTCTTGAATATTGATATTGTATAATAATATTACAGTAAAATAAATATAAATTTCATATTAAAATATTCAAACATATTCCATTTTTTTCCCATAGCTATTTACTACTAAAATCAAATTAAATAATAATATGGCGAAAGCAAAGTATGGGTATAGCTATATTCAATGTCAAAATAAAGTTCTTAATTTACACACAAGGATGCGATTTATATTTTTATAGAGGGTTAAATATTTAGAAAATATTTTTTTTTCTCATTTCTTAATGTATATATAATAATTATATATACATTATAATATTATATCTATATAAAATATTAAAGAAAAATATTTCATCTTCTTTAAAAATATAATTTTTTTTTTTTTGTTTTTAATTAAGATACACGATACTCTTAAAAACAAATAGAAATTCTTTTATTTATTTTTGATGGAATATATTTTGAATTTGCTTTCTTTAAAGGAATTGAAAGTTTTTTTTATATATACATATATCGGTTGTTATAACTTCATTTGTAATTACAATATTATTCATATAAAAAATTTTCGTTATCATTATGATAAACATTATAAAAACTGCTTATTCGTAATAATGTAATTCTATATATACGAATATAAAATATTATAATATTATATTGGATATGATTTTGTTATTCTAAGGACTTTTACATATTGTATATTTTGATATTACTAGAATATATATTTTTAATATTCCGCATACTTTATACATAATAATAATATGAGTACCAATAATATTATGTATTTACATGCATATAGCTCTCTATAAAGACACGTAAAACTCATTAATATTTTTATTATTTGCTTGTGATTTAAATTTACATATTCATAGAAAATATATATATATATATCCGAAGTTTTCCTTTCCAAAAGAAAATATTTGAAATTTGTATAATATAAAAAATAATGTAAAATTAATCAAGAATTTGAAATTAAGTTCCAAATTTATTTTATATGTATGTACTTAGAATTGAGTATATACATAGGTATATAAATTATCGTTCTACGAATAAATAATTTTTCATATAAATTAAATATGATAACTTTTATTTTTATAATTTTGCTGTGGTTTATTTTATAAAAAAAAAAAATAATATGAGAAAAAAATATTAATAAAAATTAATGAACCTTAAAACAGTGATTATAATTAAAAATAATTTAAATATAAAATTAAAAACAAATTAAAAATTCTTAAAATTAATAAATATTCAAAAACAAATGAAACAATTGTGGTTTTTTTTTGTATATATACCTAAGAAATAACTAAAATGGCCTGAAAGAAGATTTTCTGGTTGGGCAAGTTAACAACCAGCTTAAGATCAATTGCAAACTTGCTCCACATAGTCAAATGGCGAGAACAATTTTTCAGAATTAAAGTAAATTGAATTTTATTATGAAAAAATTGTTACCATAAATAGTAAATAACATATTTCAATGGATAGGTTAGCTTCCAGAATTGGAAATAAATCAGTAAAAGAAGAAAAAGTAAATTTTTTTAACATGTGATATTTTCAATCTCTGAATTTAATTTCAAAATAATATAATTTATTAGGACTTATTGTATATATATATATATATATATATATATATATATATATATATACATATATACGTAATTACGTATATACATTAAAAAATAACTATAAACGCAGTAAAGCAGAAATCCAGATTAAGTCGGACAATAATCATGAAATATTCCCAGGGAAGATCATTATGTCAAATATGGAAGTTCACTTTTTCAATTTTGAATCTTATATTTTATTAGATTGAGCCAATTTAAAGTTAGATAAATAAGCTTTGGAAATTTGTCCAAGTTTTTCATTTTCTAACTTTTAAAAAATCAATTTTTATGGAAATTTTCCAGTTTTTAAAAATTTATAATTACACACTGCTATAAACTATATTAAACCTTATAACGTATTAAGCCTTAAGAACTGTTATTGAGATTGTATAATCCATCTTTATCCACTAATTAAATAGGTACAGTAAATTTTATCCAACAGAAGATTTATTTATTAATTAACGCTTACAAAAATTATTTTCAACAGGAATATAAGTTTATATGGCTATTTTAACCTTTTAAGACCATTTCATTTTCATTTGTTTTATACAACAAAAATTTGATACGTAACCGGCTCATTTAATAATTTTTGTTTTTATCTTTTTACAACACTTTATTTGGACTATAGATATAGCTATAGATCAATAAATTTTGGTCTTACAAATTATTACACAGTATGAAAATATTTCATCCCATCTTACAATTGCTTATGGACTGCTTCATGATTCTAAATAACTACATATGTTTTTGAGTACATATTTATATACCCAATAGACGGTATAATGTGTTACTTAGATTAGATTTAATTTATTTAGACGAGTAGGACAAACCTGATCTTATTGTATTTACCCTAGCTAATGAAAATTAGGCATCTGAGTGCTTAAAGATGCCTTATTTTATTTATTCATTTTTTCACATAAGCTCAAAAGAGCTAAAAAGTAAGCTCATGTAGAATACTTATACTATACAGTTAATTTTGTAATTACACTCAGGACCAGGTCTTCAGTGATATACTAGGTAGCTATCCGTATAAATTTTGTGAACGCAAAAGCCGAAATCTAGTACAGGAGATGATTAATTATATTATTATAATCGATTTTAATCTTGTATTTGGGCTGTCAATTTAATTTGCAATTCGATCAAAATAAAAAAAATTGGATATCTCTTTTGAAATTCATAATGTTTTTTTTTTTTAACACTTAATGGTGAATTTATTGATATAAATCTAGTAATATTAAAATACATATTATAATAAACTATTTTTCTTTAAATATTAATTAGCTACGTTTTGAGAATACAAAGTCTTACTATGTGACAGTTTTTTTTTATGCTTTTAAAAATGTATGTTATAATTTTCATTTTGTCTTTCAAACGGTTTTACTCGTATTAATCTTCGTGTTGTATCATCATTGTCCAAGAGTTGGATAGCCTCTGTATTGATGTGTTTTTTTTGCATTTTTCAATGACTCTATGCGATTGTTTTGATGACGCTCTTTATCATTTCTACACCCAATACTTATGTAGATTATTATTGGATCATTTACTATTTCACACAGTAAGTACTTTGTTTTAGAAACGTTGTACTATGTTTCTATTGCTTTGACTGGTACAACACCAGAGTTGAATTCTACATGTTCAAATGGATTTCAGAACTTGTTGATATAACAGAAGGTTGTTTTTAGTTAATAGCATAATGTTTACCTAGTAGCCATCAAATTGATAATGTGAATATTATTATAATTAGAATTTGAAATTTTTAATTAGGCTTTAAATTATTGTATTTGTAATACAGAATCCATTGTAAAAAAATTTAATTACATTATTTCAAAAAAATTTACTCACATTATCAATTTATTTTCTTTCCACCACTACATTTTATACAGAAATAATATAAATAAAAAAATTAATGCTCAATTTTATATTTTAACTAATTGTTAAATTATCTTCGAAAATATTATTTCAAATATTCGAAATAATATCCCAAAAACGAATTAAAATCAAATTTTTATCACTCTTCCAAAAGAAAACTAAATTAATTTTTAAGCATTAAATATTATTTAAAAAATCACAAATCTTATATGAAAAAAAAAACACAAAAAATAAAAAATTAAGCCTAAAAAAATAAAAATACCAACCCTAATCAAATAATTAACGTTATAACTACCCGTTTATTTGATACTTTCATTATTTTCAGCTATTTAAAAAAAAAAAAAACATTAAATTTAATAAAAATTTTTCCTTTAATAAACCTTTTTAGAAAAAAATCAGAACCGATTAACTTTGATTTCGCTTTTATGCTTTTTAATTTTCTATTAACAAAAAATAAAAAAACAAAAACAAAAATTGTTGAATACTCTAAAAGTCACAAAAACAAAAAGAAAAAAAAAATAAAAACAATAAAATTCAAAGAAATTTTCCAAATAGTCAAAAATGTTGATGCCCTCTTATTTAGAACGCTAATAATAGGCTTTTCACATTTTCTTTTAAATTTTTATTTTTCTCCTTTTCTCAGAATATATTAGTATCCTTTTTAATTATTAAGTTAAGCTTACTAAAATCTACTTTCATCAAAATAATTATTATTAAATTTATCTAATGGGCTACACTCAACTCAACCCAAAATATTATCGAAGAAAAATAATATCAGAATTCTAGAAAATTGTTTTAAGAATTTGAGAAATTTTACACCTCATCCTTTCAAAAAAAAAAAAAAAAAAAAAAAAAAAAAAAAAAAAAAAAAATTTAAAGAATATAAAATTTATTATTTAAAAATTAAAAGGACTTAAGTAAAAAAAAAAATTATATATATAAAAAAAAGTATCCTTTATTATTGTAGATCTACTATAAACAACAAAATTAATAAAAGAAAATAGGAATAAAAAATAAAACATTTATTTTTTTAACCCCAATTTTTCTATTCCAATTTTTTCTTTTTTTTTAAAAAAACTTTGACTCTCTGATATGCAATAAAGTCAATTATAAGAGTCAATTTTTTTGTAAAAAACAAAACCTTGTATATATAGAAAGAAGTAATATTTAATCGGATTTACTTTTATATTTCACTGTCATTAAATTATATTATCCCATTATTTTTTATTAATAAGACAATATTCTTACTCTTCTATATTATTATCTTTAATTCTATTTTCTTATATAATTTCACATCTATCTATATACACATATATTTATATATAGAAATAACACTAATGTATATAACATATCCTTTTCAGAAGAACTGACATCAGTTTTCTAATTATAACACTCAACTATAACAACTGTAGTGTAGTCTTATAAATAAATGCCTACAATATTATTCGAATCCTTAAAAAACTTCACTTAAGGATGTCTTTTTTATATTCTTTCATTTTATTTTCGATTTTCTTATTTTAATTTTTTTCCTTTTGTTGTTTTATTTTGTAAGAAAAAGCTAATAATGTAATTATAGAAAAATAAGGCAGTTGAAAAAAGATTGAAAAACAGGACAACAAAAAAAAAGTTTAGTTCAGCAAAAAAAATATATGATAGAGAAAAAAATTAAAATTGTGAAAAAAAGTCTTCCAAAACAAACAAAAAAAAAAAAAAAAAATAGGGCAAAGAAAAAAATTTAAATCGAAAAAAAAGAACTGAAATAGTAAAAAAAAAACTGAAAATATAAATTGAGAGAGAGACAGAGATAGATAAAGGCAGCAGGAAGAAATTATAACAATTTTGCTAACCTTTCACCATCATCCGGAAACAATTTATTTTTTTTTGTTTTGCTGTTCTTGTTTTGTTTTTTTTGTTTTTCTTAGAAGATTGTATTCATTTCTTTCATTAATAATGATATTTATTTGATTTTATTCTTGTTTTTTTTTATATTGTTAAATTTTCTTAGTAAGGATTTCCTTGATCTCAGTATGTTGTCATTGCATTGTATTGTATTTATATATTAGTTATAATTTGTTGGTATCCAATTTTTTTGATATTTATTATTCTTATTAATAATTTCGCATTTCGGCATATTCACATTGTGTAATCAGTTAAAATATTTATCTTTATTTATAGAACTATTGAAACTATTGAATTTTATTTAGTTTTTGGCTCTTAATACTGTTTAATAATCTGAAATACAATTGAACAGATTTAATGAAATTGAAGGGAACATAACAAAATCTCGCTTTTTCAAAATATCGTTTTAATTCGAACATATTGGAATTAATTATTGTAAAATTGGAAAAAATAATAGGCCGCTGTTTTTTCCAGAATTTTTATATAATATAAAAAAAACATCAAGATATTAAAAAAGCGATATTTTGCAATGCAAAATTTTAACACCGATTCCAAATTAAAACTTAATGGATCTTATTTTCTTTATCGTCGACTTTGCAGTACCAATCAGATGATCTCGACTTGGAATTGCACTCAGGGAATGGATTGAAATATTTATTTAGTTTGCCCATTCGTTAAATGGGGTATAGTATAATTATTAAGTTTATGAGTCCTATATTTAAAAGACACTTTCAAAATAAAATATACAGCCAGACAGCTTCGGCTAAGGCTCTGAATAGAATTTCAAAATTTGTCAAATTTAAGTAAAATTATTTATTAAAAATTTAAGTAAAAAATATTGTAAATTTTGAATTTAGAAACAAAATAAAAAATAAGTAAAAAAAAAAAAAAAATGAAATTTGGTAAAATCGAAGTATGTTACTTCCTGATGACTTACCACCTTCTGATTTATATAGTTAGTTAATTGGTTTATTTACTAAGTGCATACATATATCACATTTTCAGTTTAATTTGTCTTTTTTAAAGTGCGTGTAATCGTAATACCAACTACCACCTTATTATTATTAGTATTATTATTGTTTATTTATTATAATTTCTTCTCTAAGCCTTAATTTCACTATACAATTTTTCTTATTTCTAATTTCAATTATTAAGAGCTTATACTAATTTATTTTTACCTACACCGTACACTAATTTATATATATATTCATTTATGTATCATATACAGTACATAATAAATGTTATATGGTCATATATAGTACATAAAACTGTTATTAAAATAATGTTGAAGCATTAAACTACAACTGACTAAGGTTATCCAACCAGTGATGAGTGATGAGGATGTTGATAAAAGCCATGTTCAACCACTTTATTGTATTCTGTTTTAGATTGAATTGGAACAATCGTTGAAATATTGAAATCATTGGGGTGTAGGTGCAGAATTAGCAAATAATGCTATTACCAGAAAAATTTTAAACTTTGGCAAAACTTTGACTAAGATTAAATTTTAAATGGAATATTATTAAAAGTAGAAAATTTATGTATATATTATGTTATTGATAGATAGATAGTTCGTTTATTTCCAAAATTTGTTTATACATAATATTATAATGACAGAGTCTTCTTATACTTAAGTCAGAGTTTAGATTATTAGTATCTTAACAGCTGCGAGTATTATGTCCTTGATACATTTTGTAGTATGTATGTAATTAAATATTTCATATTAAAATAACAAAATGTGTTTAATAATAATAACATTCAGAAATTATTATTATTATAATTTTATTTATTGCCTTAATATATTTGTACAATACATTCAAAAATGTTTTAACTAATCTTCATAGTTGCTCTCATAGTCTTTCATAATCATATTCATCATAGCTCTGTTGTTACTACAGACGATACAGTCGATCTTGATAATTTGAAACAGAATCCTTCCAAAATCGAATTCATACATTTTCAATAAAGTGAAAATTTGACCTACTAAATTAAATTCAAACTTTAAAAATGGCCATTAACGTTTATTTTCTATACTGAATTGTGGAAGAGCATAATATTATAATTCATATGAACGTGCAAGTACAATACAGAAATTATTTTTGAACTTTTAATATGTGCCAAAAAAGAAATAAAGTATTTAATAGATAGGGAAATAGACGCTACCATTTCAATTCTATTGTACTTCCATGTTTAGTCATTTAGAATTGTAAATCGGAACCCCTGGCAAAAGCTATATTTACGTTATACAGTATATATCAAGTATATATCAGTTGTGACCAGTTCCTGAAATTTTGAATCAAAATAAATGAAAAATAAAAATTATTATTTGTAATAATTAAATTGAAGTAATTAGTATTGGAATAAAATTAAAATAAATGAAAAATAAAAATTTTTAATTGTAATAATTAAATTTAAGTAATTCGTATTGAAATAAAATCAAAATAAATTATGATTACAAAGCGTATACATCCTAGTCCTTTATTTTGACCTATGATTCTTCACCAAATGCTTCACTAGTTATAGTATTCAAAGATCTTTGTTTTTATCCTATTATTTGTATAGATATAGGTTCTTGATGAGTAAGTCTTCAAAGTCCATTATTTTCACCTATAATGCTTCCAAATTCTTCTCAAGTGTCATAGCGTCCAGAGGTATTTGTTATTATCCTTTTATTTGTATCGATATAAGCTCTGCACCAGTAAGTCACCATAGTCCTTTATTTTGACCTATGACTCTTCACCAAATACTTCACTAAATATAGAATCCAAAGGTCTTTGTTTCTATCTTTTTATTTGTATTGATATGAGCTCTGCACCGGTAAGTCTCCGTAGTCCTTTATTTTCACTTACAATGCTACACTAAATACTACACCAGTTGTAGTATTCACAGTTCTTTGTTTTTATCTCTGATTTACAGCAAAATGAGTTCTTCGTCAAAGAGTAGACATAGTCCTTTATTTTTACCTATGATACTTCCCTAAATGCTTCACAACTTGTATTGTCCAGAGATCTTTATTTTTATCCTTTGATTTGTATCGATATGAAATCTGCACCAGTAACTCTCCATAGTCCTTTATTTTCACCTATGATGCTTCACCAAATGCTTTACCAGTTGTAGTATCCACAGTTCTTTCTTTTTATTTCTGTTTTACAGCAAAATGAGTTCTTCGTCGATTAGTGGCCATAGTCCTTTATTTTTACATATTATTATGCTTTTCCAGAGCGGCTTCCAGCTTTCAAATTAAATTTATTTTAAACATTCGTACAACGTATTCAGTCACACTGGACTTTAAGTTGTATATAGTTGTTTACCAACAGTCCAGTATTTCAACTAGACTGCATATGATTCTTTAACATCACCAATTCTCATTCATAACACAATATCAAAAAGAAAATATGAATAACTTAAATTCTACTTTGATATCATATGATAATACTTTCCAAATATGCATTTTATGTCAACAAACTTGTGCATATGCATCATATAATATTGTAATATCAAAGAACTATATTATGTATATATATATATATATATATATATATATATTACTACTTATAATAATAATATAGTTCTTTGGTAATATTATTATCGTATAAAAATAGAACATTCATATTATTTCCTACTTTGATATTTTTTTTGTAAGATAACATTTTTTTTTTATTATTGTTGTTTTTATTGTTTGCTTCAACAGCACAAAAAATCCTTGAAAAACCTTAAAGAAAAAAAAAACAAAAAAAATTAAAGTTCTTTCTTTTATTATTTTATCCTGTTCCTGAAAAAGTTTTACTTATTCTATATTTCATGTCCTTTTTTTTTTCTTGTGTTGACTTAAAAAAAAAATATTTTCAAATAATAGAAAGAAAAAAAAACCTACTTGATATAAGGTCATGAACCTGAGATTTTCTCAATCTAGGTATTATTATTCATTCTTTTACTATAATTTTCTTCATTTTCTTAAAGAGTTATTCTCATCTTGTTTGGAAAAAAATTATTCTCTTTGGTTTTTTTTTTTTTTTATTTAATTATATTATATTAGTATATATATAATAATGAATGGATATATATACAAATTATACTATTATGTAATTTTATAAGAAAAAAATCATATAAACATGTTCGTTCATTTTTGAATAGATTTCCTTTTAGAATGAAAAATATTAAATTATTTTGAATATCCTTCCATAAGGACATTTCTTTTTTTTTTGTTTTTTTGTTTTCTTTTTTAAGTGAGTTCAGTTCTCTAAATAAAATCAAAATAAATTATTATGATTACAAAGAGTATATAACCAGCTTTCAAATTAAATTTACTGTAAAGGAATGTTGAATAGAAATGGGAAAAAATTAAAAAAAAAAAAAACAACAACAAAAAAATGATAAATCATAATGAGATATTTAATCATAATAATTGAATTGTATATAGTTTTCTATTACAATTATTATTATATAAAATTGGTTCTTGAATCTACATTTTATTTATACACATAGAGATGAGTAATATTTTCTTAATTTGTAAATTTTAAAATTTTTTTGAAATTTCATTTCGTTTTGTTTTTGAGAGAATTTTAATTAAAAATTAATTTTTAAAAATGAAATAATAATGATATTCCCTAAAGCTTTATTATAGGTCAGATGAAATTAAAAATTGTATTTAAGCTTAAGTTTACAAAATTGCAATTTCTGTAGCATTTCTTTGTCCGTCAGAGAATATTATATTCCAAAAACTTCAAACCGACTGGTATGTTGTAGTTGTAATTTCATCTAACTACCAATCACAAGATTTTCAGTTGAAATCCCGCTCCGAGAATTTTTTTCATTATTGAAAAAAAAAAAAAAAATAATTTTAATTATAAAATTTGTTGAAAGCATATAATTTGGTAATGGAAATTAAATTTTTCTATTTTAGAAATTATATTTTAAGATTAATATTCTTGTGGATTTTGAAATAAAAGGACTATAATATATCTACAAAAATCAACACATACTCTTGAACAGTCATATAGTATTATTAGTTCTGCAATTTACCTAACATTATTAGTTCTGGTAATTTACCATTATAATTATTAGTTCAATAGATTTATTGGCATTATATTATTACTTCTGCAGGTAATTGGAATAAACGAGCCTAATTGGAATATTATCAAAGAATTAATTTGGTAAAATAGACTTGCATTCAGTCATTTGAGTAATGCAGCCTCAGAGTGATAGTGCTATTAAAATCAATAAAATTGATTGCGTATCATAAAAATATATTCGCTCAGCTTATATCTTCGGATAGTTGTAGTGGATACTTTTTAAACATCATTTTTTAACCCTTTTTTCTCCAGCTCCAATTGCAATAATGATGTAGCCAATGTTAAATTAAAAATAGATAATTTCCATAATATCCCATAATACCCCAATCTATTGCCTCTTAAAGAATTTTTATATCGTGCCGGGCCATTATTATGTAACATTGTGGATTTTATTACATTAATACATACCATAAGTAATAACTTAATCAAACCATATCATAGATAAAAAAAGAAAGGAGACATCTACAAGCTACAATAACAATTTTCCTGTCTGCCAGAGACTCATATAAAATTTCTACAGAATTAATATAAATGAGAACGAATAAAAATCGGTCGACAGAACTGTGTTAATCACTGACCACTATGTTCAAACAATGTAAAAAAATATAAAAAATTGCACAAGACATTTTGAATGAGATGAACAAAAAATAGGTTTGTTTAAAAACATTTCGTGTAAATTTGTAATGTATAGGTTTCCAAAATTAAAATTATTATTATTATTCGAAATTTCTGCACCATTTCTTTGTCTGATTCAACTTGCAATAATTTATTGTACTTTTGAAATCGGTGTGTAGAATTGTGAATTGGTTATCCAACTGCTAATCAGAAAATTAAACTTTGTTAATTTAAATCTTACATCTTACAATCTTTAAACTTTTATTTAATTATCAGAAAAAAAAAAAAATAATTAAATTTGTTGAGAATACAATTTGGGCATGGAAATGATCCTTGGACAGTTGTGATTTATTCAAGCACAAGAACTACTATCAAAATAATTTTATGAATAAATATATCCACATTCATTAAAATATTAATAATAACGCAAATTAAATATGTGAAGGTATGTTTTAATAGGCCTAACAATTACAGTTATATTAGAATAATAAAGCTGGACGTATTCTATACTGTAGTATTCCTGTCTTAACTATTATAGTTATATTTGAATAATAGAATATGAATATTAATCTTCGACTAAAAATCAAATCAAATCTATTATATTGGCAGTACCAGGAGAGTGATAAATGTAAAGTAGCCTTACTGAAATAATGCATTATATTCAAAAAAAATAATACATTACATAATATAATGCATTATCAAAAATAGTTAAAATTACAGCATATATATTTCCAAAATAATTCATTAAAATAATGCATTATATTCAAAAATATTGCATTACATATTATAATGCATTACCAAAAATAATGAAAATTACGGCATATATATTTTCAAAATAATTCATTAAAATAATGCATTATATTCAAAAATATTGCATTACATATTATAATGCATTACCAAAAATAATGAAAATTACGGCATATATATTTTCAAAATAATTCATAAAATAATGCATTATATTCAAAAAATACTGCATTACATATTATAATGCATTACCAAATTATTTCAAATTAATTGAATTACTTTTGTATTAAAAAAATTATTCAACAATAATCCAAGTAATCAAAAAAATGAATTATTGTTTTTAATTATTTTTGGTAATGCATTAAAATATGTAATGCAGTATTTTTTAATATAATACATTATATTAATGTATTATTTTGAAAATTAAATTTAAAATAATTATTTTAATGCATTATTAAACAAATTAATGCATTATTTTAATTTATATAAAAATAATGATAATGGAAACGTAATGCATTAAAAATATAATTGATTAGTCCTATATCTCTGCTTCAGTGGTATTTTTATATACGATATCTACGTCTAAGAGATTATATTTGATTGAGGATTTATGATCGACATTAGTAAAAAAAATAGTTTAAATTGATTAGCTACAATAACAGGCTCAACAAATATTTTTATATTCATTGAAACATTAGTAACAACATAAATCGATGAAAACGGGACTAGAATAAGAAAATTTGAACCAAGACAACTAATCTAATCTAATCTGATATGTTTGCGCTTAACAGTATAGATAAAATATTAATCCAAATGTATTTTCATACACGATATCTCTTCTAAGGACATATATGGGTGATAGCATCAATAAAATATCAATTCTAAAAATCTCACAATCCTTCAATATCTTTGGTATATGAAAAATTCTTGAATTTTTTTGGTTTTTATTAAACATAAAATATTTTACAAGAATAAAACGAAATCCACAAGCAAATGGCATGAGCAACGAAACTGACTTTCATTTTTTACTCACACGCAAAGAAATCATTAATAATTTCCAGTAGGTGAAAATAATAATTGAGGAGTGAGAATGGAATTTTTTTTTTTGTTTTTTTTTTTTTTACTTTTCAAAAAACTCACAATCATAATCTAATAAAATGTCTTTCTATTTGCTCTACTGAATCTGTAGAATATGGGCTGGAAAATCATTGAAATACGTAGAAAGGAAAGGTGAAATTTTTTTCTAAGTAAAAAAAAAAAATAAAAAAAAAAATTTTTAAGGCAGGCAGCAAAATTTTTTTTTTTTTTTTTTGTTTTGTTTGTGTAAGTAATGATTTAAAAACAAAAACAGAAAATAAAAACTCTGTGAATAATATGTCCTTTTAAGGACTACAATTTTTTTGTTTTTCGCCGTAATATATTAAATTTGAGAGAGAAAAAAAAACAAAAATAAAATAAGGAAAAAAATAAATTTATTTTTCTTATTTTGGTTTTTATTTTTATTGTTGTTGTTGTTGTTTTTTTTTTTTTTAAATTGTAGAATAAGTAGTTGTAACGAGCCTGTTTTTTTATTTCTTGTTTTGTTATTTTTATTTTTTTTTTTTGCAGCTTATCTCAATTGTTTGTTATTTTTCCTCCTTCTAAATAGCGTAAAGCCGTTGTATAAGATAAATAGATATGTTAAATAAGAAAAGGATGGAATAAAAGTCAATGAAGTTAAGAACATGCTATAAATCTTTTTAAGAAACACAATAAAAAAAATTAAAATATTGCATATAATTTTAGATAAATATAGTAAACGTCTAAAATTGGTGAACATTTTCTTTCAAGTGGATTAGTTTTACTAATATTGAGTTATATATTTTTTTTATAAAACTATATATATATATAGTTTAAGTATTAATAAATAAAGTAGCAATGCTACTCTACTTTACTACTTTTTTTTTTGTACATTATAAAATATTCTATTAATGGAATTTGTCCAAAATGTATGAAAATCACATAGAGTTATGGTACGACTGTAATCAGTTGTATAATAAGATATAATTAAGGTTGGACAAATCAACATTGAAGAAGTAAAACATTTTAACTAGGTTGGTGTCAGACCTTCCAGTGACTATGCAAATACTTTGGAAATAAAAGAATTATCAAATTAGGTAATCGAAGCTATTTTGCACATCCACACAATTCTCGGATCAAAATATTTATCAAAAATATATAAAATAACGATATTAAACCAAATTAGGCTAATCGTTAGGTATACATGCTAGGTTTGAAATTCAATTAGGTTGGAGGAAAAAAAAATCATTGTTTTCTAAACAAATCGAAAAAAGTGAATCATTAATCCAAAAAATATTAACAAATGATATGTACAGAATAAGAACATGTTAAGCATGCCAATAAACCTGAACGATACACTGCTTTGCTTATACATGAAAATTCAAAGATATGATGGACTAGCATTAATCGATTAGTTGATAGCTGTAGTCCAAATATTTAAGGGCCTGTTTGATATAGAATTAAAGCATTCGTTCTATTGCTCAAAATTGTCAATATAGGCTTTTGTAAGTCTATGTCCTTGACGAACGTTATAAATTCGATTATGTCGATTTTCGAGTTGGTATATACTTGGAAATATTTATATCCCTTTAGATGCAAATTGAACATGAAAGGACGACTCCTTTTTCTGTAAACTGAATCTATATCTGCATGTCTTAGACTTACTAATCTTGAGTTTTTTGAAAGGACTGTGTTCTGTGATAATCAATCCCGTTGTCCTGATATTTGTTCTAATCACTCTGATTATATTTTTTATGTTCTTGACAGTAACTTATTACTCTATTTTACTACAATGTACTTATCAAATAACTTGCTTAGCTCATTAAGTATAGAAAACTACTGCTGTTGTCAGGTACTAAGCCTTCTTAAATTGCTACATTTTTATTTAAGTTGTTACCTGATTATACTTTCAATTAATATTTGTTTGTCATTTATTCTATCCCAATCAATAAATGACAAACTGAACCAGGTCGAAAACCGCAATTCCTGTCTTCGTCGGATATCGAACCTGGGATCTTTCGGTTGAAAGGTAAATCTGATTTTATCGGCTAATATTTAATTGTTTTTGCTTATAATCACTTAAAGCATTAAAATGTTACCTTTAGCACTTACATACAGCTTGGTTGGGATAGTGCAAGATAAAATTAGATAAGAAAAATGAATTTGAAAAACATTTTAGATTACGATAGAGAAATTGACAACTTTATAATTAAACCCAAATTGTAGGTTCGAGTGTTCGAGTGTTCAATACTAGGCTGTAGTCTTAAAAATTGACTCTTCGTATCGCCATTTGTATATATTTTAGTTGAAAATCGAATCGAATAATTAATTGAATAAAATAAGTTTTAGCACCAAATATAAAATAACATACCAAGTAAAATTTGTTGATATCAAATGCAACCTAACCAACCAGTACCAGTTTATGGTTTCGGATTAATATAGAAATTAATACAAAACAGTAGCCAAAACGATAATTTGCCACACAAAAAATTATTTACATTTTGAGACAGTAATATTTTTTTAGTATCTTAAATAAACAATGTTTACATTGGTTACTCTTGAAATTTTCATTTGCAAAATCCCTAAGTAGAAACTCCAGACTCCCAAACCTGTCTACGCATTAATTAAAATATTTTTTGTAAACACTATTTTTCACTTTAAAACCCATCTACGAAATAATTGAAATATTTGTTGTTAAAACACTATTTTTCTCTTTATGATGGTTATTTTAAATTTGGTTTTATTGTGGTAATTTACATCAAACTGCTTGAACACATTTTTTCACAAAATTATAAAAAACAAAAATATCGACTTACAATATATTTTTTTAACTTTATATTATATTTTTCATTCTTACCATTTTCAAATTATTCATTCACTTTTAATACTCCCTATTTATTTATTATATACGAATGAACATAATAATATATACGTATGTAAATATATATGATAAATTCTTGAAAAGATATTTTCGCAGTGATTGAAGAAACATGGTGGAGAAATTATGAAGAAAATTATTAATGGTGATGAGATTTTTAGTATAAGTTATTTTTCTGTCGTTTTTTTTAGAAAAATAAAACCCAAAAAAACAAACATTTCCACTGTATTTATTTTATTTTTTTTTATTCTATAATATTATGAATGTGTATTGTTTTATTTATAAAATCGACTTAAATGGGTTTCACTTTTCTGCAAAATTTATTTTTTATACATATATTGTTTTTGTTGTTGTTTTACCCCGTAGAATTGTTATGAAAATAATATATAATAGGATATTATTAAAATGAAAGTCAATTTAAAATTATTTTAAAAAATATATAAAGTACATATATTTAAATAAAAAAAAAAAAATTAAAATAAATAAAAAAATAAAGTTTTTATTATAAATCATAAAATAAAAAAGATGCAGTAGAGAGAAAAATTTTTATTGAATTGGATGATTACTGTTTTATGCTTTTAATAAGATTAATTTCAGATACTTATTAACAAAATGTACGGTTATTGAGTATGTAAAACGAAATATATAGATAAAAAAAATTCAAATTAAATTATTCTAAAAATTATTATTATGTTATTTTATAGATTGATATTTGGGAAATTAAAATGGAGTTTTTAAATTTTTTGTTTTGAAACATTTCTGTTTCAAGGTTTTTGTTGTAAAATTTGGTTAGTTTAACATTTTGGTTAAAAATAATATTAATTGAATAGTATTTTAATTTCTATCGATTTTAAGATGGTACGTAGGGGAATATTTTAGACAATTCACTTAGAAAAAACCTAATCCTAAATTGCCATAAAATAATTCATAATGGAAAATGTTATACAAAATAAATAAATATTTCTGCAAATGTTTGCAAAACTATTTCATTTAAAATATATATATATATATATAACTATATATATTTTTTATTTTTATTTTTTTTATTTTTATTCATTAATTTATTTTCCTAAAATATATTTAGGTATAAAACAAACAGTCAGTTAGTTTGGTAGAAAGCAAACCAAAAAAAGTATCTAGAAAGGTCTATTATTAACTGTTATAAACAGCAGCTATGTGTCGTTAAAGCTTTTCAATATATAAATTTTATAAAATGTATACCCTTATAACCTACACTGATAATCTCTAATAAATCTGAAAGGATATTTTAAGATTATAACAAAATCGATTAAGCGAACATAAGATAATTTAATTTATTATCCCTGCTAATTCAGCAACATGTTTTTTTTCAAAATATTGTCTTTGCTTTACTATCACTATAATTTAATTTTTTTTCAATTAAATATTTTTTCAATTTAAAATTTCACCTCATGTATAGTATAAAAAAAAAAATAAAAACAAAAGAGTCGCTAGCAGTAATGTAAGGAACAACATTGGAATGAACGAGCAAATATGAAGGGTCAAATCAATGGACTAGACTTTCCAACATTTTTAGATTTTAAGATTTGAATAAAGCATAAATTTAAATGTTTATCAAACCATAACATTTGTTAGAAATTATTGTCATTTTCTTTTAGAAAAATTCAATAAATACAGTTAATAGAAAAAATGTAAAGGTATATAAATGAATCTAAACATATAAAAATTTTAATTTATCAATTTGGCGCAACTCACTAATATGCAGAAAATGTTATTTTCTTCGCCTAATTAATTTTTTGTTTTTGTTTTATATAAATTATTACATAATAAATTGTTGTTTAAGATAAATCAATAAAAAAACAATTTGATAGTGCTTACAATAAATTGAAATTAAACTGATTTTCATAAACCGTATATCCATTCTATAGAAGTATTCAATATAAGTTTGAAATGTGCCTTTTAAAGATGAAAATATAAGTCAAATCTGATAAAAATTTCAAATTAATCAAAATTTCAGGTATGGGGTTAAAAATTGTGTTCTTTTAGGTTTAAAATATCAACCTTAAGTATGAGTTTTTAATCGCAAAATCTCTAAAATAGTCCAACTTCGAAAGTTCAGAATCCTGAAAGGTAACAAAATAAATAAAAACACAACTAATTTATTTATTAACAAAAAAATTCAAAATTAATTATAAATTCGAATCCATCTAAATTTATAGAATTAAATGATTTTTTTAAATTTAAATCTTTGTACTTTATTATAATAAAATTGTTAGTACTTTTAACTTCAAATGCTCAATATTTTTCATTCAAATTTTTTGTACGATATTTTGTACATATAAAATCAAAAACAGAATTTTCACCACATAAAATATCTTCAATTTTGCAAAATAGAGAATTATTATTAAATTCATTTTCATTTTGCACCACAAAAAAACCTTTTCTGTACAAAAAATCGAAATCAATATATTTAACATGAAACATATACGACTCCAATTCATTAATAATAAATTTAGATTGATATTCAACTACACTGATTAATCCATAATATTTTTTTTATTTTAAATGTTATTATATTATTATTTATATATTATTATGTATTACGTTACATAAATTAATTTTATTATTTTTACTATTATTATTTATTTTATTTTTTGCATCCACTCACTTTGAAAGTTTATACAAAACTGCACTTTTCACTACTTTTTTTATTAAACTTAATTAAAATATGATTGATTATGTCATGTCGAAAGTTTTTCAATTTGCTAACCCTTAAATTTAATATTTTCAACTGTTTGGTTGAATTATTTATCTCTGAGTGGAAATATATTTGGCGTTAAATTTGTTTTAAACTTTTAGGTTTAACTTTTCAACGTTGGGTAAAAATGTACCTAATTTAAAACCTAGCGGTTGGTAATTTTTGAAATTTTAGTTGAAAATATTGAATTATGTTTGGTTGAATTATCAATCTTTTAGTTTAAAAATATTTTATAGCTTTCGTGGATTGCGTTTCAACTTTTCGGTTTAGTTTGTCAAGATTAAGTAAAAATATATAGAATTTAAACCTATTGATTGATAATTTGTACCCAACTGTTCATCATTAATATATAAAATTTCAACCGAATTATAAAAATTTTGAATGTACACAAAATATCAACTTAAAAAGTGTAATTATTATATGTAATAGTTGAAAAAACTTCTTCAAGTTAGAAAATAGAATTTCAAGGTGTAGAATTTAAAAAAATTAAATAATTACGCCACACAGGTTGAATAAAATTCAACCAAATTGTTTTAAATGCCTATCTTAACTCAAAAAAGTTGAACGAAGTTGAAAAAAAAAAACTTAAATTTTGAACCGTGTAAGACATTACAATCATCATCATCGTTATAATGTTATACAGTTATTATATTGTTATACACAATTAAAATTAATGTGGTACAAAAATCCGAACCATTTCAAATACGATTATCATTACTATTCTTTTAAATACAGCTGTAAAGCTAGGATCAAAAAAAAAAATATTTGCTACATTTACATTTATTTTTAGTTTAATTGTATTTGTATAAAAATTGAATAAAGAAAAAAAAATGATATATATATTTAAAAAGAGACGTGGCGAATTCAATAATTTTTTAATTTTTATTAAATTAGAAATTTCAATTAAAAATTTCACATCATAATATACAAGTTATTTTAACAACATACAAAAACGAAATATTGAATAGGAGTTTTAACAAACTTTGTGGAACTTCTAAGAGCTGGGGAATACTAGTTTTTTTTATTAATTTATTTTATTTTTAATTCTAATTCTCAATAAAAATAAACAATAGATGTTAGGATTACTGAAATTATGTTATAATCAATGCACTCTACTACAGGCCTTCTTACTCACTATTTTTTACGAAATTGAGCGAAAACTGTCAAAAACTGTCTCTTTTTAGCCTTCGTTTGCATAATGCACTCACATCTGATTTTTTTTTCTTTTATTCCATTTTGTTGATTAAATTACAACAACACTTAACCTTGGTTAAAGCTTGTTTAGTATGTAAATTCAGAAAAAAGATGAAAGAAAGAAAAAGTTTCTATTTTTTTCATTAGTATGGTTTTGAATCCTCTCCAGTTTGTTGCTTTAGCTTGTGATGGTAAGATCTATGTCGGATTGTTAAGTAGATTGTTTTTTTAAAATCAAATTTTTGAATGAAATTTTAATTAGTTTTTAACAGGATTTTCAGTAAAAGTAGATAAAAATTTATATTTTTTGAAATATATTTCATTTTAAAAATATCTCTGCTAACAAATAAGATCCTTCGATTTTAAATATTCCCATAAGGCTTATACACAAATAAGATACATTTTGAAAGTTGCGCTCTGAGTAAGAAGGCCTGTAGTAGAGTGCATTGTTATAATCATAATTTTAATTTTTATAATTTATTCCATTCACTTCCTTTGGGAGTATAGAAGTCTTGTACATATACCACAGTACAGATATTATGAATTTCAGACTTTAAGTTTCAATATTCATTATTATTATCACAAAGTAGTTGATTACTTGATTAGTTTTTATCATTTATTTATTTATTTATTGTCATGATACATTATCACACTTTTTTTTTTTACAATATTAAATTTTTAGAGCTTATACTATTGTATTTACACCTATGACTATTCTTAATTATTACTTAGGCTAGCTGACTAATTTATTTATTAATTAATATATTATTTAAAGGGAAAATGGCGACAAAAAACCTTTTTGAATATTTATGTTTTTTTTCATAATTGATTATTACTATTCTATTAAGTATTGCTTAAACCACCTACAATGTAATAGAAAAATCGAATTTTATTTCCCAAAGGATTCGAACCCGTGTACTTGCCAAATCATTAAATTTAATTTTGATTAGCGTAACTTATAGTGTAGTAAAAAAATTGAATTACATTTCCCAGAGGATTTAAACCACCTGCTTGTCATATCATTGATTTTTTCTGCATTTTTTCTGCCATCCTACTCATTATAGCCTGTAATGTAGAAAGATGAATTAAATTAAATTCTTATGTAAAACTTTAATTTCAATTTTTGAATTTCTTCTTAATCTTTAAAACTTAAACAGTGATGGCTATAATGAAACTGAATTGTATATACATGTACAGATATTTTCATTAATTCTTATATTAAAATATTCCATTCATTCATTTTTAAATAACTATAATTAGCAACAATTCTCACGTATTATTCTATTCTTTTACTTCATCAACGCACACAACACAACTCACACCTTGACTGACTTTAAGAACAAACTCCACCCCTCTAATCATCGTCCATAAATATGTGGTAAAATATTTATAATGCACGATTGAATAAAATAACTTAATAGGGGTGAAATAAAAACTATATTATTATTTCTACTGTATATAGGTATTTTGTTCTCTTCCTTAAAATCAAAATACAATGATAATAAAAATAATAATAAGAAGAAAAAAAAAATACAATAAGAATAATAAATTTACAATAATATTGTTGAAATGAATCCCAATTATATAACTCACCCCTTTTTATTTTATACTTCGTTCTTAACTGGACTTAATAGGAAAATTAAATTCCATTTTTTTGTTGTTTTTTTTGTATATTCTGTTATAATTCAATGATTGAAAGCCCCAAGGAGAGAAAAATAAAATCACCAAAAAATGTTTACACTTCCAAAATATTTTTATTGTTTTTTTTTTTTTTTTTTTTTTTTCTAAAATGGTTATCTATTTTTTTCCAATAGTAACATTACTGTAATTTTTTTTTTTATTTTTTTTTTCAAAATTCATTTTAAGGATCTTGGATTAAAGGATCTTAATACGAATATAAAAGAATAAAAATCAGTAAAAGAAATAGAAAATAGGAAATTATGGGAATGGTAGAAATAAAATTCATAAAGTATTTTAAAAACCAAAACGCGTTCGTAGCCTCTTTCGTACACTATATATATATATATATATATATAGTGTACAAAAGTAGTATATATATATATATATATATATATATATATATATTTATAACAAAATATAATATGTAACGTCCTTTTACACCATACAAATTCTATAAGGATATGTATATTATTGTTGAAAACAAAAAAAAAAAAAAACAAAAAAAATTAAACAAAAGGATTCACTTTTATTCGTTGAATGTGTATTGAATATTAAATACGTTAAGAGTACATATTATTATTTTGCTTTCAAATTGTTATATTTCAAGGGATCGAACCGATTTCTTATGTCCTTAATTCGGGGCAAAAATAATTTTTGTTTTGTAAAAAAAAAAAAAAAAAAAAAAAAAAAAAAGTAGTAGGATAACAATTTCTTTTTTCCGGAGAATAGATGAGCATACAAAGAAGAGAAAAGATATATATTTTATTTGAATTTGTATTCTTTTCTATTGTTTTTTTTTTTTTTTTTATTTTGTTCTATAAAGGTATTATTTTTCATTTTGTATGTTTGTGTATTTTCACTTTAGTATTGTCTTAAGTGTTAGGGTGTTTTACCCTTTTTTTTTATATTTTATTATTTATTTTGTTATTTTTTGAGGATATCTCTACTTGTAAACTCAATAAGTTTTCATTTATACGGAAATATATAGATATAACGGAAATATATAGAAAATATTAGGAAATATATAGAAGATAATATATATAAGTAAATATAGGAAAATAAAGATAAAAAATTTGGTTGGTGCTCTGATGCCTTTAACCCAATTCAAATTTATTTATTATTCATTTCAATATAGATGTATATTATAATATTTGAAGCTGATTTTTAATGAATTTGGCTAACCAGATGATCATTATAAGTCATTATTTGTTAGAATGAATTTAAAAAATATTTAAATAAGTAAATTTATGGAAAATAAATAAAATTAATTTCTTATGTTACTATTCGTTATGCTTTACAAAATTTATGTAATATAATAATACAATTACATGAGGTTTTATATTAGCATAAAATAATTAATTAAAGGTTTTTACTTGCCATTTTGATTTGTTCAAAATTTGTTGAACTCTGTTGTTGCAAATTATATTTTCATTGTTTAACACTACTATAATGTACCAAAACAATTATTGTCCTTTGCAAATTAAATTTTTTCTAAATATTTAAGTCAGGTTAGTCTAAATAATTACAAATCAAAGGTGTAAATATTCTAGTAATACAAGCTCTTGAAATATAGAATTAAGATATATGGAAATAACATATTGTACAAATACATTAAGGCAATAAATAAAATAATAATAATAATAATAATACAATATAAAATATTTTGGAGTGAAAATTTGAATTTATTAAAGGACAGTAATTGTTTTGGTACATTATAGTAGTGTTAAACAATGAAAATATAATTTGCAACAACAGAGTTCAACAAATTTTGAACAAATCAAATTTATAAAAAATATTTTTTAAATATAGAACTAAAATTAGATTTAAAGGACAGTAAATATTGTGACACACTATATAGTATTATAAGAAATGAAAATATAATTTGCAACAATAGAGCCAAACAAATTTTAAACAAGTCAAATTTATATACAATATTTTTTAAATATAGAACTAAATTTAAATTTAAAGGACAGTAAATATCGTGACAACTTATATAGTATCATAAGAAATGAAAATAGAATTTGCAACAATAGTGCGAGCCAAATATTGAGTCAATCAAATTTATAAACAATTTTTTTTTGTAAGCTAAAAATTTGTTATACTCTCTATTTCATTTATTATTTTCTTATTTTATACTTATTTATAAATATTTCACATTTTCACAAAATTATAGTTTATAGTAAATAATATTATATAACATAATATTTAATTCATAGATAACGAAATGTGTTTAAGATCAAACAATTACATAACAACTTATAGGTAGCTAAGATTTGTTTGAAATATTAAGTTTAAAAAACTATATTACAGAAAAAAAAGATATATAAAATTATACAAATAAAATATAAAATAATTGCATTATTGTAGTGTTAGAGTTAAAAATGTAAAAATAAATTATATAACAAAACAGTACGAGTCTGTATAGTTAAAAAATTAAAAATTAAAATAAAGGTTATACAATTAGACTAAAACGAAATAAAAAAAAAAAAACAAAAATAAAAAATAAAACTAAATTTTACATTTCCCTTAATTATTCCAAAATATTGGAAGTTGTAAAAGCAATTGATTAAATGTAATAAAATAACAACCAAGTAAAAAAAAAATATAAAAAATCATAAATAATTATACTTCTTGACATTCGCATTATTTTAAGTAAATTAAAAAATTTTAAAACTAAAATGAACAAAGTAGAGCATTTACTAATTTATATGAAAAATAATGGATAAATCAAATTGAAACAGCCAAACTTTCAAACATTTCAAATCTTTTCGTGTAAAAATCCATAATCTATATTTGTTGGTATCAAATTAAACAACTTATTTCGAATATTTGTTTATATCAAATTAAACAGACTAGTGGAAGTATATTAAAAAAGTGTAAGAAGTGTGTTGTCCGGACTCTAGGAACAACTACATCGTTTAAGTTGTTGACTCTAAGATTATAATTTAAGATTATTCGTTAAGATAGGTAGATCGACCTGATAACAATTTTTTTTAATGTTTTAATATATACATTTATTGAAGTATGTACATATAAGTATACATTTATTGGTGTATATTCATGAGCCAAGTTACTACAGTTGTATATAAGTAAATTGTGTGAATAGAAAGTGTACCAAAACAAATCCGAAATTTCTAATGCATGCAGATTGCAGAAATATTTATGTTATTTATAATAATTTAATTAATCAAATAAATATATTATCATAATAAACAAATAATAAAAATAATGTAATATACAATATACAAAAATATATACGTACATTCGTGAATCCGAAAGCGAAAAGTACATGTAAGTTGGCCTGTAGATTTATACAGACATGTAATATGGTCTGTAGTTTCATAGAATACAAATCTAAGCCAAGATAAATATAGCAAAAATAAAATACAAATACAAATAAGAACAAAATAAAAAAAAATACTATATGCTAATCAAATGACCAGACATACTAATTTTTGTTGTGACTTACATTTAAAAAATTTTAATACCCAATTCAGAAATCTGAATCTATATAATATAACACTTTGATTTTCCTCAAACCTCTAATAATAGTAAAAATTATATTTTTTTTTCTTTATTAAAAAATTAAAGGATAACTGGTAACTCTATATGAAATACAATTCTAACTACATATTATAATTTAAATAAAATTCAAGAAAATAATAATGAAAGACAATACAAAAATAAAAACATTATGTTTTGGTATTTGTTAAGAAATAGACAATAACAAACAAATGTAACGGTACATTTCTTTGTAGAATACAAATAATAAAATCCTTCAAAAATAAAAAAATCCTTAAATTGAGAAGGTTTGATACCCTAGCTATTAACATAAGTGCTTTAAATGTTTTTTTTTTTTTGTTGTTTTTTGTTTCTTTCTTTATTTGATTTCTTTTATTATTTTATTTTATTTTTGTGTTTTACGTTTTTACATTTAAAGACTTTATGTTTTTTGTATTTTATTTTTTTGTTTGTTTTTATTTCTAAGAAAAACAAATCCTCATTCTCACTTCGTCTTATATTCTTGTATACTCCCAAGAGAGGATAAAGAAATAGATTTCAGTGTGATTTTCAATTGATTTTCAATTTATAGAATGAATTTTTGATTTTTATTTGTTGCGTAAATTTTTTTTTTTTTTATATTTCATTTTATTATTATTTGTTTTTTTTTTTTTTAAACATTTAATTTTTATATATTATTTTGTGTTGTTATCCTTATGATGAAAAAAAAAAAAACAAAATAGTATAAAAAATTTTTTTTTGAAATAAAAATATGTAATGTCCTTCAAAATTTTAATGGAAAACATTTTTTTTTTTTTTTTTCATTTCTGGCATTCAAAAGAAAAATCTCTTGATTTGAGTAGTGGTTTAGGAAATCGATACTAAACAAATAATATCCTGAATTTGTATTTTGTTTTTTTTTTTTTTTATTTTAATTGAAATTTAGTAAACCTAAAGAAATAAGGAATTTATACTACAGGGTTTATTTTATTCTTTTGAATTTGTTAATAAAATATATTGTCAAGGATTTATTTGTAAGGAGTTGTAGTTATGAATAACATAATAGTAATGGGAATATATTTTTGTAGAATGAGATATTTTTATTAAATTTTCTTTAAGTTTTAAATTTTTTAGTTTTAGTCAATTGAAATAACTTTAAATTTTTTGGTAGAAAAATGTTTTTTGCAGAAGGAGTTGAATTTTGTATATATTTAATTTGAATATTATTATCAATTATTTGTTTTTAGACATTACAACTATAATGATATAAATTGAATTATTTAGAATTATTAGTTTAGTTGAGATTATTATATATTATTATATATATTTTATTTTCAAATAATAATCAAAATAAATTAGAAGGTTGGTCAAATTTGAAAATCGGTGGTTGAGATACCTCAGAGATTCAACAAAAATATCTAAACGATAAAATATATATAATTAAATAATATATTTGATATTCTAATGGAAATATCAATTTTTATTCTATTTCTTGGGTAAAATTTATTTAAATTTTTTTAATTCAATTGGAATAGTTTTATAATTTAGAAATTTAAATAAAACAGAGGTATTTTAATTTAAATATATTTTAATTTTGATTTGAAATACATATGATTTGGTGTCTAATTAAACACTAATGCTTTTTAGGCACCAAATTGACAATTTAAATTTGGAATAAACAATAAAAAGATAATTAATTATCAACTAAAAATGTATAAATTAATATTATCTTTGATTTGTATGTCCTTATTTAGAATTGAGCTGCCAACAGTTGTTGTCTAATACAATGACACAATCCTGATAAATTTGAAAATAATAAACTCTAATTCAATGACTAAAGTCTAAGCTGTAAAATATGTTTAAAGATCATTTCTATAATTCTATATGTGACTTAAAGTGTATTACAAGGTTTGGTGAACATTATAGAGAATTTTTATTTCATTAATTTTCAAAAATTACATAACTAGTACCTACTTGTTTAAAGCTTGATAAAAAATAATTCGTGGTAAATTTCATTATAAATATTTTTTTCTATCAATTCAATTTATTCTTGGTACTCCATAATTGTTTGTTATTGTTTTATCTTAAACAACAACCTCATAATTATTATTATTTTTACTATTTGTTATATTTCTTGTTTTTTTGTTTTATTCTTTTATTTCTTTTTATTTTTATAATAGTAAATATCATAGTAATCGCAATTAATTATTGTAATTTGTTTTGATTTAAACAAAATAAAATAAATAAATAAATAATATATAATAATTTATTAAAAAATAAAAAAATTAAATTTAAATTTGATTCTGGCAACGGGTATGAGTTATAGCAAATTGGAATTGATTAAAATGTTTGTATGTTAGGCTGATTTTGTGTACATAGCTTTTTAAATTGAAATTTCTAATTGAAAATTAAAAAATTTTTAAAAAATATTTAGTATCGCTACGTCTCCTTTTAAATATCTCTTATTTAATAAGAATAATAATAAAAATCGGTTGTGAAACGGCTCAGATATTTGTATATATTGTACAGAATAAGTATGTGTTAAAATTGTATATTGATTTTCTCTGTTCGTAAATACTAATAGAGGGTTTGATCGCTCTAATTTGGCATACAAGACTGACATTTCAAAGTATAACCAACATTAGGTTTATTCAGAAGAAAATTTTCTACTGAACGATATGATATGTAGTGCTATAAAATAAAGCGGTACATAAATTGAAAATAAATAAAAAAAAAACCAATATAATATTGAGCAACGATTTTTATAAATTGATATTTGGGTGTTAAAAATATTTATTTCCTACATTAAAATTTGTTCTGAGTGTTGAGAAGTTAAAAAAGATTTGAAATTAAAAAAACAAATGTATAAGAATAAAAATAATTAATTATAAGAAAACATGGATAAATAATTTATGAAAGTAATTTATTAAGTTTTTTTTTAATATAATTTTAGTACAACTAAATTTGAAAAACATTTTTTAAGTATTACAAATTTTTATAATAATAATTATTAAATTATATTCGTGTTAAAATAAAATAAAAATTAATATAATGTCACATACATTAAATGTCATTTAAAATTTTGCTGCAAAATGTTCAGTACAACAATGCAGGACTAACGGCTATATCGCTGCTATAGCGGTAGATTCTACTGAACGCAATTCACAACATACTGTATTTATTTATTTATTTATACTGCTTAGCACAAACAGCTTATTTACAAAACAAAGTGATTATAGTAAATAATATCATAACTACACTACTACAAAATTATTGTAGTAAATAATAAATTTATCATTACTACAAACTTATTGTAGTAAATAATCAATAATATTGTATCAAATTGAAAATTAACACTAAAAGTAAAATGTTTTGGACAGTGCAAAGTTTTAATACTGGAAAATGTTTTGATACTGTGAAAATGTTTTGATATGAAGTTTATATTGAATTTATATTTGTTGCCTATAATAGTAAGCATTTTATTAATAGGTTTATATTTGACATAATTAGTCCTATGATTACTGATTTTGAATACAATATTCATTGATGCATTGATACATGCATCGATATATAATTTAGATCAAAGTATTACAGACAAATATTTTCAATTTATTAATTCCTGTTAGTAACTGAAACAAAATATTTAAATTGTTATGTTAGAACTCAGGATAATCTGTACATATTTTTATCTATACTAATTTCTACATATCGTTTTCAAATCTCCATTCAATTCTAGTTCAATTAACAAACTAAAAGCTGCAAGGCTGTAAATTCTATTTTTTATACCCTGTATAAAACTAGTTAACATTTCAAATATACAAAAATACAAAAACATAATTTCTAAAATTATCCTTGTCCTTGGAACCAACCATAACACTTTAGTCAAATTTGTTACTTTAAATTTATCTTAAAAGTTTTTAAACACAAAAAGTTTTTGTTAATTTTATTAATTTAATCAATTTAAATTGTACAACTATCATCATTTTCGTACATCAAAAAACAAACAAAAAAACATAAATAAAAATTCAAAAAACGACCCCAACTATTAAAAAAAAATAACCACAATATGAAAGCTAATAAAAAAAGTAAAAAAAAAAAAAAAAATTTAATTTTCATTCAAGATTCAAATCATGGGTTGAAATTTCTTTTCTAATTTGTTAAATTCAAGAAGAAAAAAAAATTATTAAAAATCTTCTTACAAGGATTTTCATTTTAATACCTTTAAAATAATGACATATGTATGTACGTATATAATATACAATATGCATGAATTTATTTTTATCATACAACACTCTAAATATGTATATTTTTTGGTGTAATATAAGTAATGGGATAATAAATTTCAAGTTTAGAATGTTTTTCTTTCTGATTACAATATTTTTCATTTTCATTTTCAGTTTTTATTTTTTGTTTTGGGTTTTTCTCAGAACTAGACCACAAATTACATATTGAATGTGACATTTCTTAGCTTAATTCTGTCCTTTTTCTTATTATTATTATTAATTTTGTTTTTTTATTTTAAAAAAAAAAAAAACCAGTCAGTTAGTAAAAATTTGTTTGTTGTTTTTTTAACTCAACAAAAATGTAAAACAATTTTATTCTACTAGTTCTAGTGTAAAAGAATTGGCCCACATTTAAATTAAATATATAATAGAAAATGTTGTATAAACAATTATAGTACTTATAAAAGTTCTGATTTTATCTTTAACAAGACAAAATTAGAGGTGAATAAAAAATGTGAAATCATTAAGCCAGTACTGAAATTGACTATACAAACAAAATGTGAGCCAACCTTTTTTGCAACAGACTAGTATATTATACAAATATGAATATATTTAAATATATCTAAGTACGTACAGTATTTTTAAATATACAATATACATATAAACTATATATGTATGTGGGTGCACTTTTAAAATATTAACCTTAAGTATGTTAAATCCATTTCAGTTTTTTCTCTCTACTAAAGCTCTAAGAGTTGTCTATTCATTTTTTTAAGAAATGAATGAGACAAATACGTTTTCTTAAGGTTTTTTTTTTCGTTCGTTTTGTTCTTGAGTAGGGCAACTAAAGAAATTTTAAGATTTTTTATTTTGTTATTTTTTTTTTTTTGTTTCTATATAGGATATATGACTTTATGTGGTGAATTTAATATGTATATAACTTATTTAGTAATACACTTCAATATAATATGTGGGTAAATATTATGCATAGTTATGCATAATATAATGTATGTATATAATATATATATAGGTATTTATTGTATTTTTTTTAACTAGTTTTCTCTTTTATATTTTATTTTATAAATTCATTGAAATTTAACACAGCAGGGTGCTTATATTAAACTTTAATATTTTAGGTTTACATATTTTTGTGGTTATTTTTTGACATTTTGTTATATCTTCTTGACCTAAATTTGTTATAGAATAAGAAAATTTTCCAAATAAAATTGTATAATATATGTATGTATGTAATATTAAATAGTTAATTTTAAGTATATTTGTGAATATTTCTTGTTAAATTTAACTATGAAAGAAATGTACATAGGTATATATTCAGGAGTCAAAGTATTAGAATTGTTATTGGCTTGTTACATTGTCATTCATAGAATTTAAAAATATAAATTTGAAAATATTTGTATTAGATATAGGTATGTAATGTACATATATGTATTATTTATTATAAAATTAATTTTTGAATTATTACAACCACAATATAGAAAGTTTTTTTGACATTTATTTTTATTATACCTAATTTATTTTAAAGTTAATGATAATTTTGGCTTCAATATCAAATTTAAAGTTCTTTACTATTTAAAATTTTACAAATATTATTGTTTAAATTTAAATACATTGATGTTTAAATACATTAAACGATGATTTCTGACTACAATTTTTTGTCATTTAATGTATCGAACTGATATAATTGTAACACTTTGATCTTTGAATATATATACAATACAATATACAATATACCTACTTCATACGAATATACCATCATTGAATATACCAATAGTAGAGCTATTATAAATGAATTGAACAAGAAATATTTAAAAACTGAAATCAAGCTAATTTTATTATGGGTTTTAATTAATGTACTTTTACCTTACCTTTTATTAAGTCATTATTCATTATTAATAACTTGATGTTCTACTAAAACACTAACAGTACCAATGACATATTTTTTTTATTATTTTTTTTATTATTTATTATTTTTATATAGTTCACATAGAACTATTTACAATTACAATAATATTCAAAAAATTATTATAAATTTACTTAATATGGAGTTAATCTAATTTAATTCATTTAAAAATTATCCTTTACATGCATTTTAATTTGGTTTTTAGATCTACTCAATGTCCATTTTTAATTCTGTAGGAAGATTGTTATATAATTGTAAACCTTTGTACATGATCATATTTTTTATTTTTTCATTTCTATAAAAATCTAGTCTAAAGTTAGCATTATTTCTTAAATTATATTCATGTATGTCTCCATTATATACAATTTTATTACGTATAAAGAATTTGGGTAAAGCCCGTTTTTTATTACAAAGCATTCATTTTAATTTGTTGTTCAATATTTAGCCTTTTTAACGTGTTCAACATTGCATGTACAGAAGCATAGCGATTCAATCTTATAACAACTCTCATAGACTTGTTCTGAAGTCTTTGCAATCTACCCATCATTTCAGAATTACACATAAATAATATCAAGTTGATATTTTCGTTAGTTAAAAATTTAATTGCAGCAAAAGCTTCAATTAAGTTTCTATGTTTTTAATATAGCAGTTTCTACATAAAATATCAATTTTTGACAAACATTTTTTTTTATTTTTAATTTAGGCAATATTAATGTATTTTTCACAATATTGTGTTTTTGATATAAAAAGGTATAAATAATATTAATTTTGTGTTAAGTTGTAAGTTAAATCTACGTTAAATAAACAAAATTTATAATTTTTGAAATATACAATACACAATTTTATTATATTTTTATTTTATGTTATTTTTTGATTTTTATTATTTTTAATATTTTGTTGTCGATTTATTTTTTATTTGTTTTATTTTTTTTTATATAATTTTAGTTTTATTTTTATTTATTATTTTGTTTTTTACATTTAAAAGTAAGAATAATGTTTAATTATTTTTTGGATTTTTTATAAAATATATATTTTAATACACATATAATATATAATAATATATTATAATAATATGTATATATGTATTAAAACATTTAAAAAAAAACAACTGTCACAATTTCAAAGATAAACGAATTTATTTCAAAATTTTGGGAACAATTATTATTAAAAAGTGTAATATTGTACCAAAATTTTAAAGTCAACATTAAAAGTCATAATTTAAAACTAATCTGCTACTAAATTAATGCCGGGATCAATAATTGATTATCATTAGTACGTTTTATTAAATTTAAGTGATTTTTCGAAGAAAAAAAATATTTATTAAAAATAGCTATAGAAATACTATAAATTTTATACACAAAATTGTAAAGATAAACCTACTCTTTTTTAACCAAAATTATACCCAATGCAATGCATATGTATTTGCGTGAATCAGAAAATTATGTATATGCACCAGTAACTTAATGCATACCAACAATATTATTTTTGTGAATATAACAAATTTGATAAATTTAGTCAAATATATCCGCCGATTGTAATGCATAAGTTCACATGTCAAAGCTTTACAAAATGCCAAAAAAAAGAGTTTGTGATTATTTTGATTATCACCTTACAAAACATCACTCTTGAATTATCCAGTTTAGTGAAAAAAAAAAACATAGACATGCTATGAAAAACATGCTATGATATCTTTAATTGACCATATTTTTTTTAACAAATTTATAAGTTTGAAAGTATCATAATTACTTTTAGAACGTACGACTATATATTTTTAATTTTAAATTAAATGCCCTGAGCACGTAAACAATTTGCGTTACAAGAATTTGTACTGCCATAAATTGAAAAACTTAAATCAAATTTTAATCCATTTTTCTGAGACTAATATCATAGATTTGTAGAATTTTTTTTTTTACAAATTTTGTAAACTGAACTTGTACATATCCAATAAAAGACCTTAGTCTTACTTGCACAATTTATTTATTATTATTTATTTATTTTAACAGTTGATCCTACAGATAAATCTGTAGGCAAACTCTATAAGATGTGGTTGTATTGAAAATTACATTTTTCAGTAATTTCCACAATTTGAAAATTTTTTCGGTTCTCACGAGGTTTGAACTCATGCTCCTTCGATCATTACATTAGTACACTCGAGTGCTTTACCAATCGGCTACCGAGGCCACTTTGTACAATTTATTATTTATTTATTTTATAAACATAGTATAAGGCCTCAGAGTATACAGCAATAATTACATGTAGATGTAATTACCTAACAGTAGGTAGAAATTATATTATTTTATAGGTATAAGTATAAAGCCTACAGTATGTAGCCAAATTCATGTGGATAAAATTACCTAACAATATTCATGTTCCACATGTAATTAGCTACATACTATAGGTCTTATTTATTTATTTATAAGATCTTTATTATGGGCTCATCAACCACGTGGTTTTTGTCAATCCCTCATTCATTAAAGTTTTTTACATAATTATCTTTTGTTTATTTCATTATTATTTTTTAACATATGTTTTAACACATATTTTAACAAGTAATGTTGTTTTAAATTTAGATTTTTGATTTACTTTTTTTGTTTCTTTTTTTTTGTATTTTAATTTCAAATTAATTTTTTTTTTTCTCTTTAAGTTTATAATTTTGATTTTAGCCTAGTTTATATTATATTAGAAAAATTAAATTTTTTTTATTGGTTTCTATTGAATTTTATTATATTTTATTGAAAATGTCAGTTTCTCTAAGGAATGCCATGGTATTAGTTGTTGCTTCTATAGTATCCTGTGTGAGTATATCAAGTCCCGTGATTCCAAGCCTGTGTCTTACATCAGTGTATAAAGGACAAGCCTCAAATATGTGCTGTATATTGATTGGGGTATCTGGAACACAGTGACATGTTGGCTGTGCGTTTTGGGGTCCATCAAAGAGATAGTTCTGTGTCCTATTCGGATTCTAGTCAGAAAAACAGTGATTTTCCTACTGGCCTGGTCTAAACTATGCCATCTTGATACATTTCTTTTAATGTGCCTTAGTTTGTTGGTGATGGGTTCATTTTCCCAACTTGTGTTGTGTATGTCCCATAAAGTTCGATCACATATCTCTTTATAATCACTGTAGTACCGGCTTTGTTGTTCGGAAAATGGTTGTAGAAGTGCTTTCTTTGCCAGTCTGTCTGCTTCTTCATTACCGGTAATATTGGCATGTCCCGGAGTCCATTGAAATGCTATATGATTTTTACATACCTGCAGCTGATCTTGGATTGCAATCACTGTCGGGTGTTTTGAGGTAGCAGATGAGAGAGCCTGTAGGCTACTAAGGGAGTTGGTGCAAATTATGAACCTTCTCCCCTCATAGCTTCGTCTGACATACTCAATTGCCCTGCTTATGGCATATAGTCCCGCCGAATATACTGTTGTATGTTCGTTAAGTCTGTATTTTTTTTCATGTTGCATACATTTAAATGCGCATCCTGCTATATGTTATTTTGTTTCGATCCATCTGTGTATATCGGTATGTAGTCTTTATATGTAGTATTTAGTTTGTTTTTGAATAGTTGTTGGTATTGCGTGTTATTTGTTTCGTTTTTTTTTGTGTGTGTTAAGATCTGTATCAACGCATGGTAGTCTAAGCATCCATGACTGTAGGTCTTATACTTACCCTTATAAAATACTGTAATTGCTTCAAACTGTTAGGCAATTATTATTTTATAAGCATATAACTATAAGGCCTACAGTATGTATCCAATTAGATTCAGAAACTACGATTTTATTCAAATATTTATTTGTTCTCTCATATTTCAACTCATTAAATGTGGAACACTATATTTTATAAGTAATTCAAATTTTTAGTAATTACAAATTACGATTAATATCATAAAAATAAAAATACACAAATTAATATAAAAATCATTCTATACAATTAAAATTAATTTAAATATTAATTAATTAATTACATGACGTTTTACTAATTGTATCAATTTAAACCTCCATCCAAAATCCAAAAAAAACTAATCCATAATGAAAATCTAGCAATTATTCAATTTTATAAATATTCAAATACTATGCTGATAACATTTTAAATGTTTACAGAACAATTTTAAATGTTAAATATTCAAATATTATACTAATAAATAAAAACAACAGAAAAAAAAAAACCATAAGTTCAATATACAAATTAAATGAATAGAAAAATAATAAAAAAAATAACAAAAAACATATTTTAACAAATGAATGAACAAACTCATATTATCCTTAATTACATATCAATCAAAAAAATATTTTCCAGTTCTTTAATTTTTTTTTTTTTTCTACTTATATCCTTTATGAGACGATTTGCACACATTTACATTGAAAATTTACAAGATGTTTTAAGTTTTATTAAATGATTGACGCTACTTTGATAGTTTTTCTTAATTTCTATAATCATTAATCTCCGAAAATATTCAATACTGAATATAAAAATAATAAAAATATCAGAATTTCTTTTTATATTTTTTCTACAAATTTATGTATGTGTATATAATCCTTGATAGTAGGTTTTTCTTTTGCTTATTCATTCAATCATAATAATAATATCATGTATTTTAATCAAAATTATTTTCATCATATAATTTTATCATTAATGATATTTTTATATAATATGTATGTACATATTCACAAGGATATTCAGAAAACAAAAAAATTAATTCTATTTCATTCTAAATCCAAGTAGGGTAATTAGGTGTATTATGATGACGTATGCTTTTGTATATATATGTATACATTCAATATTGAAATTTTCTTTAATTTGTCTTCTCTAATATTTTGTGAATTCATTTGAAGGACAAATTACTCTCGATTGGTTAAGTCTTAATTACAATACAATAGATTGTAAAACTATAATAGACATAATATATATATATATATATATATATTTGAAATGAAAATATTTTTTCTATATATATATATATATTATATATATACTATATACATATATATAATGAAATGATTTTTTTTTTACAACTACATTCATTGGTTTTTTCGTTTTATATACAAAAAAAAAAAAAAAAAATATGTTCGTTTCGAATTGAATCCTTTTTAATCAATATTTACATGGTCAAATTAATCATAAATTGCTTAGTTAGTTGTTTTCGTTTTTTGTTTTTTTTTTTTTTATTATTATTTTGTTTTTATTTTGACATCTTTAATTTGCTTTTTTTTACATGGCTTTTAATATCCCAATATTGACAGAATACATATGTTCATTTGAACAGAAGGAATAGGCATTTATTTTCTGTTTTAGTTTGGTTTTTGAAAAGGAGCAATCGAATTTCATAGAAAATTTCTTACTAGGATATTAATTTTTTTTTTTTCATTTCATTTTTGTATTCCTACCAATTTACCCATTTAATCCTACAATTTAATATAAATTGCCATATCACCATTTACTATCATAAATTTAACCATTCTATTTTTGATTTTCTTGTTATGTATGAACTCTGTTTTCACTGTGAATATAGTGTTGTATTTAAGAGGGTGAAATTTTGACCAATTCATACCACCTAGTACTTTATGATTCCAAAATAATTTCATCAACATCAACCAGTTTTTTTTTATTTCTATTTTTTTGATATTTAGTAAAGAATTTTATGAATGAGTCTGTTTAAATAGAACCTTTACTGAAATGAATATAAAAACAAATATAAAAGAAATAAAAAGGACTGGATAATTTGTGGAGCATCATACATCTTTCAAAATATAAATAAAAAAAAACAAAAAGTTTAGTTTTAAGTTCTTTTTGACAGTAAAAAGCTTTCGTCCCTTGTAAAAAAAAATTTTTTTTTTTTGTTTTATTTTTCAGAGTTAACTACATAGTAGTATATAGGAATGAATACATTTTGTGTATTGATGCGATACTAGAAAATTTTGGAGATTATTAATAGGAAAAGACCAATGAATGTAGTTGCAAAAAAAAAAATAAAATATAAAAACTGTTATGTCAAATTAGTAATTTGTTATAAATTTAGTTTTGTTGTTATTTTTTTTTTTTTTTTGCCTTCTTTACTAAATTTTCTCTCCCTTTAGAAATTATTGTTTCTGACATCATATGTGTTATGTCAGTATATTTTATTATATTAAAATGTTTTGCTTTTTTATTTTTTCTAATAATATGTTATTCTATAATCTTCTGACGAAGTCGGAATAAAAACAAAAAAAAAATAAAAAAAATATATAATTTGGTGCCTTCCTTATACCAAAACTATATATTTTTTTTGGCTATAATATTTATAGTATGAAAACGTAGATTTCATGTTTCATATTTTATTATTTAATGTAATGAAAGAAAAGTAAAGTCATCATATTAAATGAATAGTAACAAAAAAAAAAACTTAAATGATTTTTTGTTTTTAACATAAAAAGTTCTGCTTAAGCTTATTAAATAGTTTGGTAGTTTTTATTAAAGGAAATATAAAAATTATTTAAGGATATGACAGGAGTGTAATATTCGTATATTAGAAATTTAATTAAATTCACCTTTACTATAAAATAATGTTGAATAATATTAAATATTTAAAGTTGTCTTAAATTTTAGTTAATAAGAAGAAGAAAAAAAAAATAATAGAGTCTGGAAATAATTAAAGTGTAGGGAATGTATATGAATAACATACCCACGTAACAATTTTATTGCTATAAGACACTCTTATAGCAGTATTAGTGTTTACACACTCTTTTAACACTCTTATAACATTATTATAACAATCTTATAGCAGTATTAGTGTTAATTGTTGCGAAACATTATAAATACGTTATAGCACTAAAGTGGAATGGAAAATGGAAACCTATAAGGCACCGGAACAATATTGTTGCTGTAATATTGTTATAGGATATTAGTATACATAATATGTATTAGTGTATATTTTTTTATTTTGAAATGAAAGTCTTTTGAAATAATTTATGTTATGCGAGAATGAGATAGATGTAATTTTTTATAAAGTTTATATTTATTTTATTACGCACTTTTAGACTTATAACAACATTGCTGTAGCACTTGCTGAAAATCCCATTATAACAACTCCCGCAATTGTTATAAGAACATTCTTATAGCAATATTAATCACATTATTCCCATAAAAACATCATTATAACAACTTTAGTGATTATCGGGAGTCATACAAGATTCTTATAGCACTAATTTTGTTTTTATAACAATAAAATGTTACGTGGGTATTCAGATTGTTGTTACTTTTTAAAGATTTTGATTATTTTAGATTGAAACTATTTTTGAAATATATATTATTTGGTTTAAATATTTTGATTAAAGATTAAATATTATTTTTTTCAAAAAAACAGGATATATTTTTTATTTTATCTGAATTGAAACATAGTTTTGACTTACTTATTATCACTTACATATTTCTGACTTACTTGATATTTTCTTCTTATTTCTATAATTTTTGTAATTGTAATAAATTTATCAATTATTATGTTACATTAAATATTATCAACCATATTCTCTTAGACCCACAGCTGATAACGAGAAGAAAAAAATTATCGCGTCTCGTCTCGTTGAATATGCATTTCTGATAAGCACTGTAAGCGAATAGATTGAAAATTTTATTATGTTGGTTTTACTGACAATTTTTTTACTGTCAAAAAAATTATAAACAAAATATGCCTTATACAATTTTTTGGATAGTATTAGTGTGGAATTAGTTTAAAGGTTCTAAAATATTTTTGAAATAAAAATTTTTAATAAAATTATTAGTTTATTATTATTATTAGAAAAATTGTTTATTAATCTTTACTTAAATATTTTCTCTATTTAAATTATTTATTTATTTTCACTTTTTGATAAAAAAAAAAAACATAAACTTTGTCGAAATGCTCTATCTTTTACAATTTTTGAGGATATAAAAAATTGCTATCGTGTCATATGAAAGTCCTATGTTTTGACATTTGCTGCCGTAGCATTTGCTATCGTGTTTGTGGTGTCTAACAGAATACAAAACTATCTTTTCAGAGATATTTTCACGCGATCTAGCACGATGGGTTTAATAGAATATGGGTGTATGTTTTATAGCCTTAAAAATTTGTACGCTTGGGGAAACTCATATCTTACTAATACCAGCTGTATACTGTTTTAATCCATTCTTAATTTTTTGCAACCAATTATAGCTAATCAGTGGTCTAAAGACTGTTATTCAATAATTTCCATCAATGATGCCGATTCCATAATTTGTAATAGTCATTTGAAAATTTGCCCTATGAAGATTTGAAAAAAAAATAACGTCGATGCAAGATATTCTTATGTTTCAAGATAATTTAGACAAACTTAATATATGTTGCTTTAATATAACACTATCTTACTAAACCTGACAATTTAGCTTTATATATATGAACAAACTTAAATATTCAATTTTTCATAGAATTTGTTGTACAGTTTACTGTACACCAATCATCAGTGGCCCCTATACAAAATTGCATTGTTGTACGTATGTCGTGTAATTTTATTCCAACTTTTTTTATAAGCGAGACACTTTAAATCTATATTAATATAGCTACTTACTATTAAAAAACTAAATAAATTATGTCTGGAATAGAAGTGTCAAACACTTAAACCTACACATTAAAATTTGATGGTTTTAAAAATTATTTTTACAATCAGGCAAGTCAGCCAAATTTGTTCGATTCTAACACAAAATGAAGGAAATTTATACCTACTTCAATAAAGTTTTATTTATGAAATGTGACAGACATCTCTGTCCTCTTCCAAATCTCTGTCCAATTTAAAGTATGTTGTAATTAATTTGAATTTATTTGAATGTATCCTTCAATACGATAAGTATATGCAATACTATTATTATTGGCTTGGTAAAGTAGTACAAATTTGATTAAAAAATAATCATAAAACCATTATTCGAGCTCCCACTTTTTATTGAAGTTATTTTTTTTATGTGGCAAGTGATGTCTTTTAACTCTCATCCCGTAGTTTAATAAGTTCTGCTTAAGCTAGTTTGGATTCATCTTTAGACCATCATTGTATAATTATTTTTTGGTCATCTATCAGAACAGATATTTTTCAGATTTTTTACTTGTTGTTCTGTATGTATAGCAACTTTGATTAGAGGCTGTTTTAGTGTATGTCCATTCTAAATGTAGCAAAGTATTTCTTCTTAATATTACTTCATACTTATTAATTTTACTTCATTTGTTATTTTCTCTATATTTATAAACTGTTTATATTTTTGTTAATATATATAGCCCTATCTTGAGACTTGTCTTTTAAGGCATTTTAAGTTGAATTAAATAAATAAATAAATAAATAAATACTTACAATACAATTTCTTTAACTAATGGTTAATTCTAATTTATTATTTTCTTACAAAACAAAGTGCATTCACTTTTTGACTATAAGATTTTATATTGAAATTTTTCCAATATTTTAATTTTGGCATTACTTGTCCATTATTCTGTAATACTAATCTGTAATACCATGTAGGTTTTAAAACAGTCTTGTATAGCAATACCAGTAAATCTTGTACACAGCCAGTACATCTTGATAAATTTTAATCTAAGCCTAATTTACACCTATCCAAATGCATACGAAAGCATTTAGCACAATTTGCATTGATTAATAGAAAATTATTTAGTGTTACGGCTAGACAGTTTTATACAAACAGTTTAATACAGACAGTTTTATACAGTTTTAGACAGACAGTTTTATACATGACAGTTTTCTTCTAGTGGTAAAAATGACATACATCTGCCGTATATGCACCGATTTTATACTTAATTCATTTAGCAAAAATATTGAAGTAAAATACTGAGCCTGTTAATATTAAGTTTAATTTTATGTTTAAAGTAAATATTAATAAACCTATAAAAACGAACAACATTAAATTTCTTAAATTAGAAAAAAAACAAAATTAACAAATGCAATTCACATACTTATATTCACAATAGTACCTACTTCAATTTCAGTAAATAGCCAACATTGTCTGTATACGTTGCAAAATAAAATTATTCGATAAATAGTAGAGCATAATGTCACAAAAATGTCTATTTAAAAGTACTTGCTTAAATGTTAGAAAGTGAATTTATTTACACGATTCGAAAACTTTGCAAAATACAGAATATTTCACTGTAAACAAAATACATGTCCAAAAATTTGAATTGCATTCACATTTTTAAAATTATAGGACTATATATTTTAATTTTTATTAGTTTGAAATTATTTAGGCAAATAATAAAATATTTATGATAAACTTATGTTTGGCCGCGGAACGGCAATGCCAAATCAGATGATGAAAATGAACAAAAATAAATAAACTATCGTACCAACTGTATTACCAGTATGGTAAAACAGATCTGACTGAAATGCTAAGAAAATCTGTTGTTTTTATAATAATGCTGTGTTGCAAAAGGAGCTCATTAAACTTAAATACAAAATAAAAATTAGAAACTCTAAGTATATTTCACTAAATCTAAATAAATCTAATAAATGCATTTCAGATATTATTTAAAATTAGTGAAACATACCTATTTATAGAGGTTAAAATTTTTATTATATACCAGCCTATTTGATAAAATTATATTAATATAATTTTTTAACTTAAAAATACAAATTCGAAATAGTTTTACTTATTTTATACTACTTATCACTCCTATTTAAAATCATTTCAATATTTTAAACCTATGAAGTATTTAATTAACCATAAACTAATAATTTCAATTCAGAAAACTTTAATTCCATTATTTTGTTTTTTTAACCTTATTTTCATTATTATATTTTTTTTTGTCCTATCAATTACAATATTAATTTAATTCATCAAAATGAATAACATCCTCTCTAGATATACAAAAGCCACACCACACCGTGTGCAAGAATGTTAATTTTTCATTCACATATTTTTCTATACAATTATTTTCTTTTTCACTAAAATGTCAAACTTTTTTTTTCTCTCTGTCTCTCTCTCTCTTTTCAATAATAATCAAAAAATGTCAAATGTCTGAAAGTTTTCTCTGAACTTATGGCTTTTAGAATAATAAAATGCGATAGCTAGTATAGAGCAAAAGTACACAAAGGTAGTATAAAAATTAGTAACAATTAATTGTGAAAAGTTGTCTCCGTGGAATAATTTTATTTTACGTATAGATTTTTTTTTTTTTTTGCTTTCACTCTTAATTTCTCTTATATCTACATGTACATATACAACGTCAGTTTGAATTAGTTTTTCAGTAATTTCTTTTCTATTTTCTAATTTAATTGGTTAGATAACATTTTTTCTATTTTTTTATATTTTTGTCTAACCAAATTCGACTACCTTATTTCATGTATTAGGTATATAATATATTATTAATGTGTATATAATGATGTAAATAATAATAACAAATTATTTCTGTTATTATTAATTATTATTATACTAAAGTTTAGAAGTGTTATACGGTAAATATATTTTTTACTGTTATAATTTATTAGAATGTAGAAAAAGTTGAAAATGTATAGATAAATGTCAAATTTAATAGAAAAGTTAACAGTTTATTTACCTGTCAATTTAATTAGTTCAAGTTAGGTATAAATATATGTAAATATGCTTAATTTGTATTGATATATTATTGATTTCGAGATAACCAACACATTTCAATTAAATATGGAATAATAATTTTTATCTATAGTAATTATATCCATATAATTATTGTGTTGTTATTTTGAACTGTATTCGTGAATCTCTTTCAGGACTAATTATTGAACAATAACGACTGTGTTTTTTGTTTGTTTATATATTTGTCATAATTATTTTATTTTGTTTTCAATTTAATGATTATTAGATTGAAAGTTATATTTTTTCTATCTTTGTAAATATTTTTTGAAATTATAAAAACAATGATTGGATAGTCAAAACTAATGAATACAACAAATTAATAGATGGATATAATAAGATATATGATTGAAAAACATTTACAGTTATTGGAAAATTAATCATGAATTAATTATATACAATAAGCAAATGTTATATATTATATATGTATATTATAAGTGTCGTAGACACACTTTGATTAAATCTTTATTTTATTAATTATTTTCACTATCACATCTAATTATAAATATATTTAGTACCTTCACGAATTTTGGCATTTTATGAATAGCAAAAAGAAAATTGCAAGCTCATAAGTGAAAAGTGCAATTTTTAAATACAATTTTTAACTTTCACAACATACACCTATTTTTTAGTTATTCAATATACTTCCACCTGAGTGTACCAGTACTGGCCACAGTTAAAAATAACTGCTAAATAGATTTGGGGATTCTGAGGGAGATGTTGTATCGGTGTAGGACCTAATGACCATATTCCTAGTATAGCTTGAATTACTAGCTTTCAAAAAATATATATTTTTAGTGGCCAGTCTTATCCTTTAAGGACGAAAAGAACATTTGAATGTATCCTTGTTGTTTTGATGTTTTTGTATAAAATTCGTTATATCTGTTGATTTGTTAGATATATATATATATATTCAGTTATATATTCTAGAAAGATAATGGTCTGGAGCATATTTTAACATTTATTTGATGATGATTGGTGCTGCCATCATGGAGATATTGTAGTTCAAAATAGAAAATTTAGTCCTACGCCGACACAATATATCCCTCAGAAGAGCATTTATACCACTAAAATTAGACTTTTGTTTTTCGTTTATGAAAGAACATAAACAAATGGAAAAAAATGTGTGACATTATAACATCGGAATTTACCTACTTAATTCAATCACAAAAAAAGTATAATATAGAAGTACACCTTAACCCTTTGACTCGGTCTTTTTGATTCATGGGTGAAAAAAAATTTTGTGGTTATTTTTAGGTAGATTATGATTTCCTGAAAACGAAATTGTGTACCTTTTGGTCAATTGGTCCTTCAGGACCGTGCTAGGACCTTGGTCACATTTGTGTACAAACAAAGTCAACCGGTGTTGAACAATGTATTCTGTCTTATATAGAAATTTATTTCTTATTATTTCGTACAATTAAATAAAAAATATAACAATTCTTCAATTAAATCAAAAAATTAAACAAAAATAAAAATGAAATATATTATTATAAAATTAAACAATGACAAAATTACAAACACAAGGTTAAAACAAATATAGAAAATTAAATCACAAAGTTATTTCATATATTATTATTAAGTATTATGCTTTATTATGAAACGAAAGAAAACAGTTTTTACTTTTTGTTAAACATAAGTGTATTTTGCACTTTGAGCATTTAACTCTAGATCTTCCATTACACTTTGGTGCCTTGCATCTTGTTGGTACGTCGGAGTTGTCATGAAGAGGAAAGTGATCCACTCTATCATATTGCACTTCTTGTATCGGTCGACATTCTTGTCTAATACGAATTAATTTGTGTCAATTTTTGTTCAACAGCCTGCTTCGCGTATACTTTAAAATATCTGCTTCTTTATATGCAATTTTGTAAGTTTTAATTTAAAATATTATTAAGTCATAAAAACTTACAAAATTTTCACATCTGAGTATAAAATACCGATACAAATTTTTACTTACCATAATATTATACATGTTAAACATTAAACGTTTTTCTCTAAAATGCATAAAATGACAGCCCATGATATACAAACTGAAATTACATTGGTTGGATTCCACGATGAAACAAAAAATGTTGAAATTGGGTATAATAAACCCTTCAGTAGCAATAAAATAATTTTTGTTTGATTTTTTGTTATATAATTTAAAGCCTTGATGGGCTAAGTGTTAAAGTGGCAATGACAAAATTAAGGTTAATTTTAAAGAACCTCTGATGAAGATATAATTTGATAAGAAAATGGTTGAAATAAATTGAGAAAATTGATATTTTAGATTTTCAGTTTAGAAACAGATTTGATAATGAATATTCTGAGATTGAAGATGAGCTAATATACAAAATCATTGATTCCATAATTTTCTAGAATCAAATGATGAATTAAAATAAAATGATATTGCGAAGACACAGGCAAAACTTTCGGTGCAGCAATATCTAGTTTTTTATTGCTTTCATTAATTTTTATTTTATTATATCTTTTTTATTGAATATTGAGATTTAATTTTCAAACCAAGCCCACAGATGAAAACCATAATGCAAGAAATCAGAAGTGCAAACTTCAACAAATACTAGACAATATAATCTTCTTATCCAAATAAACTAGCTAACAACTTATTGGTTTTAAATGGTGCTACTCAACTTAAACGTCACAACTGCTTCTGCAACAGATACTAATACTAGATTGTCATTGATAATTTACCATTTAATTTTTCATCAGCAAAGCCATTATGTGTTGTTTACATATAAAAATAAAAAATCGAACAATGTCTCCATTAGAGATTGATTGAACAGTTTATAAGAGAAATAAAATAAAAAATAAAAAAATTCAAATAAATTCCAAGACTATTTAATATTATGTATTTTTATTATTCTTGAAGATAATAATAAGAATTTTCAACATTGTTTGTAATTTTAATTGGATTATTATGCAATTTCAGCTCAAATATTATTTTTAAAATATGAATAGAAAAATTGAATTTATGGAAATAAAAGCTATGCAAATAATAATTCATCGTATATTTTTAATGTTTATAATTTGCGTCCATTGGACCCAACCACTTTAAATATATGTGTATATTGTACCACATCAATATAAGATTTTAATATACAGTGGAACTACTAACGGATAGAAAATATACAGATTGTATTTCTATAATTTTTTGTCTATTTCAATATATACATACTCTATCATATTCGTTTTCCAGTCCATTTTTTATCATTATAAATAAAAATTACTTAAAAAACAATTTTTTCTACTAAAACTGTTTGTACATAATATCCAATGGATCAATATTCGGCTTCGATTCAATGACAAAATATTACAATAAACACGATTATTTAAATAGAAAAATATTTTTTCAACAATTTTTAACGAAATTTTAAATATATTTACAAGATTTTAGTAAGCCGAAAAATATATATTAAAATAAATAATATAATTATAAAATAAATTAATTAAAAAATAAAAAATTAATAAAAATTAATCAAAAATATTATATTACATACATTAGAGATATAAAATTTCTCAAAATTGTAAGCTTAAGGGGTGTGATGAAAAGAATTTATTTCATCAATTGTTATGCCTATACTTTAGCTTAATTTTTGTATTTCTTTCAATTTTTATTTAATATTCAAATGAAATCCTGTGAATATTGAACTATTATCCTATTTAAATTAAATATTTATTGCCAATTATTCAAATATCAATTTCCAAGAATTCTGTTATTCAATCTGAAAACAGAATAAATTTTTAATTACAAATTATATTATTATTATTTTTAAAGCAATATTTCAATAAAGCAATATTAAATTTAATATACACATATTAAAGAAAAAAATTCAAAAATAGAAAATTTTATTAGTTTTATATTGTTTTTGTTTTAAATAATATAATCCAAAAAATTAATATAATGACTTCAGGACATTTACAAATATTTTAGAACAATTTTAATTAAATATAGAAATATTAAAAATCAAAACTCAGATCATGTTGATTGTTGTTTTATATTAATTTTAATAAGAAATTATTATTTTTTATATAATTAAATAATATCTACATATACATATCCAAAAGATATAATGTACACAATAATATAGTCTGATATTTTTGAAAATATATTACAGTATTATGCCTAATGCATAATGAATTCATATTTAATTTTTAGTTAATAATTTTTCATGAAAATTATATTTTTTTGGCCATCATACTGTTCTATTTCAACTTGTGACTGATATAATATTATTGATTAAAACTAACCTAAGATAAGTTTACTTGACCATTAGGTATTATATCGCCCAATTTAAATTTTTTAATTTTTCAAAACTTTTCAATCCTGTTTTAAAATAAAATTTGTATTCTTACTTTCACATTTTAGTATCTATACTAACCTTACAATCACAATTTTTGTTTTAGCATAAAATGCTATAGATTAATATAAGCTTATAGCAATTAATTAACCTTCTGAACGCACACTTATTTTTTATAACGTTAAGGGCACATATTTACCATTTCTGTCCTACAAAATTTTAATTCAAAAATAATTATATACTAAAAATTTATTTATTAATATTTTTTTTATCTTGAATTCAAATATTTATTTATTTCCATAAAAAAAATTATAAAAATAAATATAATAATGAAAAATATTTTAATTTGTTTTATTTAATCGTTTTTCATCCTTTGTTAATTAAACTAATATTTTTTCAAAAACAAAAACAATTTTGTGTTATTTTTTTTTTGTTTCTTCAAACACAAATCTATAAAAATAATGCAAAAACAACAAAAAAAAGGTCTAGCTTAGTCACATCGATCAATACTGCATTACAAAAATAATATCATATTTTTAAATTTTGTTGGACAAAATTGGTACAAATGTGCATTCAAAAGGTTTGTATTTCTTAATTTCATCTGTAAATTAAAAGGAAGTATGATAGCATTTAATAAACGGTTTTTAAATTAAAAGGAGACGTGACGAATTCAAATATTTTTAATTTTTAATTAAAAACTTCAGTTTAAAATTTCATCCCATGTATGAGTGATTTTGACATACAAAAATTTTAATTTATCAAACTACCCCAACAACATCACCGATTTAAATATATATAATATATATATATATTTTAAATAAATTATTATTTTGTTTCTATCATAAATAAATTATTATTATGTATATTAAGTGAATCTTTTAGTTTTATTAAATAGTTATTATGGTGTTATGATGTTAAATATAATGTGAGTAATTATAATTAAGGTATTGAATGAATAAAGGGAAAAAAATTAATAAAAAACATAGTATCCACTATAAATTGAAATGATGGAAAACAATTTATAACGGAATATTGGGTACGATTTTTTATCAAACTCCCGACAATTTCGAAAAGCAGTTTTTTTATTTTTCGAATACCGATATTTTTTTTTTATATTTTATTTATTAGTAAAAAACATCAACTCAATTTTTTTATCTATACCTTGGAACTAAAATTAATTTTTTAGGTAAAGTAAATTCGACTTTTAAATGCTGACTAATCTAACAAATCTGATTATAAAAAATATTTATTTATATAAATGGTTACATAAGATGATTAGTCTTTTCATTATACAATTACAATATTAAATTCAGTTTAATAATGTTATAATAATGATAAAAACTGTTAAACAAACGCAATATTTATATATCTACTACTAAAAATCTTTAAAAACTTTACATCAACAAAATCTCATAGAAATGACAAAAATAATTTTCTAAATTTACCCTACATAATTTTTATATATTTTTTTTATTGAAATCATGTTTTTCACACCTGAATACCATGCAACAATAAAAATAATATTTTAAATTTTTTTGCACAATAAAAATTACTTAAAATATTTATGAAAAATAAAAACAAAAAATAATAAAAACAAAAATGAAATCGCATATATTTTAATAACATTTCATTTGAATGATTTTTTTTTTTAAAACAAAGTCTCTTTCATTTTTCAATCTTTTCAAATTTTTTTATAATTCACAATATAGCCATTTTATTATAAATTATTATTCTTCTTTAAATCTTTATAATATTTAAAAAATTACACGAGTATTCTATAACAAAATACAACATTATTCAGGTAACGTAAAATCTGGGATAAGAATATTACAAGGACTATGAACTCAGACAATTTATATTAAATTCTCTATTCTCTATTCTAATTTTTTTTTTTTTAACTTACTGTTATTTCAAATAAATTAACACACATACATACATATATTCAAAATAAATTTTCACTCCTTCAAGTGTGATATTGTCCTTGCAGTTCAAAAAACAAAAAAAAAACAAAAACAAACAAAAAAAATGAATAAATAAAATAGCAAAACAAAACAAGATAAAAATCCCATATACACAGCAATTCAAATGACTGCTTTTCACCTTTGTTTATTTTGCGTTTTGGTTTTGGTTTTTTGTTTTTTTTTTTTTTGTTTTTCTCTTTTCACAAGGATTACCAACAGCTTAAGGTGCTAAAATTTATTTCCTTTCAAGGATCTGTTATATTTAACATACTATATATATATTTATATTATATATAAATATATATATATAATATTATTGTATGTACATTTAATTTTTCTTTACAACGTTTTATTTTATTGCACGCGTTTACCATATATTATAAAACTCTTGTTAAAAATAATAAAATGAAAGAGAATAAAAAATCAACCAAATAGATACTAAAATATAAAAAAAAAAAAAAAAAAAAATTTGAGGTTGGCTGAGAGTTGTGAATACTTGCACGCCTCTGCGTTTAAGTATTTTCTTGGATTTTACAAGAAAGCAAAAAACAAAATATCCTGACAAACAAACAAATCTTTTCAATTGAACTCTACATAACAAAAAATTATTTATGTCATAACTTTATTTACACTGACAGAAATTTTTATTTTTCTTAACATTAAACTAAATTATTTTAGGTAATTAGATTTGTTTTTAGCAACTTACTACCATAATAAATTATCAGTGTTTGCCAATTATTTGTTCAAAAATATTTTAAAGTATAATTGTCAGTTCAGGATAGATCCTGTAAATATACTAAATGTGAAATAAATTAAAAAGCTGATCGTCCTGGCAGCTATGCTATACTATACTATACTATAAATATTTTATACTATACTATACTATACTATACTATACTATACTTATACTATACTATACTATACTATACTATACTATACTATACTATACTATACTATACTATACTATACTATACTATACTATACTATACTATACTATACTATACTATACTATACTATACTATACTATACTATACTATACTATACTATACTATACTATACTATACTATACTATACTATACTATACTATACTATACTATACTATACTATACTATACTATACTATACTATACTATACTATACTATACTATACTATACTATACTATACTATACTGTACTATACTATGCTATACCATTCTATAGTATAGATAAACTATAACTATAAATACATTATAACTATAGTAGTTGTAAATAACTATATATTCAGTAATATATTCAATAAAAAATAATAATAACAATAATCTTATTAGATTAGATAGGTTTATTTAAATTATATGTCTTCAAAAATCGATTACAAAAACAAAACATGTTATAAGACATTTGCTAAAATGATAAAGTAATAGAAACGCAAGTGAAATTCAAAATAAAATGATTAAATAATTTTCGGCTTATATCCATTAATCATTTTACTATTATTCAACATACGATTAATTATGATAGATTTGAAACTATTCCCAGGATATTAATATTGGTAAATGAATATAAGATTGTAATAATTATCTTCTCTACAGTTCAAAGGCTGTATTAAAAAGGCAATTATTACACCAATACACAACTTAACTCTTCTGCCTTTCAGCTTTTTGTATGAAGAGCCTACGTTAACAATTTTAAAATAAAATCATTTGTATTCAAAGTTTTGTAAATTAGTAAGTTTGCAATTATATTTAAGAAAATATTATGATTTGAGTATAATCCACCCTATGTCCCATTAATGATGCTATAGGACAACTATTATTATTATGAAGTTAGTATGTTGAAAAAAAATGTGACAATTTTTCATATAAATTGTTGTTGTAAAAATGCAATGGACATTTTTTTTCTATATTCAAACATTGGTACTACACTGATGATAGAACACTTTTATTTTTTATTTGTTTTTTATTTTGACCACTAGGACAGATGACAAAATCTTTTCTTTGATTTTAACTGTTTTTAGCTCATATTTAGAAAATAGCCAAATATTTGACAATTTAAACATTTAAAAATTTATAAACTAAAATAACTTATCGAATAATTTGTATTAAAATAATTATGTCTTCTAATAATATTTGTAATGATAATTTTGCTCATATGTATATTGTCAATTAATACATATTCAATTGTCAACATTTTTTAACTAACAAATTTTTTTATTGTATTTTTTTTTTTGTAAGGAAAATATTTTTCCCATCATAGCTTTTAAAACATTATCATTAAATATTTAAAACATTATCATTAAATATTTCTAAATGATAGCAAATTCACTTTATGCTTCAATTAAATTTTGAAAAACTACAGGCCATTCCGTTCTTGACTGGCGGAATATCGGCGTATGAAACCTTGGAAAATACCTTGGAAAATATAAAATTGACAAAACAAACTATGTTTTATTTTTGTATTATGAGGCATATTTCACACAAAAAATCTCCAAAACGCCTTATTCAAAATAAATTTGGTAAAAATCTAATAAAAATCCTCTGTAAATGGTATAAAAATTTTTAATCCAATTCTAAAAAAGAGAATTGTTAACTAAAAATAAAAATGAACGTAATTAAATTATACACTATTTAGTATCTTGCAACTGACTAAATTTATTTTTACTTTGTTTAAATCACAATATTAATTAATACCGATTTAAACTTGCTTTAAATAGACTGGTATTATTCATAAATTTTTATTAGCTTTCATTTTTGGCTATCAAAAATTATTAAAAATTTATTTTTACCTAACAATTAGAAATTCTTCGATAATAACTCAAGATTTACGTAATTAACTTAATCTAGTCGAGAATGGACACACTTGTATATTATTATATATGTGTATTACAAAATATATCTATTTTATATTGTAAAAAGTAATTGATTTCAATCAAATATTCAAAACCTGTTAATTATAAAAATTTAAAAACTGTTGAATCAAAATTTAATTACTGTTAAATAAAAATTTAATAACTGTTAAATAAAAATTTAATAACTGTTAAATCAAAATTTAATTACTGTTAATTATAAAAATTTAATAACTGTTAAATAAAAATTTAATAACTGTTGAACCAAAAATTTATTACTGTTAAATCAAAAATTAATAACTGTAAAACTACAAATTAAAAAATATTAAAAAACAATATTTATTTCTCTCAGTGTATTTTATTTATCTTAACATAATAATAATAATAATAATAATAATATGCTAAGAAATGCTATACATTTTTTAATAAGAAGCTTCACAAATAAATAGACCATTTTTAATATACAAAAAGTAAATGTAATTTTTTTTTTTTATTTTTTATTTATAAAAACAATTCTATAAACAAAAAAACAAAAAATAAAAAAAAACAAAAAAAATCCTGTTTGCCATTTTATTAAAAAAGAAATCAAAAAATAAAAAATTTTCACTTCAATATTTCCGCTCCCCTTTAAACGTTTCACTGTATAGTAAAGTTATACGCGTTTACATTATATAGGATTTCTTTTTCGTGTTGTTTATTTTGTATTTTATTTTCTTTTGTTGATTTTTTTTTCTTTACTTTTGTGTTTATAAATGCTTAAAGGCTTCTTATTTTCGCATTTTCAATTCTATAAAAATCATATCATTATATTTTCGTGACTACTTACTTACTTTACTTATCTCTATATTATATTCATTCATATACAATAATATAAATATGTATATGCAGGTGTTTTATGTTATATATGTATATTATGTTTGTAAATACGCATAAAAGAGTCTGTTATTTTTTACTGGTTTTATTATTATAATACTCCTGTTATTTTTTTTTTATATATGTATATTTGAACAGTTCTTTTCACCTTTTTATTTTTATATTCATAATATACAAATGACATTTATATAAAATATAATAATAATATTGTAGGATTCGTATATATATATATATATATATAGCAAAATGTAAAAAACAAAACGCGAATATTTTAGTCATCCGCTATCTATTCAAAAAAAAAATAATAACGGAAAAACAAAAATATAAAAAAAAAAACATTTTATTTTTCTTAAATTTACCAACCGTTGTATAGTGAGTACCTAACCATTAATTTATATTCACTGCTCAATTCATATGAGTTTAAAAACCATTCAATCGAGTTATTACTCATATATGTTTGAAATATACAAATTTTCATATGGAATGAATATGTTATATATATATATATACTTCTATATTATTTACATATACATATACATTTGCAGATTATATTATATTATATTGAAAGAGTTGCGTGCTTCATCACCTCTCATTGTTAACTATCCTGTTCAAAAATGAAATGAAAAAAAAAAAAAACAGCAACCACAAGGTATTTTGTTTTTCCCTTTAACAGTTAGCAACCTTTGTTTGGCTATACATAACATACTGTTATGCATTCAAAACTTCATTCCTTTTCATTATTTTTATCTTGCGTTATTTTATTCCCCCAATTTTTCGCTTTTTTTTTTTTTTTTTTTTACAATTGTTCACTTTTGTTGCTGTCTTTTTTTTATATTTTGTATACTATACCTTTACATATCGAAATTTTGTGTCATGATTCTAAACATTTATTTAGAATGAATATTATGTATTCTAAAATTCTGATTATGATGATGATCCTGTTTAAATGAAGAAAATTGTAAATAAATTTTTAAAAAGGAAGATTTTATTTCTATGTGTGTATGTAATATAAAGGTTGATTTCAATTGGTAGATATAAACAAAAAACAAAAAAAAAATGTGATCCCATTCTATACAAAGAAATTATGTGTTAAAAAATAAGAAAGAAATAATAATAAAAAAAAAATAAAGCAATAATAATTGACAGAAAAAGGAAACAAAAATCTTTAAAAATTATACACTACACTATATTTATACAATAAAATAAAAATGTGTAAAATATCTACACGTACTTATATATTGTATACAATATTAAACATAGTAATTGAGTGTTATAAATAATATACATATTATTATCTATATGAAATGTGTCGGTATGAACTTTTGGATAGAAAATAGCTATTATGCATACAAAAGTGAAGTTAAAATAAGAAGACACAAAAAAAAAGAATTGTTGTGAACAAAAAAGATCTTATACCACCAAAAGAATTAATATTATAACATTAATTTTTTGCTGTTAATAAACAATATTATTACAATTAAAGGATTAGATTGCATTTTTTTTTTAATTTATTTATTTGTAACGGTTTACAGTTATTCTGTCTAATATGAAATGTTATACTGTCTGTATTATGTATAGGTGGTATTCTCACTAGCCAAAATCTATATGTTATAGATTGGTTAGGTCATCTGTCTGCTAATGCAAATATCCTTGCTTTTAACCGCGGTTGGGGTATAAATGTTCAATTGAAATTTTCTTCTATTATTCTCATACGTCTCGTAGGATGGTATATTAGAGCAATTTGCTCATTTATTTTATCTACCCTAACTGATCTACATGGTGCAGAGCTGTTATGTCATGTGTGTATTAATCAAAAGTCCTTGTTTTTAATTCGGATTGGGGTATAAATGTTCAATTTAACTTTTTTTTCTATTTTTTTCATACAGGTAGGTGGCATTGAAGCCATTTTTTTTCTACCCAAACGCGCGATCTACATAATGCAGTTGTTATCTGTTTGCTAATCAGAAGGTCAATGTTCAAATCCCAGTCCGAATGTAAATGTTCATTTTAACTTTTCTTTCATTATTCTTAAGCCTGTAGGTGGCATTAAAGAAGTTTGTTTTGACTACTAGTCAACATACATGGCGTAATGGCTATGTTTTCTGTTTACTAAATAAAAAGGTTTTGGGTTCGATTGTTCGAATATCGGTTGGGACATGGATGTTAAATTGAATTTTTCTGTCATTAATTTATTAAAATAATGAAATTTTATAAAATATGTTGAGAGCATAATTTAGTATTAAGTTAAATGAACTCGAACTATACTATTTAAGGGGTCTCAGTTCCTGCTGATAGTATTTGCCCATATTTTAATTATTTCATATAGGTACCTACCACAAAATGTAAAATACAAATAGTCGTTGACAAAAATGTATTGTTCAAATTCGTGTAACAAATTAAAGTACCGTAAATAACATGTAAAAAATGTTTGTCTATTGGCTTAGTCAAGCCTATTCTGCGTATAGATTGATAATTTTGTTCCGAATCGTAACATCAGTATCGTTGTTGACAGTTTGATGTACGACAACTAAGTAATAAATGCTGGCGTTCTTCAGTGCTCACCCTAATCACCTACTATTTTCCTGATTTTATGAACGACTAACTGTCTTCAACCCTCTATCCAAGCCATAGTTTTGCTGATGACAGCATCTTGGTGGTATTCTACGACTTTTAAGGAAATTTAACCCAACATCTGCTGCAATCAGCTTGAAGATGACACTTAACCATGATTTCGAAAAAATAGCCGATTCGGGTAGCGCAAGCAGAGTTGAGACATGTCCAAAACACAAATCTGTGTGACCTCTTGCAAAAGAGATCAACCCGTCAAAACCCGGCGGTTTCAAGGGGAAAATTTACAACTGTCCGAAAGTCTTAATATTTTAGGCATGCAGACGAACCAAAAAATTCAATGGAATGAGTATATTTTTGATATAGCTAAGAATGCATAAATTTTGGTGCAACCCAAACTTCAGCAGGTTACTTTGACAAACCTCAAAATCACGTCCAAGACCTAATTGATGATTCCATCGTACAGGTAACTTACTCCTCTTTACACGCATTTAAACATTGGACCTATCTTCCTCTTCTATAGATATCTTGTTTGAAAATGACACTTGTTGTATTGAAATAAAATTAATAATGCTTCCCATCATTCCAACGTAACACTAGAAAGCCTTCAAACGCTCATTTCCATAACGTGGAAATACCCAGGTGGTTTTAAAACTGGTTTCGGAAATTCATTTATTGTAAGTACTTCTAAAATGTGCGACATTATTCCATATCACGTGCTCCACTCTGAGACAAACGCTTCATTTATACGATTTTAAATTTTTTTTTAAAGAACGGATTCAGGGTTGTCTCCAACTTACCTACAAATTCTTGATATTATCCTATTTCTATCCAAATCCTTTTTGTGTTTAATCAAATTTAAAATAATTTTGTACTAAGAAATTAAGAATTTGGGTACTGTGTAAAAAAAAAAAATGTACGTTTTCGATACCACGATTCGAGTTATTTAGGGGATTACCCGCTCAGTAATAAATGGAGCACAGTGTTAGAGCCACGCAGTGTTGCGATTGATACTAATTTAGACAGAATAAGCCCTATATTGTTAGATTTCACATAAAGACAGGAATTTGGCTCTTTATAAATTCTTGGTAATTGCACAAGAAAGACTCATGAGCTTTGATGTCGCCTTTTTTATTACAACTGAGATAATATGGTCAAAACGTATTTGATTCAGTTATACCTTTATACTACCACGAGCCGAGTGACCTATTATATTATTGTAGGTTTATTTAGAGCATAATTCTCTCTGTAATAAATTTAATATAATACTGGAGCTACCCTGTGCGATTGATGAAATCAATAAAATTACTAATTTAGTCACTGTAAGTCCTATATTGTTAGATCTTCCCTAAAGACATGAATCTGACTCTAGCAAATGCTGGGTAGTTTCAAAGAAGAGTCACGAGTTTATACTAGCACCACTAAGGAACTGAATGTTATTGATTGTATTCAATTTAAGTTAATTTCAACAAATACATCACACCCAAAAAGTGTAATTTCGAATAAAATTCTAATTTCGAATGAACAAACAATTTTCCAGGACTAAATGCATATATATAAATACTCCAGAGCTTGGTAAAAAAAAAAATATGTTTTTCATCACATCTAATAATGTGTTTATATTATTTTTTAATACATAAAGTATTATAATGTGATCCTTTTTTAATGATGCTTTTATGTTGCTGTGAATAATAAAATAAAGGTGAATGATTGAGATTTATTTATTTTTTTTTCATTTTGATCGTTTTTTGCTTTTCTTTTTTAAGTGTAACTACATATATACAAAAATAATATAATAAAAGAATATTACACTTTAAAAGAACGAAATTGAACATATTTTACTTAACAAAAAAAAAAAAAAAACAATTTGCACCTATATATAGGTACATTTTATATTGTGTATTAGTGAACAAAATTTTCTTTTGATTTTGAATAAAAATTGACGCTTTTCAAAAATTTGTTATTTACTCGTTTTCATTCTTATTATTTTTATTTATTGTGAATAAAATAAATTTGTCAAGATTTTATGGGTATGTCTAAATAATCAAAAGATGATGATAATAATAATAATAATGAAGTTAGTATAAAAAACAGAAAAGTACAAAAGACGAAAGAATGAAAAATGTATGAAAATAGAAAGAAAGAAATTTTTACACTTAGGAAATGTAATTTTGATGGATTTTGTGAAAAATCTTACAAACATTTACTTTGAATTTACTTTTTTTTTTTTGTTCTGAGAAAGAATGGATAATACTTATTGTTTTTTTGAGCTTTATTTAAATATATGTGTTTGTTTTTTTGATTTGGAAATTTTTAAAATTAAAAAAAAAAAAAGAAAAGATAAAGTTAAGTAGCTCTTGAAGGACAAGCAGGTTATAGTAGCTTTTAATATTTTATTTGTAAATATTTTTTTGATTATTAAAATTCGTAAAACTTCTCAGCATTGCTGTAATGTCAGAAATGTTATTATTATTTCAAATAATTTGAAATAATAATAAGTCATTCAGTAAAAATTAATTTATATATCAAAGTAGAGAGGATATTTAAATTTTTCACAGGATTTTCCAAAGTATTCATAATTGTTTTGTTTATTTGTGTTTGGGGTTTTGTTTATTGGTGTTTTGAGTTTTTTAAATTCAATTTGGATAGAATTTATTAGTTTTATTGGTATAAGATTGATATATAGAAGCTATTTTATTTCATTAAATAACTTAATTAGTTTAAAATTAAGTGCAATAGATCTTAAGAGGTCTCACTTACACAGAACTCACCATTAATAGTCTAAAATTTAACAGATATTATAAAATTTTACTTTATTATAGATGCAATTACATTTTCGACCTAATTTTGTATCCAATTAAAAAAGAAAAAAAAAATGTTGGTATTGAGAGTTAGGCCACTTTAGTTCTGAACCTCTAAAATAAGCTTGATTAATATATAAATAACTAAATTCAAAAATATTGTGATTCTTCTCTCTATGCTGCTTTTGAAATGCTATTTTGCTCATTCTTCTTTTAATTCTGCTTTAAAACCCCCCAAGATATGATGCCATAAATCACGTTGCTGAAACAATTTCAGAAAAGGGCCTGAGATTTGTTACTTATACTTATTCAATGCACTGTTGAAAACAAACAACAACAAAAATAGAAACTATTGAGCGTTTTCAAGAAAAGGTACTTACAGTAATCGTCAACACTCTTTGGTATGTTCAAAATTGAGTCAAATGACTTACAAGTTGGATATGTGAAACAACAGCTACAATCAAAAGATATTGGATCCGGTTAGGAATCCACCTAAATCCACTGGCGTAAAAACTGCTGAGTCAACACAAAAGATTAGGACACATCTAAACAACAGACCTTCGGTCTAGGTATACCATTTACTGCTGTCAAATATAATGTAAATATTAGTAGTATATTTGTTTAAATGTACACTCAGGGAAAAATCCTATAAAATTAAAATTATTTCCTATTAATTCAATTAGATTTTACTATTAAGATTCGTCAATGGGATATACAGTTTTAATCTTATTAAATAACAATTTTAATCTTATTAAATCAATATTAGAAATGTACCATTATTTTAATAGTATTGTCCTGTTAATATTATAATGCATCACATTATAATTTAATAGTATATTCTATTATAATAATAATAGTTTTAATAATATTAATTTAATAAATTTAATAGTATGCATACTACCATTTTAATAGCATTGTCGAAGTGGTATACTTTTTTTATAATATGAGCATCACATTAATATTAATATTAAATATTAATACTTTTATAGTTTTACACTTCATATTAATTTAATGAAGTAAATTCTATTTTTTCAGTACCTATATTTGTTATGTAATGTTAACGCAGTCCAAATTAAATGAAACAATATTAATTATTTATTAAATCATTTTATTCCATAAACATTACTTACTTTTGCTTGTACTTTTTAACATACATAATAAAAATAGAAAAATAGCTTAAATATATCAAAATCACTAATAACAATAATAACTAACTAATATTAAACATATAAAAATATTAAAATTAGATTTAACAAAAAGAATAAAATAATCTTAAGATTAATTATTATTGATAGGCTTGGAAATACTCGTTAAAATAATTATCATGCCACTATTTGCATAATATATAAGGCTCAGTTTTGTGTAAAACTATTTCTTCGATTTGATAAAGTGAAACTTTTTCAATATCCAACTTTGTTAAATAGAAACTTTTCCTATAAATTTATCCTCAAAATATTATTTTTTGATACACTTAGATTCCAATAATTCAATGTTTTTGTTTAAATGAAATATTAGTTCTTTATTATAGTTGATTTAGCAAAAATTGTTTATCACTATTTAATTATAATTATTAAGCACTATTATTTGAATAACGTTTATTTTTATTTTTATTTTTAATGTCCACTCAAATGTAGTATTTAATTTATTAACTTTTAACTTTAATTTAGTAAACATGTTTTATTGAAATTAAATTTTTTTTAAACTATATTATAACAATTAACTTAAGCCCTATTAAAGTTTATTTTTGTCTTTAAATTTCTACTTATTCTTTTATTTCAATTATTCCTAATTTATTCTTATCTTTATTTTCAAATTTCCTTTTAATACTTTAATTTTTTAATATATTTATTTAATCTTTTGACTTTTTTTTACTCTTTCAATGCAAGCAAATCAAGTTCGGTGATATTATTTCTTTAAACAGATTTTTACTTTAGAACAAATATTGCATTACTAGGTCCTATATAGGTAATTTTTACCGCATTTTTTGAATGATTTCTATTAAATATATGTAATTATTATAAGAAGCGCGCCAAGTACAGGAGACAGAGTGACAGTATTATAGTTTAAAACCATAAAAACAATAGTATGCGTACAATATTTAATAGTACATGTGGTTAACCATACCATTAAATTAATTCTGGCAATGTTATTAAAAATTAACTATTTTGTAATATTGAAGTAATAGTATAATATAATAAATTCAATGAGTAGAACAGTTTTAAATTTATAGTATTTCTAATAACATTAATGCGGTCTACTATTAATATAATAATAGTATGCATCTTATTAAATCAAAACTACAAAACATATTGTTTTAAACAGAAAACTATTGTTTTTATAGTAAAAACCTATTGATCAATAACTGTAATACCCGTCCTATTGAATCAATAACTGTACTATTAAACATTTAATAGTATGTTTTTCCCTGAGTGTACTCTTACAATCCAATACACTGTTCAAAATTGTATACATAGTAAAAAAAATCTATCAAACTATACTAATTATAGATTGTAAATAAGCGCTGAATTAATAAAAAAAAATTCTACCTTTTCCAATAAAAAAAATATTGTTGGCTTAAAAATATCACCCCAGACAATATTTTGCTTCCCAGAAATACTATTAAATTCTAATATCTGTAATAACACAAACACTTACAAAATATTGTTTTAATTAAATAAATCCAAATTAGCCAATTTATAAAATTTAATTTTCTATTTATAACTATTTTCATTTATTTTTTTAAAATTCACTTGACAGCTTCAATTTCTATAAAATTATGTTCAGACAGATTCTATAAAATTACAAATTAATTGAATGCACAAACTACGGAATATACATATAGTCTATATAAATCCTGTAAATTAGATAATAACAAATATTCATAACTAATAGTCTTAATACATCATAATAATAAATTTTTTGATCATAACAAATTTAACAATAGCAAAGTCCTATATAGTTTTATCCAATTAGTAGCTCTCAAAAAAATAACCAAAACCTGATGTTTTAAAACAAAATTGAGTTTTGTTACAAAACAAAATCAAAAAAAAAAAATATCCTATTTTCTCTTTAAAATGTCCTGTGTAATCATAACACTCAAATAACTGAAATTTATAACAAAATAAAACTCTATTATATTATATATATATATAGAATCGTACACGATGTGTAAAAACAATTAAAAATTAAATTGGGCAGAAAGAAGAAACCTGCTAAAATACAATAATGTATATATTTTTATTATGTACACATAAGTACAAAATAGAAATTGATGAGAATAATAATTTTTTTTTTTTCAAAATTTTGACAAGCAAAAATATTGTTTTTATTTTCTTATTTTATAAATAATTGATTTCCTGTTGTGATTCAATAAAGGTTGCAGACTATCGTGTCAACTGAATTGTTGATCACACTCTAAGTATATTTTTTTAGTTTTTATTTTCTTAATTTTCTATTTTGTATATAAAGTGGAGTATGTATAGACATACTAATTTAGTTTATATTTTTTGTTAACAAGGACATTTTTTTTTTCTTCACATTCACAATATTATTCTGTGGTGATACCAATTTTCAATCTATGTTATGGTATTTTTCTTTTATAAAAGTTATTATTATGCTGTCGGAAAATTTGTTAAATCTTTACAATTATGTGTATGTATAGGTCCAAACGATAAATTGACGACTTTATAATTTTGGTAGAAATACAATAATGACAAAAACAGAATATTAAATACTGATATTGCAAAAATGAATACCTGGTAAGCTCTTCTATATAGAAATTTATATATATATATAATGAAACTGATTTGATATAGAAATGTTCAATAATATGAACAAAATGTTAAATAATAAATAAAAATGTTTATAATAAGAATTCTATTCAAAATTTATATACAATAGAAAAAAACAACCTGTAAATACTGTTTTATGATCAAATAAAGTCAACACAATAATTTTCAATTTGTTGTTTTTAATTTTTTTGACTTTAAGCTTTTGTCAGTAATATAAATTAATGATTGGTATTATTACAGCCATCACTTTTTAAGTATTACAATTAAAAATTTATAAAAAATGACTACCAATATAATTTACTTTATTTAAATATTGTTCATTTTGATGGTACTTGGCAGGAATGTATACAATATTATTACTTGACTTTGATTTAATGGTAGAACAATATTTAAATTTGATATTGATAGCAGTACAGATTTTTTTTTTTTATTTATTAATTTTAATTATAGAAAATGTAATAAATTTGAAACCATAAGCAATTTCTTAAATTTAATTTATTGATTTTAACTATTGTTGTGTGATCAATTTACTAGTTAAGAGTAAACACATTGTGTAATTAGAACAGTACACACATTTTATAATGTAATATAATAAAATAGTATTTATCACACAATTATACAATATAATATAAAAAATATGCAGATTAATCAAAATTACATCCTTAGACTTTTATATCCTATTGTAAGTATAAGCCTTGATTAGGGTAAATGAAAATAGAAAATGAAAATATCCTTAGAATAAGGTAGTACTTATGATCGAAGAAAATATTATAATTAACTAGAGTTTTACTTTAAATATTCAATGTCAAATTTGTAAATTCAGTTAAGTATATATATATGACATCAACAGGATGAACAAATTTATTCAACATTTGCAATTATTGTACTGTTATGCCAGCTATTACCAAAACTATCCAATACAAATATGAAATTAATTAATGCACTGAATAGCTTTACATATCGCTCATTTGAAAGAACGGTGAATTAAGTGCAAATTGCGATTGAAATTTTATATTGTTTTATAATTACATTAACATAATTGAATAAGTAGGATATAAATAACCGAATTATATTTTATTATTAGTAAATCTAGTTTTCGATTTTTAGAAAAAATCAGTTTTGTCATTATACTTCTAAGAAGTTGGCATCATAGTGTTAGCATTTATGACCTAATAATAATTATTATTGATGCAAAATTATACAATATTTTGTTAATATAAATTTAAAAATATTAAATATTGTAAAACAAACTAATATATTTTAGTCTTTTTTAGTCCAGGAATAAGGAAAAGTGCAAAAAATTTTACTTAAGGCACTTAAAACTTAATTAAAATAAATTAAAATATTCTTTGATATTTGGATGTTGTCTGAAAGACCTTAGAATTTCAGATTTACAAAATTCAGAAGGTCTTACATCAAAATTCTATTTAATAATACTTCAATTTGATTAATTGAAGTTTGTTTGTTCCTCAATAATTGTTTTTGTTATGACTTTTCCAAATTGTCCGAAAAATATTTTTTTTAAAAGTATCATGATAATAAATGGAACTTAATGGGACAATTATAAACAAATTTTAGTTTTTAATAATGTATTAAAAAAGCCTAACTGGCTTCACCATCTTTAGTGTTTTTCATATTACGAAGTACCGGCGGACTAGTATATACGAACAATTTATATCTTAGCAGCTTAAAAAGTTCATGTTAAAAAAATGAATGTTTCTAATGCAAACGCAAATAGACTTAATAATGTGATACACAATACTAAACTCGAAAATGAACCAAATACTATATATACCATTGATTGTCTTATTAAAAAACACAAGATTAAATTATAATATTTTTGATGTGCTCATAACTGATAAATTAATATAACACACTTAAATCGTATTTGATCTACCCAACTTAGTTCAAGTTTAACTAAATAAGAAAATTCATTCAAAAATAATCAAATCTATAAACAGAAAATATGCAAATACAGTTTAAAATTGGCAGGATGTGATTAATTAATCCTAGATGTGACTTCACAATGTGACACCACAATTGTACATATTTTCTAAGTTAATAAAAGCTACTTGTGTGTCAAAACACATTAATGATATCTATTTTTAATACACCACCATTGCTATTTTTAAATTAGTTACTTTAAAACGGTAGATTTAATAACGGTTTATTGAACTGTACACAAAAAAGATTTTTATTTTTATTTTTATTATGCTTACGGAAGTCTTTTTCATTGTTCAAATTCAAAGTGAAAAATCATCATCGTTAGTCACATTAATGTCACTTACTAGAGATGATGAGTATAATAAAAGAAAGGTTACAATAAATAGGAGAGTATCCCCCCGAAGTCATATCCTGAATTTAAAAATTTTATATAGAATTCTAACCTATAATGTTTGTTAATATTCCGTTGTTATAATATGTGTGACAGGATTTTTCTGAAAATTTCTACAATAAAAGACAAAAAAAAAAAAAAGAAAAACCATACAAAAAAAAAAACTAAAAAAAATTCTACAAAAGACAAATTTGATAAAAGGAAAAAAAAATAAAAATATTTTAAAACGAAGAAAAATTTAAAATGAAAAAAATGTTGTATGTCATACATACATACAAACAAAGGACAGTTATTTATTTTATTTTTATATTATTTTATTGTTCTGTTACTGTGTTCCTATTTTTCGAAAACAAAAAATTATAAACAAAAAATAAAAAATTAAGTTCAAATGTTATTTTTGGCTATACCAAGTTCAACAAACCGTTACAATTAAATTTACTAGCAAGCACACACACACAAACACGCATAGATAACATTTCGGTAGAAAAATTTTTCACCCACATCCTTAATCAAGCCAATTTTTCTAATATAACGGTATAGTTTCATTTTATTTGTGTCTAAACTGAACATTATTTGGGTTGGTAGATATGCTTTTAAAAGGACTTAATTTTATTTTTTATTTTATTGTTGTTCATTCTCTATATATTCAGTCGTATATGCTTTATAATAATATATTTATGTGTAACAGTATATGTACACGTGTTCACAAAAACGGCGTTAGAGTGGAAAAATTCAAAATTAAAAAACAAAAAAAAAAGAAAATTCTCATTTTTGAAATTAAAGATAAAAGAAGGAAATTTTTAATAAAGTTAAAATAAAAAAAAAAAAAAGAAGAATGAAAATGGAGTCAGTCAACAGAGGATCATGTTTTTTGACTTTTAATTTTTACATTTTTATTATCTTTTTTTTTTTTCTTTTTATGACCAATTTAAAGAGGTTCTATATGACCAAAGGTTTTGGTTAAAAGAATTGAAAAAAAAACCGACTTTAGAAAAAAAACTAAACATTTTAAAAAAGACTGCAACAAATTACATGAAAGAAAGCGACCCAACCAGCCTCCTGGGTAAATATTGTGGTGTAGAATAACAAAACTTTCATTAAAAAAAAAATGTGGTGGCTTATTATAATTTCATAAAGTACAAAAAAAAAAAAAAAAAAAAATTAAAAGAAAAATGAGTACCTACCGAGAATACACTATGGGTAAGCATAAAATTATACGTGTTGTAAATTTGTTAAATACAAAAAAAAAAAAAAAGAAAAACAAACAAAATTGTTGTCTCATTCCAATTCTAAAATAATTTTTTTAAATGGGAATAAAACTAAAAAATTTTTTTTTCATAAACAGTTTTAAAATGTCATTTTATTTCAAAAACTTAGGTAAAAAAAAAAAAAAAAATTAGGTACAAAAGATATGGGACGATTTAAGTTAAATTTTTCCAGGTTTGGTTTTTCTTTTTAAAAGATTATTTCCAAAACAAACTTATCTAGAGGTGTAGCAGAGGTAAAACGATTCAGTTTATACCTTTGGTAAGAATTAGTTTTTTTTTCTGTTTTTTTTTTTTTTTGCATAGGATTAGTAAAGAAACAACCCACTTGACCTGGTAATATTTAACAATTTAATTGTGACAAAATAGAAAAAAGGACGACAATATTATTTTTTTTACAACTTTTAATAAAGGTTGGGGTTGAGTATTTTTTTTTTTTACAGATTTTAACCTGAATAATTTAAAAGAAAAAAAATTTTGTTTTTTTTTTCTTTTTGTTCTGAGGTAGCAGAAAATGGTGAATTTTTATTTCTCTTAAGGGATTATTTTGAATCGTCCTATTTTATGTCCTTTATATTTTCATTGAAATTTTTAACATATGAAATATCAACAACAAAAGAATAACAAAAATATTTTGTTCTGAACAAAAAAAAACAAAAATAATAATAATAAGAGTCATAATTTGAATATTAATATTTGAATTCCATTTCCAAAGGTTTTATTTTAATTTTTAATAATTTGACATAAGAGACCATTATTTTAATTTTCATTTTATGAAATTTAAAATAAAAAACATTTGAGAAAAATTACATTCTCAAGGGTGCATTATCAGGTTAACTATATTTTCAATATTTTAAAATTAAAATTTTGAGGTATCTATCTGTGTATTATCAATAGAGATTTTTTTAATATTTTATGAAAATATTATCATAATTTATATATATATATATATATATATATATAATCTAATATTCTAGATACATTAAGTTAAATAATTTATTTAGTACTAATTTATTAAAATATTACTATTTATTATTATTTTTTTATGTACTGATAGCCGCTAGGAGTTGTATGGCACCGACCCGAGCCAGTCCAAAACTTTCGAAATCGGTAACAGTCGTATTTCATTATCTTTGAAACAGTACCTAAGTGTTAATTTTCAATTCTGTAACACATTTTGTTTTTAAAATATTCCTGAGAGCTGCTAGTAGTTGTAAGGCAGCAACCCGAATCAGTCCAAATTTTCGAAATCCGTAACAGTTGTATTTCTTTATTTTTAAAAGAATATATGAGTGTAAATTTTCATGCCTGTAACACAATTGGTTTCTGAAATATGCCTGAGACGTGCTAGGAGTTGTAAGGAAGCAACCCGAACCAGTCCAAATTTTCAAAATCCGTCACAGTCGTATTTCATTACTTGTGAAAGAATATGTAAGTGTAAATGTTCACGTCACAGTTGGTTTTTAAAATTATTTGCGAACGGTGCGAGGAACTGTATGACACCAACCCGAACAATTCCAAATTACTTGTGAAAGAGTATATAATTGTATATTTTCATGTCTGTAGCACAGTTAGTTTGTGAAATATTCCTGAAAGGTGCTAGGAGTTGTATGACACCTACCCGAACCAGTCCAAGTTTTTTAACCCGGTAAAAGTCGTTTTTCTTTATCTTTGAAAGAATATCTTATTGCAAATTTTCATGTCTGTAACACAATTGGTTTTTGAAATATTCCTGATAGATGCTAGGAGATGTATGGCACCAACCCGAATCAGTCGAAATTTTCGGAATCGCCAAACATCATTTTTCTTTATTTTTGATACAGTATGTAAGTGTAAATTGTCCTGCCTGTAACTCAGTTGAATTTTTAAATAATTCTGATGGGTCTTAGGACTCATACGACATACTCGAACCAGCCCCAACTTCGACAAATTGTAAATTACAGGTTTGTTAATTTTTGATAGAGTACTTATGTATAAATTTCAATGACTGTAACACAATTGGTACATATTTTACAATTGGTTTATGAAATATTCCTGATAGGTTGTATGGCAGCTATCCAAACCACTCATTTGATAGCTTTATAAGTTCGAGAAGAGAGTCCGGTGGGAAAGTGTCCGATTCATTTTTTGATCATGAATAACTGTGCAAAATTTCAGAATTCTATCTTTTAAACTGTGAGCGTGTATAGCGAACAAACAAACAAACAAACACTCGTACAAATTTTCCCTTTTTTTTTTATTTTTTTTTTTTATTATTTCAAACGAGTAAAATACAAATTTTGCTATAATTATAATCTTATTCAATTATTTATAAGATAAAGTTCAATTTTATTATTAAATCTATTATTAAATCTAATAGTAACATGATCTTAAGTATAGAGAATATTTATATTTGATTTAATAAAAATATAAAAAAGATGAAAGAAAGTAGTTTAAATTAAGATTAATATTATATACTAATTAATTTTAAATGTAAAAAAAATATGTTTAAGACCTAGCCTGAGCTGTCTGGTCGAATTGTGTATTATAAATAAATTTTTGTTTTCCTAATACGTGTTAGAACAATCACATGAATATACAATACTAAGCAAGAATTAATGTAAAATGTATGCAAAAGTGCATTTTAATTAAGTTCATACTTTTTTATATAATTTTACTTGCATTTAATTTTATTACTTTATTATTAATTAATTTTTTTTTTGCATTGCTATTTCTATTATTTTAATTACATTTTATTTTTTTATGATAGATTGAAAGAAGTATAAAGCCAAGCATAAATAGCTCAATTTAAAACAATAGCCATTTCTAAAAATAACCATCTTCTTAGATTTGTCACACATACTTAAAATCATCTTCCATTTAACTAATAATGATAATTATAACGATTTGTACACATATTATAATATACACGCAAAACTTTAATCAGAATTTCACCATTATTTCACTATCCTTATTATTTCACAATCATATTTCACCATCGTACTCCTCCATTATTTTACTATCCTTATTACTTCAACATTATTTCACCATCATATTTCACCATCGTACTCTTCCATTATTTCTTTATCCTTATTATTTCAACATTATTTCACTATCACCATGTGAACATTATTTCACCATCATAGATACTCTATATACATACTATTATTTCACAATCATATTCAGTTCAATTAAAAATCATTTTATATACTAAAACAAAGGTCACAAAATATAAACTGATGGGTATTATAGTGATTGACAGTGAAAAATATCTGTTAGAAAAAAAAAATGTCAAAAAGAGATAAAACTGTTATTGACATTAACGAATTTATGAAATGAAAGGATTGAAAAATCAAATGAAATTTATTAGAGAGCTAAATATTATTTTAAAATACTAGTTAAATGGGTGTTTAGAAAATGCAACTCTAGATATTACGAGTATATAGTAAAATGGTCTATTTTAATAAAAATAAAAATCTAACAAAAAAGAAAAAGACAGACAGAAAATGAGAACGAAAAAAAAAATTATCAGAATTAAACTGCATGACAAGACGATATATAGTGAGAGTATTGATTTGCTTAAAAGCAATATGAATGAAAAATCTTGGTATATTTCAACTATTTAAAATGAATTTAAAAATAATATGAAAAATTCACAGAAAATCTAATTTTATTTATTTATGCAAAATGTTTAAGTTGAAAATCTTATTAGAATATTCTAATCTAAAAGAAGATATCCTCGTAAATAAAAATTAAAAAAAAAATATATTTTAAAATTAACTTTAAAAATAGAAAATTAAAAAAAGTTACAGTTTCAATGTTGAATAAATTTGTTGTTGAATGTATACTTATAATATTATGTAGGTAAGATATATATAAAGTTCTGTTATAAATATATAAATAATGTTTGAAATATTATACAAAATTTCAATGACATAAAATAATGTTTTTAAATATCTGTTAGATATACTTTAATATTGTTTCAAGTACATAAAACAACTTTGATGGCAGTAAATGTCATATTTATCTTTTATAGTTGAATACAAACATGATATATTAATCTTCTTTATTCAATTGGCAGATATATATTCAATTATCAACTAATATCTTAGCTTTACTTATATACTAAAGCATACTTGTCTTCCGAATTGGTATTAAATATAAAAGCAAGGCCAAATTAGCTGTTATATTTCATCTGTCATTCAGATATGAATAAAAATATTAATGTTTTAATATTTAAACCTGACTATCCAAACTTAAGTTCGTTAGATGGGATGGGATTCTGATTAAACCTGACTGACCAACTGACCTGACTAACATGACATTTTGATTAAACCTGATTATCCAAGCTTAGGTTAGTTAGACGAAATGAGATTAAGTTAGATGGGATGGGATTCAATCAACAGAAAAAAAGTAGATACTCTCTATTAGTTAATTTTTATTACAGAAATGAAATATTATTTATTGTTAATATTACGTTTAAAAATCATATCCAAATAGGTATGTTTTTAAAATAACTTTTCTAAGAATATTTTTTTATAAATAAACTGTAGTTAGCGCTATTTAGATATAAAAATAAAAAAAATATATACTTAGAAAAATTATTTTTAGAAATTTACGTGAATAGAACAACGTTCTTTATATTGAAAATTTTTCATTACATTAAATTTAAAAAAAATATAGATAATATCAAAGTATAATTAAAAATTCTGAAAATTTTATATTTCATTCAAATTCAACATTTTTTCAAATAAATTCAACATTTTTTCATACAAATTGTTTGACAAAATGTTGTTTTTGAATGAAAAATAATTTAATTTGTTTGACAAAATGTTAAATTTGAATGGGAAAAAGTATATAACTTTAAAATGATTAGTCCAAGTGTAAATCTTTAAAAAATTTGAATTTTATTTAGTTAAAACTCTTTTTTTTTTTGGTAATTATAGCGTTCCAAGAATAATTTTTATTGTGAAGCAATGTTTACATTTCTTATTTATTTCAAAATCTACAATATTTTTTTTTAAATTATATCTTATTTATTTGGAATTATATTAACAAAAATAAAAATAAATATTTTTAACTGCATTGCTGAAAAAGAAATTTCCTTTGATGAATGAAATTAAATTAAACTATCGTCGCCTTTTAATAAAAGAAGACTAACTACTGTTTATTTACAAAAAAAAAAATAAAAATAAAATCAGAAATATGTCCTATTCAATTTCACTCTCTTTATGCAACATATTTTTTTTTTAATTTTATTTATGTTTTTTTTTTTAATTTATAATTTTTACACTGAAGAATTCAATTTTAAATTATGAAAATAAAAATTTGGATTTAATAGACCGATTCCATAATATTTAGGATGAATATTCATAGACCCACCTCTACCAAAAATAAAATTTAGAAGTAATAAAATTTGATAAATAATTGAAATAGAAACTGAATGCATTTATTGTCGTATATTATAGCAGGATATCATTGTATAAGTTAATAATATTGTAACTGTCGTTTTATTTTAAAATAATAAATATATATTGGTGTATTTAGATCCAAGTTACAGTTTAGCGGTTTGCTTGGCACACACATTGAAACATATTATGCCATCGTGGTATCGACTTTAAAATGCATTAAAATATGGCATAAAGATGCTAACATGTACATATTTTTAGACAGCTAGGCTCAATCTTAAGAACCCTGACTTCTGCAAATTTTTAAATCAAATATCGTTTATAGCTTCTATAGAAAAGCTTAATAAAGCTAATGAAATAAAGCAGAGTCAATATTATGTGAATATCTGGACATTCAAGAGATAGCAGATATCCTACAAAACCAGATGCGATGAATCAATTCTTAAGACCAGGTGAGAGCATTACCTGCTTAAACGCCTGTCTAAAAAGAACTGTTGCCAATTGCAAATTACAGAATCTAGAGCTGCTATCCATTAAACAAGGTTTATTCAACAACAATCTGTTCAAGATTGGTAGGTCCAACACAGAATCTGCTTACAAGAAAATTAATCTTCATCTCAGATTCTATTTGAAAACGATGTCATAACTAGTAAAATATATCAATATTTCCAAATAATAAGTATACATCGCCTAATGCTGAAATTTACATTAACCTATACATAGTAATTCAATGGATTTGAAATAGTTGTCTATAGTCTATACATAGTAGTACCACTGTCAAAAACAAAAAATTAAAAATAATGTCATCGATTTATATTACATTAAACTCCGCTATAATATAGCTCTAGTTATGAACTATCGAAGTTTTATTTTTAGTAAATTATTCACCAACTGCCAGAAATTAGAACATTTTCTTTTTCCCAATATGTATGATATTTTACAAACCTTAGCAAACCCTAACATTTTTATCAAATCAATGTTTACTTTGTCATTTTATATTTTCCTTAATTATCATTGCCTAACTTGAAACTGATATATTTATCGATATATTTATACTGATATATTTGCTATTAAATCTTTGTCAAAAATTTCATAGTCAAAATTTGATATACTTAGACCATTCAAACACTACATCCTTTTTCTTTGAAAGATGATTGTCCTTTTTTATTCAGCCAATTTTTTTTTTTTTTTGCACCAAATGAAAATATAAAATAACATAGTGATAGTTCAAATATCTATTCTATAGTGATGTAAGTATTATAGAGATAATAATTATAGAGTGATCAAAACTACCGCAAATCTACATCTGAACTCGGTATAAATCTAAAGTATTTTAAAATAAATGGTAAAAATTTAAATCAAAACCAGATATTTATCTTTTTCAGTTATATTATTCTGATAAATACACAAAATAGGTCTCATTTATTATTTATTTGCACGTGATTGGCTCATCATTGAACTCACGTTAAATAGTTAATTGATTTATATAGTAGTAAGTCTGCAGACAAATCTGGTAGCCAACTTCAGGTCCTTTTAAATAGTAAACTTTTGATTATTCTATTTTCAGATAAAATTTTTAAATAGCCTTTTCTTACATATTTATTTAATTTTTTTTTTTTTTTTTTTGTAATTAAATAAATTTAAAATAATCAATATGAAGAAATATAAACATCAAATGTGTATACAAGAAAGTTTAATTTTTTAATTTTAAATTTTTAATAAATTCAACAATAATATTACATACAACATAATAAATAAAACAGAATTGAAAAAATAAAAATGTTCTCTTTTACCTGCTTGAATACCTTTGCAGATTTCATTTTGAATTTAAAGTATCTATTTTATATGTATATATTATAATGTTTACATATTTAAATACTTTTGTATTATATATCATTATGTATGTATTCAATACTCTTATTAAATAATTTATTTACAAAATACTTTTGAAAACTGAATGAATTTTATTTAAATAATATTTAAAATTCAATTAACTCTTATTTAAATATAAAATTATAATATTAAATGAATATTAAATAAATAATATTAAAACATGTAAATTTTATTTAAAAATAATATATAGGATATCCTTAATGGAACACTATGTACATACATTTCCGTATATAAAATAGAAATTTAAAATATATTTTATTATTTTTTATTTTAAATTGCAAAAAATGCATGCATAGATAATATACATATGTATATATGTATAATATGAATTTACTCGTACAATTACGGTTAAAATTAAATGAGCAGTTAAAAAATTTAATTTTTGTTTCAAGGATAACAGTTTTCGTAATTTTTCATTATTTTGTTAAATATAAAAAATAATTAACGAAATTTTATAAACTTCAAATATTTTTTTTTTTTTTAATTTTTATAGGTCCATATTTTGACAGACACTGTTAAAAAATCGATTGCATGTTTAAATCAACGTCAATAATATTTTTATAAAACGTTCTTCTTTCTTTAAATCTATTCATCACCAAAATAACTAAACGCATAACAAGACTATGCCCAACAATGCGTTCTAACTCAACTTGAGACTAATATTTTATTTTTTTTATTTTATTTTTTTCTTTTTAATTTTTGCAGTGAATTATCAACATTGATTTTTGATTGGATTGACTTAATTTTTGGCTGGATCTCATAAAAATATATTAATCGAAATTTACAACCAAAATTCAGTTAGGTACAGATTAGTAAAATCAAAATTACATAACGTAACAGTTTAAAAAATAAATAATAATCTACTAGACGGGACAGTTACTGTTTTGACTATTTGTGTAATACAAAACATAAAAATACTGTCTGGGTGGTGTATAGGTGCAATTTTCTCTGTTAAGATATTTAATTTTAATGTATAGGTATATTATTTATCTTCTAAAAACAAAATGGTGCATATATTATTATTTTTTTTAAAAATATAGATATACATTACCGCAAAAAAATTATATCCACAACATCCTTTACAAATATTTTTCTATTTTTCGCCATTCATAATTTGCATGTAATGTCAAATTACTGTCCGAAATTACTGGCTAGAAAATAGTTTACTATCAAAAAATTTTTATTGAATTAATGAAAATTTGTAAGTATCAAAGCGGTACTGTAACGTGTGAACGGAAAAAGTTATATCAATTTTTTTATATCCGTAACATCCTTTATATATATTTTTCTATTTGTCACCATTCGTAGTTTTCATGTAATGTCAAATTACTATCCGAAATTACTGGCTAGAAAATATTTTAGGTACTATTAAAATTTTTTTATTGAATTAATGAAAATTTGTAAGTATCAAAGCGGTACTGTGACGGGTGAACGTAAATTGATACGCAAGAATCGCAAATAGGTTCAAAAGACGGAATTAGGTAAACATGTGGGCGGAATTAGGTCATATTGAAAATTTCTAGCGGAAATATGTGTAATTTAATTTTTCTTGTTAGTCTTGATATTTTATTATTTATTTAGGAAAAATTCAACTATAATCGAAATAAAATAATTGAATTTTATTTAAAAATATTCTAATTATTGTAATTAAAAAAAGCTTATGTTTTTCTTATTTTGTCAACTTAAACTAATTTTTCCTTCAGGGGCGGAATTTGGTACATTTATGTTATGGCAATATTAATTTTACTCCTAAAAATTTATAAATTGACATAAGTTTATTAAAATACTGCGACTAGCTAGTGTGAAATGCGCACTTCTAATGAAAAGTGCTACTGCTAGGTTCGGAATCGAACTATCGAAAATTTATAATAAAATGAATATCTAAATTGATATATTTTAGGTTTGTATGAGTAGGTACGGAAATTATATACGGAATCAGATTCTTATTAAATTATGCTATCAAAGTAAAAATGAATTACAGAACGAAAATAGCAGTGATAGGATTATCGAAATACAGATCAATGTCAAATAAAGTTATACTATATTATTATATAGACTAACACAAATAAAATACCGATTCAGAACAAAAACGAAAACTAAATTGATTCTGATATTATTTTTCTAAAATTGAATTATGTATTTTAAATTATCCATTCACTTTTGAATCTCATTGTATTTTTTTTTATTTATATAAAATTTCATCTTATATTTTATAGAATATTTTAGTTAGTTTATATTTTTAACTTTAAATTTAAATTGTTTTTATGCATAATATATTTTTAAATACATAAGGCAATAGCAATGGTATAGTATATATAGACAATAATAATACTTAATATAAAATATTGAAAAATCATCAATTTAAAGAATATTTATTTTTGATTTTTTAATTAAGGTACATATATACTTATTTTTAATTCATTAAAAATATTATTCTAGATAATATTTAAAATTCAAATAACTTAAAAATAAATAAAAAAATATATAAAATAAAAATAAAAACTATAAGAATAGCATAATGTAACCTAAATTACAGATGTAAAATAATATTACTGTATAAATATGAAATAAAAAAATTATTTTTAATATTATTTCGGTCATTAGGTCATTGTTAAGTATTAATAGAGATTTTTAAGAATTCATTAGGAATATTATACTTAATACTTTTATTTGGGAATTGAATGGTAAAAATTAAGAGCTTCTTAAAGAAAATTGTTTAAGCAATGAATATGCTTTCAATCAAATACTTTTGTACTTATAATATTAATTTTTGAAATTTAAATATTTTATAATATTCAATTATTATATTTTAATGATTATATTTTTATGATTATTATTATATATAAAATATTATAATATTTTATATATTCAATTTAATAATTTAAATTGAAATTATAAGATAAAGGTATGGGTATGACAATGTATAACGGTAAAATTCATATCACATATGATCATATTGATAAATGAGCTTTCATAACCGAAAAACTAAACTTCTACCTTTTTTCATATCTCACCATATTTGTCATCATATGTCCTGTTACTCCTTGTGAGTGCACAGTGAATTAAAACACCTTTGTTCACCGAATTCAAATTTGTACCAACGCATTGATATTTCAACCTTCGAGTTTCATTCTATGACTACATTATGTGAAATGTCCTGCAGATCTGTCGTTAAGTACCCGAACTAAAGGGTTAAATATTATTTTTTAATATCCACAATTATTATTCTCGTAGATTTTTTTCACTGTTAAACAATTAATTATATTTACTTTAATATACAATTATTATTAATAATTAGAGTTTAGAAAAATTAACATTTTCAAGTTATAAAAATATTATCAACATACACTGAAAAACTGAATCAAACAGGGTAAATATTTATTTTGCGTCCTATGCCCCACAGATGGGGTTGCAGGACAATGATGATGATGATGATGATGAAATATTTACTTAACTATAAATAAATCTATTCAAATAAATAAATATTTAAAGAAAGATAATTTACAAGCCTAAAAAATCACATTTGACAGAAGTTCAGCCTGATATATATATACTTAAGCCTGGAAATATAAATACATACTAAAAATTTCAATATCTCACATATATGGATTAAAACGATTCTTAGCAAGTAATCCATTAATGCAATAAATAGATGAGATAGATTCAGGAGGCAATCTGACAACTATATTACCACAGCGGAAAATGGGATTAGTGTGATTATGCGCTATGTCGTTATAGATGATCATGTAAAATACCACATTTTTTTGTATTTAATTGTATAGGCCTGCCAACTCATTTTTGTTATTTTGAAACAACTTATAATAAAGAATTTGTAGCTACAATTGAACAAATTGTATTTGAATGACCTATAGTAAAATAAGATGTAATAAACTGTATTACATTGACCTGATATTCTATATATGTCACAATTCATGTTGAAATTTTGTATTGTTCGAATATTATAATAATACAAGTTCTAGTACATTTCAAGTAAAAGAAAAAAATTGAAAGATTTTATATACCTACAAAACAATAATTATAGTATTTTTTACTTGTCTCAGAAAATGAGCTGATTGGTGCTCTTATATCCAAAATAGGGGTTAAAAACCTCTGTAAAGTATAATTTAAACATCTAATCCGCTAAAGACTCAAAAATATCACTCAATTACACAATTAAAACTATAATCAAATATTACCGTTCACTTTTTACATATTTATTTTATATTAAAATAGTTTAAATATTTTGAAAATTTGTAAATTATTCGGGAAAATCTTTAAAAATAAATAACAATATTATTTTATTATTTTTTTAATATATTATTATGTAATTTTTTTATATTTATTATCTAATTTTGTATAATACGTATTCTATTAATTTTGAAAACAATTTCATAATAATTCAACATATTTTTTAATTAAGCACATAATTTTAGTAAAGTTCATTTGAAACAACAACCCACGTAACAATTTTATTGCTATAAGACTCTTGCGCACTCTTATAACACTATTATAAACACTCTTATAGCAGTATTAGTGTTAATTTGAGTGCTCCGCAATTGTTGCAAAACGTTATAAATACGTTATAGCATTCAAATGAAGAAGATAGCACAGGAGCAATTGCTGTAATATTGTTATAGAATTAGTATACATATATGTATTAGTATATATGTTTTTATTTTGAAATTAAATTCTTTTGAAATCATAAAGTTATGCGACAGTGAGATAGGTATTATTTTTTATTTTAAAATAATAATTTTATGGAGTTTATATATTAGTATAATTATAGGAATACAGTGAAAAATTGCACTACTACTGCTATTCTTGCAATTCTATTCTTATAACGACACTTTAACTATTATTATAGGATTACGCACTATTATGCTTACAACAACATTGCTGAAAGTGATACCACTTGCTGAAAATCCCATTATAACCGCAATAATTGCTATAACAACATTCTTATAGCAACATTAATCACATTATTCCCATAAAAACATCATTATAAGGAGTCTTATAGCACTAATTTTGATTTAATAACAATAAAATGTTACGTGGGAATGAACACAATACACAAAATTTATGTTCTAAGTTATTATGTACAACAGAAAAAATTGTTGTTTCATTTTCCATAATATGAACAATATAACAAGTTTGTAGAATTGTAGTTGGAAAAGCAAGACAAAATTTACTGTTTTAACATAAATCAATTCACTTAGAATTTTTAATTAAACTTTGAACTACTTTTAGTTCTTTTTGTGATTTTATCGTGAAAATATTAAATATTTGGCATTTAAAGACCTTTCTGTACCAAATTAAAGAGCCTAAAAATTTGTTAAATCTGGGGCTCAACTTCAGTTCTTGTATTAAACTATACATCTATTTTTAGTACTAATCTAAAACTACAGTTAGTAACACTTATTCTGTTATACAACTACATAATTAATCTATTATTTTAGTTATCTTAAGACTAGGATTAGTTTTAATAACAAAAAACATTAAATATTGAAGATATTTCAACCCAAAACAACAACACAATAGCAATATGTTGTTGTTGATATTGTGTTGTTGTTTTAAATTTGTTATTATACTAAAATCTAAAATCAAATATTTTTTTTTTTGTTTTTTTTAGAAGTGTTTTAAATCTGTTTCAGGTTTACGCGTTTTGTTGATGCAAGCTCTAATACATTTTCTGTCGAATCTTCTTATTTTTTCCATTTGGGTAGCACTTATATGAAACCATATAGGTGTTCCATATGCCAATATTGGCCTGATAAGTGATTGATAAGCAATTATTTTTACTCTAGGATTAATATCTTTGTTATAAAATAATTTTTTGACTGCCCTAAAGGCTTTATAAAATCAAATATAAATATTAAAAATCTTAATGAATTAAAACGATTCCTAGCAAGTAATACATTAATGCGATAAGTTCAAGTATAAGTAAATAAATAAATATTATTATGTATTATTATTATTTGTTAACGAATATAATTTAAATTATACACAATAGTAATTTACAAGCTCCAGACATAAATAAATAAATTTGATCTATTACGTATAATGATAATAATACAAAAATACTTTAATTTTAACTTTATTTCAATAATTTTTAATGCCTCTGAATACAATAAATTATTAAAAATATTCAATTTATTCTTATAATATTAAAAATAAATAATTTGAGCAAAAAACAAAGAAGTAATTAAATTAAATAAAAAAAAAATTATATGAAAACAAATTTGTATGTAAATTATAATATAAGAAAATTTGAATAAAAAAAAAAAATAATAAATCAGAATTTTCCGATATTTTTTAATCCTTATTTTTCTTTGTTAATGCATAAACTATTATTTTTATTTTTTTTTTGTTATTGTTAAATTATTGTAACCTGTCAGTTGTCCTTACCAGATAACGATATATTATTTAAAAATTGTTTTTCTTTTTTTTTTAATTACATTAAATAATTATTATATTATTATATAATGTGGAAATACAAAGATAATAAATGAAATTAATTTTAAGATTAAGTTGTACTTGCTTTAGTGAAAAATTAAAAATGTATTTTTTTTAAACAGCTCAAAATTTATAATACTTTTTTTTTCAGTTTTTAGTAATAAATTCAAAATAAGAGTGAATTTAATATTTAATAAGTACATGAGAAATTTAAAACACTTGCTTTCAATATTATTGATAAAGCGATTTGAGATAATTTGGAATATATTGTTTCTTTATAATTGTTTAAAAACAAAAGTATTATAAATTTGTGTGAATTAAAGTTCTTTTGAATTTGTTATAAGCAAATTAATAAAAATTACGAATTATATTCAATTATTAAAATAAAATTTAATGTTGAAATATTTTGCTATTATTTAAGCCCGATATTGAATTCAATTGATTCTATGATTCAATTGATTCTAAGTCTTGAGCCACTCACATTAATTAACATGTTGAAAGCACAATTATTAATGTTATGGTTTAGCAAAGCTGGAAAAGCAGCTAAGCAGTTTGATTATGTAACTGCAAACAAAAAAAAAAATAATTAAATTTAGCTATTTTCAATGTACAACATCATACTAATAGTACCGTAAATTTTCATTGATGGTGACATTTATTTTTGCATTATATTAGTCTTTAGTTGATTTAATAATACAATTAATCCAATTATTGCCCGCATAAAATTAACCCAATTATTGCCTGCATCATGTCCAATTTTTAATATATTCTCAATATGATTGCCTATTTTGACCATGATATGATAATTCTACTCTCTATTTATAGAGATAGAGTTCTCAATTTCAGAGTTCGGCACTGGTTATTTCCCACTACCAAATGCAGGGTAACACGTAGAACAAAATTATTCAAAATAGTTGCTTAAAATAGTTCAAGCTTTGAAATACATAAGTGTATAATAATTATATGACTATATATTAAATTATATATAAAGGATTATATATCTTACATGATAGATGGTACATTCAACGAAAGTGCTGTTAAGTCAGCTAATCAGGAATGAATTAAAATAAATTTTTGTTGTTGTTTTTTTAAATTTTTCTGATATATTATCTTCTTAGTATTTGTGATACCATCTAGATAACACAATTGAAAGATATATCAGACACATAGCACACACAAACACATATAGATTATTATTTGAATTTAAAGTTAAAATTAGTTTATTTATTTATTTATTGATAAGATAAGATAAACCGGCATGCCTAATTTAGGTCATTTTCAATTTCGGAATGTATGTTCAAAATTATAATTTTGACAAGAATTTTTGACATTTGACATTTAGAAAAATTATTATAATTTATGTGGCAATAAATCATAACACCTGTAATGTCTATAAAATAAATTTTACAGTTTTATATTATTATTGTTTATATATTTTAATATTAGATGTCCATGAATTTTTAAATATTATATGTTTTTACTAACTAAATGAATAATAAATAAATTAATAGGAGTTTAAAAATATATTAACGGGACTATTATTGGATTTTTAAAATCATTTAAATTATATAAGCATTAAAAATTCAAAATCTTTATTTTGTAAAAAATGTTTACTTTGTTGTAGCTATGATGTTAATGTTAATAAATGAAATTTTATAAAAATGAGTTAAATAAAATGGGCCGTTTAAACGCTTACCAATTTTTGGCTTTTGTTTTTATGTCTATAATTTTAGGAAAAAAAATGTTTATAATGTTGATGTTTATAATGTTAATGTATATAAATAAGCGATTATAACAAAATTTAGTTATACTGAAATATAAGCAATTATTTTTTTTGGTTATATTGACATATAAACAATTATGTACCCCAGCAAAAATGTGGCTTATAGTTGTCAGAATCAAATCAAATTTTAACAAGAAAATACTTTCAAAAATACTGAATATGGCAGTTATCTTATCTCGATTTTTTCATTTGTTGACATAAGCGGTTACGATTTGTTGGATACAAATTTAATTCTGTTGATTTTGCTCATTGCCTGATCAATTTATTTACGTATATGTTTTTATAATAATATTTATATATACAAATATTATGTATATTATTTTAATTTTAAAATTAATTTTAAAAATACAACAAACAAATAACAATACAATTTAAATACATATACATTTTATTTTCAATAATTTACTTTTCGAATTAAACATATTTTAAAGCAGAATGTTGCACAGAAAATCATTCCTAGAAATTTTATTTTATATTATATAGGTATATTGATTTGTATTTTATACATATATAAATTTATTCTACCTATATATATTTAACAAAAACTTATATGAAAAAAAATAAAATAACAATTTTCTTTTTTGAAATTAAATTTGATTGTTTTTCTCTCAACTTGTACCTCTATAAAAATAACTTTGCAAATTTATCTTCGTAAATCCCTTTTCAGACTATATGAATGTATATATATATATCGATATATAAGTACAGATTTATATAAATTCAACTTAATATCAATACATAGACTACATTTGATATTATATATTGATATATAAATTCAAAATATAAATAATATTTTTGTCTGTTATTTTGGGAGTGTATCATATGGGTATGCAATCAATCTTTGAAATCCAATGACAAAATCAAAGAAAAAAAAAAATGTGAATAAACAAAAAAAAAAAGAGGAGCAAGAAAACATTTTCGATTTTAATTTTTTGTTTTTTTTTTTTTTTTTACTACAAGTAGGTATTTTTTTTTTTATTTTATATCAATTTGATTGAAATGCGGGTTTGTGTACTCATCATCTTCAAATGAGTATGTATTTTTTTTTACTTGTTTTCATTTTTTTTTATTTTTCAGTCTTTGAATAAATATCAATAGGTTATATATTTTTAATTTAGTAAAAATTGAATTAGATAAAGGCAAATACTATATTATTATGTGTATTATGTAAGTTTATTTAAATAAAAATAATTTACTTATTTTTTATATTTTATTTAAAAAATTAAATTGCAAATTGAAGAGGGTTTGTTACAAAAAAAAAAAAATCTTCTATTTTCAAAGTGATATAATTGAAGTTTTGGAATACATATATACAATAATTTAATGATATATACTTACTATGTGATTATTGGTACATTTAAAGTCTACGTGATTTTTTAAGATAATTAGAAATACTAATTCGAGTTGACTTCAAAATTGTAATAGCAAAAGTCTTGAACGAATAAACTTTGTACTAGTACAATCATAAACCTTAACTAATGTACAGCACAATTAATTAAAAAAAAATTCTAATTTTAATGTCTTCAGTGTCATGTATCCTTAAAATTGTATAATTTTCATTGAAAATTGAACTGATAAGATCTTTATAGATTCATTAAATGATTTTTCATAATTTATGTTGACATAAAGTATAATGACTGTTTGTTTAAGTATTGAGATATCTTTAAAAAAAAATGCATAATGATACGATAGACAATATATTAGGTACTTAAACTCCTTAATTTTACTTTGTATCAAAATTTTTTTCTACCCTATGCATCCATATCGCAGCCAAGCCATATATAAGTATATATTATAAGTCATACTATGGCGCGTCGCTGTTTATAAAAATATAAAATTATTTTATAATTGTACAGATTTCCGAAATTTTATTTGATTTAATTATAATATGTACTATACATCTATTTATTATATAGATTTGTACAATCGAATTTTCCGTTTAGTGATATTTCAAATTAAATAACTTTATTTTATGTCAATTTTCCTAACACTAATAATTTTATGTGTTATTTCAAATATCGACATTTCAGAAGCTAACAGACTTGCTTCCTCAATGCTGTATTTTCAGTTATTATTCGTCCTTTTTATATACCTGATCTATGTAGTATTTGAAATTAGTTTAGATTAATTTATAAAGGGCTGAGAATAGTTAGTTTATTTGCAGCCCTATGCTCAACGAAGTTGGATAATGATGATAATAATGATATTTTTCCTTGAATCTATTCACCTCTTACATAAAACAGCTTTCGATTGGGAATTATTGGGATTAAAATCTACCTAATTTTAATTCTTAATTTCAGTATTGATTATTTTATTTTATCTAGTATGAAAATTTACATTTTTACAACAAAATTTATAAAATATAATCTTTAGTGGGGTTTTCCAAAACGATAATTACTTTCATCATCTTATAGGGCTACAACTTTGGGTAGACCAAAGCTTTTCTTCATCACAATAGATCTCCAAAAGTGTCGATCTTGTGTCGCTTGTCTCGAATTTGGGATTTGTAGCGCGTGGACATAATTTTGAACATTGTATTTCCACCTTGTCATTGGTCGTCTACCACCACGATTACTCTCGGACTTTTTATTGAATATCATTGTCTGTTTTCTAGTTTCATGCATTTTTATTGCGAGGTCATGCCTTTGTTTTTAATTATAATACTATTAATCGTGCTGTTATTTCTAATTGTATATTATTCTTTGTCCAATATTTTTGGGTCGAGTATTTTCGCACATTTTTTTTTTCAAATACACGAAAACTGGCTACATACATAGTCCATACCTTGAAGCCATACATCACCATGGGTTAGAGTTTTATATATCGTCATTTTTGCTTTTCTTGATATTTTGATTGTATTAAATTTTTGTTTGCTTAGTAACATCTGTTTCCGGCTTGAATTCTGCTCAGTTATTAATGTAGTACTGCACCCAAGGAACATTTTGTATAACTCGCATACTATTATCGCTTCTAATTGTTGTTCCGAGATATGTGAAGCGTTTAACTCTTTGAAAATTGCACTCTTCGATTGTTATATTCTGATAACTTCTTATATGCTCTGTTCTTGACATTTTTAGGTAGTTTTTTTTTTGCCTTTGTTGATTTTTAATGCTCCATTTTTGCCTCGATTTCTATGATTTGTGTTGACAAAAAACGTTGAAACAATTTTATCTCTCATGCCCCACAAGTGGGGTTGCAGAACAGTCATGAGTTAGGTTTTCGCCTCATTTTAATTTAGAAATGACAATATTAAAAAATTCGTAGAACTTAAAAAATAAAAATAACCAACTTATATTATTATAGTTGTCTAGATTATTTAGTAATAAATTTGATTTCTGTCAAATTGAATGTACTTGTAAGTAAATGTAAATATTTTGGAAAATAAACAAATTAAATTTAATTAAAATGTTTTTTTAAATATTTATTATTGCTCGAAAGCAATTAGATCAACTAGCCCCACTGTAGCATAATATATTTACTGTCGGTGGCCAACAGTAAATATCAATATCATGGTCGGCAGGGTAATATTACCAGTTGTATTTAAAGTAAAACCCTGTGGTACAATCTTATCCGTAATCAATATCGTACTTTATTTTATTTTTTATTTCATTATTCAAAACAAATATTGAACCTGACATTATCATAAAAGACAAATGTTTATGTAAAATTTATTTAAAGTAAATATTATTAAAAGTATTTTTGAAAGTTATTAAGTACTCAATTTTGTAATTACATCTTTAACATAGATTAAGACATCCTTATAATAATATTATTTAACTTTAAAATTTTAAGTACTTACTTTAACTCTTTAATAAATATAAATTTTTAAAATCACTTTGTATGCTTATACAAATCAAGTAAAATATTTAAAATATTTATTTTGAAAATTTTAAATTGAAGATTAATTGTTGATTTAATTACCATCATATTTTTCTTAAAAAAGAAATTCTTTCAATACACAAATATTTTTTTTTTTGTATCTTATGATTTCTATTTTTATCTATTTACTTATACCCCAAATATATTTACCCAAATTACATGTAGTTAACTATAATATTCTCATATTATATGTATATAGAAAATATATATAGGTATTGAATGTAGGATATACTTGTAGTATTCACCTAAGTATTTGAAAATAAAAATTTAAAGTATTTTTCCATAGATACATTTAACTGTAAATAATATAAATTTACAATTATTACATTTTGAGTTTTTTATGTATTTAATATTATGTATTCTACTAAAATAAATATTTTATTTAACTAAAAAAAAAATAGATTAAAATAAAAAGAAAATGTTGTAATGAGAAAAGAAAAATTGGAAAATGATAAGATTTTCGTCAAAACTTATTTCTCAATGAATTTATTATACTTATATATGGAAAATTATAGGGGTAAATAGATCCTTTTTTCATTATAATCAAGTTTTTATAATATGTTATGCAGGCGTATTGACAACCTAATGATGAATAATATGGTATTAGAAAATTACATCCAAGAAAGGGAAAATATAAAGTAAAAAAAGTGTTTTAAGAAAATTAACAAGTATTCAATCAATGTTTTAATGAATTAACAATCAACAAAGAAAATAAAATTTAGGTAGTTACAACAAAAAAAAAAACGGGTAAATCAATGATTGAAAATACATTCTAAATATCCTTATATCTAAATATCCTATCCTTATATTATTATATTTGAAATTATCCTGAATATATTTTATAACTATACTGTTCCAAAGGCATTTAAAAAATATTTTAGGTACCTCTTCGATCATATGTGGATCATATTATTATTTTATTTTCTTTATTAACCCAACAGCTCAAATTGGATTTTTTTGCCTGTAGATTGCTTATCGTTTTTTTTTATATAGTTCCAAGTCTATCGGATGAACACCCTCACACTGCTTTATTGTTCGGTACAAAAAATGTAATTCAATAACCGTGTTTTTCAGCTTGCAAAATCTAGTAGCTGACTGAATATTTTGTTTGTAGGAGTCCTTAAAGTGTTTTATAGATACTGCAACACTTTATGGTATTCTAAGGTCATTAGAAAATGGAATAAAAAATTTAATAGGAGACATTAACAGGATTACATATATTAATTCAAATTTAAAAACAATGTAAACGTTTAAGAATCAAATCATATCCTTAAAATATATTAAAATAAATGAAAATTAATGTTCCATAATATTATACCAACAGCACTTATCGAATAGGTTCAGGTTCCATTTATTAAAGTTATAAGAATTACATATCGATTTGAAATTGACATTCAATTGATGGCCAAATCCAAAATTATCAACTGTCAACAATACTGTCAAAATTATTAACAATATTTGAAAACAAAAATTAGCTATGAAATAGAAAGGAAAATTAAATGTTCAGAAAAATTTATTTTGTGTAGGTGTTGGTAAAATAAAACTTGTGACTGGTTCAAAAAGTTTTTCAGGCATTCGGACATAATAGAATTTTCTATTGACTTTTAACCATCAGTGTATGATTTGACATTTCATTTAGGTACCTCTGGGACTTGAACTTGACATTCAATTGATGGCCAAATCCAAAACTATCAATTGTCAACAATACTGTCAAAATTATTAACAATATTTGAAAACAAAAATTAGCTATGAAATAGAAAGGAAAATGAAATGTTCAGAAAATTTATTTTGTGTAGGTGTTGGTAAAATAAAACTTGTGACTGGTTCAGAAAATTTTTCAGGCATTCGGACATAATAGAATTTTCTATTGACTTTTAACCATCAGTGTATGATTTGACATTTTATTTAGTCAAATTGTTGATAAGGTAAACAGATTTGCTCAGATTGTATTATCGCGTTGGTCTCAATTGTTCAATTTTCATTTTCGATGGCATAAAGTATTTTGCGAATAAAAATTTAAATTTTGGACTATGTGGTAAATTTTAAGAAAAAATTAACAAAATCCTGACCTTATTTTTGTTTTTTAATATTATGAAACTAGAACCAGTGATGAAATTTTATTAAAATTTAGTTGTTCATGTCACATACATACAATTGTGGTGTGGAGCCGTTTTTATTTTTATCTTCTGATGCTTCCCACTTCCGTAATAACCACTACCGAAGTACTGATGTGGCACATTTTCAATGTTAGTTAGTTAGGTTAAAAGGCAACGCTTCAGATTCAATATAAGCCAGATTTGTTTCATGATGTTGCCATCTGTTCTACTCGACCATATTATTACTTCTTTGCGAAGCAGTAAATTACAAGTAATTACAGCTGTACCCAGATTGTTCTTTTCCGAAAAAAAATTCCAAGATTTTACCCTCTCTAACCAGTTGATTTACATTTCAGTTTCTCGGACCATCAGGGTGTCCTGAAACTCAACATAGTCATATTATTAACCGATCCGTTAATTGATAGAACTGCATAAATCGATAAAAGGGCTATCGGTTTTAGTGCTTGAATTGCAGCCTGATTTTTTGTGAGTGAACGCATATTTCTAACAGATAATAGGCTTGATTTCAGACAGTCTTTCTTTATGTTCATCACCTCTACCTGAAACATACTGAAATGGTTTGGTAGACTGAATGATATATTTTTATTTAATTTTTCTTTAAAGACTTCACTTCTAACTCTGCCATTAAATGTTGACCCATCAGTGTATAGGTGCACATACTATTTCAATAGAACTGTATTCTTCTGGCTTTCGCGGGATGGAATATCATCCTGATATAACTTCTCAAAGAAGTATTTTTCAAAGTATGGTCTAGGTTTTCTGGAATAAATATTTTGTATTCCATAATAGAAGTGTAGTGGATACAAAATTTGTGGATACAAATTAATTGATAATTTATTTGTGGTTTTAATTGCAAATTAGCTTTAAGTCTGAACAGGGTTCTGGATATCATCTATTTTTTTCTCCATCTTTTTTTTTTTAAAAAAACTATTTTATTTAGGCTTTTTAGCACTTAAGTTGGTTATTTAGAATCTCATTAGCACCTATTTATTTTCTGCAACATTTACCTTACAATATAACTTATTTTTATTTCTAAACTCATAATATATTAATTATAGTTCAAATAATAATTAATAAAATAAAATTAAAATGTTCCTAGCTGTAAAGATCTACTTTAGAGTCTATACTTCTGAGTATTATGTTAAACAGAAATGTAACACTAAAATATTACAAATAAAACACTACTACCACTACTACTTGTGCATTTTTGACAATACATTAAGCATTTTGTAGAGTTACAGCACTTGTAAACACTTAAAATATAGTAATAATATCTGTGTTAGGTCTTATAATATTTTTACCATTAAACAGAAAAATTGGATAATTATTCAAAATCGAAAACATTCTATAATTCCAAACTATTCTGATGGTCTTTTGTCCATCATCAATTTTAAGCTATACAAATTTTTACAAAAAAAAATGCATAATTGATATAAATATGATGATTGCAATAATAAATATGATCATCAATGTCCTGCAACACCATCCGAGGGGTTTGCCCCAATATGCCCCATGGGCAGAAATATGATGAAATATGATGATAAAAATAATGATAAATAGATGATTCAAATAAATTAAAATCTTTTATATAAATTAAACCTTCGTGTTTCATACAAAGCCATATGTGGGTTTTTGAAATGATCATCAAGTTTTGTTATGTTTAATTGCATACCAAGAGTTGATGAATGTTTCAAAAAGCCAAGCCATATTTGATGGCTTCGTATGAAGTAAAGCGTTAACAATAGAAATATAGTTTTTGTAAATGTATAGGTACACTTGAAATCAAATATTTTTATTAATATTTCTTTGGAACGAACGATTTTAATACCTATACATATATATTTTTTTTCATAATAATAATTTTTCTAATAAAAATTTGAAAAGTTTTAATCTTATTTGTCTTAAAATCAAAAATAAAAGAAATTTAATTTTTTTGTTTTCCAAAATTCCTTTGAGATGTAATCATTTTTAAAAATAATATTCTAAAAAACAAAAATCGAAATATTTGTAAAAAAAAAAACAAAAAAGAAAAGTCTTACAAGGATTCATCTTAATCCTTTTTTTTTTTTTGTACTTTAATTACTTTAATTAAATTTTATTATACTTAATTTTTATGTTTATTAATATGTCTATATGTATATATATATATATATATATATATATATATTATAATGAAATATAAAATTATATTTGTACTACGTTTAAAAGGCAAAAAAGAAAAAATCAAAATAAATATACATACTGACACACATAAATATACGAATTTATGAAATAATATTCTAACTTTAAATTTTCTATTTAATTTTATTTTATTTTTATTTCTTTTTTTTATTTTTTTGTTTGAAAATTTATTCTGTACTTTGAAGTCCTACACACTTCATATTATTAAAAATGCCATAATGAATAAAGTAAGCACTCAAAAGTTATTTAATTTTTTTTTTTTTTTAAAGAGATTATTAGAGAGTTGAGACCTTTTAAATAAATAGCTATAAATATTATATGAAAAAAAAGATATGTATATATATATATTGAAATGTTGAAGAAATTTTAATTAAAAATTATTTTAAGTTCTTCAAAATAACCTTAGTGTATTATGTATTCTCTTATTTAAATTATTTTTTATTTTATTAAATTAATTTTGAATTTTTAAATGAAAATTAAGTAGTTTAAAAGTAAAATGTTTAATTACATTAGTTTTGTATACATAATAATACTGGTGCTTCTCTAATGAAATCACTCTTTAACATGTCCTTCAATTTCATTTTTTTATGGCAAAAAATAAATTTAAAGCAATTAAAGTTAATAAATTTTTTTATATTTAAAAACTTTAATGTTGGTAATTTTAATACAAATTTTCGTAATGTAGAAACAATTTAAATGTCTGACCTCTTCCTATCGTAAGTATTAAAAATACAATTAACAAAAAATTCAACCGACTTTGATTTTTTTTGTTTTTTCTTTTTTTTAATTGGGTTGATTTTATTTTATACATGTTATACCCCGATATAATGACAGAAAAAAAATTTAAAATTTAATAAGCAATTTTTTCTGTCTTTCAAAAAATTAAAAAATAAAAAATCTTGAATTTTCATTGTTCGCCTTGGATTTTCTTGAAATTCAATCGTTGATAAAATGAAAGAAAAACAAAACCACAAATACAACCAAAACAAATGTAAATATAATGAAAAAAATCAAATCTTAAAATAAGTAATAAGAAAATATCGAAAAATTTAAAATAAAAAATGTCTCTCTAACTTAAGCACCACCAGATTCGAGTATACATGGTAGAAAAAAAAAATCTTTTTCTTTTTAACTACAAAAAAAAAATAATAATAAAAAAACAGAAAAACCAATTTTATCATCCCTAAAATCTAAAATGAAAAATAAAAATAGGTAGGTAAAATAAAGCACTTGAAATGAGGATTTACGTTTAATTTTTATTTTTTTATTTTATTTAGAAGATAAAATCTGCAGACAAAAGTTATAACCGCTTATGTCTGAAATTGATGTTTCAAGTGAAATCAATTTCAAAGTTTAAATGATAGTTTAAAAATGTAGTAACGGAGACTACATAATAGTTTTAGGTTTTTTAAAATTATGTATATTGAACTTTGTTTTATAAAAACCGTTTACGTTAAGATATTAATTTTACTAAATTTGTCAGTAAAATGGGCCCATTAAATAAATTTTTTTTAACCCCATTTTTATTTACATCTGTCTTAATATAAGAGACCTAGTAACTTTCCTTACATTTTGGATATAGTATAACTATACAATCATCTAATATTCATTTACATTATAATTTGTTTTGTAACTTAAAATCTGTTTATTAAATCATGTGGTCTGTATTTTTTCAGGCTTTCATTTCTTATTCTGTTAGAGAGTGCTAATTTCATTGTTGAAATTTTGGTTGATATTTTTTGTTGATATTTTAAACTTGTCTTTTTAATTTCTTCATTTATTGTCAGTATTTTTAAATCACAGTGTAGATCATCATTTCTCACATATTCAACATTCGGCTCTCGCTATCGTTCTAATTATTTTTGATTGTGCTCTTTGTATTAAATTAATGTTGGTATTTTGGTACCCCAGTATTCTGCACCATATGTCCATATCGGTTTTATAATTGTTTTGTAAAGTAGCAACTTGTTGTTACTGCATTGACAATGAATTTAGATTTATTACCCAAAAGCCATTGTAGTTGTCCAATTTTAGCCTTATTTGATTACGTTTGTGGATTATGTGGTTCTTCCATGTCAATTTATTGTCAATGGGTGTCCCTAGCTTGATTTTCGATTTTTATTTCTTTATTATTTATCATTATTGGTTCAGGATCGTATCGAGTTCTTGTTGTATATATAACTTGAGTAGTTTTGTCTTCATTAATTTGGGTATTCCAAGTTTTGAACCAATTCATTGTTTTATTCATAATTTTTTGTACCTATTTAGTAGCTGTTTTTAAGCAGTCATAAGAAGCAAGTAGAACAGTATCGTCCATCTGCAAATGTTGCTAAAAATGTATTCTGTTTTATTGGTATTGGAATATCGGCTGTATACAGGAGATATAATACTAGACCCAATACACTACCTTGCGGTACTCCTGCTTCTATCTATAATTATAATTGACAAGCATTTAAGGTCCTGCGCAGTAGACACCTTTTTATTTTATTTCGATTCTCCTACTCCTTAATGAACTTCTAATATATATAATATATAAGATTGTATATAAAACAAAAATGCGCACACAGTTGAACATTTTGTACACATAGGATTTTATTATTCAGCAAATACATTATGCATAAGTGAGATCTTATGAAAATAATAAACAAAAGTAAACAAATCAGTTATTATATTTTATATTATGTACTTGCGAATGAATCTATGTACATATGCCAAAAAAAAACAAAGAAACAAATTCATCTCAAATAAAAAATATAAAAAAGCAAAAACAAAAAAAATCAGTTGAATTGTTCAAATTCATTTTTATATAGTAGAGTTGGAGTATATATAATTATCCTTATTGAACTTCTAATATATAGTAGTTGTATATAAAACAATAATGCTCACACAGTTGAAAATTTTTTAATCATATGGTTTTATTATTTACCAAATACATTATTCGTGAGTTCTTATTAAAATAAAAAACAAAAACAAACAAAAATATAAAAAGACAAAAACAACAAAAAATACAAAAACAAAAAAAAATCATATTACGGGCAATTTCATCTTTACATAATAGAGTCAAAGTAGCTATCTATAATTATAATTGACAAGCATTTAATGACCTGCGCAGTAGACACTTTCTATTTTATTTCGATTCTCCAATATATAAGATTGTATATAAAACAAAAATGCGCACACAGTTGAACATTTTGTACACATAGGATTTTATTATTCAGCAAATACATTATGCATATGTGAAATCTTACTAAAATAATAAACAAAAGCAAACAAATCAGTTATTATAATTTATATATTTACTTGCAAATGAATCTATGTACATATGCCAAAAAAAAAAAAACAAAAAAACAAATTCATATAAAATAACAAATATAAAAACAACAAAAAAACAAATCACGGGAATTCTTCCTTTTTATCTTTTTAAGTAACTGTCTCTAAGTTTTGGATATTTGTAGTTATAATATAGTTTTTATTAAAATTATGTATTATGTAGGTTTATATACATATATACATACCTCTTTAATGACAAAATTTTTTATTTTTAGTAATAACTATAGGGAATATATCGGAAACGAAGCAGTATATGAGAGACGTGTATTTATGTGTCCTAAATAAAAAATAAAACTTACTAACCACAAAACTTTTTATTAAACACGAGTGGTTTCTGCTATATCGTGCGAAGTCTATGCCAGTACGTAAATTACTGTTTTTTTAAAAACTTTAAGTTTGACTTCAACTTGAAATATAATTACTCAACAGGGGCCCCTAGTTTTACTTATATTTAGGTATATATTTAAATACATTTGAAAACTTAAAAATTATATTCCATAATTGTAAAAAAAAATGCTTATCATATCATCAATGTTTTATGGTTAGTTACCCTTTATTTCACGACTTCACGATTAAAAATATTATTTCGGATCACGATGTAAGCTATTGATTAAAATTTTGTTCTGTGTAAAATTTTTTTAGATTTTTCATTTTCCGAAAATCGAGTTTTTACTGATATCATAGTGATATATTATGCATTTAAAGAAAAAATAGGAGTAATACACAAAACAATTTATTTCATAAAGGTCTTCAATTATTTAATCACTTACCAGTGGAAGTCAGAAACGCAGAAAACTTAGATTTTTTCAAAAAAATTTTGATAATTTTTATAAAGTATAACGAATTATGAAATTTGTATGTTGCCTATTGAATATTTATAAATTTTTATCTTATTATATTTTGATTTTGTATTTTAAATTTTGTAGTTAAAATTTTTTATGAATTATTTTGATAAATTATTGTTTATAAATTTTTTAATATTGTATAATAACCATATTGAACTAATTTTATTTTATGTAATTTGAAAATAAATAGTTTTAAGGCTTTAAAATAGTATTAATTACTAATAAATGAATTAAAAAAAAAATATATATATATATATAATATATATTAACAATTTTATAATTTATGAAATTGTCTTATTGACATATTATTTTTATATTATTAACAAATTACCTAAAACGCTATTCCAATACCTTCGAATATTCGGTAGTTAAATAACCATTTAACTCAACGAACAAATTCATATGTTCTTTTGAATATTTATTTTTTCTACCAAAAACGATTCAGGTATTTTTTTTTGGTTAAATATAAATTCGTTTCTAATCGGTAATGTCATCTTCAAAAATTAATTTAAAAAAAATAATTTGGTGTATTAAGTTATATAATCTTGTTAGGTAATGAATGAAGTATTTCCTTTCAGTTCCAAGCAATCAATTGGGTTCATTTTTTTAGGTAAATTTTTTAACACAACGGTTGCTTGTGGTACTGCACATACAAAATCATATTCTAAATCATATATTTTAATTATTATATTTTTTTGCCATTATCGATTCTACTTTTAGTTCTATATCATAAATATCGGTGTTGTGCCGCGTAAACTACATTATATAGACTACGTTATTTTCTACACATCGACAATACTTTGTAGACAATATAATTATGTTTACTTCATTGCGTAGACAATGTTTACAATTAAATAATAATGATTTACAATTAAGTTAAATGAAAATACTGGTGTTTTTACAAAAAAAAAGCAAAATTATATTATTATATAATTTATAGTTTCCTGCATATATCTTCCGATTCGATGGAACGCTCTAATACATATTCTAATAGCTTAGATCTGTTTTTTAACATAAAACAAACAAATTTCGCTATCCAAAGTGAATGAGATATGAAAAATAAATAAAAATAAACAAAGAAGATCAAATAAATATTGGGGGACTAGTAGGACCCACAATCACATAAATTTGAAATGAAAACTCTAATGAAGGAAATTAAAAGCTAAAATATGTTCTACGAATTTATCCTAAAATTTTCTATGTATTGATTCGACGATTCCAGCATCACATTTTTTAATCCCAATTCTCTTTTAATCAACCAAAAAGTTTTCAAAATCAACTTGCTTAAATTCTTTTAAAATAGACGTCACTTGATTTATTAATTTTTTATTTAAAACATCTTTTGCAAATAGATTGTCGGCGTAGCCTGTTACAGTTACTATACCACTACTATGAAGTGCTGAGACAATTTGTTTATGCTACTGTCGAATACAATAGCGTAAACAAGAGTATGAATTCAGATTCTTTGCAACATCAACAGACTCCATAACAATTTCAGACCATTTCACAGCTGTTTCAGAATTTCCTGTTAAGCATTTAAAAAAAAAGCTTGATGTCTGATAGCAGTGTATATGCAACATTTAAACAATCGTTTAGTCATTGCTGGAACAATTTTTCCACCCATCAATAAATAAAACTGATTCTAAGTCTTAAAATAGCCTTAGCTGACATAATACATTTTTATATGCTTTATCAAGCCAAGTTGATGACAGTGTTTTCCTAAAGTAAATAAAATGAAGCAAATGGATACTGGAAAAATAATTATTGTTTACATCATAGTTGAAATTGTTTTTATTCTATACATTATAATTTACAATGTTTACACTAAATTGCTTGTTTACACTAAAGTCTGCTTCAAAGTGTAGACATTTAAAAATTACGCATAAAGGAACAACACTGATAAATATTATTTTCTTCGAATTATTTTATTCATCTTCTATTTGATTCCATCTATCCACAATTGTTTCAATATCTTTATCAGAAAGTGTTATAAATACTGCTATAATAAAATGAGCCTTAATGGACATTATGTCATATTATAATGATTTGATATCATATTTGATATATTACCGAAAACAAAATGATTTAATCGCACACTATATTATATGTATATGATATCACCATAATATAATGTACATTTTGATGTTTTAAAATGTTTTTTTTTTTAAATTTATATATTTAAATATTTTCCAAATTTACGCTTTAGAGTACAAATGTACACTATCCAATTATTTAAATTTAAATCAAAAAAAAAATTTAACATTATCTTTAGAGTAAATTAATATTAAACAACCGCTTAAACAAAAATTATTCCTCGCCAATTATTTCGACATAAAATGTGGAACTGATTTCAAAATTAGAAGTTTTCTCACACTTACTTAACATTTACATTTACATTTAAATCAGTGCTATATAATATGATATGGTGTGCAATGAAGGGTTAAGATAAGTGATTATGATAAAAATATTTTGAAGTCGTAATTGCGTAACATAAGCGATTATGAACCCAGCAAAAATATGACTTTTATGAGTTATCAGAATCAAACTTAATTTTGAAATTTGAAAATTCTGAATACCAATAGTGGTTATTTTATTTCAATTATTTCTTATGTTGACATAAACGATTATGATTTGTTGGTCCAGAAATAAAATCTCAACTTTTGTTGTAATAAAAAATAATATCGACTGTATATAGAAAATAATATATAGGTGACAATAATAATCACAAAAATTTAGTTAAGCAGAAATAATTTAGAATATAATGTGTATAGGTACCTACCTACTGCTGGATAAAGTTTTATTATTTATTTATTTTTCTTATTTTTTATATTTTCAATTCGGTTGTAGGTTGTGATTTTTGAATGGAATTTAAAATCAAATAAACTTTAATAATTATAATTAAAAGAGAAAAAAAAATTATTTTATTATTAAAAAATTTAAAAATCAGTAGGTAGGTAGATCAAGGCAAAAAAAAAATATAAACAAAAAATATTAGTAAAGTGGCACAATATTAGGATTTAATAAACAAAAAGGAAATTTAAAATTTAGATTGATTATAACATTTATGGTCAATTATTTTTTGATTTATATTTTTTATTATAATTGGTTTTAAGTTATGTTATTTACTATAAAATTGTTTTTGATTTTATTTCAATTTATTGTTTTTAGTTATATTTAATAATTATTTAATCTCAGTGAGATTATTCGGACCAAAATATATCTAGGTATTTGCACTAAAGTGGTTTGATGTGTATAATCATGACGTGGTAATGTATTTTGAACTTTACTTAAAATTGGCTTCAATTGATTATTTTATTTTTATTTATCACGTTTTTGATAATATTTATTTTTTATTTCACTGATCATTGATACATTAATTTATATTTTAAAATTACTTATAATATATATATATATATATATTTAGATATTTAGTCTATGAATTATTATAACATATTAACTAAAAAATAGATGTAATCCTATAACTGCGAGTTATAAAGAATGGAATAAAATTACTAATACACAACAATATACAATAACATATATATTTAATTTTTAGTTATTGTGTAGCTTTTTTATTAATAGAAACCAACTATTTGTTTTAAAATATTAAATAATTCAATTTAATGTTACTCTTGGCATTGCTATAGCTAAATTGATTTTATTATTCATTTTTGAGTTGAAATCCTATTGTGCTTTGATTTTTATTCACTGATTATTTACTTTTTTTAATCCTACTACTTTACCCTGCTCCATACTACTTTGTTTTAATCCTGTAAAATACGTAGCTTCATTTGAAAGAGTTAGAATAATTTTTTTCATGTTAATGTGTAGCTATGTGTATTTTCGTTAAACTACATTTGTTTTATATTTTTCGTTGCAGCTCTTAATATTTTAGATTAAATCTGTTCAATTATTTTTTTTTTCGATATTTGAAGGCCTTGCTGTTTTTTAAAGTTGTATTTTGTTTGTTAAAGTCGACTTCACAGCATTTTTAAGTTCTAATTTTTAATTGAAATTTATATTTTTGATTAACATTTAGGTCTTTTATCTCATTTTATTTATTTTTGATTTCATTTGAATAATTTTTCTGCGATATCATTCAGTCCAAAATCTATCATTATAGTTATTTGCATTAAAGTGATATCGTATGATGTTGTCATTTATCTAGTTTATGTAAGAAAATATATATAGAGGTTGGTTTACAATACTACATTGAGATTGAGAAGATTTATATGTATATTGTATAATATAATAGAAATATAAATAAATGGTTTTGTTGTTGGGTCTTATAAACAAATATCAGATAATATAAATTTAATCAATTTTATTTTTTTCAATAGTTTTGAAAGTCCTCTAATCTCCCTAATATTAGTTTAAATTTTTTTTATTTGCATTTAATAGTTCTTAAGCTTTATTACTACTAGAGAAATTTTCAAATTATTCAATATTTTGGTAGTTGATAATCTAAATCAAATTTGTATATTGTTAGTACTTATCTAAACATACAAAAATTGTGATTGAAAAGCAAAGTTGGAAAGAAAAAAGAATAAATACAGCTAGAAAATATTTCATTATAGACTCGTAAAACTTAACAAGGTCATCTATTTCATAAAAGTGCAAATAATAAATATTATTAGTTGTATTGTATGTTATAGAGACCTCAATGTATATTCCAAATAAATAAATAAATTATATCAATGTCAACGTCTACCAAGAACAGTATCAAAAAATATAATTATAATATTTATTTATTTGAATATCAATTATTATCAAAATAAACTTATCTCTCATTATCATATATCATTAATGTTCAATAAATGACCAAATGACCAAAATGTATGTTATAGAGAACTGCCGTCTCAAATCTATATTTCAAATAAATAAATAAATGATATCAATATTAACGTCTGCCAAGAACAGTACCAAAAAATATAATAATTATATTATTTATTCAAATGAATATAAATTATCAAAATAGACTTAAATGTCTCATTATCATTAATGTTCAATAAATGACTAAAAAAGCATTATTATTATGGTTGTTTTCGATTTACACGATTTTCCATATATAAACAATTGTATTTTCGACATACATGGTTTTATGAGGTGTAACAATCACCTATTTCCCAATTTTGATACAACTTTTGTAAAAAGACAAAGTACAATTTTTTTTTATGATCTTGACAGTAACTTAGGTAGAATTCCTTTTCGTGCTTAATTAATTACGGTACTGCAATTTTACACTACAATATCTACAATATTTCGAGTATTTATTTATCAAATTACTGGCTTATCTACTCATTAAATGTGGAAAACTACTACTATTGTCAGGAACTAAGCCTTCTTAAATAGAATAGTTTCATTTTATTTAATTTGTTACAAAACAATCTCTACCATTGTGTCCATGAAAGCGATTGTGCACAGCTAAGTGTATGGAAACGCTTCTATAATTTTTTATTTTAAATATAATATTGTAACATTCTATTTATATTTAAATGAATTATTTAATTATTATATAGAATTTTAAATAAACAATTCATATAATAGTAAAAAAACACATTTTAAAAATATTTTTGATGTACAAAGTCAAATTTTCCCCGTTACCCTTGTTATTGTATCCAAATAATAATTTTCTGCAAAATATCCCTCATAATAACTAAAATTAAATTCATTTATGTTACAATAACATATTTTTATTAAAACTCTTATAAAAATATTTTTAAATAAATTTAATTTTATTTTTTATTATAATTAGATTTATTGATAATAAAATTCTAAATATGTACTTTTATATCCTTAAAATTATCTTATTTTTGTAATTCACTTTCATTGAAATAAATTAAAATATTTTTTGATACAAATACCCTTTACTAAAATTATAATAACTTTCCTTTTTAAAAATTTATTGAATTAGATCAAAAAAACACTTTTTTTCTTGCACTCTCTGATATTATTATAGGATCTATCTACCAACCTACTTTGAAGGTCAATTATATTTTAATTAGAAAAATTTTACTATACTAATTTACCACTACAAACGTAATTATCACAATAATAATATTATTAATAATTCATTATGAGATCAAAAATAAGTAACCTCTTCAATACAAGTAGCGAGTATCATCTATCTGTCAACGTTATTTGGAATAAAAATAAATTTTACAAAAAAAATATCAAAGTAGATACAATCTATACATATAAAACTGGAGATTTAATACGGTTTTATTGAATTTTGAAGAGGAAAGCTAATAAAATGTTGCCAAGGTAAAAATATAAATGTAAATAACTTATCAAAAGGTATGGAAAATAACAATTTTTTTTTTAATGATAAAAAAAAAATAGAATTACGTAAATTTTGTAGATCTGCAAATTTTTAAACTGAAGGGAAAATCAGATATATATATAAATTTCATAATTTAATATTTAAAAATATTAAATTTAAGATTTTTTTTCTGCATCAAAAAAAATTAAGGATATTTTCTATATAAAAAAAATTTTGAAGTACTTTAGTGTAATTGGGAATTTGAGTAAATCTTTGACGGTATATTTTTTATCCTTCAAAAACAAAAAAATATACAAAGTGAATATTCAAATTTGAATAATATCTCTTAGCAAATTAACGAAGTAGTTTAAACTAAATTACATGATAGAGGAATCATTTTACAAAAATATTCAATATAATATTTTGATTTGTATTTTATCAAAGTGAAATTCAAATTTGCATTCAATTTTATCTCAAGGATAAAAAGTACTGTTTTTACTATGATAATATGAATTAAGTAGAAACAATTTAATTTTGAATTTAATTTTTTACAATGATGAAATTTTTATTTTATCTATCATAATTAAGTCAATTCAACACTTTATTCCAATTCATTTTATAAATATAAATATTATATTAAAATGTCCTTAATAATTTTTTATATTTCCACGTTTTAATGGAATTGTATCGTCTGTTAAAGTTATAATGAGGACGAATAAAAAATATAAATTAGAATAATTTAAAAACAAAAAATAAAACAGATTTTTATTGAAATTTTTTTTTTGTAATGATAATTTAAAAGTTTACAAAGGTTATGGTGTTAATATTTTTGGTTAAAAATAAATTTTTATTGTATTAAAAATTAACATTATAAAAAAAAGCAAAAATACAATATTAATGTCCTTTTTAAGTATTAAAAGTAAAAATTAAATAATTTAAATATACTAATATTACAATATTGCGATAAAACTACTTTGATATACTTATACTTAATTAAATATTACAAAATCAATATTGTATAATAATATGATATTCAATATTGTATTATAAAATTGATGTTTTCCATCCTTCATTTGATTTTAGTTATTATAATTACAAAATTAAATTGTCACTTCTAAATATCATCTTTTTTTTACTGCAACAAATTTCTAAGTGGTAGTTTGGCAAAATATTTAGTATTAATCCATTCTGACATTCTAAACGAATCCGCTATTATATTATAACGTAATCATGTAGATACTATTAAATTTTAAATTTCGCTATCAGTGTGGCATTGACAGAGGTTTACTAGACAATAATTATCATGATATCGATGTTGTAGTACATTCATTTACATTTAGAATATTAAAATGTATTCAATTAGAATCTAAATGATAATGTGCAATGATTCCTAACGGCACATATCTTATCTTAATAATTTTAATATTTAAAAAATAAATGCAATATCTTATTTTGCATTGTTCATATGTGAAATCGTAAATTAATAAATTTATGACTAAATACAAGTACGTTCAATTTACTTTACTTTTTTTAAGTATTTTAATATAATTCTAAAAGACAAAAGAATAAGGATCATATGTTACTACTAATCTAATGTCTTAATTATGATTAAGACATAATGATACTACTATATTAATGCTTAACTAATAAGGCATATAACTGTATGTGGACATAGTCGTATATAGTTATAATGTATTACATACATATTTTATTTTATTTTATTATTGTATATAAAATGCTTTTATTGCAAATTTTTAAATTGTAATTTGTAAATACTTGAACTAAGTAAGAATAAATAAATAAATAAATAATATATGCTATAATAGTATAATATTATGTCATAAAAATTTAGATTAAATTTTTGAAAATTGTATTTGGATATTTTTGACTTAATTATAATTTTTTGTCAAATATATAAATAATCCTATATAGTCCTGCATCATATTATATAATATATATATATATATATATAATATATGAATATTGGTTATAGATCATCGACACAATATGCTGCCTTTAAAACTGGCAATATTTTGTACATCCATCCTCTGCTAGGCTGGCTTATATTTTACAGGTTAACAGCAACAAGGCACTCAAGTATATGCACTAAAATTGTTGCAATGTGGTACTTAAAATAATATCTATAATTATAATTGACAAGCATTTAAGGACCTGCGCAGTAGACACCTCTTCATTTTATTTCGCTTCTATATAATGAACTCCTAATATATAAATAAGTTGTATATAAAACAATAATGCGCACACAGTTGAAATTTTTTTACTCATATGGTTTTATTATTCAACAAATATATCATGCATATTATAAATGTGATTTCTTATTAAAATAAAAAACAAAAACAAACAATTCAGTTATTGTTATTAGTTACATACAATGAAACTTTAAATTTGGCTTCAACTTGAATTATAATTACTCAACAGGGGCCCCTAGTATTTAGATATAATAGTATAAGCTTACAAGCAATATATCTGGCTATATGATATAAGCTACAATCAATATGTTATAAACCTTATCTAGCTTTTCCCAACTTCTCAAAAATGACAAAACATAACTGGCCAACACTAAATATTACATTTTACATTCGTTTGAAAGTTATACTAATTCAGAAGATTATTACTCTTATCTAAAGACATTCTAGCACTCTATTTAATTTTATCATCAATAATTTATAATATTATTAAAATTTACATATTTTTTTAAAAACTGCAATAGAAAAAAAAATGTATTCAAAATCCTAGATACGAACACAAAACAAAAACTAAATAACCACCATTATTATTATGATGATTTTAATGTCTATACAATTCAAATAGAATTTTATGAGATTTTATTACTCACATATATAATTTTCCTTTTTTCACAATTTTTTTATGTTAAATATGAAAATACAATTATGAAAGGACATTAACTGTAATAATTTAATAATGAGAAAAAAATGAATAGGAAACAAAACTTAGAAAACAATAGGAAATTAATATTAAAAACGTAAGCCATATGAACCGCAGTAATATGACATTAATAAATATGTATATATATATATATACATAATACCTAAATATATATATTATATATTCCAAATATATTCTATACACATTCAAACATTAGTAAATATTATTTAAAAAAATATATATATATAAATTGGAAATGAATGATCAGAATACGACCTAATAATAAAAAAATAAAAATAAACCTGTAGGAATTCCATTGACAGGACGAATTAGCATTTTTCTTTTTTTTTTTCTGTTTATATCAAATTTTATATATTTTTTTTTATGGGTTTATTACTTTTATTATCGCTTTTGTCTTCCATTCACATTTTTTTTTCGACCATAGAATGAAAATTTCATCATTATTTTTATTCGCTTTTCAATCTTTGTTTGTCACTCCGATCCCTTTCTAATTCTTAACAATTATTATTATAATGTTATTTTGTGGGGGTGTGTGTGTGTGTGTGTTGTATTCATAACATTAGAATATTTAATATGATGGGTTCTTTAGTTTTTGTTATGGGATATAAAAAGAGACGTGCTGGACAGATTTTTATATACTTTTCATTAAGAACAAAAAATTTAAAACAATAACGAAATAAGAAAAAAAAGCAAAAAAAAAGGAAATATCAATAATTAGTTGAAATAAGAATTCAAAACACGCAACAAGGTAATAAAATCCGGTTAAAATGTCTAAAAAGAGTCAGATAATAAATTTTATTCTTGTTCAAATTCTTTCTCTTTCATTTTTGGAATTTTCCAGTAAAGGAAATGTAAAAATTTGAAACTCTATAAAAAATATACATACATACATACATAGTTAATAATATATTTTTCTATAATATACTCGTATTTTGATGTTAATTTTACGAAATGCTTTTGTTACGCAGTTTTGTTAGAACATTTTGGTTTTTTTTTTTTTTGTTTTGACAAGTTAATAGAATTAAATGGAATGAAACACTTTTGAAAAAGATTGACTTTAGGGTGAAATAATTTTTCATGATTGGGAAATGAAATTAAAAAAATTAAAAACAAAAAAGTATAGGTATATAAAAAATATAGAAAAACCAAAAAAGGACATTTTTTGTTTATTTTCTCTATAAAATAAAATGATTTTTATCATCGTTATGGGAGCTCAATATGTTATGATAATGATGAAGTTGAAAAATAATTATAAAAATGAAAAAAATAGATTATTTTTTAAATAATTTTTAATTTTATTTAATTCTGATATGAAATTATTTTATTATTGCTTATACGTATATATAAAAAAAATATTTTTACATTGTTCTTGGTTTTCATTCATAGTTAAATAGTTGAATCCTACTTGCAATTTCTGCAAAAAATAGATTTTAGATCGTCGTTGTTAGTAACTTAGGTATAATACATTTTCATACATTAATTACGGTACATTAATCACGGAAGCTGTGTTGACCAGGCAAATACTTTACGGGTCATAGTTGAACAACCAGTAGAATACTAAGGAAATCAGAAAGTGATATAGCAAGAAGAGCTCTAGAGTGGAATCCACAAGGACAAAGGAGACCCGGAATTTAAATTTTTTTTTGCTTCATTATATTAAAAGAATAATAACGATGCACATTAGTCCAAGTGTGGTAAAATTGTTGTATTGTATACATAGTTATTGCACAATTATTGGTATGTTTCTTACCTAAATACACAATTTTTATGCATTCTTATTACTAACATAATTTGCATGATTATTGAAATATAAACCATCATCAATCACAACACCCATAAATACTTGTAATGACATTTACTTTTTCGAGGTATATATTATCTACATAGTATTAGCTGAACTATTGGATTGATTATTATGGATTGGATTGACTATGCATTGAGTTCAGATTTATCCTAATATTTGTATGTTTATTGAGAATGAGCGTTTGGTTGGTTCTATTATGTAATATAAATAATCGAGTTGAACAAACTTTCATCAAATTTTTAACTATATATATTTATTTATTTCATCATCATATCTTATCATATCGTTTTTATTATGGGCTTATCAACCACCTGGGTTTTATTATGATATACGAACTTATTAGATATATATATTCTTATGTGTCTTCTATTCTACCAAAATATAACTCTAATCTTGGCTTACTATGGATTTTAAAACCTAACATGTTTTAGATACACTACAGCTACTACCAACTTCACAAATTCGTGAAATTATTTTGTGTACTATTAAGTTTTATTTCGTAGTATATTTTTTCTGTTCTATTATATAGAATGTTAGTACAACTTTCTGGATAATGAGTTAGTCTTAGTCTATTCAATTTTCTATATTACATTAATGTTCGTTTGCATTTGATGGCAATGGTGTACTGTAAGTAAGATATATTTAAGATATAATTGTAAATATCTATATCCGAAAGTCAATGATGCTAAAATGCTGCTAGATTGGTGTAAGAAAACTATAATATTTAAAAATAATATAATTAAGTTTGTCATTTTTTCTTCTAATAAACAAATATAATTATGAATAGTTGTAAAATACTGTGAATAATTGTATCAAATTGTAAAGAAATAATTTTTTTTATGGTTTTTACGGAAATTTTCATTAAAGGTTTTCTTGTTGATATTAAAATATATATATATATATATGTATATATTTTACTAGAACTTTAATTTTGATTAAATGAAAGCTTGGCTTACTTTGGATTTTAATTATTGGATTTTTTTAGATACTCTCCAATTAACTGCACTCATTTAAGATTTCTGTACTATTGAGTCCGATAGTAGGCTATTGGGTTTTAGTAAAATTGTATCGTTAGTAAGTTCTATAATAGCTCTATTGAATTCTATAATTTGCTTTATTAGTGTAATATTGGTTTGCCAATAAATGGTTTAGTTATGCATAAGTAAGAAGTAAGACACAAAACATATCTAATTGTGAATATCTATAACCGAAGGTCTAAAAAAAAAAAAAAATTAATACTGTCATTTTATCTTTTCATAAATTTATAATAATAATTGTAATAAGCTCTAAACAATTGTTTTAAATTATAAAATAAGGCCTTTAGTCTGTTTTCCTGTTAATTTTTTTTTTACATTTAATTACATAGAAAAATGTTGAAATAATCAAATTATACATAAAAATTGTATATCGTTAAAAGTTTAATTATAAATTACAAAAATTAAAGAAATTTAATTCTTAATATTTTCAACTCGTGGAATTTTTCTTTTTAGGTAATCATCGTTTCTTATTGTTTTTTTTTTTAATTTTAATATTTTAATCTTCACTGATATTTCTTTTATTAAATATCAAATTTGATATTCTCAACAATGTTAAACATTAATACTATTACATAAATTCTAAAATCCTTAGATATCCTTATAAAATTTATTACTCTCCTAGACTATATCAAAAACCAATCATGATGACAATTGAAATAATTTTTACTGTTTTTTGTTTTATCCCTGAACATGCCAAAACTACTCTAACAACTATTCTAAATCATTTAAGCTCAATACTGTTGTAAATATATAATGTGTAACATACCAAACTTACATAACCGCATTATTAGAGATTTCAATTATTATATATTTTATATGTATAAAATTTGATCCTGTAATAAAATAAATACAGTAATAAAATGTTGATAACAGAAAAATATTATGTTACATTGTATAATAAACTAGTATAACGATGATGATATTTTCATCATTATTCCGAAGAGGATATAAATTTAAAAAATATTTCTTCTATTTGATAATATTTGTTACGTATAGGTTGCTTATCTTCAAAAATATTTAAAATTCAAGTTTTGAAAATGTTAAAGATAAACGCTTTGAAATTATTTTCCTTAATAAAGCATTTTTAGTCAATCTAAATTTTACTTTGTTTGTTCCAAAAAAGCAAATTATATCGATTCAAAATTTGCATAAATTGAACGACTTTTTTTAAAACATTACAATTTTAAAATAGTAACTTGCAACTTGTCACGTCAATAATAAATTATTTACTGTTGACAGTAAATTATTTACCGTCACCAATAAATTATTCAATCAAAAATTCATTTTAAATTAAAACGAAAACGTTCTGTATTTTTCCAATATTCTAACTGTAGTTTTTGTGTAGTAGAATTGGGATTTTAACTGGTAGTAAACAATCAGAAAATAATCTTCAATATAGTTTCAATTGCTTTCTAATTTATCAAAAACCTAATTTAACCGTTACGGAATATAAAATGTAAAAATTATTGCTAAAATTAAAAAAAAAAATGTTGATGAATCGGAGAAAATTAATGTACAGAAGAGACAAATTTTATTAGACAATATTCATTTAAATTTGTTGAATGGAACAAGAAATGATGTTAGGTATGACTTAAAAATTACGACATTCAATTTAAATCGTTAAAAATTATAGCTATGAAATTTCACACTTGAGCCTGAAATCCCAGAACAACAAGAAAAAAACATCATTGGACTTTATTTGTTTAGAACTGTCGAAATGAAATGTCGCAGTATATCAAAGACAAATTTTTATTGCCGACATTGTCATGTCGTACTCCATGCCATTTAAACACATTTCTACAAAACATAATTTGACATTGTCGACATAACAATGTTGTGTCGTTGTCATTGGACTTTAAACTTTATTGTCCAACCTAAATTAGACCGTTCGGCATATAACGTAATGGGTAAAAATTAGCTCATGATTCACGTTTTATATGAAGGTGCCTGAAATGCGTTACGTCAATATGATATTGAAATTTTCAGCTTTAAAAAGCATATTTTTATTTATTTCAGTTTAATACAAAGCTACTCATTATTTTGAGCCGATTATTTAATTTTTGATAAAATGTGATATTTATTAAATCATTAATTTCTAAATATTAAAAAATTTAAAACTTTAACAGAATCACTTGAAATACTTGAATGGTAAAGATTCAACTCTAATGAAATTTTCATCAAAACCCTTCCTCACCCACATATGATTGTTATAACTTTCAGCTTAATAAAATATTGTAGAAGTGTTATTTCATGTTGTTTTATACTTCCTTTTCCATATTATTGTGTTCTTAGTAGCAAATAAAAACATACTCTGAATTAGTTTCTAAATCAGATTGATTGATTTATTATAATACAATTTTAATACTTATACATATATTGATTTACAATTAATTCATCTGTGAGTTTTAAAAATTAAACAAAAATTATGAAAATAATTCTATAAATAAAAAAATTAACAAAATTACTCCTTAAGTTATGCAAAAATATATTTTGTGTTATTAAAATGCTTCAAAATATTTGATTTTGACTAAATTTAATTAAATTTAAAATCAAATTTGGAATTAAAATACAAAAATATTATATTTGAGTAAAAATGAATGTTCGTATGTAAAAAACCATGGGGATAGACCTTTAAATTTACCTTTAAATTTACCAAGTTTAATTTTTTATACTAAATGAAAACTTATTTAATATTAAAAAATATTATTATGATATTATGGTCACGTGTCAAATAAATATGATAATATTACTTTATTTACAAAAATGTTTGCATTTAAAAATTTAATCGCCATTATATTGAATTATTTTGTTGATGTACTCAAGAACTTCAAATTATAAATAGCAATAATTTTTAGTTTATAAAAATTTAAAAAAATTATATTTTTAAACTAAAACAGAATCGAATTTCTTCTCCTTCTTCTTCCATGACCGTACAGCAAAATGTTAGCCTAATTTTCTCCATTTTCTATCATATTTCCCAAATTATATACTGGTCACTATACACTGGATCAAATTTGCATTTAAACATTTGATAGTATTTTTGGTCTATCTGTTCGTTTTATATTATCGGGATTATTAAATAGCAGTTTTTATGTTTTACAGTTAAGACTGAGTCTGTGCCATAGTCTTAAAAATTTTAATAAAATTGAATATATTGCAGTGGTTTAATAAAAGCCTTACCTCTTCATTAATTGTAATATAATATAATATTATTCGAATTAAGACTGACTCTTACTATGTATTGTATTTTTTTTTATTGATTTGATAGAATTGGATTAAGAAATCAAGTGCAATGGAATAATATAACAACATTTTCTATTTCCGCAAAACAATTAATTTTCCTTAGCAACATATCGCCCAATTAAATCATACATTTTTGTTACATAGGCTATTTTTTTCTTTGCTAATTTCTAAGCTTCTTGTATTTGATATATATTTTCCATATATGGGTTTGAAACATGGATGAAACATGGATCGGTAATATCGGAAATAATCGGAAACATTTTTTGCGGTAATATTTTGAAAAAACTTGACTTTTACATTTTTAGTTCCCTTTATTATTTCTTGCTTTATTTCACCGGTGGAAAGTTGTACAGACATTATTAACGTATAGATAGATTTCTTAATCAGTAATTTTTGCGGTAATATTCTTAAAAAAGCTTGACATTTTAATTTTTTAGTGCTTGTCACTGCCTTTTGCTTTAATTCACCGAGAATTGGAAAGTTGTACAGATATTGTTAGCGTATAGATAAATTTCTTAATCGGTAATTTTTTGCGGTAATATTTTTAGAAAAGCTGGACATATACATTTTTGATCCGCTGTTATTCTTTTTTGCTTTAATTCACCGAGAATTGGAAAGTTGTACAGACATTATTAGCGTATAGATAGATTTCTTAAGCGGTAATTTTTTGCGGTAATATTCTTAAAAAAGCTGGACATATAAATTTTTGATCTGCTGTTATTCTTTTTTGCTTTAATTCACCGACAGGTAGAAAGTTGTACAGACATTATTAGCGTATAGATAGATTTCGTAATCGGTAATTTTTTGCGGTTTTTTTTTTTTTTAAACTTGACATATAAAAATTTCGAGCTGCTGTTATTGCTTTTTTCTTTAATTCACCGACAGGTGGGAATTTGTACAGACAATATTAGCATATAGATAGATTTCTTAATCGGTAATTTTTTGCGGTAATATTTTTAAAAAAGTTCGACATTTAAATTTTTGAGCTGCAATTATTACTTTTTGCTTTAATTCACCGAGAGATGGAAACTTTTACAGACAATTATTACCGTATTAGTATATCAGATTGTAAAAGACAGATTTTTTATAATTCTATCTAAGCAATATTATATGATATGACAACACAATTTTGAATAAAATCTCTCAGTATGTTCCAAGTATACTATCAGAAAATTTCTTTAGGTTATTTATTAATTTTTGTACTAACTAGAAATATACTTATTAATACTTACCATATCTACCACACTTACCAACAATGATACTTCATAGCAATTCCAAAAAAAAATAAATCATGTTGGTACAATATGCACCTATGAAGAAAAACCACAAAACACAATATAGCATTATTATGGCAACTCTAAATTTGAAATATATATTTTATATAATATGAAAATCTGTATAAATAGAAAATGAGAACATCGAAGATGACATTTTCTTAGTTCACTGTGTGTACTCTTCATTTTTTACATTATTTTGATTGTTTTTTTTTTTTCATTGATATAATCTTCCTCCTTCCTTGTAATAATATGTGTATAATATTCTAGCTATATATTATGTAAGTATGTTTGGCTTTCAACCATATTATACAGCATTTCATTTATTTATACATAAAATTACTTGTAATGGATTGAATTTTTTATTTTTTTTTTTTCTATTTTTTAGTTTTCTTCTTTTTTCCTTATGCATTTTTTATTTTTGTGTTATTTTTTTGTTTTTGTTTTAGTCCTGTAATATTCTGATAATATATTGTATTGCATGTTAAGCAACATACATTTAATATTAAAATAGGAGTTTCTTGTTCATCCTATTCACAACGAATGTATCCTTGTAAAAAGAAAAAAAAATATAATAATAATAAAAACAAAAAAAAAAAATAAAAATAAAATAAGAAAAAAAATGATGGGAAGTAAAACTGTGAAGGAACATTTTTCTTTAAGATAAAAATGAAAATTTTTGTAGTTTTTTCAGAGAGTTTTTTGTTATCATTATTTCTGGTTTTTTTTTTTTTTATTTCTTTATTTGCGAGGCAACATTTTTTTACTGGAAACACATTAATTCAATATATACATTTGAAATCAACTTTTAAAGTTAAATGCTGTTCAACTGAAATTACAATCATGATAATCATCATAGTGATATAAACTTTAAAAATTCGAAGAAAATAAATTCATTTCAAAATGAAGGAATGCAGGTTTTAAGGATATAAAGATGATATTTAAAATGTCAACGACATTTTGAAATATTTTTTTTTTTTTTTTCAATTTTCGTTTTTCATTAATACACAAAATGAAAAATGATTGTTTTGTAAAATGAATGTATATATTATGTAATATATGTATATATATAAATAATTCCATGTCCAAAAATGAAAATTTTTAAAAAATCATCAAAAAATGATATTTTAAAAGAAAATTTTTACCAATAAACTTCATCAAGTATATACGAATCTACAATATAAAATGTTTATTGGGTTTAATTTTAATTTAAAGTGCTTTTAAAGCTTTCGTATTCTAAAATTTTCTATTCGAAAATAGTCAAGTATATACAAAGTAATTTTAATTTGTATAAGTATTTTATAAAAATTGTATATTGTTGTACTGAATGAAAATTGTTGTATATACGTTTTTATATATTTTCATTTATTGTGGACAAATAAAAAAACAAAAAACAACAAAAATTAAATCAAATGAAGTGAATTTATTGTTTTGACAATATGAAAAATTATATACATAATATGAATTTAAATTTGAACAATTAATAATATTTAAATATTGGCTAAATAATATGAGATTATAGCATTCAAAATTTTAGTTTTAGACTTGTAGAATTAACTTGGATATTTTTTTATAAATTAATTATATTCTAATTTTACAGACACAAATACATTAGAATAAAATTTCTGGATACACATCAAATTTATGTTGATAAAGTTTGATATTCACTTACTCAGTAAAACTAAAATTCTGGTGAAATTATTTATATTGTTATGTCACAACGAATGTTATCTACAGTGATATCAAAATAATTTCAAACACACAGGTAGTGCGTTAGAAAAAATGATGAATACATACACTCAATTTTACGTAGATAATATTTTTTATTCACTTGTTCAGTAAAATTAATTTATTCTGGTAAAATAACTTATATTGTTATATAATATAGCGGATGATATTCAGAATGATATCGAAATAATGTCAAACAGACAGTATATTAAAAAAATGTATAAGGACACAACTTTATGTTGATAATGTACTATACATTCATTTATTCGGTCAAAATAAGATTTTCTGTTATGATATACATTAAAATAGTATAAAAACAATAAATAAAACATTTAAATAAACATTAACAAAACATCATATAATTTTTTATTATATTTATTTAGCTTTAAATTAGGTATTTTTTCATTTGTACCAATATAAATTATATTCATTGTAATATACTTTATTAATTTTTAATTTTACATATTAACGTACATTTAAATTTGATTAAATTAATTTCATTTCGTATACTCAAATCTAAATCTTCAAACCATTATACATTATAATTTTTTTGTTTGTACTTTCTGTTCTAAAGATGTACAAAAATATGGCGAATAATGGTGAATATCTTTTACATATTATATTAATCGATTAGTTAAATAATTTGGTAACATATTAGTTTTTATTTGAAAAATAAATAATAGTACATTTAATTTTAGATTTATGTAAGCCATTGCCGTTGTAATGTATTCACCATGCAATTTATTTGATTGTATATTGAGTGTATTTAACATTTCATTTGTTGAAAATGCAATTACTGTACAATAGTATTCTGCAAGTATATTGTACAATAGATAACTACTGTTTTCTAATCTTAAATAAAAAATATATTTTTTTCTTATTTAAACACTAATATGTATATAATTTCATTAATTTTCTCTAAAACATTATTATCTACTTTCATTGTACAAATCACCATTAATTATGATTACTTTAGTTTTTTCAATATTTAACATTAGTTTATTTTTTTTTAACAATTTATTAAGATTCTTTAGATGTATCAGGTTTAAAGATCATGAATTTTTCTAATAATTGAATTATTCCATAATACTGATAGTTACATGCAAGTAATTATCATCAATGTCTTAGAAATATGGTATCGTTATAATACAATACAGTGGATCAAAATAATTTACTAGGCAGTACATTACAAAAATTTACTCAGTTTTATTTATTTATTTATTATTTTTTTTATATATTATCATGCAATATCACATTTCAACCATTGCCATGATGTAAATCTATAACTTTTTTTATTTTATATTAATAACTTTCTATAATATAAGATAACTAATTCTCGTTATGACACAGTCAATGATATTCGAAGCAATCTCATATCAAAACTAAGTGATATAATTTGAAATTATGCTAACATACTAATACCAGACTGCATGTCAGCATCTAAAGTAGATTGAAGCAATTTTTTTTTTTTTTAATATAAATTTTTTTTTGTTCCCACTATTTTTATCTTAAACTAGTCTAGCCTGCAAAAATTTACAAACAGCTATTTGTTTATAATTTTATAAACATCTAAGCAACTATTTCATTTTCATATTAATTTTATAAACAATTTTTAAATATATTTAATACTAAGTACAAGCTTTACAAAAACTTTTGTCTTCGAATTATATTATTGGAAAAGTAGGTAGTAAAATCCGATAATTATTAAATTAAAAATATAACCTAACTTAATCTAACTAAAACTGCTTAACACAATTAAAAATATAATGTATTATACCTTGTGCTAATTATAATTAGAGTTTTCCAACCACCAATAAATTGATTTAATTTATTTGTCCTTGTCTGTTAAGGACATTTCAAATTTAAAATTTCCTCCTTTTATACTGCTCGGATTATAATAATAATAGCTTTACATGTCTATTATAATGGTATAATTAAAATAGGATTACTGGTTTGAATATAACAGTTTTTATCTAATAAGATAAAATGATCAAGAGCTGTGAAGTCCATGAGTAAGGTATTTTTGATGTACTCTTCATTGTGGTAGAATATACACGATTTTAAACCATTTTCCGGTCCGGACTAGTTTTATAATAAAATTATCGATTCTAATTATGTCTGCTTTCTTTTGTACAAGTATTTATAAGAATAGTAATGCTTGTATTCGAAATCGGGCTTTCTATATATTATATTGGTAAAAACTCTTATGTCCTGTCTTTCAAATATTGGGAGAGTTTTCATTAAGCTTGCACTGATGTTGTACTGATATTAATGCACCATATATTCTATCGTTGATCTTATTAGTGTTTGGTAACATATAATTTTAACTATTTTATGATTGAAGCAATTCTTAATACATTAAATAACATAAGTTGGCTCAAAAATATAAATTATCACTTTAAGTGTGATTTTAGAATATAGATTTCAAAGCTGAAGAAATATAGATTGAGAGAGAGAGAGAGAGCAGAAATATACTAGATTTCTGTAAACAGACACATATTTTGCTAAGTTACTATAAGCACAATAATATCAAATGTATAGTAATCATTTCTTCAAGTATTGAAGATACCAATCCTTGAAATGTTTTTAAAATATTTTGCTTTAGGCATCATTTACCACAAACAAATTTTCTTCTTATTTTTTATTTTAAAACTAATTGAATAAAAATGAAGTTTTATATTTCATCATTTCTAATTACTTATTATAAAATAAGTTGGAAATGTAATTTAATGATTTGGAATATAAAATCTATAAATATTCGATTTTGAAAGATCTTCTGATTATCTGCTAATAAATATCAAATCTGTAATCAAATATTAAAAATGATTAGTGACCTGGCAACAATTAAATTATTTAATTTAAATTATCACTAAAAATAAAAATACAATTAGTAAATTAAAAAATAATAAATATAATTTTTGAAATTACTGTTAATAATAAAAAATTAATAATTTATTATAAATTAGAACCACAACCATAACTTGGTTGACCATATACAGTCGAACTGATTTAGGTGAATAAATTAATGCGATTTTTTCAACTATGAAAATTTATAAAAGATCGGAATTTTTGTGGAGATACATTTTTGCATGTAAAATGCAGTGATAGGATATTTTTCGCTTATGTCGACTTCAGGGGTTATATATTATTCCCACAGAATTCATCATCATCATCATTGTCCTGTTAATCCATCCGTCGAGTAGATGGCGGAAAATAAATACCACAACACTGTCAAAAAATTATTAATAATAATTGTGATACAACAAAAATGAAAAACAAAATTTTGTATTATCAATTTGTTAGTGGTGACATGAACCACCCGGAAAATCGTATGATAAATTTATCAATATCAATTAACAAATAGTTATGATGGTGTAACGGAAATATTGTAAATAAAGAAATTTGAAAAAAAAATAATATAGTAATATAGTAAATAATATGTAATCGTCATCGCAGTAGGTTTATTAGATTTAGTTTTCATCAATTACAGTTAAATTTAGACTAATCAATAGTTAAAACATTGTTAAATTATGACTAAATCAGAATTCTATTATCAAAGCTCTCTCAATTGCTGTAAAATAATGAATTTTTGACGAATCCATTACTACTTTTAAGTGTTTCAACATTCAAATTTTTTTTACATTATTTTCCTACCAGTTTTTACTTAATATTAAATTTAATAACAGCTAACAGCAATATTATCACAAAATTATAGTGCAAAAAAATAATAATAAAAATACACAACCCTTTTTATTTTCTCTTTAATATAAAATTTTGAAAAAAAAATTTAATACATTTTTTTCATAGCTCAATCGTTATTTTTTTATACATTATATTATTTTAAAATTCTAATAATTCTTTTTTTTTTTTTTATTTATTATAAATTAAATAAAAATATTTTATTTTATTTTATTTATTTTTCATTTTACTTTTCCAATAAATCATCAATAAATTTCGTAGTTATGGTTCGTTTGATTCTAATGAATTCATAATGAATAAAAGATTTATTTTTAGTTTTTGTATATTTTATATAATTTTATTCTCATATTATTGTATAAACATACATGGTCCATGTAATATTTATTAAATAAAAATAAGGTAATAGGAAAAATAAAAAAAAAAAAAAATCTGAAATTCATTTACACATGAGTAAATATAAATTTTTTTTTTTTTTATTTATTTATTATTATTTACAAAAATTTCAAAACAAAAGAGGACATAACACTACAGTAATGCATTTTAAGGATTCTTTATTTATTATATAAATATAATATAATAAAATATTATGTATACTATATGAAATAAATAAATAAATATAAAATATATTTAATTTAAATTAAAATTTTTGTATAATATGAAAAAAATTGTATAACCCATTTTTTTAAAGATTTCGTCCCTTTAAGGTGTCTAACAAAGTTTTGATTGTCAATAAAGTTTAGAATTTTGAAATTCTCTTCTCTTTTTTATAGAGATATTTTTGGAAAATTATACTTATCTATATTCTATTGAACTAGAATCAATAATGCATTCAAACAATCCCGGTGCAACACGAAGGAAGCTTTGTGGAGTTTTTTCTGTAACGTGGAAATCTACAGGTTGTCCAAAATTGATTTTGCGGACTCATTTATTTTGAAAACCGCTAAAATGTTGAAATAAATAAAAAAAAAAAATAAATAAGTATGCCTCGATTTAAAATATTCTTCATAGACAAAAATGCTCCAAGCTTTAGTTTTTTATCTTTTCAACATATTTTTTTTATCTGATTTTTGTATTGAAAATGAATACTGTACAATTTAACAAATATATTTGAACTTTTAATATAAACTCAGATTATGTCATGTTTTAGTATAATTTGTTATTATATACTAAAAATTATATCACATTTAGTATTACCCATACTGGGTAGATACTTACCCATAGTGTGGTAGATAATATTTTTATTTTTAATTTGATGAGAGCGATTTTTCTATTTTCTTTCTTCCGTTAATCAAAAATATTCTTATATGAAAAATTTAGTTTGTCAATAAAGCGGTATGAACTTTCTGTTTATGATAGAATCTTGAGCTTGAAGTCTAGTGTGAATTTAAATGTTGGTATTAGACACATAGACGACAATCACTGTCATATTTATAGGCTATGTAAAGCGGTATGAAACATATGATAGATTCTTTAAGTCTAGTGTGAATGTACACATTTTTAATAGATGACTATAGATGACAATCACTGTTACATTTATAGGTTAGGTATATTTTTTATAGTCTAATTACTGTCACATTTTTAGCCTAGATAAAGCAATATGTAATTTAGGTTTATGATATGTTCTTGAAGTCTAATGTGAATGTACATGTTGTCATTAGACGTCTAGTAGACAAAAATCATTGTTGTGACAATATATATAGACTAGGTATATTTTTATAGATTAATCACTATCAGATTGATAGACTAATTAAAGAGGTATTAAATTTATGATATATTTTTGATGTCTTGCATGTACATGTTGTTATTAAATGACAATCATTTAAGCACATTTATAGGCTACGTAATTTGTTTAAATCTTACTCCCAACAAATTTTATATTTCATTAATTATTTTTTTATTAATTTATAAATATAAAAACAAAGCTTTAACTTAGTTTCCACTTCAATTTGCTTACAAACGATTTCAAAAGATAGAATCACTTTTGAACATCAAAAATGCAAAAATTATAACAAGATAAAGTAAATCATATAATTATAAAGATAATTTATTAAGAAGTAAAAATTTAACGAATTTAAGAAAATGCTATTCTCTATTCACTAACACTACTGATTTATTTATTATTATAATTTCTTGAACTATTTTAGAATAAATATCATGGAAATACATATATAAGGATGTACAATTTTATTTATTTTATATCTTAAATATTATTAATTTTAATATAATATATTAAACTTAAATATTTCAATTAGGATTTATTAAAATCAATAAGTAATAATATAATAATATAAATATATTATTAATTTAATACAAAGATTTATCTTATTAGTACGTGCATTTTAAATCTATATTATTTACAAATAAAATTATTATAATTTTTATTAAAATCAAAATTTTTCTTTAATTTATTATTTTTAATATAATTTCAATCATTATTATCAAATATAAATTTTTATTTAAAAATATTAACAAAAAAAACAAATTTTTAAAATCAAAAAATAAAAAAATATTATATTGGATATTTATTAAAATTTAATTAAAAATTTGCTAAATAAATAAATAATAATAATTATAAATTAAAAATTAAAACAAATAATCAAAAATTAATATAATGTTCCTGTTATATACATTGTGTACGTTGCAGATGGAAATTTTTCAGATTTTCCATATATTCAATATTTAACACGTAAGTCTCAAAATTACATAAATAAAAAGTGAAAGAAAATTATTCAAATTAAGGATATGAAATACGTCATAATCATAGATTTTCTCTTTAAATATTAATTGATGGAAAACTTAAATATTATATTATTATAATAATTTTATTAACAATATGTGTGTATGTTATTAATGAGATGAAACGACATTTTTGAAACAAAATAAACTTGAATGTTGTTTAGTTAGAAAATTTGAGATTATTAAAATGTTAAAAATTTGTAAGTAAAATTTTAAATAAAAGTTGGTTTAAAAATTGCGGCTGTTATTAAAAATCGTTAAAAGTTAATAAATTTGAAAATTATTTCAATAACAGTCTAAACGATATTAAATTTTGATGAAGATTTCATTTTGATGATATTCCAAATCTCTGTGTAAAAGCAGTTAAGGTGTTCATTCCATAGACTTGGAATTATATAAAAAAAAAATTAACTTAGAAGTGTTTAGAAATTACCAAATTGTTTTTAAATTTTTAGGATTGTTCTTCTGAGGTACCGAATTGTTCTTATAATTATTATTATTGTTAAGTAATTCAAAAGTTATTAAATCAAAATAAAATTCATAGTTTACTTAATATTATTTATATATTATATACACTTATTGGTATTGATAAATCTATTTATAAATAATATTTATAAACTATGGAATTTTATTTAGATTTATAATGCTTTGAATGTATAATACTTTACAAGTATTTGTAAAGTATGCAATTATATTTTTCATACAAAAATGTCATAGTTTACAATAATACCAATATTTTATAAATATTGTTTTTGTAAATTATAAAATCCTTTGGGTAAAATATATAACCACTTAAATAAAGATATGAAAAAAAATTAGTTATTAGCACCATCGTATTCCTAATTATGAAATCCCTTATCTGAAAAAAAGGTTGTAGCAACAACAATTTGAATGCGAGATATAAGTTGATAAAGGTATGATTTAATTCTAATAAATGCTTAACTTACTTAGGTAGGTAGTATTGGCTGGAGACAATATGTTGACACATTTAGACCAGTAAGGTCCGTTGTGATATTAACTTACTTAACAAATCGCAAAATATAACTTTTCTTTTTATTAAGACTAAAGACAGCGATTCTTAAGTTAAAAAATGATTAATTAATAACATTTAATGTTAACATATACTACTAAAATAACTTATCTCGAGTTAAATAATTTTTTTATATATTTTTTAATAAAACAGTTAATCTTATACCGACATAAGCGTTTATATTAAGTTTTTTTCTTTAAATTTTTACTAATACAATGTTAGTTAACCGAAATTTAATATGAACTACATTTTTTAAGCATACATTTTCAATGTTCATACATTTTCATTCCAATTTTTTAAATATAGGTCCATTTTCATTACATTTTTTATTCTATAATATATACTTTTAAGCAAATTCGACATTATTTTGTTCCATATTCGAGTAATTAGAGTTTAATTTGCGTATGGAACAAAAAATTTTAATATATTTTTGGTTTTTTATTTCATTCCAAATCCATGAGTAATGGAATTAAGTAAAAATAATACAACAAACAAAATAATTTTGTTTTTTTCATGACATAATGGATAAAATTTACATTTTAAGGCTTTTGAGATAAAAATTATTGTTACATACATATTTGTAAAAAAGGTGAATATTAAACAATATTATTGTTATTGTTTCAATGATATTTTTTGAACTGAAAACTTAAAATATTATAGATATTAAATTATGACTTTTGTTATGTCAAGAATTAAATATTATTTAAAATTAACATTGCCAAATATATTAAATATTCTGTGTAGCAGATATAATTTACAACACACCTACTACAATGTTAATTTAACTAAACAAATTAATGTATTATAATTACAAAACTAAAAAAGGATAATTTTGGATGATTCGATTAAATATCGAATTCAGGAATGAATACCAATTTTCTTTAAACATGATTTCAGCTTCTGACTGCTAATAGACTTGGTCAAAATATCTACTGACATTTTATTTGTATCCATATATTTTCTGATAAAACGATATCTAATAAATGTCTATGTGTTTACTTCTATTATTCACAATTTGGTTGTAAGCCATTTGTTGGACACTGATGGTGTCGTTGTAAATTATTACCGGGCAATTCTTTTCTAAATGCGATTTAAGTTAATAATTTTGTTTTCAAATATTGCTTCATTGCTTGTTTCAAATAATGACATGTATTTGGATTCTGCATACCCAACAAATTTTTGCCCTTTAACTTCCAAGATATACCATCATTAGCTAATTTAAATACATGTACCCGTTCATGATTTTCTATCGTTCAAGTTTGAAGTTATAAATTGAAGCCAATATTCCAACAAGGTATATATAAGTTTTTCTACAATGTAAACCATAATTATATACCTTAATGCTCTTTTTGCAGCACAATTATTTACTTATAATATTTACTGCGTATAATAAATATTGATACAACATTGATCCAATTAAAGCTTGGTAAGGAATGTTCATCCAACTTTGTTTTTCTTCATTTTGTATTTGAACATGTTATATCTTTTGATATTTTTTCACCTACATTTAAAGATGTTTTTACAGGATTCGCATTAATCATTTTAATCTTATCCAATAATTTAATGAATTTCTTTTGCGTAAATTTAAAACCACCGTTTTTAGTATTTTCATATTCAATTCCTAAACAATAATTCAAAAATCCAATTTTTTTAATTTCGAATTTTCTACTGGTTTCTTCTTTAAACAATTTTGCTGTACTTTTACTTTTTTACTACAAGAATTAAATTATCGACATAATATTTAATGTTATAATATAAGTAAATCATTTTTATGTTTGTACACATATAATTCATTTTCCATTTATTTAAAACCAATACTTTTTAATTCATAATCTAATTTTGCATACCAAACTCCATAGATAACTTTATTCAATTAACACACTTTATTTTTTAACTTTCTTTCCTTATCATAAAACTCTGGTATTTTCATTTAAATATTTTCATTGGTTTTTCCATTGAAGTACACTGTTACTATGTCAAATTGGTTCATATCATATACCGTGATAATTTCTACCAAAATTCTGATTCCGTGACATCTAAAATGCAGTATTAAAGTTTTAACTGCAATGTAGTATGTTCCATAACGTAGTATATTAATTCTAAAATGGCTATACATATTCTGTTTCTTTATGCGTAGTTAAAGCAATATGCAAGTAATTTGAAACTATTTACATAGTAACTGCGTTTTTTTAGTTGAGCAAACTACTCAGAAGCGCTTCTGAGCAGTTTGTAAATAAAACAAAAAAAGTTAGATTTTGACCAAAATATAACTTCAGAATTTATACTGGTTTGATGTTTAATTTTTTATGTGTAAAATTCATTTTGTTTAGAAAATTAAAATTAAATTAAAAGTAATAAAAATAAACTGAACGGTAAATAAAATAAATAATTATAAAATTTAATTCTTCTATTGTTTAACGAAAAAAATATTATATAATATAATTATGGAAGGGTATACGATATAAGTAAATTATGAAATTAATAAATAGTTATAGAGTAAACAATTATTTCTGAGATATTTATACAGAATTTATCAGATATATGGTCACTACAAAATTTTTCTTCATCTTGCTCATCATGTTCGTCTGATTCATTAATCGAAGAACGATGTAACAAAATACCAAAAATTTAAAATTATATATAGAAGTTATTGAGAAGTACTCAAATAATCAGTTTAAACAAAATTTTCATTTGGCAAGAAATGTGTAGTTAATAACCTGATATGCATAAAAATATAGCTATTTAAAATATTTATTATAATTAGAAAATATTTTAGAATTTTATTGGCAACAAAAATTATCGACATATCAATTTTAATATAAAATTAATAAAGTCTTGTATAGTACAAAACTTCAACGCTAGAATATTTTAAAATCTTTAGTGATGAAGTTGAGTTTTAATATACAAATTCAACTGCTCAGAGCTCCGCAAATACAAAGCTAGCGTAGTTGTGCAGAGCAATTTTGTGCAAGTTTTACTAGTTTGCTAAGATAAAAAAAAACCGCAACTAGTGTAAGAGTTCGTTATGGAACACACACGTTTGTAGTTAAATCCTTAATACTGCATTTTCAATATCATCCATTAATTTATTACAATATCTAATAAACTAAATGTGTTGTTCAAATGCAAACACCGATAGCTACACTTGACAAAAATTGTGACATATGCATATCAAAAAACGTGTAATTTGTAGATCTATAACCTCATTTATAAAAACTGCATCAAAAACCGATATTTTAAAGCCTTTTTTCTTTTTTAAAATTGAGGTTTAATGCAAAAGTCGTTATTTGCAAAAAAAATTAAATTCAAAACTCGATATTTACATGTTGAAATGGTTCAATAGCAAACCGATATATTAAAATATATTTTTTTACTGGTTTTTGATAATTTTTTTGAAAATTTAAATAAATGTTAATGCAAAGTTATTTTTCATTGAAAAAAGACGTGTTTAAGATAAAGGTGATTAAAATTTTTTAAAATATTATCAATGTTATCGATACAATAATTTGCCTAAAATCATGTTAGTAGATGATTATATTTAGGAGAAAAACCTAAAAAGAAAGCGAAAAATGTAACAAAACGAAAAAAATCTAAGTTGAAAATGCAACAAGGTTAAGGCACAAGATGCTATGAGATTTGTCAAAGCATTTTACTCTTCACAAAGGAACAAGATCAGTTTCCTAGACATCGTAAATGTCTCAACACAAAGTTCACATGATCTTAAATGTCTACAAGAGCTTACAAAAGCTTGAGACATTGTCTCCATGATCACAATTGTTGTTGACGATGTCTCCGCGACCTGTTTGACAAAATTTTTTAAAAACCCAATGTTGTACAGTGTTAATACAAACTGTCTGTTCATTTTGCTTGATCACAAATGAATTAAAACACAATGTCTCAGAAAGCTCTAATTTTACAATGTTGTCAACTTATTTTACAGATAACATTGACAACTTGGTTTTTTTACATTACATCAGGTTAAAAAATTTTTTAAGATATTTACAATATATGATATATACACAGTTTATTTTGAAATATTCTTCCGATATAAAAAACCTCTTTTCAATACACTTAATGTGAGTTGTTGAGATCAAACCCCGATAAATTACAATATGTAAAATGCAAATCCCGATACAAACATGTGTCAATTTAAAAAACCGATATTTACAAATTTCAAATTAATATTATGCTTAAATCCAATGAGTTATGCTATTTTTTTTTTCTTTATTATTGTTAAATATGCTAGCCATTATAAATTAAAAAAAAAAAAATCTGAAGACTATGTTTAAAAAATATATTATAAGGCTTTCACGTTTTTCTCAGAATGGCTTAACATGTGTATATCGGATCGGTGTTTGCATTTGAACAACACAAATAAGATGGAAACAAACGGACCAGAAATTCAAAAATTTTTATACCTTAAAGCCTTTAAATCAATCGTTAGGTCAATTTACGCAAAATTGGCGTATCTGATAAAATAATATTCATGCAAGAAAATGCGATTTGAAAATAAAATTCATTAAATTGCCATTTACGCCCTCTCAAAATAAATAAATCGAAAAAAAATTAATTAATTTAAATATTTTAATTTACCAATAATAATTTAATTTTATGTTAACTCTTCCTATTTTTATTTTTTTTTCCCTAATTTATTCAAATAAAGTGAACATCTAAATTTTCCGGGTTAAATTCCAATAAAATTTGTTTTTTTTTTGAAAAATTTAACATAGAAAAAAAATTGCAAATTCATAATATGTGGTATGGAAAAAGAAAATAAACAATAAATAGAATAGAATTTACTGAGTACATACACACTATACAAAAATAACAAGGATAACAAGTATTTAGTGATTGATTATTAAATATTTGTCTAAGTGTTTGTAACTCTTATGAATATTTTTTTCATTTTTTTGTTTGTATTTTCGATTATTTTTATTTTTAACACACTTTAAATTCATTTCAAGCTTTTTCAAATTTAATTTTCTACTTTTATGAAATTTAAAAAAAAAAAAAAAATTTGCATTTAACTACATATTATTTCACAATTTGGTTCTATATTCCATATTGTGAGTAGTATAGGTATATACACTTACTATATACAAAACTGGAAAAATATAAAAAATGTTTACAATACAACGCTGATGGGTGTATTTTGTATTCTTACAGTTTTGCTTCATTATTTTTTTGTTATTATTTTTTTTTTTGCTTTTTCTGCATACAAACTTATGTAATCTTTCTGGAATTAATTTAGAGGCTCAAATAGAAAAACTAACAAAATAATAACAAAAAAAAAATATGGGATGATTTTCTTATTACATTTGATTGATTTGTGTTCTGAATTTGAATTAATTTAAAAACTACAATGCTAAATAAATAAGAAAGCAAAGATGGAAAAGAAATATTGTTTTTTTTTTTTTTTTTTTTTTTACAGCATAAATTCAAAATGTAAGTTTAATTGAAAAAACAAAAAACAAAAGATAAATATTAAATATAAAAAAAAAAAAACTGAACAAAAGTTTTCCTATAGTTTTAATAAACAACAATATTTTTTTTTTTTTTTTTTTTTTTTTTTTTATAGTATTTTCATGTTATACGTGATATCTTTCAAGACATTTATTAAAACTTGAAAACGAAAATGGAAAAATTACTTTTCTTCTCTTTTTTTATATATTAAAAGTTTATGACATTTTGGAATTTAAATTCGAAAAAATCTCTAACAAAATGTGAAAAGAAAACTTTTCAAAATTTGTTTTCACCTTAAAAATAGGTTTTTTTCCAAAAAAAAAAAAAAAAAAATAAATGAAAATAATATAATTGAATAAATTAGAAAATATTTTTACTATTAGATCATATCTTGATAAATTTATGTAAATCTATACATAGGTAGGTTGTGAGGATTCAAAAATCTTATTTAACAGTTAAGAAGCCTAACTAAACTTTATTCTATTTTGTTATATAACTTTAATAATAAAACAAAAACAAAAATGTTAGATACAATTTTTGAATTATGATTGATAAATCATTCAAAGCATCATTTTGTTACAAAGTTAGAAAATTAATAAGTGAAAACTGATTTATAATATTATTAAAATTGTAACTTAATTTAAATATTAATATTCAATTAATTTATTTCGCATTGAAAAATCAGTGGGCCTATGTTAGGCATATTTTTACAATTCAACTTAGCTATATGAATTAAAGCATATTAACTAAGTTAGCTTGCAATTATTTAAATTAAATATTATACAGTTCAGTAAAATTATGTAAAGTTTTACTTCGCTCTAATTATAGCTGAAAAAGTTAAAAACTAAAAATTATGCAAATTATGTCAGTCTCAATTCAGCTAGCTAAACAAACTGAGTTAGCTGGCATTGTCAAATTATTGTAAATATAATGTTTAAATGTAACACTACACAGTTCAGCTAAACTATGCCAGCTATATATATATATATATATATATATATGTCACTCTGGCTTGAGCTAAACAAATTAAGTTAACTAGCGTTGTCGTTTTTTAATATGTCAGCTAAGTTATGTATAACTGCTAAATAAATAGCCAACTGAACAAATTGAATTAGCTGGCATTGGCAAATTGGAAATAAAATATTTAAATGTAATTCTATACACCTCAGCAAAACTATGTATATGTCGCTTTAATTATAGCTGAAAAAATTAAAAACTATGTAAACTATGTCACTACTCTCAGTTGAGCTAGCTAAACAAACTGAGTTGTGGTTTTTAAGATGTCAGCTAAGTTAAGTAATTACTAACTGAATAGTTAACTGAATAAACAAAGTTAACTGGCATTGTTAAATAATAATTAAAATATTGAAGTATAATACTATATGCACTGCAGTAAAACTATATGTAAAGCTATATTATGTCGCTCTAATTTGAGCTGATCAAACTGAATTTAGCTGGTATTGTTAAATTGTAAATAAAATATATTTAAATGTATAATACTACTACTTCTGGCTAAATTTTGCCAACGATATATCACCATGAGTTAAGCTGAACAAACTGTGTTAGTTAGCGTTGTTAATTTTTTAATAGGTCAGACTACGTAGGTTGTACATATTGCTCAATTTTATATTTTGTATGACTGTATATGTATACGTTTGATCAAAATAAATATTTCAAATTTTTAAAATTATGTCTAAAAATCATAATAAATATGTTTTGTTGCTAATCGCTAGTACATAACAAATTCATTATCCATCAAATCCGGTAAAGAGCATTAAACTCACTCTATGTTATTTTGATTTATTCTATTAAAAAAAAAAGCCGATAGCCATGGTAGCTAGTGCTTGTAAATTACTATTGTATTATAATTTAAATTGTATCCAATAAAAGATAATAATAATATTTTAATTTATTTATATAAATTGTATATAAAACGATTAGCTTTTTTATTATACAATTTGAATTTGAATATTCAATTAAGTAATTGATAAAAAATACCATATTACAATTGTTTTATCAAAAATTGTGAATACCACATTTATCTGTATGTGCGTATAACCTAAATAATAAAATAGATTATGTTCTAATTTCTTTATTCAAAAAGATTTGATTTTGATTCGAAATATAGTAAATAATTGTTGTACTTAATCCTTGAATAAAAATTAATATGTCAGCAGACTTTTTAACCAAATTAGCTTATATGCTCAGTTGAATTAATGATTAACAGAGCAAACAAAACAACATAGTTTAGCTCACATAGATTATATAGTGTAACTATAGTATACAACATGTCCTGTAACAAATACAAATTCTGACATGCAGTACAAACTACAACATTTAATAGAATTTTTTCATCAAGTCGGACTTAAAATAATTGTCGAAAAGACATGAGATATTCTCAACACCGATATATCATGTTAGATAACAAAAATATTAAAGAAGATGACATCTTCTGCTACCTTGGCACCCATTATCATTTATATTTAAATATATTTAATCTTCAAATAGACATTTACATATTATTAAAATAATATTTCCAATGTTATGATTTCAAATAATATTTCAAAATATTGGACTATGTTTATATATTTTAGAGCTTAAATAAACGATAATAATATTGATTAGTGGACCTGTATTCAAACATAGAAACCAACTTCTATTCTTTATTATTGCGGATTTTAGGCTTTTTATATTAACCTAATTTAAACTTGCCAAAATATATAAAAGATGTTAAAAATAAAGTACAAATTAGTTATATTGATATTCTTATGATAGTGAAACATATTGATTGATCATAAATGGTAAGACTGTAAGAGCATTGAAGAGATTTAATTATATTTTATTATCCCTCTTTAACAAATTTTTTTTTTGCTTCGAATTAAAATTTGTTAAGCTAAATTTTGATTTTTACCAAGAGAATAAAAATCACCATAATTAGTAACAACCACTGAAAATGGAAATAAGTTGCTTTTCGATATCGATTTATGTAAAATACAAATTATTCGACTTTTGATTTCCAAAACTAAAAAAAAAGTTATAAATAAATTCGTAATAAATATGGAATGGCTGTTGAAAGCTAACAATCTTTTTTCTATTTTGCTTGAATGTGTATTTATTCTTCTTTGGTATTTGGTACTAAGTCTATTAGGTAATTTGTTTGTTGACTCTCAAATTTTTTCTCAAAATACATGTAAATGAAAAATTCTACGTTTTTTCAAAATATAATAATTTTTGACTGCATCGATCTCTTAAAAACAATTTGTTGCGGAAACAGTTATTATCTCTATCGCTGTTATCAAAAATATAACACAAATACCATTTAAGAGGGTAGAAAAAACGTTATCTTATCGCTTCCCTTTTCATATCACTCTGAATATTTTATCAAAATTCCAAATTTATACTTGCATGCTACTTACATGTCAGTAAATTTATATTTTATATCAAAATATTATTGACATTTTACTTATAATCTATTTTAATAAATCTTAAAACCTTACTTACGTTTTTATTTCTTATTTTTTAAACCCTTTTTCCTAATAATCATATTTTGATAATTCCGACCTTAAATATCCGAAATAATAAACAGTTTAATGTCATATTGTCAAAATTGAAGAAAAACGAGTGTCATAGTTTTTATTTCGAATTGTTCTTACAATCTGTTTTTGTTATTATCACTGTGTGTTTGCCTTTTCTATACAATTTCAATTTTCCATTTTCAACAAAAATTTCATAAAATAATGAAAAAAAAAAAAAAAAATTAAAAGAATGAGGGAGAAAAAATGTGTGAAAATAAAAAAAAAATAGAGATAGAAACAGATTTTCTTTTTTTGCCATCGTCCTTTGTTTTTTGTTTTTTTTTATAGATCTGCGCTTAAACAGATTTATTCCAGCAAATTAGTAGTGAAAAGATTGTAGATTTTAGTTATTTGTTTTTTGCTGAAGGTTAAATTTGTGCTCATGTTTGTTGTTGGTTTTTTTTTTAAATAAAATTTTGCAGTTTTTATTTGCAGATCGTTTTTATTAGTAATCAAGTATGTATGTACATAATGTATATAATTAATTTATCAATAGTTAGGTCAGTGACAGTTCCATTTGTTTAATCATTATAAATTTTTCGTTAGTTTATTTATTTTACTTACTTACTTACTTGCTAAGCGCTACAGACCTTGAAGGTTATGGGCCTGACGCAAAATTGTCCTCCACTGATTTCAGTCACGAGCGGAATCTCTCTAGTTGGTGATTTGGAATTTTTTCATATCTTCCGATACTTCATCTCTCCAAAGTGTGGCCTTGGATTCGAAGAGTTTCCTAGACGGAGCATTTTCATCCATACGCTCTACATGGCCTAGCCAAGGAAGCCGTCTTATTTTTATTTATTTTATTTTTTTTCTTTTATTCTATTGGCATGAGTTGAATTGAGGCCGATTGTTATATATTTATTAGTGGGAAGTGTAAATCTATTATTCGGTAAATACAAAAGTCCATTTTTCATGCTGAAATTTCTCTACATATTTGACGTTGTTTAATTACAAGTTAATTTTTGCTTAATTTTGATTATACAGCCTTTTGATCAAACTTTAATTATTTAATTTATCGAATCTTGGTAATTGAAATTTTTTGGCTAGGAATAATTTTTATATTATGCAGTCCCCTTGCATGCTTGATATCGGTTTACCTTTTTGATTTTGCTTATATTTATTATCACTGTTAGTGAGGTAAGACCATCTTTACAGAATTATCAACTTGCTTGTTACACTCAATGTCAAATTATATTAATTTAACGAATCTAAATATCAATACAATCACAATTCTGTTATATAGTGAATACAATGGCATTTGCAGCTGCGGTGATAGAAAAGCCAAACTCATTCTCGTCATAGTTAAATCCAATCTAAATCTAAATATCAATACAATTACAATCCCATTTGCAACTGCGGTTAAAGAGTGGTCAGACTCCCACTCATTTTATTTGAATCTAAACTAAATCTAAATATCAATACAATCACAATTCTGTTATATAGTAAATACAATCGCATTTGCAGCTGCGGTGATAGAAAGGCCAGACCCCTACTAGTCATATTTAAATCCAATCTAAATCTAAATATCAATACAATTACAATCCCATTTGCAACTGCGGTTAAAGAGTGGTCAGAACCCCACTTGTTATATTTGAATCTAATCTAAATCTAAATATCAATACAATCACAATCCCATTTGCAGGTGGGATGCTACAGGGGCATGCTCGTAATATTCAAATCTAATCTAATCTAAATCTAATTCACAATAAATAAAATATTGATGATATGTGGACATTTCAATGTAACGACGCTGTTTATTTACTCAATACTTAATTGTAAGTGTTAAATCGTGATTTTAAAACAATTTTTGTTGCTGTTTATTTTTTCTGCTTTATTTTATGTTTTTTTGTTTCTTTGTAATTTATTTTCCACCAATACGAGAATTATTTTTTTATAATGTATCCAGTTTTTTGAATTTCTTTTATTTTACAACGAACAAGAAATCTTTATCTTTGGGTCTTTACACAATTTTTAACTTTGATCCTTCTATTCCTATTTAAAACTCTATGTTTTTTGTATTTTCTCACTTCTTGTATTTTTTTTTTTTTTTTTTTTTGGTAAGTTCAACAAATAAATTGTTTAGTAAAAAGGATTTATTTTCTAAAGACGAAATTAAATAAGGATTTTCCGATAGATTTTTATCTTTTGTTCTGTTACATAAGTATAGGAAAATGGAAAATAAACGAAAATTGAGCAAATATCCTCTGTGATCCTGCAGAAAAATACAAATAACTAACCAGAAAAAAAAAATAATGTTTTTTTTTAAATTTTCTTTATAGTCAAGGATAAAATGAAAAAAAAACTAACTATATTCAAAGTTTATTTTGTTTCAATAAACGATAGATAGTAAAGTGTGAGAAAAGAAAAGTGTGAATTTGAGTTTTCTACTTAAAAATAAGGAAAAACGACTTTGAGAGTAAATAAAATTAAAAATTTTCAAAATGATTTCGAACTCTGTTCAATGGCTATTGAATTTTCTAATTCATTATTATTCCGATTCATTACCAATGAGTGAAAATTTTTTAAATGGAAATTAATTTTTTATTTTTTTTTTGCATTCTCTTCTAGATCCACCAGAAATCATCAAAAAACCACAAAATCAAGGCGTTAAAGTTGGAGGTGTTGCAAGTTTCTTTTGTGCAGCCAGAGGAGATCCACCACCATCAATTGTTTGGCGTAAAAATGGAAAGAAAGTATCAGGTAAGTTATATACATTTAAAAATATTTTTATAAGAGTGACAGGTTTAAGGTGGACTGGACTGGACTGCAAGTGTTACTGGTTTAAGGTTTTTGTGCGATTAGAAATCGCTTGGCAGTGAATGCGATTATTTTTAAGCATTTATTGATCGAACAAAAATCGTCTGTGGGTGTACCTTTATTAATTGTGGATAATTTGTTTTGAAGACGTAATTGTCCCATTTGCATTGAGGTGAAATTTAGGACACCTACTTGTCATATTTAAATCCAATCCAAATCTAAACATCCATACAATTACAATATTATTTGCAGCTGCGGTTATAGAGATGCCATATACCCCCATTCGTTATATTTAAATCTAATATAAATCTAAATATCAATACAATTGTAATCCTATTTACAGCTGAGGTGTTAGAGAAACCAGGGCCCTTTTTGTCATATTTACATTATCCAAAAAAGTCGAAATACAAATTTTCAATCATCGGCATTCAAAAAATGCCGGAGGATACTCTCTCATATATTTTAATATGATTCAATTTGAACGATTAAAAATTGCCTGCCTGAATCGGGGCTGAATGCTCGTACAGTAAAAAAATTAAATATTGTAATTTAAAATGGATTTAAATAAAGTTAAATTTAATATACAAAACATTAGTCTGATAAATTATTATTCGAAGAGCATGTAAAAAATAATCTAAGAGAAGCTTGAAATGAAATATTAAAAACGTTAGCTGGACTATGATTTAATATTAATTAAATATAATCCCATATTTAATAGAAATATAAACGGTAGATATAAATCGGTTTTATATCAAAAACTTCTACAGTTCTATACAGTAAAAAACAACTAAAACACATAAAGAGATATTCAGTAGTTTGTATGACATATTTTTTATATGTACACAACATATAATGGATAGCGGGTTAAAAAACTATCCATCCATGATTAACCATTCATGATGTTCACATTTTATTCCATTATATATTGCTAGACCTACTGTTGCTCATACGGTCTATTGGATAGCCCTATACAATGGTGTGCCACTTAATACGACCCACATCATTTGCAGCTAACAAACTATATCCTAGTCTGTTTAAAAAAATTAGATAGTCTTATTTGGTATTTGGTGCTGAAGTTATTATAATTTTTTCCTTTATTCATCTTACCTGTGAATCACAATGTAAAATATCATTTTTGATGAATCACTGTGCGCTAGTTATTAAACGTAGTATGTTTGACTGGAACCACTACAATATATTAATATTTGAATTGCTGTTCACTTCCCATCAGTTGGATTCCGTCATTTCCGTCTCGAATTTACAATAACTTTATAAATTAGGATAAATTGATCTTCAATGGCAGCGGTGAGTTGGGGCTAATTAATCATCCAATACATTTTATTTAATTACAATTCATACACAAAGCTTTGTGTAGGAATTTTCTTCTATCCAAATGTCAGGTACTTTACGGCTTATTTTTGTAGGACTACTTCGTTATTTAGCACCACCATTGGACAAGTTTTTCTATTCACGGTAAATGTGATATGATGTTTTAATTTGGTTCCATTCACTCTGATTCTCCACTTCTTTATTCATTGCTAAAATTTTATAAATGCTGCATTGCAGAATCTTTGTAGCATGTACTGGGTTATTATGCGATGCGAATATGATCGTATCATCAGCGAAAGTGGCGCTGATTGTCTCATTTATTGTTGGTAATTGATGAAGTGAATATCATAAAATAAAACAAAAAACAAAACAGCTCGTAGACATCTTGTTGAGCTATTGAGATAGAATTTGAGCAGTGTTGTGCTATGTACTAGTCGATAAACGATCTATGCGAATTAAATTAGATTGTTTATTTTGTAAAATATTTTACACAGACAGATACACAGACTTATTAATAACTACAGTAATAAGAACTTAAAATGATTAAGCTTCATAACTATATGCATTCGGAAAATTTAATTCATATCTGACCTCATATTTCCATGTTAGCTACAATATTATTGAATTAGATTTTACAGTAAACTGAAAAGACGAAAATAATTATGGGCAAAATAAAAAAAAATATTTAAAATTTTAAATAATAATTAAATTAATTCTAATATTTTTTTTCTTATTTTACATTACAGTTTCTCAGAGTCGATATACTGTTATTGAATCCGGTGGTATATCTATATTAAGAATTGAACCAGTTAGAGCTGGACGTGATGATGCACCATACGAATGTGTTGCTGAAAATGGTGTTGGTGATGCAGTATCATCAGAGGCAACATTAACAATATATGAAAGTAAGTACATATAAATAATTATAATTAAACTAATTTTTGAAAACAAATCTCACTAAATTGTACACAGACAGGCTGCTTTATTTAAAAATAAAATTTTATAAACAAAATTATAAATGGTTCAAATTGTTTAAAAAAAATATTTATAACAAAATATTTATCTTCTTGTTGAAATCTCAATATTATAAGTTTCCATGACATTTGATTTTGACTCGGTTCTCCGCTATGCCTTAAATTTAGAAGTGATTGCTCATATACTATTTTCAGAATTTTGCTGAAATGAATATGCATTAAATGGTCATACTTCATTTTGGTTAATTGTTGAATCGCTAGTTACTTTACAATTTTTTTAATATAATTTCTGTTAAGCCAGATCCGTAGTATAAAATAGACTTAAACGAAACACTTAGATAGGATAAAATATTTCTGAAATTTACATTTACAATATTCATTTGAAAAACTAGTTAACTCACTACATATATCTATTACATTTTTTTTTAAATACTACATGTATCACAAGAATCCTTTTGTGTATCAAATATAATTTTAAAATATACAAATCTGTCATTACACAAATCGAGTATAATATAATATTTTTTTTACTAACATATACATAAAAAAATATTTTAAAATAATCTTCCATCAACCTAATAAAATCTTTGCAAAGCTTTTAATATTATCAAAAAACTTTGGAAAAAAACAAAAAATCATAAAATTCATTCATATTACTTACAAGGATATTTTAACAAACAAAAAAAAAATGAAGAAAATTCATTATCCTTATAAACTTTATTATTATGAAATCTTTCATATTGAAGTAGCAGGATTTCAAAAGTATATCTCAGGTGTATTGTGTCATAAGTTTTTTTTTTATCCTCAAATAAGTGCAATGAATGCACTTAAAAATAACAAAAATATTATAAAAAGGATATACATTGAATATACATACATATTTGTTGAATCAAGAAATCCAAACATGAAATTTCAATTTATTAAATAAAATATTGTAATAAGACCTCTTTTATATTAGTATATACCTACGGATATGTTATACGAATGTACTGTACCAATTCTAGTAATTATTTTCAAATAATAGTATATGTGTATTTCAATTATAGTGTTAAAGGATATGAAATTTTAGTAATTGATTGAAGATTAATTTTTCTCTTAATGAATACAGGGTTAGACATTCAATATGAGTAGTTGAGTTTATTTTTGTTTTTGCTCAAAAGTAAATAACATGAACATTATATTTATTCAAAAGGACATTTATTTTTTTGAGAGTAATACTAAATTTATTTTTTGGACTGAAAAACATTAAAAAAAGCACATAATTCTGATTTGACACTAATATAGTAAAATTTAATTTTCGACTACGTCTTATAAACGACAACAAAAAAGTTATTAAACTAGAAATAATTCAATACAGAGCATACAATACAAAATTATTTAGGACTCAAATATCGTACTCAATCAAATGTTAGAAATATTACTTAAAAACTAACTAAGAACATGTTTTATATTAAGTTATTTAAATAAAAAAGATTTTAACAAATTATGTAATGTAATAATTAACAGATTTAAAAATTAAGATCTAGCAGAAACATGTCTGGTCGTACAGAAAAAATCTAATATTCACATGGAGTTATGACTATATTTTTTGTATTTATATAAAAATATTAAGTAAATAATGAACAAAACAAAGACATAATATTATAAATAAAATATTTTATTTTAATGATAGGTACACATAACGATAACACAAGTAGTACGCAAAATATAATCCACTGTGGTTTGAATACATTGTCAAATTTCATTATGCTAAAATAAAATAAAAAAAATTAAGTCAAAAAAATATATTTGTTAGACAAAATCAGTGACATTTTGAATTAAAGTTAAAAATTGTCTTCAACTTGAATTTTAGTAATAGATAAACGTTTAAAACAATAAAATAATCAAATTTATTTTATTTATTAAATTTTTTCATTTCCGTTCTTAAGATTATTAAAATTTAATTGAAATTTTTTACATGTATGTATATACTACTACATAGTTCATTCGATCTTTTATTTTAATTCCATTATTTATTTAAATTTACTATTTTTCAATTTTTTTTTTTTTTCTATTTTATTTCAACAATATAAAATTTTCATTTATTATGACAGAATATTAAAAATTGATGAAAGCCCACAAAACAGAACTTATAAACAAATAAAAATTGATTTGAACCATGATCATAATCTAAATTGAAATCTTTGTATACATAATTAAAAAATAATATTGAAAATGTATCTATGAGTATTAATATTTCTAAAGTAACAGTTAAATATTACAGTATATTATGATTATAGTGCATTCTATATAAATTTAAAAACCTTTAAAAATAAGGGAGTTATGAAAGTTGTCAATTAATAAAAGTAAAAATATTATATTTTCGTACATTGTAAATATTGTATAACAAGGTATTAATTGCGATAGCCATTTTTTTTAACAATTATTGCTAAGGCAATATTATTTAATATCCTACTTTCTTATTCAAAATTTTATCAAAATCGTATCAGAAATCTATATTACAAAATTTTTAAATTATAAAAAAATGTTTAATTCTGATTTTGTATAATTGAAATATTTCATTCAATTATTATTATTACTAGCTATTCCCGGCGTAACATTCGCCGGTCTAGCATTAGCATTATAAATAGAACAATTTATTTTATTTATTTATTTTCTTTATTTTCTTAAAATCAATGTTTTACAATTATAGTTTTAAGTTTTTGAATTTAAGTTATTTATTATGTAATAATTTTTATTTCGGTATTTATTTATTTATTATAAATTAATTTTGACTGCTAATAGTTTTGAAGAAAACTTTTATATAAGACTGCGTTTATACGTTTTTTAATTTTGTTTATAACGTATAAATTATGTTCATTAAAGTTTGACATCCAACTTTGTTATAGAATATCCTTAATTTTTTTTTTTTAAATAATAGTGCTCGACACGCATTTTTGTATTTCGCAAGTTGAAGTATTTCGCAAAGTATTACATATCGCCTTGTCTGATAGTTTTTTATGTTTAATTTAACGAGAATTAATACAACTGGACTTAGATTACTTTTGCTCGGAACATTTTTCAGTTTTTACTTTCAGTTAAAATATGTTTATGAGCATAACTTCCTTAATTTTAGGGCGATCGCCGCGAAATTTTGACAGGTTATAGATTGGAATATGGGCAATCAGATGTATACCATAACTCAATTTGCAGACAAGTCGAGTTGTCATACTTTACTTTGGATAGGTCGAAATGCCACGCAAGAAATTGTTAAATATGCCAAGTATAGACACAATCACAAATCTTTTTATCTCTAGTTAAAAACAAAAACGAATCATCATTAGTATCTTCGATGTCATCATTTTCGTCCCAAATTTTCACTTCTATTGAATTTTGAACATCTCTTGTCAATTCGTTTTTAAAGAGATTTTTATCATAAAATTTTTTTTATGATTTTTTTAAATTATTTTGAACTCCCAATAAAGCTTCAATAGCTACCTGAAGACCCTTGAACTCACTTTTACCATGCAAATGCTTTTACTTGTTTCATAATTACGCTTTACATGTTCCAAAATAAAACTACAGCAAAATAAAAGTTCTGACATACTTATGCCGGTTGGACTATATATAGGACACCAATTTTTAAATAAAAAAATAATTAATATTTTCAACTAAAATGCAATATTTAATAGTTGTCGAAGCTTCTTTAATGCTTAAACAAATGAATTTTGGTAGTTTGAACACAATTAAATATTTTTCAGTGGTTATTTTTTAACATTTTATACATTCACCTCTACTATTTTTAAGTTTTTGAAAAAATTACATTTTGAATTGAGTTTATATGTTATTTATAAACTGAAAAGTTGGTGTTACTATATTGGAAAATGTTACTTTATTCTTTAACTTCAAAATAAGGTATTTTTGACCGAGCTAAGTTAATTTGAATGGAAATTATACGTATTTGTATGACATATTGTTTGCCAACCGGCGGGAATGGATTAATCAGCGAGAGTCTACAGATAAATCTATAGGACAGTTTTAGGTAGAAAAATATTAGTTTAATTAAGTTACAGTTTAACTAAAAACTCTGGAGATGTGGCCTCAGTAGCCGAGTGGTAAAGCATTCGAGTGTAGTAATGTAACGACCGAAGGAGCACGGGTTCAAACCCCGTGAAAACCGAAAAAAAATTTCAAAGTGTTAAAACTACTGAAAAATGTAATTTTCAATACAACCACATCGGTTCAAATATAATTTAATAATTAATAAAGATATAATATAATTAATAAAAAATAATATAACTATATATAATATACAGAAATATATACCAAATAATTAATATAATTTGATAAAAAGGCCTAGATTTCGAAAGGGAAAAGGACCTATAAAGTTGGCCTACAGATTTATATGTAGGATCAACTGTTAAAAATAAATAAATAAATAAATTCTGGAGATGTTACAAACACCAATTGGTTCCATTATTCGTAAACTATTGTTCCAGTCTGAAAAATTCTCAATAGAAAAAATAGTTTAATAACATACAGGGACAAACAATTATTAAGAAAAAAAAATCAGTTTCATAACTTTTTTTTAAAATAAATTTATTATAATAATTTTCTTTTAAAAAAACACTCGTTTTTAAATTTAAAAAAAACCAAACTTTTTGAAAACATTTTATAAAAAGTTTTAAACACCAAAAAAGTTTAATTAACAATTTTTAAAAATTTAAATAAATTAATTTAAAGCGACATGAAAAATATTTTGATCATAATATTAATGAAAAGTTTTTAAGATTTTATAAAATTCAATTAAACTAAAATAATCGATAATTATTTATATACACACACTAACTCACTATTAAAATTCTACATATATTAAAAAAAAAAAAAAAAAAATTAAAAATCTATAAAAAAAAACGATAAAAATTATTAAGAAAGAAATTATAAAACTTTTAAAAAAATGTATAATTAATATATTTATATACCATATAATATACACACACAAACATACACATTGCATATAGTTACATTTTTGTTTATTGTTTTTCTTTTTTCTATTAAAAAAAAATTTAAAAATACGTTAAATACGACATGAACAGTGTACCCCACCCAACATAATTTATTTTATAAGTAAAATTTAAAAAACAAAAAAACTAAACTAATTAGTATTTTAAAACTTACTTCAACACAACGGTAAAACTCATCCTTTGATTGGTAGAAGTTATTGACATATTATAAATTTCTTCAAATATTTACGACAAGCAAGCAAAATGGATGGGTTTAGGGTTAAGTCGGTTAAAAATACACAACACAAAAACAATTAAATCAATTTTAATTTTTAAAATATCTAGGGGTTTTAAAAGTTTTCTGCATCTGATCATTATGACTTCGGGTTGTTTTTTTTTTCATCTCTATAATTTGCTTTCCTTACAAAGAAAATCGACAGAATTAATAAAAAAAAAAAAAACAAAATATGATTACAAAAATTTATTTAATTTAATATTAAAAATTTTCATTAACAATTTAATGAGTGAAAAACGACTGTCATATTGGAATCAAATTTTTCAATCAAATTCCTGTCTAGTGACGTCATTGAAAGAAATTTAATCAATTTTGGAAAAATAAATAAAATCAAATTAAATAAATTTTAAGATGTTTTTACGTCTACTGTCTTGGAAGACAACATCAACAACAGGCATGAAAACTCGTGTTTCTTCATTTTTATTTTATGATATAATATGAGACCTTTTTACTGTGATTAATTATAATAAGGACTTCTCTAAGCTTTCTAATTTTTACATTTAGTACTTTATTCGGTACTTTATTTGGTTAATACATTTTTACTCGGTTACGTGACAAAATTTCATATGACTTAAAACTGTCCATATTTGTTCATATTTAATTTTTGTCTTATGTAATTGTAATTTTGTCCCGACACCAGCTTATCCATACATCATAAGGACACAAATTAGAAAAAAGATGGAATAATAAAACAACAGTGATGGTATATGCTTATAATGGGATAATAGGTGGTAGTGGATACCGACAATATACAGTACACACTTAGACCGGTGAGGTCCATTATGATAAATGGGATAGCAAGTAATTGTACAACAATCAATTCCGACATAATAACTGATTGATTTCATAATAAAGTACAAATCTTAAGCTGAGACTAAAATTAATAACATGTCATGTTATAATATCGATATCCAGGGTGGTCCATTTTAAGTGTAAAATACTTTAGAAAAAAATTTGTTCTAGTCTATTATTATAAATTTGACTTGGGCTACGAAAATGAGATTGGAAATCTAATACCTAAAAATATCCACTGCCAGTTTTAAGACATACAAGCTAGAAAATTTCATTTTTAGAATATTGATGTACCTAATTGACAGTTTTCATTTGATGTGTAATGTCAGACTTATCGTTTTTTGTCCATAGCAGCCTAAACTAAAAATGTTGGTATAAAATACTGATACTTTTGTTGGATAACGTTAATTATCTCAGAAAAGCTTGTCAAAATTGTTTTACATTATTTTATATGACTAATTTTGGCTAATAAAATAGGGTAACTTCCAAAATGCAGTACAGTTAACAGTTTAAATACAGTTTAAATACAGTTCAACTACCGTTTAAAGTTTTTATAACCACTTCAATGTCAAATAATGTAAAATAATAATAAATATAAATGTGAGCGCTTCTACTTGTTAGCCAAGAATATTGTAATATAGTCATAAATGAATTTGTTTAGTTTTATTTGGAATTAATATGTATATATTTTGTCAAAAATAAAACATTTAAAAAAAAAACACGTAAAATAAAAACTAAAGCTTTTGCTACATTTTGGAATACTATTTTAAAGGTAAAATACATATATAAATATACATACATTCATTTTGATGTTTAAATTATAGTTCTGTGTTTTTGTAATATCAAACGGCAATAATAATATTAATAATAGTTTTGCGAATGAATATTTTTATTAATATATTAGCCAATAATTTAATTAATTTGAATAACAAGTGTAATAACTATTGCTAAACTTCAATCCAAAATATTTTATTTTTCCTTACATCAAAATTAATATTGCCAGACCTCCATTGGTCAGCAGCATATAATTTCGGCGAAAAAATACATTTTATTAACATATTTTGCTACAATTTGGCATAATTTCAATTTTTTCGTTAAAAAATAATACTGACCTATAATTTAATTGATTCTGGTAACATTCTCAGTGACATGTATACAAAATGTAGTCTAAATTTGTTAGCTACACACTCTGCTCTTATTTTACGTTTCCACTACGTATTTTAAACATTTTGGAATAAGTTTACAAAGTCAAGAGGTTTTGAAATACATTTTGCTACATTGTAGATTATACGGTTTCACTGCATTTTGGAAGACACGGATACACTTGATACAACACTCAGTTTTTTTCTTTGTTAATAAATTTGTAAATAAAATCCTATAGCACTGAGAGCTAGTAAATCACTATTGTGAATAATTCAAATTATTTTCAATAAAAATTAATAATATTTTTGTTACGAAAACGTAGATATCCAAAAATCTTAGATATCATTTTAGTTCAGAAATGGCAAGTCTGATACGGTAAATTTGTGTATGGCGAAAATGTAGAGGGTTATTCAATTTAACCACCATGTATGTATACATATATATATACTAGTTTTGTAACCCGCCATAAACAACAGAAGCAAAATACATTCTAGCATTTATTCCTTCATTAGAGTTTTCATTTCAAGTTTAAGAAAAATATGTATTTGCTTACTAATTTATCAACATCATTAGAATTTGTTAGAATTATTAGAATGCTTTTAATTACCATATAAACTGGATATTTGTAGTAAGGTGGGAAATTTTCAATTCCCTAAGGGTTATTTACTCGATCATTTTAACAACATCTTATTTGCCATCATTGGAAATTTAAACATATATTATACAAAGCCATCAATAATTCTAAATAATCAATATTCTTAGACATTCTATTGTATTCAATTAATTATAATATAAGTTAGCCAAAAAGATAATTTCAATTTAAATTAATATAACTTTAATGAAAACAAAATCTAACTATATAATATGAACTTACAATAATATTATATTTTTACAATCATAGCAGCGTTCTACTGTAAAATTCAAATTGTAAAATGAAATTAGTTAAGACATAAAAAAAGTAAAAAGTTCTATGGCGCCATCTAAATTTAACACTTGAATGACATGATATTGGGCAAATGACACAGATAACAGATGACAATTGACAGATGACAGATGACAGGTGACAGATGACAGATGACAGATGACAGATGACAGATGACAGATGACAGATGACAGATGACAGATGACAGATGACAGATGACAGATGACAGATGACAGATGACAGATGACAGATGACAGATGACAGATGACAGATGACAGATGAGAGATAGCAGATGACAGCTGACAAATGACAAATGATAAATGGCAAATGTCAGATGACATATATAAGCAATAAAAAACAGATACTACGTTTATGACAATTACATCATGTTACAATTTGTATATGTGTTGGAGTATTCCGTCGCACTTACAAACATCCAGATAAATGCAGAAAATTATATATATATAATAATATATATATATATTTAATTGTATATTATGAATATTTATGTGTGATGTATATTTTAGTTCACTTTTAAGATCGATATAATATGTCACAATTTACAAACCGAGAGCTGGAAAAAACAACGGTAGGGAAAAAATCCATAATAACACAAAATCTCTAAAAACAAAATCCTCGAAAAAAATTCCGAAAAATGAAAATTCTTAGCAATTTAAATCTCAATTATCAAAATGGAAATAAACGATAAGAGTATTTACGTTAGGAACATAGGAGTGGAACAAATGACAGCCAAATTTAGGCCCACTAGTAACAGGCTGGAAAAGTTAAGTTTTACAAAACATTTGCGTATTTCAGGCGTAACTGAGGGGAGTAAATAGGAAATAAATCTCCTTTTTCCACAGTTGTGAAAAAATATTTGTTTTGTGTTGCCAGTGTTGAATAGAGAGCAGGCAAAGAATATTTATTTTATTTTTGAATAGAATTTTTTTTTATATTTAGTGATATTTAGTGATATAAATATTTAGTGATTAAATAATTTAATTGATGTCAGGTTTCTGTTCAGTAATAGTTTTTTAATATTTGATTGCAAATATCGATATTTCGTACTAAATATTTGTTTTATCTGTACTTTTTCAAATTATTTTAAATAGCGGTGAGTATCGATTCCCAAAAACATTATTCAATCTGTTGACCTTAGAAATTGCTAAACTCTCGTATGTGTCTAGTTTTCGAATTTTGTGTACCTCCTTTATTGATGATAAATTGGTTTTATCAATTTTATGGTGTTCCACAATTATGTGTTTAGCAATAATTGCTGACCTAAAATTGGTAGTACCTCTTATTCTTGCTAATTCGGCTTCCCTTAAGTGTTCTTGGGATCTCACCATAATTAACCGTTTCGATTGCTCTATATATACTTTTGAACAGTTGTGGCATGATATTTTATATATAAAAAATTTTTGTTTTGTCTTTGGATGGTTGATTTATATTATAATACTATTATTACGCTATCAAAGTCATCAAACGTTGTACGGGTTCAACACAAAATATATAAGATTTACATAATATCGCTTTTTCCAAAACTCGCAAAAATATTTGTTTTAAAGTGTCAACTACTAAAAAATCAAAGTTTTTGTCAAAGAATGTTTTTCAAGAAATCTACCCTAATACCGTTAAAATCTTTATTAGTAAAATCAATAATAAAATTTAGGTCAACAAGATATTTTTATTCCCCATATCCCTCCTAATTTAAGATTTAATTAAAATAAAATGTAGAGGGGTTATACAATAGCATTACAATAATTAATCTTTAATTATTTTCTACCTGTTTTTGTCATTATCCAAAAACTCTTTCTTAAAGGGGTAAAATTATTGTGCAATTGTGTAAATTTGGTTCAGGTGTAATATTTTTCTAATACTGTCTAAAATTTCATTAAATAAAATTTTTTATTATTTATTTTTTTTTTTTTTATTTTAATTGAACTCTGCAAATTGTACAACTTTATTTAACTGTACTTTATACAAAGTTAAAAAATAATTTTACTATTATTTTCCAAGATAACCTGCTGAATATTATTTCATTTAATTATTTTAAAGTGTTTTTCAAGGTGAATTGGTAACCATATTTTTTTGGTTAAATTACGAAAATCTGAACATAACCAGAAAACACAGTGTGGTTCATATACGTGCAGCTTTAAATTGTTGCATATTCTTGACTTCTTAAGCTTAAAACATTATAAAAGAACAGGAAGTAAAAAAGAAAAAAAAAATTAAATAAATAAAAATAAATATAATTTATAGTTTTTCTCTTTAGTCCTTACTTTTGTACAAAATAAGGATAACATGCATTGGCTAAAATTTAAAGTTTGTGAAATGGATGAGAAAAATTATTGTTAAAAAATTATGAGGTTTTTCTGTTGTGTAAAAATAAAATACAAGAAAAAATTTATAATAAATGATTATTACAAATGACTTTTGACTTTTGTTGCAATAATATTTTTTTTTTTTTTTAATTTAAAAAATTATTTTCCATAATTATGGTAAAATTATATTAAAATAAATTATAAGGAAATTATGAAATGAATAATTTAAATTTAATTAATTAAAAATAAAAAAATATATAATAATCAGTAAATTTATAAAGTAGTATAAGTGTAATTAACAAATTGTAAGTAGAATTTGTTAATAGCAAAATCTTGGACGTTTTTGAAATAACGGTATTTAGGGTAGATTGAAAACGAGCACGAAAGTACTTTTAGAACGTTATATAAAACAGACAAATTATATTTTTTATATTATTAATCCATTTACAAACTTGAATGCAATACCTACAACGTACAGACTGGTTCTAACTGGAAAATAACTCAGCTAGAATATAATTTTGAAACTAACGTATGTCTAATATGATGTGTTTGAAATTTTGTATTGAACAAGACAAATTTATTTAATTATATAACAAGATATCTCAAAATGAGCTTTCTAGCTCGTATGAAGTGCATTTAAAAATAAATTCATACCATTCTTGATATATACACAATTTAGTTAAACAATGACTTGCTGAAAGATATATAGTGGCTAGAAAATCTATCTTGTATCTGTATTTATGTGTATTTTATACTTGCCAAAAAATTCATGCATATAAACAGATATGTACGATTTCCAGTAGTAGTAAAAATTTAATACCAGTACTGATACTGAATTTGTTTTAGTAAAAACTAGTTACTATAAATCAATATTTATAATGCAAAAAATAAGTACTGGTAAACCATCAGTATGATTCCAGTATATTTATTATTACATTAATATCAACGGATTCCACATTTCGAAAGGGAAAAGGACCTATAAAGTTGGCCTACAGATTTATCTGTAGGATCAACTGTTAAAATAAATAAATAAATAAATAAATCAACGGATAAGAGAGTTTGTTCCAAATCATCGTATTTGGATGTGAGTTTATCGAGATCAATTTTAATGTAGCAAATTAATCATTTGGGCCCCTGGGATGCTTGATGTAGTTAGTCAAATATATTCAGGACCTTCTTCAGTGGTATACTGAATACCTTTAATTTTTTTTTGGACGAACGTTGTACCCAAAAAGCACTCGCATTTGCAGAGCAAATGCTTAATATGTTCTTCTACCATTTCACATAATCCGGACAAGTTTTTATCGATAAGCCCGATTCTATGTGGATTCTTTTTTTACTGTGTCGTAACCAGTATACCGTATATCAGTCGAAACTAAGACGAACTTTTCTTTTATATAGATCTATCTACTTCTCAGTTCTCCAATCGGGTGATACCACCGTCACTTTATGAACATTTCTATGTGGAAAGAAATATAAGCCTATAAAAGTTGATGAAATGCGCACATTTCTGGTAGTCTTTCTCCATTGTCGTTCATAACTACGATTCTGTTTTTACCCACAATTCTTTTCCAAATTAGTGTTATCTTCCCACTTTTGCATAAAAATCTTCAATTACAATTTTAATATCCAATATTTTAACGTTGTTGAATACTTTAACAAGTTGTTGATATAAATCATCGTTATCTTCGTCACTAGGCTGTAAAGTCATACCGGAGGGTATATTTGAATGATAGATACAGGTTTTACACGCATTTGTTTTGTTTTTTTTATGCATAGCCAAAACACTAGGTGGGGACCTTTTATACCGATTGGTACGTTTGGCTAGGGTGGGAAAGAAAAATTTGGAAAGGATAATGGTAAAAGGGAAGGAGGACAATTACGAACGAAGGTGTTAATGTTCGTCTTGAATTTATTTAGGTCATAAATATAGAATTTGTCATGTTTTGGGAACACATAAGATGGAATTTGGTTCCACATTCGGGATGTTGAAGTTATAAACGAATTTCCATAACTTGTCTTTGCCATCTAGGGATTTTAAATCGCACAATGATAATTCTATCAGATACTGGCCGTCAAGATATAAGAGATTTTTTCATTGATTGTGTAAAACAAAAAGCTAACTCCGTTTCGCCGAACATTATTTGTTTGTCCACCAGAAATATGATAAGTTCGCCTGTTGATATTCTTTTAACACTGCAACCTTCCTATCTGGTTTCGCTAAGCTCGAGGACTTGTAACATATAAGCTCTAAATTATTTTACCACTTCAACTAGGATATTGTTAGCTTACAGCATTGGTTTGATGTTTCAAATCAAGTCCTTGTTCAAGTGCCAAAATTTGTTATCACTAAATACGATCGATCGCAGTCTATATTAAAAATTAATAACGACGTTAATAGAAAGCGTTGCCCGATGTAGATGGATATCCACATTTGAATACATTTATATTTTTGTTTATTTTTTTATTTATTTATTTGTCTACTCAATGAGCTTATAAAGCTCGTACAGAGCTTAGTAATTCATAGTATTTTATATCATAATTCATAATTCAAGTAATTCAATAACATATGCAACAAAAACAATTTAATCTTACTAACTAATATTCTACAAAAGAAAATAAAATCATGTAATTTTTAAAATTAACTCTATCAGCCTAATTTAACATAACAGCGTATACAACTAATTCATAGACACAAAATTGACTATAAATAAACAATTTTTTTTATTTTTTTTTTTTATTATTATTTAACTTAATTAACAGCTAGCTCAGTAAAACCATCTGGATAAAATAATCATTAATTTTACTTTTGAATTTTATGGTATCATTTATTTGTTTGAGCTCTACTGGCAGTTCATTATAGATTGTAAACGCGTTTATTATATATTGTGTCCTGATTGTTGAATCTAATTTTAGAGGATGTGATTCGTAATTTCTCTGCATTCTTCCTAGTACTATAATTATGTACTTGACTGTTCACAATTAACTTGACGTTTGTGATAATGTTATTAGTACACATATAATGCACGTGCGTTGCCAACTTACTTTTAATTAATAAATTTGTTGGTAGTATATTGTTAGTCAAATGAATCTGTCGAGTTGCCGTTCTGTTATTGTATCCAAATAAATTTTTTATTGCCTTGTTTTGGGCAGTTTGGGAATGAAACATACTGAAGTATAAGGAACGTTTTAGTTTATGTGGAATTCTGTTACTTACAAGTCTAAATATACCCCTAATTTCCTAGCTTTTATTAGTTGTTCATTAATATGTTGCTCCCAAGTAACTATTAACTGTTATCTATTATTACACCCATTATATATTGAGCCGCTTCTTGCCCGCTTCCATTAGTTGCCCTACTCAATTTATTACACCAAAAGTTGTTTATTTGATCGTTCTAAAGGGTTTCTAGAGCTAACAGTAAATGAATATAGGAGAGGCTAGGTAGTGTTAACTGGATACAACAGTCAATAAAACGCATCTCTACTCCTAATGAACTATAGGGACCCCATAAGGGGACTCTAAAGTTACCGTTATAGGAATATTTAATACAAGAACCAAATAGCAAAGCAATATCAATAAAACATTAAGCTTTTTCAAATTAGAAGTATTTTTTAAATTCATCAAAACAATTAAAATTGACCAAAAAATAATATGTCTATATTAAAATATTTAAATTTCCCTGGTTTGTGTCTTTGAATTAGTCACCTCGAAATGTTTCTAATTAATACTAATTCAGGCACATCATCATCTTCAAATGAATGTTTATTTCTAGACCGGTTAATGTTACGTCTTTAAACCAAGTAATATGACATAAACGAATATAGAAAACAATTTAATTAAACCTAATAAAATTTCGACTAAAGCATAAAAAATAAATTAAATTAAATTTTGCTAAACTTTGGTACAAACTTTAGACTTGACTTAATTAATAAAATCAATCTTTATTATTTTTTTTTCTAATCCAAAAACAGAATTTAATAGTTTTGAATCAGGAATAAATCTTCACATAAATTTGAATATTCAAATCCGTAATCAAATTTTATATCAATTTTGTCAATTTCTATATATATACACAAAAATATCCTTTCTACCAAATTAGTTAAAACAAAAACTGTACATTGTTTTATGTAAATGTTTTTATATTTTCGTGTCCGATTAACTACCAATCAATTTTAGACCATCGCAAATGAAATTCTACTTAGAAGAAAAGAATTAAGTAATTTGACATACTTTTACTTAAATAGGAAACTTTCAAACTTATCACCTACTTAGAAAAGTCTTAAATTCTTTTTGTGCAAATTTAAATCATTAAAATTTTTTTTGTAAACAGCAGCAACAAAAAAAAAATACTACACTAAGTCTTTGCTAATACAAAATAACAACAATATAATTCCCTTGATAACATAAAAAGCCAAAAAAAAAAAAAAAAAAAAACAAAAACTTAAATCCTTTATATAGAAAAGAAAAGAAAGAAATAACAAAATTCTTAAAAGTATTATCAAAATCCTTTTTGTTCCTGTTACATGTCTTTTTTTGTTTTTTTTTTGTGTTATTCTTCCTTTCAAATGATATCACACAAACAGAGTCACAAAACAAAAAAAAACAAAAATTAAAACATAAAAAAACGACAGGCAACTTATATAAAAACTTTCACTTGCAAAAGAGTATAAGAGACAACAATAAATAAGATTAACACACAAACTTAAAAGAAAACATACACGCACACAACAATAAACAAGAATAAATTGTTTAGCCTATATACCTACCGTAATTTCTAAAATTCTTTTTATTCTGTTTGATTTTTTGTTTTGCTTTATTTTTTCATTTATTTTTATTTTGTCGTTGTCACTTTAAAAACGTGTTATTTTCCACTTTAACAATTCACACAATAATATAACAGGAAAAAACTTTCAATATCGGTTTTCATTCTCAGAAATCGTCCTTTTTTTAGCTTTGTTTTTTTTTTTTTTTATTCACCAATACAAATTTTTAAATAACCAACACCATTTCCCTATTTGAGAATTTTTTGTTTTTCTTTTGTTGTATTATTTTTCTTGTTTTTTAGTTAATGTTTTCATTTTATTGTTTTTCTTTGTTTTTTTTTTATATTCTAAATATTCTCACTATATATTTTACCTTTATCTATATAATGCATATATACGTATACTTTAGTTGAATAACTGTCAAATACTTTTAGCACATCTTTAACTCTTTATTCATAAAAAAAAAATTGTTTTTGTTTTTGTTTTTTTTTTTTTGTACGATCGTCATTTTCAATTTTGTTGGATTGTGTGAATATTGAAAATCGATTTAGAAAAAAAAATAAAAACAAAAACGTAACAAAAGTTGTAAAGAAAAAAAAGAAAACAGAACAAAACAGAACATTTTGTATTGTATTGAATAGAGCTGTAAAAGATATCCTTAGAAAGGATGTTTTCAATTTTTTGTTGTTATTATTGTTATTTTATGTAGTATATGCAAATGTCTTTCAATTTTTCCATACGTATTATGTGAATTGAAATGTTTATTTTTAGTTTTTTTTTAGCTTTAGCTTTGTTATTGTTGAAACTTGTCCTACTCATTTTTTTCATTAGCTATCTCTCTCTATATTATATAAATGTTATTATATCAAGGACTTTCAATCGTTATAAAGCAAAAATAAAAAGCTAGGTATATTATGAAGTGTGGCAGTTTAAAAATTTGAATTTAATTTTAAGAAATTGTATTTTGACAAGATGGATTTTGAGGGGGGAAAAAATTGGAACTTTGGAATAAATCAGATATAATTAAAATGTAGCTAATTGAAGGTGTTTATAGTAGTTTATTCGCCTAATTACCGCTACATTATTACTAAGACTGTTTGTTGTGTTTGTTGGCAACCCTAATATACGATTTTTTTTTAAACTGTACTGGTACCGTTCGTTTTATATATTGAGAGTTTCAATGCGAATTCAATCTGCTATCGATTTAATGTAAATCCAAGCTGATCTTCTAGCTTTTATACACCTAACCATAATCATCAGAAACATTTGAAGTGACAAATTATTACAAAAAAAAAATAAATTAAATATATTTAATAATTATTAAATAATTCTTAAAGTAAAGACATGAATCAGTGTCAGTAATTTTGATTTAAAAAGAATAATATAACGGTTATTTTTTTTCATTTAAAAGTCAAATTTCACAATTTCGGCGTATTGATGTAATTTTAACATCATGCTTCATTGCACATCGATTTAATTTTGTCGTTACCAGTTTAATTTCACCCATAGTCAACTGTTTACTATGTTTTACATTTCAATGTACATAGCTCTATGGACAATATAGGCCAATCGATTTGGTTTAGTGATTATGTCATTTTAACTATAAATCAAAATATCCTGGATTCGAATCCCGATTAGGACATGTATAGGTTAAATTGAATTTTTCTTAAAATATTGACATTTTATCAAATTTCTTGAGAGTATAATTTTTATATTAACTTAACATTTCCGACCAATTCGGTGTAGTGATTATGTCATTTTGACTATATAAATCCAGAATGTCTCGAATTTGAGTTCCGGGCAGGCCATGGATATTAAATTGAATTTTATTTGTTGAAGGTATTTTTTGTATTAATTTAACATTTCCGACTAATTCGGTGTAGTGATTATGTCATTTTGACTATATAAATCCAGAATGTCCCGAATTTTAGTTCCGGGCAGGCCATGGATACTAAATTTAATTTTTCTTTTATTATTCTTAAAATAATTATATTTTATAGAATAAGTATAATTAAATTTGTTAAGAGTATAATTTGGTACGAACTTATAATAAAATGTATAGCTAAGCTATTTAAGACGGCTTAGTCCCAGATGGTAATAAGTTTTCCTCATTTAATTTGATTAATAGTTATTACACAAAATGTAAAAATTAAATGCTCGTGTACAATCTTTGTTCCACTTTGTGTAAAAAAATGCAGTACCATACATAATGTACAAAAATGTATTCTATACTTAAATTACTGACAATAACATATATAAAAAATAATGTCCTAGAGCATTTGAGAAAAACAGAAAATATATTTTTATTATACTAATTTATATAAATTGAAAAATTAAAAAAAATATATTAACATGAATGCATTATAGTGAATGCATAAATACACATTCAAAATATTTGTTAATTAATTTCAAATTTGTGAATTAGTTCAATATTAAGTTGAGTAGGTATCTATGGCTAACAACTACCAATCAAAATCAATTACAATGCTTGATTGTGACCAATACTTTATTATTTTATTGATAAACGCCACATTTTTCCTAGAATTCAATTTTAAATCTTAATTAATTTTCATCATTTTCCTTTCTATCTTAACATCTCATTTTACCTATTTAATATAATATATTCTGTAATATTTTGATTTTGTCATTGTTATAAACCAAATTGATGAATTCACTTCTGTGACTATAAATAGGTATACCTGGAGCAAAATTCTACATAATTCCAAAATAAATCTAAATAATTATAGTATATTATGCAAATGTAGATCATCTACCATAATTCTATATATATGTATTATATATATGAAAATGGAATCAATGGCATATCTTTTATAATTTTATATGCTTTTCAAATATTATAATAATGTATATACACCCCAAAGCTGAATGTTATTACAAATTGCTGGTAATTATAATCTAGTTTCTCCTATATTATATAAATTATAATTCGCAATATTTAGTTAGGTGGCAGTTGATTCTATATATTATATACTAATATAGGCATAATAAAATTTATTTTAATAATCGAAAATAATTTTACAGTTATTTTCTACCTTAAGCCATATTCCCTCACTAATGATTAAAAATATTTTTAAATTTTATAAAATTTAATTAGAAAATATTAAACCGGAATATTAGTTTAATCCTGTTGACTGAATACAAAATTTCTATTTATGTATTTATATATCATTTTGTTGTTTTTATTATCAATATATTATATACCTTCCTTTGTATATATAATTCAATTTTAAAGGATATCAGAATTTAATTAATCACGTAATCAATACCTTCAATTTAATAATGAAAATTATTATTATAAATTAGTTAATTATTTCGTTTTATTAAAAAAAAAAAATAGATACTAAATACCATTATTTAATACTATATTTAATTGGGCTATTTTCATTTATAATAATATATTATATACATTTATTTACGTAACATACAAAAAATTTCATGAAATGAGATCATTCATACAATGTTATTATAATTTTGCAAAATCAAATGAGAAATTATTCAAGATAATTATTATACATATATTTCCTTTTGGAGATAAACTAACTCTATACTATATATACATATTTAGTAACGTATATTATGTACATTTTATTCTAATAATAATGTAGTTTATAATTGAAAGGGTGTCAACATTTATTTAATATTTTCAATAATTATATAAAAGTAAATTTTGTACTAATATAGTGTGTATGTCTGTGTGTACAATAATTTCATAATAAACTGTAATAATTATTAATGTTGAAATTCAATAAATCAATATTATGAGCCTTACAGAAATTGAATACATTGAATTATTTACCCACAAATTCCATACATTTCTATAATACATATTTACATTATATTTATTGAATCCTCAATTATGTTATGAGAATACAGTTAAATTTTTCAAATAGTTATGTACGAGTAAAGATTCATTACAATAGAAATAACGGTATAGATAGATAAATATAAAAATATTTTCAAATGAAAACAAAAACCAAAAATGGAGGATATTTTCAATTATTTTGTTATTAATTATTGTTTTAATATTTGCATTATTGATTTCAATGTTTTTATTATTACTTCTAGCTACATGTTTAAAATTTTAAATGAAGTGTATTGTATTTATGAATTCAAAATGTATTTTGAGACAATAATTATGTATATAGATATGGGTATATATACAGTTTTTAGTTATTGATATTGATAATTCATATGTGAATATGAAAGTTATTATTATAAAAGTTATTATTGTTGTTTTTTGGAATTTAATAAACCTGTACTGATAAAATGTTGATATTACTGAACATAATTTAAAGATAATTTAGAATAGCTAGGGGCTTTTTAATCTTATAATTAATTGTATTTTCAAACCATTATTCACATTAACATTAAGGTTATTTGTACTGAAAATCAACTGAATTAAATTGATTAAACTTTTTTCAAGTCAACTAAAAGAAAGTCGCGGTATCGTGATAGTCAATTTTAAATGTTTTCAAAATCATTTTATCGTGTAAAATAAAAAAATAATAATATAAAATATAGATTTTGAATTTAATAAAAATAATACAACAAAAATAACAATATGAAAAAAAATTTCAAAATCTTTATTTTTGCATCGGTTTTAATGTTTTTTGAACTGTTTTATTTTGTTTAATGAATATTCCAAAAGGTGTAGTAACAAAATATAACTATTTTGAAAAAATTGAAAATTTGAAATTTTTCGTATAAATATCATAAATATTTTTTTGTGATGCTAACATCGTTACAAATTTTCAAAAATAATAATTTGAAAAAGTACCCTTAAATCTTCATTTTTGAACCGATTTTAATGTTTTTTTTTCAACTGTTTTACTTTGTTTAATGAATATTCTAAAAGATAGTAACAAAATAAAACCATTTTAAAAAAATTGAAAATTTGAAAATTTTCGTATAAATATTTTGTGATGCATCCTTACAAAATTTTTAAACATTAATAACATGAAAAGATACCCTAAAATATTCATTTTTGCACCGATTTTAATGTTTTTTGAACTGTTTTACTTTGTTTAATGAATATTCTAAAAGATAGTAACAAAATAAAACTATTTTGAATAAATTGAAAATTTTTATAATTTTTGTATTTGTTTTGTAATGCTAGCATCGTTACAAATTTTCAAAATTAATAATTTGAAAAAATACCCTAAAATCTTCATTTTTGCACCGATTTTAATGTGTTTTTCAACTGTTTTACTTTGTTTAATGAATATTCTAAAACATAGTAACAAAATAAAACCATTTTAGATAAATTAAAAGTTTCCGAATTTTTTTGTGATGCTAGCATCGTTACAAAATTTTAAAAAATAACAATATGAAAAAATACCCTAAAATCGTCATTTTTCGTATTTAGATTTCATTGTTTTTTCAATTGTTTTACTTTGTTTATATTAAAATAAACATTAAGCAAATTAAAAAAAAATAAAGCAAAGTCAACTAAAATTGATCATCGTAACACCATCAATTCCAAATATATTTTAAATTATAACTGTATACTTTTCAAACATTGTTCGCCTCATATTATTTTACTATCTATTTTAATTTCATTCAAAAGACATTCCATTTATGCTTTTAGGCTATTATTGAACCATTAGATAAATATTGTGTTATTAGTTAACATGTTTTCACTTTTAAGTATATTATTTTAATGTTTATTTTAGTTTTTAATTTTCTAGAACTCTAATCTACCATTAAAAATTTTCCAAATCTTTAAAAAACATTTGCAGTTTATTATCCTGCCTATTTATTCTATCTCATCTGGCTGCCATTTTATAGGTAGAAATTTAAACTTATTATATAAATATTTCGATATTTGAACAAAACTGTAAATATCACAGCTTTTAAATAGTTAAAAACAAAACCCCCACTCCTCATATAATTGTTAACTTATCACGATTCACGACTTTCAGAATCACCCTTGAAATTATGGCAAGTAATTCCCAAAGTACACTGTATATTATCAAAATAAAACAATGTGATAATAATTATACTTTATTTCATTTCAACCATTCCTTAAATTCATTTTCCCTATATATGGGTGTGAAAATTATACAATGTAAAACAAAAAAAAAATATCAATTATACTTACCTGTAATCATTGATTTGTGAATACAATGTGTAATGATATTTGAAGATATATAATTTCAAATTTATCTGAATACATTTAATTTCTTATTTCGCATATATTATTTTTCAATTTTTATTTTACATACTTACATACTTCCAAAAATATTCTTTGCATAAAATATACATAATATATATGTAGATCTAGATGTAAATAAGCATTATTATCATTATCTCAGATTATTCTTAATTTAATCACATAACCTGTCAATTATATATGGGTATATATGTACATAATAATATTAAATTTACATGATTCCATAATCATTTTTATATCATCATCATATACTCATACATAATAATATTACATTCTTTAAATCATTATCAACATCCAACAAAACAAAATATCAACAACACTGTATAGACATTTATTATTATAAACATTTGGCATTTGATAAAATGATGTATGTATATGTACGTATATGTACAAAAGATTTATGTTGAAAAATGGTAAAAATGGATTGAGTACAATTTTTCAATTTACATTTTATCGAAATCAAATTATATTTATAATATGTATATTTTGATGCCCTTAGTTTTTGTAATTTTCATCTAAATTTCTCAGAAGAATAACATTTAGCTTCAGCTTGCATAATTGTTCGATTTTCTATCATTGTAATTTTCTATCATTTTCATATTCTATCATAGTCGATTATCAAAGTTAAATTTTAAAATATATCCCCTTCCCTGTCCAATAAAATTTGGTCCTAAAATTGTCAAACGAAAGAAAATAGTGTGATTGCTCACTCAATATATTCAGATGATGGGTACACACTGAGATGGCAATGAGCACAACGAGCACAGAAGGTTAGATTTTGTTAGATAAAAATAAATATTGATGAAAAATTAGCTGAAAAAAAAAATGTTGATGATAAATTGCCCATAATATACAATATATTTAGTAGAGATACAAATAAATAAACAGAATATCAACCAAATTTTAAAGCTGAAGACAATATAGGGAAATGTTAACGTACGACATGTATACAGGGTGGTCCGGTTCAGAGCAAAAAGTTTTTAAGGGGTGATTCCTTGGAGTATTTTAGGAAAAAAATTGTTCTAGAAGAGGGGTCTTTTTATAAATTTACCTGGGCTACAGAGGGTTAAAGAAAATCGGATTAGAAAAATTATGTCTAAAGAATATCCACTACAGCTCAGAAGAAATTGAAACTAGAACAACATCTTCTTCATAACTTTTTTTTAGAATTAATGCACCTAATTAACGGTATATGTTGAATGAGTATCAGACTTACCTTTTTTGAATAATAACTGCATAAACTTAAAATTTTGCTTTTAAAAACTGAAAATTTTGTAAAAAACGTTGATTATCTCGAAAAAATTCGCTAATTTTTTTTTTTTTTTTTTCATTGTGTTGATGCGCTACATCATCCCCTACAACTTTTTCATACAAAACTTTCATATCAGACTTGCCGTTTTTCATGTAAAGTCATATAAAATTTCATTAACCCTAACTAATTTCAGTAGTTTTAACTAATTTTGACTAAAAAATAAAATTGTTACAATATTCAACTCTCAGTTATTATTTTTCTTACTAAAACATGGGTTATCCAAAGAAAACTAAAAAATACTAAATCTCAGAGTATACCTTCCTCAAATGGTCGTTAAGTTTGGAAATTTGGAAAATAAGATAAATTGGTCTAAGTGTTTTTTTGTACAAGACAAAAAATGAAAACACATTTAAAAAGAAAAAAAAAACACAAAAAATAGTCAAATGAACCATCCCTTTAAAATAATTTTAGGTCGGAGTTGACCACCCTGTATAGTAATATGTATATTAATGACATATATAATAGTAATAGTTTTTTAAATTTAATTATATCAATGAATATAATAAAAAATATATTATAATAATATAAAATTTTGTTAAATATTTTATTCTTAAAAATGACTTGACACTGGATACAAGAGTCCTTAAAATAACTTTCTCTTTATCTTTTTCTTATATAATTTAAATTTTATTCAATTTCAATTATGTGGTAAATTTTTAACAGGGAAATAATCATAATACGAGCATGTATTTGGTTTTTATTACGGGTTATTATGTTAATTTTAATATACGCATATCATCCTCACCCTCAATCAATTCAATTATGTATATAAATAACATTATATATATGTATATATATGAATATTATTTTACTTTATGTAGATATATAATAATATGTATTTATAATGTTATCTTTTAAATTCTTTTTGAATTTGTATATATGTCTGTTAATTTTTCCCAATATATTATCATCAAGTAGAATTACATACGTTTTTCATTACATTTTTTTTTTATTTTTTGTCTTTTTTTGAACAAAATTTCAAAAAATTTCACAGCAGTATTTCTTGCGTAACCAGTGATGAAATGATATAGGTAAAAAATAAAAAATTTTAAAAAATAATTCTGTTGATTTATTAAATTATTTTAAAGTGAAATAAAAAATGTTAGCTATGACTTATAAAACTGTATTGAATATAATATTTAAAAATGGCAAATGGTTTGTGTTGATTAAAGCTGTGTAAGAAAAAAAGGATATACACCTGACTTATAGTAATGATGCAATGTAGCTAAATTTAGGTAGATATATATTTGATTCACATTGATATTGGAGTAGTTGAATGCTCTAATTTTTACAGCGTTAATATTTTTACTAGATTCTAATACAAGATCCTTATTTTAGTTATAAAATATTGTGATTTTCTGAACTTATCGGCTTTTCATGCTTTCTATTTTAAAAATATTTTATTGATATTTTTCAATGCTGTCATTTTTTGATAAACTGAATATGTTAAATAAATAAAGAAATTGAATTCGAACTATTCGACTTTTGTTTTTGGATGTTAGAAATTGTAAAAACAAAATAATTCAATATGAATGCATTAATTCTCATTTCTATCATTTCTTGTGGATCTTATCTATCATATTTTTTAAAATGGATTACAAAAGTTAAGATTAATGTAAATATTCTGCTTCCTTATTTTATGATTTCAAAGTTAAAAATGATTGTGGTAGCTTTATTGGTAACTGCAGTAGCCACTACAGCTTATAGAACTTTGAAAAATATGATTTTTAATCTAGAGAATTAATGCAGAATACTTAAAAATGCTTTGAAATGCTTAAAATTACCTCCAATTTGTTTTTTTTTTTTTTTTACTTTATTTATTTATTTTATTTTTAAATTCAAAATTTACAATAATTTTTACTTTTTATATAAAAAATTTTTACTAAATAATTTTAATTAAATGTGACGAATTTTGAAACAATATTCTTTTCAGAGCCTTAGCCGTAGCTGTTTGGCTGTATATTTTATTTTGAAAGTGTCTTTTAAATATATGACTTATAAACTTATAGTTTTGTACTAAACCTATTAATAATGTTGCTCTTCAAATATACAAAAAATAAATATATTTTACCAAATTATATAAGTACTAATGCACACTGAAATGCCTATTTTGACTTAGATTTTAGGAAAAATTATTTGGAGTAAATTTTGAGCCATAGAGTAAAATTTGTTTAATTACTAAAATTAGTTAAATATTTTTGCTTGAATTATTTTAAAAATACTGTATTTTAACTACACATATTTCGTTTACTACTTGCAGACTTGTTCAGTGTTTTGTAAAAAATATTCGATTATTTTTAATAAAAATTCTGACTTGTTTTTTATTTTGTTATTGAAAAAATTGAGCAAAAAAATATAGTTATGATCGCCCACATTCTTAACATATTTGTTTCAGCCTATTTTGATTGAAAATTTTGCTTTATTATAATTCTAGTAATCGTATAATTTGCAATTACAAGAGTCACCTAAAACGTTATAGCTTCAGTACAATCCGGAATCAAATTTTAAATACATTTTAATTACTTAAAGCAGCCACCGGCAACGTGCGGCCCATTGTGTTTTTTTTCTATTAGTTTTATTCGTTCGTCACTATTAAAATTCTTAATCGAAACACTCGACTACTTAAAAACTAACTAAAGCTACTTAAAAACAATATTTTAAAAAATTAATCACATACTTTGCCTTTTTGTGCAATAATATTAGAACAAGAATCGAATCTTTCTTTATCAAAAAGCAAATTTCACGATTATATCGAAATCTTGGAAAATGAGTTTTCAACACAGTTTTCTGACTTTTCCAGCTATTCCAAAGAAATTGACCATTTGCAATTAAACTTGAAGATGTTTCCAATTACTTGAAAATGGAGTTAATTGACCTACAATCATATTATTTTTTAAAATCAACTTTTGACCCATCGCAGCTGAAAACATTTTATTCTAATCTACCAGACTCTGCTTTTTCGCTTTTAAAAAAATTTTCTGCTGGGATGATAATAATTTTTGCAAGCACATATGTTTGCGAACAAACAGTTTCAAAGTTAAATTACACAAAAAACAAATATCGCAGTAAAATAACTGATGAACACCTACATGCAATATTAAGAGCAGGTGAACCAACTTTGAGGTGAACTACAACGAGTTGGTCAAAACTTTCAAACAATACCAAATTTCTCATTAATCACAATTCACTATTTTGTTTTTTTGTTTTCGTTCTTGTTAAATGGATTTATAAAAATGTGTAAAAAAAATAAAAAAGTTTATTTTTGAAAACTTGTTTTAATTAAAAATAAATTATTTATGGTTGTGACAGTTGAAAATGTAACAGTAAGTATTAAGCCCCTGCGGGGCCCATGCTCTTATCCAGAAAATTTCTTTTGGCCCATCGGTTGAAAAGGTTGCCGATGGTTGACTTAAAGCAAATCCGTACAAATTTTTAACATTTTTTTAAGCAAATTTTTCACATTTTCAGTGTTATGACAAAAAATTAATCTTAATTATTATTCAGATATTACACTTACTAATATTAAATCTATATTAATTTTCGATTTATATTCAATTATGACTTCTGATTCAACAATTTCAGTAATTTTCTATTTCAAATGCATAGCCACACTGGATTAAAATTTCTGAACCTCTCTCTATCATGTGATGCGAGCATTAGTTCAAATCCATTATTTGGAAGCCCGTCCATTGTCTGATGTTTCTTAGCCATGAAATTTGTTTTCTGCTAATACCTCTGTCAGTATGATAATTGTCATTTTGCATCATATTATCCAGATAAGTTGTTTTTCTGTGTTTGATTATTAGTAACAACTCAGGTATAGAGACCACCTATTGTATTTAGAATCTCACTATTGTTTCGATCTACCCATGGTATTCAGCTATAAGGTGAATTAATTATTCAATAATATTTCGACAAAAATATTTACACTTTCTACCATTTTTCACAGTAATATCATAATTTGTTGATGGAGTGTGTCCTCCATCCAGCACTACTCGAATGAATCAGTAGGTGATGCAGTGAATGTTGGACTACCTTTACTTAGACAACTTGTGGTAAAATTTAACTAATCTTCGATCTAGATTTAATTATAATATAAATACTTTTATAATATAAATATTCTATACATACTTGCAAAAATGAATTTTAGTACTAATCAAATAAACTTTTTTATATCATACCTAAACAATAGACAGCAACGAATACGTTTGAATGGGGTTTTAATCAAACCCAAAATAAATAAAAAAAGAGTTCCACAGGGTTCAATACTTGGACCAAACCTATTCAAAATTTCTATAAATGATATGGCATGCTTAATTCTCAAAGCTCAAATACAACTCTATGCTGATTATGCTGTACTAAAATATCAGTCGAATGACGAAGGAAATTTAAGTAATGACATCAAAAATGGTTTTAATATTATTGAACAATGGTTAGAAAAACATTTCCTATTATTAAATATTAAAAAAACTAAAATATTGTTATTCGAAAATAAAAAATTTACGAACTTAAATTTCTATTCAATAAAGCAATTTAATTATCTAGGGCTAATTCTAGACAGTAAATTAAAATGGTGCGAACATGTAGATCATGTAATAAAAAATATTTCCCCATATATTTTTATTCTGAAAAGACTGTGCAAATATTTTGATAGTAACACATTGTTCAATATATATTCACCATATATTCTATCAAATATAACTTACTTAAGTCCTATGTGGAGCAAGGCTCATCAATATACCTTGAATAAATTGGATATTACACATAAAAAATCAATCAAAATAATACATAATTATCAAAGAAGACATCCTACACTTCTGCTAAATAATAAAAAATAATATATGAATCTACATGATATCTGTCGATGTGAATTATAATATATGACATCTTTTAAGATTATTAAAAACTTTATAAAACACAATTTTATTCTAAATAGAATGATAGATATCCATAGTTCCAATACAAGGAACAAATCCAACTTCTTTTAGCCTTAAAATTTTAGCCTGTAAATGTACAAAGTTAAGATCACAGAGTAAAATTATTGTTGTGTATTGTATATGAAAAATTATTGTGTAAAATTTTTAGATTGCATCTAGTATAATTATTAAGTTTATAAGTCATATATTTAAAAGACACTTTCAAAATAAAATATACAACCATACAGCTACGGCTAAGGCTCTGAATAGAATATTATTTCAAAATTCGTCAAATTTAATTAAAATTTAAGTAAAAAGTATTGTAAATTTTGAATTTAGAAAAAAAAAAAAAATCATATGTGAGTTATAAAATCCAATCAAAATGGCATTTGGGAAAAATCTATTATTACTAACAAATTATAGAATAAACGAAATTAATAAATTCGTTTTTTCCGGTTTTACATTTTTTCCTCCTCCATCAATGAAAATATATAACTTATATATTAGTAAGATACAATAGTCTGATATAAAACACCAATGTATCATTTCTGTCCTTAAAAACGAAATATTTTAATAAATAATGTTTTATTTTATTAAAAAATGTTATTAAAAAATACTGTAAAACCGAACAAACAAAAAAAATACTAACATCTGGTATAATACAATTTGTCTTAATTAAGTTTTTTCATCATTAATTCCAGAAAATAACAATTATTCTCTATAATACAGCTTTAAATTGTCTTCTAAACTTGCCAAAATAAACTCACATCACATGATTAAAGACAAAAATTCTACAATAAAATGCAATTTTCACATCTCACATTCTACACAATTAATTGAAAATATTTATTATACTCAAGTACAGCAATTTTTACGTGTTGTGAATTTCTAAATTCTTCCCGAAAGCATAAAAAGGATTAAAAACAAAAATGTTAAAAATAAAAATTCAAGAAAATAGAACATTTAGGTATGTGATTTGAAATCAAATAAAAAATACAAAAACTATCCTGTACTGTTACCAAAATAGAATTGTCATATAAATTATTTAACAACAAAAAAAAAATCTAAAGTATAGGTGATAGCCCACATGAGATTATTATCACCATTTTATAGACAGAAATTATAAAATATTACCTACACTTGAACTTTAACTCAAAATGTTGAAAAAAAAAAAAATAGAATATAACGTGAAAATATAAATAACAGTTGAGATGTGACATATGAACATATTAAATTAAAAAATTTCAAATTAAATAACAAAATATTCCCAGTGTTATCAAAATGATATCAAAACGAAATTGGAACACTTTATAATCTACATGTATATACATATATATTCATATCAGTCTACGGGTGTCAATTAAATTATGCAAGAATGATTTTTCTCATTTTTTTTCCAGATTTTTACTCCCATTTGATTTAATTATATTAAATTCAGAAAAAATAGGTGATTCTAAACATTTTACTGTGCAATAAGTCACCTCGGTATAAACTTATTAACTATGAGTCGAATTGAAAGTCCATTTAATCCATTTTATAAAATAGGGACCCGCTAAACCTCAGGACGATACCGTTCTCAAAAGCTTGAGAAATATTTCAGCTTCACCTTAATTGTGCAAATATTTTTTATAGAATTAAATAGATATACATTGTTAAGATATATACCATCAAATCAGAAGTGTATCGGTGGATTCAAAATCCGTCGTGGGCTATAGCTTGAATAACAAAGTATGTTTTATCAAAATTTTATTTATCTCTATCTACGAGTATAATAATAATAATAATAATAATAACAGTAATAATAATAATAATAATAATATAAATTATTATTTTATAATTCTGTAAAAATAATTCTTGTAAACCTAATAATTTGATCACACAGCAATCGCTAAGATAAATAAATTTAATTTATTTCAAGAAATTTTAAACAATTCGAAATGTAATATTTTATAATTGAAATCAATTTGAGAAGATTGAGTAGACCAGCAATTTTTACTGAAATATTTTAAGTAGCTCAGTATAAGTAAAATACATTTACAGGCATTCTATTGAACAATAATAGCAGTATGAATTATTTATTAAACAAGATTGTGCGATTTTAGCTTATTAAACGTTCAAAAAAAATGCATAGTGAAAAATAGAGGGTGATATCAACTAAACATTCAAGGCAAATCAAATCCAACGAAAATATCTATATAGATGATCTAGATTCCAATTTTATAATGTATAATTATAGCATAATATTATTAAAATATACCTTGATCAGGTTTAAGGGCTCGCAAATAAAATCACAGATTTAATTTTACAGACATTTAACATTATTAGCAAACAAATATAAAACTTACCACCTATAAAGTAAATACCACTTCTGGTAATAATCAATATTTTTTCAGTACAACCACAAAAAAAAAATCATGTAATGGAATCAATAGGAATAACTAAAGAATTAGATCGTGTTACAATAAAACATATTGGACCAGATATTTTTAGAGTCAAGTCCAGCTAATTTTATTAATAATCAATTTGAACAGGATAATGAAGTGGGCACATGCGTCGGTTTTTATGAATATTTTAGTTTTTCTAAAATGGTTCAAGCAGGATCATACTTGGATAAATTACATTCAATATTTATCACAACAAATATATAATGAAAGGTTTTGTAATTCTTAGCACTGGAAGTATAGTAAAATCTGTGGCAACATGTGCCGAACGTATAACAATCGTAATAGGAAAGTCTTATCCTAATATGTGTGAACCATTAGTAGTAGAAAAAAACATTAATGGATGGAGATAGGTGTAATAACGATATATTGTTTGATCAGAATTGTGGATTCCAAACTCTGTTGATCGTTACTTGAATAAATAACTTAAATGCTGTTTCAGGTTATATGAAATCAAATTATAAAGTATTATAAAAATTGATAACTGATGTGTACTTACCCAAGTTTGTTGACTTATTGCAGTTTTTAATATAATTTGTTTTTGTTGATTCTATAAGAATATTTCTTAAATGAATTATAAAAATATGGCAATTATTTGTTAAATTTTTATTATTGTCATATTCATTGTTAACTAACAAAAAAAAGTAGATATATATTAACGTTAGGTACCAGTATTAGTTCAACTAGTAAATCATTATCAAATTAATAAAAATTTTCCAAACAATAAAAATACCAAGGATACTGGTACCGGAGCAATAAATACTAGAATATAAACAAATAAGACCTAACTTACATAATATTTTCACTAATAACTGTACATAGTGGGTTTTTTAATCATACTCAAAAATATCCCAGAATTTTCAATAACTCAACTAATTTCATTGAATTAAAATATATAATTCAGACTACAACAACAAAATTTCTAATAGACTTAAATTCCTTCCCCAGTGAAATAATTCCCCAACAATATATTGAAAAACTCTGATATAAAAAATTAATTTTATTTCAGAAAAAATAGGTTGTAATGTTGATGAAAGTCACTTTAATTATATTTCATCGTCTAATTTTGATTGAAATTTTCTCTTTTTTTTTCATTTTTATTTATTTTTATTGTTTTTATTTTTGTGACAGTAAATAAAATAAAATGAAATGAAATTTATTTTAGGTTTAGGTTTTTTAAAATGAAAATTTTGTAAAGAAAAATTGAAATTGACAATAACAGTAAATAAGAATAAAAATAATGTCATGACAGTAAAAAATGTAATTGTATTTTAATTATTAATCTACTTGTGAAATGTAATAACAGTAAAATAGTAACTGGTTTAGGTTTAGGTTTTTTAAAATGAAAATTTTGAAAAGAAAAATTGAAATTGACAATAACAGTAAATGAGAATAAAAATAATGTTATAACAGGAAAAATTGTCAGTTTAGTTATTAATCTACTTCTATATTGTAATAACAGTAAAATAGTAACTGGTTTAGGTTTAGGTTTTAAAAATGAAATTTTTTAAAAGAATAATTGAAATTGACAATAACAGTAAATAAGAATAACAATAATTTCATGACAGTAAAAATTGTAATTGTATTTTAATTATTAATCTACTTCTGAAATGTAATAACAGTAAAATAGTAACTGGTTTAGGTTCAGGTTTTTTAAAATGAAAAATTTGAAAAGAAAAATTGAAATTGACAATAACAGTGTAAATAAGAATAAAAATAATGTTATGACAGTAAGCATTGTAATTGTATTTTAATTATTAATCTTCTTCTGAAATGTAATAACAGTAAAATTATAGTAACTGAAAATAAATTGCATTTGAAATTGAAATTTTAATAGAAAAATGCCATATATATGTAGGTACAAGTACTTGTTGAATTTATAACAAATTTTGAAAATTTAATACAAAAATATTTTAAATAAAAATCACTAAAAACAAATCACAAATATTTTCATATAAAAATCACTGCCAAAAATCGAAAATAATTTAATGTGATGAAAATTGTTTTACGAAGAAATTTTTATATTTGTTTAACAACATTTTAGGATCTTAAATCTAATCATTTTAATTTTATCTTTAACAATTTATCAAAACTTCCCTTAAGTATGACAGTCTGTATACAATTTTCAGTAAAAAATTTTTTTTATCACCATCGCCACGCTAAATGGTTTTTTATTTTATATTTTAATTTTTCTCTTTTTTTCCACCATTATTTTTTTAACTGGTCAAATTAATGTCGTTAAAGAGAATAAAAAGGCCCATTTTTATGTCTTTCGTTCTTTTTTTTTATTAATTTTTTTTTTTTAATTGTAAATATACATTGGTCGCTATATACCCGGAACTTATAAATGTTCATCATGAACATCACAATTTTAATCATTCATGATATTATTACTTGCTCGGTATTTCAAAGAAAAAAAATTAACAAAACAATAAGAAAAGTAAAATAAATAAATTGGAGGAGCACTTTAATATCAACACAATATAAAAACCTATTATTTTTGTTTAAAATTATTAATGAGATTGATCTTGAATGCTGTGCTGTGTGTTAGTATCCATAAAAATCTAGAATTGCCCTTTAAATAAAAATTATTTTTATTTTTGTATATATATACATAATAATAATGTGCCTATGAGGGTGCATAACGCAAGTGAAATAAGTGTTTTTATCAAACCCAAAAAATAAAAAAAAAATATTCGAATTTTTATATTTTATTACTTCCGGAAACTGACTGAAATATGAAAAGCTATACATACTCTTATATAGAAAGTAACACCATTTTAACAAGTAATAAAAACATTTTTTGTTTTTCTAGTCAGTGTTTATGGAATGATAATTAGATACTTATTATGATTATTTATATAATACTTTGATGTAAAGGACATCATCATGATGAAAAAACTTAACGATTCATTTGTGTTCTCCCTTTGTTACAGACTAATTAGGAAAAGGCGATAAGTAAAAGTAATTATTTCAGATTTTCATGAAGAAAATAATGTATATATATTTATTTTACTAATGTCGTCCCTTCATTATTTTCACATTATATTAACTTTAATTTTCACTTAAGGACTGTGAAATATTTAAAAAAAAAAAAAATAACAAATATTGTCAAAATTGAAATTTGCAATTAAAGTGTTTTAAAGAGTGAAAATTGGTCTTAAAAAAGGTGTGATTGCAATTTTAACCCATATAAAGGCCTATTTTGATACTACAATATATTGTTTAGATTATTGATGATGTTGCAAGAGTCTTTTTAAATAAATCTCGGTACTAATTCGACTCAGAAGATTTTGATGAAGTATGAAATAATATAGTGCTAATAGTTGGGAGTTATTGTTTTGATAACAAATTTTGAATGTAACATGAAGCTAAATTTTAGTCACGGTAGCTTTGTTCTGTGTTTCTGACGGTTTTTTCAAAACGATTTCCACATGCGATTGATTTCAGTAGTATTGAAATATTTTACAAATTAAAAATTTATTCAAAATAAAAAAACTTTTTATAATATTTCAAAATATAAATATTTAAATATATTTTTAGATTAATTTTATTTACATAATAAATATATTTAAGTACAATACAACATAAAATTATTTTGCTGTCATTGAATTTATTGCCTGTCATTTATGTCAAATTTCTTAGTACATGTGACCATACGCTTAGCGCGATAGTTGAGTTCTTTAGCTGTTAAAGAATAAAGTTAAAATTGATCGTGAGGCTAAATCGACACATGTGGAAATTCACATTGAAATATTGAAGCAATTAGTTTGAAACTATATTAATAAATTTTAAAACCCTAATTTAACACTCTGTCCGAAACACACAGTTACCACCCAGCTTTTAAATGTTTTCATTAACATCTCGATCATGTTAAATAATTTTTATTATTTGTTCTAATTTTGGATTTCATTTTTGCTTCATTATTACAATTTTAAAGACTTTTTATTTGAATTCAAAATCAAGTTTCAAATTATTGATTTCAATTCAGCTTAATTTTAGCTTTGAAGCCAATTTCAGACTCAATATAATACATTTATTTTTATACGTAGGTACATTTTTAAAAAAAATATTTTCATTTCAAACATCTCTTCACATTTTCCTGTAAAAAATCGCTAGTTAATAGCAAAAAACAAAAACTATAAATTATAAAACTATTAGTTATATACAGTTATAGGAATTTAATGGAATATTTATTGAATATATGATAAAAATAGGCAGTAGGACTGGATTATGGTATATAGGTATACCTAGGCAGTGGTCGGCGGAAATTTGACACACATAGGCCAAAGAAGTCCATTGACTGCAGTACCATACTATCAAACATTTTCCATACATAAATTTAGTCGTTTTAAAGCCAATTATAAAATCGGGTGTTGATCATAACCTTTCTTACTAGGTCATTAAGAATGGAAATAAGAAATAGAATAATTTGGTTTAAGTATTTTTTTGTACAAATATCTATAAGAAGAAAAAAAATGAATAAAAATAAAACACATTAAAAAAAAGCAGTGTTGATCATGATTTTTAGTACCTGAAGACTCATCGAGTGACTTCTAAATTAAATTTCATTTTGTGATATAGATTAGAGATGATGTTGAGAAGGTACAGATCATTTATATACTCTTCGTCATCTCTTCAGTCTCTGTAAAAGTAATTCGAGAGGAGTTAAAGTCTTTTAGCATATTTACCAATAATGCAATTTGCTGTTATAGAACAGAGCAGATATAGAGGAGTGTAAAACATTTTTATTCTCTTATTCTTCTCTGCAGGCTCTCTAAAAGTGTTTCGAACGAATCTAAAGCTTTCTAGCATGTCCCAGTCATAACTCATACCTATATGCTATCTGTCAATACTTTTTACCAATATTAGTTTAACACAACGATTCTGGTTCAAGATATTTAAATATAATAGACATGTTTATATAGACAAGTATATAGACAAATATATAAGACATGTTTGAATATTTTACAGTTTAAATATTACACGATCATGCTACTGTCAAACCTTTTTAATGATATTTGTTTAAGATAACACACAGAACATTTGGCTCAGAATAGACCAAATATGCAATTCAGTCTAATCGATCACCTATTTTTAAAAGCTAATATTTCATCTTTTTGAAAGTAATTTTCGATACCGATGTATCTAGATTTTTATTCTTCTCAGAAACATTTTTAAGGTTATACCCTTTCTTATCATCCCATTTTCACGAAATATCACTGTTCAAAGCATAGTATCCAATTTTTTTGAATTTTCCAATCCAAATAAAATTAATAATAAGAACAATTTTTTTTCTTATTATTAATATTATTTGAATTGAAAACATAACAAGACACGAACATAAAATCTTAAAGCAAATATAAAATATCTTTGCTTTTATTTCATTATACTCGTAGTTTATTGATTTCATTCTTATTCATTTTTTTTTTCTATTTTATTTTGCGTTACAAAACGCATACGATTTTATTGACAAAAGCTCATTTGAACATCACATGAATTTAATACACACCATGTGTGTACACACATTTCTTAAGAATTTATATTTTATACACGTATAATTCTTGATTAAGTACACATAATATACTGCTTCTACACATGCACACATATACATAATTATGTGTGTAATTCTTTTTATTTCAAATCATTAAAGAACATAATGTTTATAAATTAAAGGATTTAAACTTTTCATTTTCTCTATATGAATTGTTTAACTTTTATTTATTTTTGTTTTTATTCTTGCTCTTTTTTTTTTGTCTTGCAATTATGTTTTGTTTTTTTTTTTGTTGTTGTCTTTGTTTTCCTATTGTTTATTTACATATTATGTCATCACATCACCATTGTCATAGAACATAAATAAAATAATGAAATGGAGTTCTTCTAAATATAAAATTAACATTAAAGAAAATGAAAAGAAAAACAAAACAAAAAAAAAACAAAAACAAACTAGAAAATGAGAAATGAGTGAAAAAATTAAGCTGGTAATTTTGAATTTCTTATGTCAGATAATCTTATTGTTGTTATTTATGCTTTTAACATTAGCTAATTTGTTATCATGATGTAAATTGTATTATTATGATACTTATATGTTTTTATAAGATTTATTTTTATTTTCATGCTTTTATGATTTGATTTATAAAAGAGTATATTATTACGGTTTTCATTGTTATTGTAAGAGAGGTTTTGATAATTTGAATATATTTGCTTTTAAATTTGTTTTTTTTTTTTATATGTAATTATTATATTAAACAATATTATAAATAAACAAGTATCTTAGGAATAAATATTTTACTGGTCCGAATAGGACATTTCAAAAACTTAGCTCAAAATTATATGCCAATTAATATTATTTGGATTATATGTATATTAATTGGTTGTTATTTGGCTCAAATGATAAATAATACGTACATTACCATCATTTTGAATTCAATGTTCGTTTGTGTCTAAAATGAAAAATACTTCTGGTGATACAAAACCACTTTGGAGCGAAGAAGGTACATAGTTGTAATTTTTGTAGTAAATGTCACTAATTATGCTATTATTATAACAGTGAAAATAGTCGAATATTTTCCTTTTAATTTTACTGATATGCTTATCATACAGATACAAATAAAAAGAACAGATAAAAAGAAGGTCAACTACCCTTCTTAGATCTACTGTTAAGTAAAACAGGAACATCTCTAGAACTAGAGATTTACAGGAAACCTACGGATACTGACAGGGTCATCCCGAATACCTCTAACCACTCCTATCAACATAAGATGGCATCGTTCAACCACATGATCCACCGAATGTTAACACTTCCTATTCCCCAAAAAGGTTTAGTAAAAGAAACTAAACACATATTTGAAATTGCGAGAATAAACGGATATCCGGAACAAACCATCACGGCCTTACTTAGTAAACGGAAAAGAAGTTTACAACGGAATTCCCTCACTAACCTACTCACTGATCAACAACCCATAAGAAGAGTAGCATTGGAGTTTAGCAAGATTTCTCTCCCACTCAGAACGAAATTAAGAAAACACGGGGTAGATATCGTATATAGCAGCAGAACTAACCAACTCAAGTCTGTTCTAGGTTCAACTAAAGACCCAATCGAACAAATGGAAAAATCAGGTGTATATAAGGTAACTTGCAGTCATTGCAACAAAGTTTATATTGGGCAAATTAGGAAAAACATGCAAACACGACTCAATGAACACCTGAAAGAAGCAGAACTGGCTAAAAAGAAGAACTCAACAGAGTTCCGATCCAAAGTAGCAGAACACATCATCCAGGAGAATTATACCATTTCGAAAGAAGACATTGTAATGGTAAATTACATTAGAGATTCTAGCAAACTAGATTCAGCTGAAAGCATCGAAATTTACAAACCTAAAAATGACTCACTCCTAAATAAAGACCAAGGCAACGGATATTCTTCTTTATTTAAATTTTTAGTGAAATACAATAAAACGAATAACACCACCACTACCTATCACTCCAACGTCGGAAAAATTATTTCAAATACCAATAATAAAATAAATAAAAATATTTTTATTCAACCCCCTACCTGTGCTAATTCATTGGATAATAAACAACCATGCAGCTGCGAGAAACATCAAATTGTTACCTGTACGAATAAAATAAATAAGACAATTTTAGATTTCTTTCCTCAGTCGAGTACAAAACACCGAAGAAGTCTGCAAGTAGTAGACGAAATACGCGTATCTAAGCATATCAGTAAAATTAAAAGGAAAATATTCGACTATTTTCACTGTTATACAAAAATTTTACTCTAACGCTGGAAAACAAGTTTTTATAAAAATGCTATTATTGTTTATTCGCGAAATTCTATCAAAATGTTTTCTATTTTTTTTTTTTTTTTCTTTCTTTATTTTGTTTTCAATAATACATTTTGTTTTATAATTCATGTCCATCAAATACCTAATAGATAATTAAATTTAGTTTTATTGATCATAGCTTAGGTGTAAGCTGTCTGATCTTATTGTTTTTTGTATATAATTTAAATAAGCTAACGAGTTTTTATTATGAAGACGAAAAGGAAAATTATATAAAATTAATAAAAAATTAATATAAAAAAAAAAAAAACAAATTTGTAAATAAATTTATAATTGCCAAGTTAAATAGTTTCAGCTTTTCCTGTTTTTTTTTTCGTTTTTTTTTTTTTTAATTATTACATTATAAGTCTTTAATTTTTTTCACACTTGTTAACACAATTACAACAACAATATTGTTTCCATACAATTTTTATCATAAATCATAATCATTACCATTACATTTTATTATAATTATAACATACTTTATTATTCCCTATTGATTTTGATTTATTGGGTTTTGATTTAATATATATATATATTTATTTCATTTTTGAAAATTCTAATTGAATCAATTTGTTTCAATTTTGTCGGAAGTTCATTATATAACTTCAAGAATTTAAAAAAACAATTATTCTTTTGTTGGTTTGTTCTAAATAATGATAAGTAAAAATTAGACAATTTCTAGTGTTATGTGTATCTATTATGTGTATGTATTCTAGTATCATGTACTGTGTATATTTATCATTCTATTTAGAATAAAATTATGTTTAATGTAATTTTTTATAATTTTAAAGGCCGTAAAGTATAGTTCACGTATGCAAATTATGTGAAGACTAATATATTTTTCTGAATAAAGCATATCTGTAGGAAATGTATTTGGATAAAAGTGAATTATTTTGATAGCTTTCTTATGTAAGATATTTAATTGAAGTAATATTTGCTGATTTGCTCCACTCCATATTGGGTTGAGATATAAGTTATGTGCGATAATATAAAGGAAGAATATATGGTATATAAAGCGTTTCTGGAAATAAATTTACGAACACGACGAAGAATAAAAAGGTATGGCGAAATTTTGCGAATAATTTTTTGAATATGATCTATCCATTTGACCTTCTTATCAATTATCAATCCTAAATAACATAGATTGTCAACAGTGCATAAGATTGTAGAATTATACGAGAAAATCAAAGATCTATAAATTTTATTGCCAAGTAACAAAATTTTTGTTTTTTTAACGTTTAGCTGCAGTTTATGATACATAATCCATTGTTCTATTTTATTTAAATCATTTTCTATGGAATTCCTCAATGAATTTTCTGTTGGCGCAGCATATCTTACAATAACATTGTCGGCATATAGTTGAATAGATCCTGCAAGATCTAAGCGTGATATGTCGTCAATATATATTTTGAAAATATCTGGTCCTAAAATTAATCCCTGTGGAACTCCTATTTTTATATTTACTTTGACTTTTATTATTGTAAATATGTCAATTCTTTTAATATTAGCTAAGCTATATAATTACATAAATCTATTTGAGTAATAATGCTAATAATTCGTATCAGCTTTGCGATTTTTATTTATATATATATAGTCTTATGCACTTCCTTCCAATTAATTTTTCCTTCAATGATGCACTGATGTTATACCATATTGCCGAAGCGTATATTAATAATGTTCTCTTGTTAAGGTTGCATACCAAATCATTTTAATATTTTGTAAAAGACTTTTGAGGAAAATAATTTTTTACACATCATCAAAATTATGCTTGCTTTGGTGATCTGATTGTTTACGTGAACGCTAAATCTTAGATTTTTGCTCTTTAATAATATTTCCATTAAGCGCTCCTAAAAAAAGTTGTTTCCAATTTTTTCTAACGCCTATGTAGACTTTATCAACCGTATCCCAAAATAATATAACATTTGCATTTACTATAATTAACTTCTAATTTTTAAAAATTATTATAGTCAGTTATAACGTCGAACATCCCTTAGAGCTCTACTTGGCAGTTGGTTGCAGTTTTATTTGCCCCATAAACAATCAAATCATTCGCAAAAACGATGTTGTTTTTAAATTCATTTAATGAGATACATTTTTTCAATACATCGCTTACATATATTGTATAACAAAAGGTGATTAACGGTACCTTGTTGTAACTCGTTTTTGATGCCAAATTTTTCAAACTATATTGTTTTACTAGTTGAAGTTACAAAAGTTTTATTATTTATCATAACTTCAGTTCACAGAAAATGAAATAACATATATTGTTATCTAAAAAAGAACCTTCAAAAATTACATGACTGGGGAAGGGTAAATAGGGTGAAATTTAATGCTTCCAAAACCCAGAGTTGCCTCATATCAACAAAGCAAACCCCATTAAAATACCAAATAATCTATTGGGAAATGTTAATATCGAAAACTTTGAAAGAATTCTTGAAATGGATATTAACAGCGAGCTTTCGTGGCACGATCACATACTTTCAGAAGTAAGAAAATTAGGGAATATTTTGCACATTCCTATTAAGTATTAATATATAAGTCATGCATTCGGCCTCGACCTGAATATAACTCGTATATTAGGGCCGGTGCACATAGTATAGCACTTTGATAAGGTACAAAAGCGCGCCATCAAAATTATCAATGATCAAGATGTTACACAATACCTAACACCATTAAATCATTGCCGCAATGTAGGAGCAGCATCTCTGTTTTATAAATATCTGTTTGGTATTTTAATACATAATACCAAACAGAAATTGGGTTTAATACTTTGTATTAATATTTTAATACAGTATTAATAGAAAGTATTTTTTTTTTTTTTTTTTTTTTTTATATTATAGCCAAAACTTAGGTTTTGAACCTTTTAGCACTTGCGTACCGTTGACCATTTGAAAAAGGAAAGGATAGTTAAAGGAAAGGAAAGAAAAAGGAAGAAGAAAAGTTTTGTGGGAAAGAGCGAACAATGTTGTTAATATTCGTCTTAAATCTCTGTAAATCATAAATAAAAAATCCTTCTCTCATTGGGAATGCTGCGATTGGGACGCGATTCCACAACCGAGATGTTCTTACTATAAAAGAATTTCCATAGCCGGACTTAAACCATCTCGGAATTTCCACTGTGAAAGGGTGTGCACTTGATGCCTCTCGTGTTATGCGACAGAATTGCTTGAGAGGAGGAAGAAGTGACTTTAATTCCTCGGAACAAGTGCCAACACCAAGTAGATTAAGCCAAAATACAACCATTCCAACGTAATAGTCGGAGGCAAACTTCGCTTACTAATTTATAGTAGAGCTTCTTTGAACCAAAACTGTGAAATATTATAAAACTGATATACCAGCAAATATCCGAAGTCAGTTTTGTTTTACCATGACCTGATGAATGTTTATCTTTAAAACCAAATTTATTTTACTGTTATTATTTCTTTTCTTTCAATTTCAAGGTATAGTCATTATGATTATGGGTTGGCATTTAGATATGTTTGGCATTTAGATTATGGGTCTAGGATCCGTTAATAGTTTGTCTGGTTTTTTCTATTGTATTGACTTTTCCGGTTTTCCAATTTTTTGGAAAATTCAAGATTTATTAAAATTATTTGATAAGTTTTTCAGTACAATATTAATTATAATATTATCCAGATCAGACGAGGATTTATTATTTAAACTATTGAATTTTTAGGGTTGCTGTAAAAGTAAAAATGATATTTTAAACATTTATTACAGTATTATGAAAGCTACATATTCCACATTTAAATATTAAGCCAATATAACAAAATTTCAAACATTAAATTTATCGTTTGATTGCTAGCATATCAAGACTCCATGTAAAGCAATACTTCATAAACTTCGCAACTATTAACAAAAAAAAAATTTTTTTTTAATTAACCAATTAAAATTGCCAAAATAATTTTATAAAATTTTGTTTTATCAAAATTTGATAATAAAATATTCTTATCTATAAATTATTGTATGTATATTTAACAAAATATTTTGTTTATCCATTTTAATATAAAAAAAACGTCCGAATTTCATCTACATATACATTCTAAACCGAAATATTATATTCATCTATTGATAGATACAACATTTTGGGAATCCTAATACAAAAAAATATTCAGAATTAAATTTTTAAATTAATTTTATAAAATTAAACCACATCTGTTTACAAAATTAACAAAAATAATATAATTAAAATTAAAATTTAAAATTCAAAATTCCAAAATTTCAAATATGTATTCAAAAAAGGACGACCAATAGTACAATATATAAATTTAAAGTGATATCCTTGTATAATAAAGCCTCTTTTAAGGGAAAAACAAAATTAATTTTTATTTATTTATTTTTTAAATTCACTCATATTTTTTTTTTTTTTTTTTTTTTTTTAATTATTAACATCATATTCTGAAATAAAATATTATTTTGAACAAAAATTTAACTCTAAATTCATACAATTTGGGGGAAATTTTATTCCCAAATCAAGTTCAATTTTATTTTATTATTTTTCAATTCATTGTATTTTGTTGTGTATGTAAATAAATGAAAATTATTTAACCAAAAAGGATTTATAGATAATTTATTAAATTTAATATTCGTTCGATACACCATATAAATAGACTGAGATCTAACTAATTCAAATGGAAATATCTAAAAAATTTCTCATATTTCATAAAATTTTATTTGTTTCTTTATTATTATTATTTTGTTTTAATTATATTTTACAAACCAAAATATATATTGTAACCCCCACATACATTTAAATACAATACAATACAATATAATATATATATATACTTTCGAATATGGTCGCGTTATATTTATTAATTGCTCTCTTGACATTATTTATCATAATAATATAGGTATATATATTAAATAATATAATTTATATATACAAAAATTAATTTTGATAGCGATATGATATGTATGGGTGTATTGATATTATACGTAAATATTTTATAAACTAAAAAATGCAATTTGGTTAAATGTCATTAGATTTAAAGGAATCATCATATTACAGAATAATATGTATATTTTGTGCATGAATTTAATCATGTATTATAGTATATATATATATATATGTATTATAATACCCATCCTATATTTATTTCAAATATTTCATAATACATATACTCAAATATCCTCAAAGGAATTTCCATTTATGAGAATAATACTTCCATTTTGTGATCGGCTTTATTATTCTATCAATTAAAAGTGAAAATTTTTCAAATTTTATTGAAATATTGAAGCTACTGTTTTTGGTCTGGTCATTCTAAAACTTAATTAGAATAATATGTGTTTTTTTATTTGTTTTTTTGTTTTTATTATAATTAAATGAATGGGGAAAATTTTCAATTGCTTTATTCGGTTCGTATTCTATATTTTAAGTTATAATATTCTGCGTTTGTGGTTGTTTCGGTTAATTTTTTTCAATTTTTTTTTTTGTTTTTTGCTATTTTCAGAGTATTAGGGAGATTTCAAAAATATGCTGATACGTAAAATTTTCTGATTTATAACCGACAATAATTAAGTTAGAACAATGTTATAATTTTCTTTTTCAAAGATAATAAATTTTATTATTTTATTCGTGGTACCTATTTTTGTTAGATATAAAAATGATGTATGAATATTGAAAATTATTAACTTTTGCAATTATTTTTTTTTCTGTTTTTATTCATATTTTTAAAGTTATTCAATTGAATTCATGAGGTTGTTTAGAAACAAAAATATGTTTTTTGTTTTTCTTTTTTTTTTGAGAATTAAAATAAATTGGGATAAAAAATGTGTAGTTATGATTTAAATTTGATCTAATATGGGAGTATGGTTTATACTGTATATAAAATTATTTGTGTGTTTGTTTGTATGTGTATAGTGGGCCTTATTCTGGGAAGCGAATTTTTCGGTACGTACAGAAAAATATGATAAATTTAATTTTTGGTACTCTGTGAAGCGAAATAGCGATACTGATCGGTTTTTATCGCGACGTTTCGATTTTCATGGTATTACGAGAATCGATTTTTTTTGTTCGCTCTCAGAAAAAATGATAAATATATCATTATAGAAAAAAGTAGTGAAAGATGGCGAATGAGAAAAAGTAAATATATAATTAACGTAAAATTCAAGTAAATTAATTTTATTTTTAAATGTTATTTTACATTTTTAATTATAGAAAAGTTACAAATAGGAGGCAGAGTTTGAATGTTTGTTGGCGCAATGGTTTTTACATGTGTTCCATCAACATACAATAATTCCTGGGAATCCAAATTTGTTATAAAATCCCAATTTGATGGATGAATTTTCTTCTTCGGTTTCAGGAAATTTTATACACTCTCGAAACAATTCCGTCTCTAATATTGACAATGTTTCAGCTAATATTTTAGAAATAGTTGATTTAGCTGAACCTATCAAAAACTCGTTCCCCACACATTTTTGATAACTTCTTTCAGCAAGGAAGCACCATGTTCCAACAAATTTTATAATGAGTTTTACTGAATGTGGACCAATTGCAGGATTTAAATTATTGCCTAATTTATCTATAACCATTGCAAAGGCTTCTTTCGAGAGCCTAAAATACTTAATGAATTTAAAAAAAAAAACAAATATAATTGAACACTTTTTTTTATTATATTTTGTTTCGTAATATAAAGAAAAAAGATTTTTTAATAGCTATAAAATTTTAATTTAACTTCACTTAATTTCACTTTTCAAACAAAAAATGTCAAAACATAAAAAAAAATAAATTTGACAGTTTTAACGAGCAATGCTGCCAGTTTTGCAAAATATCATATCATTTGCTTCTCAGAATACCAAATGTGATGCAATGTGGTGCTCTACCGGTACGTGGCGAAAAAGTGATTCGCTTCTCAGAATAAGGCTTAATATTTGCCAAATAATGTCAGTAGTCTTGCAATTATTTATCTACACATATAAAATTTAATGTGTGTTTGTTTGTCTCTTTGATACAAATCTGTATAGTATTTGCCGCAATTGCATATTTAAAATTATGTACAATTATTAGACTTAATACCATAATCGAGGTGAAACTAAAAATTTTCAAAAGTCATTAATTTTTTGTATGCCTACATATCATATTATATTATAATGTATCTAATCAATATTTAATTCAAAAATGTAAATAAAATAAATATTTCATTACAAATTATGTTACGGTATAACGAAATGGTTATGTAACTGACTGAACTACTTATCAAATAATACGGGTTTGAAACTGTACATTTTTTTTTCTGGTTGTTTTTCCGAATGCTATTATATTATTACTGCATGTCGTGGTACCCATATTATTTTGATTTTTCCTTTCCTTCTTTATTATTGTGTCCATCTTTGATCTTATAATCAATTCTGTGTTGTCTATGTTTTTCATTATTCGTACTGTACTAAAGCTGTCCATGTATATGAGTATTTATTTATTTATTTTGAATAGCTGATGCTACAGATAAATCTGCAGGCCAACTATAGGTCCTTTTCCCTTTCGAAATGTGAGCCTTATTATTAAATTATGTTATATTAATTATTTGGTATATATTTTTATATTATATTATATATTTTATATATCATTTTGATTAATTATATTACATCTTTATTAATTATTGGGCCAAGTACCGAGCCTTGTGGAACTCCTGCTTTAATTTCATACAAATTGGAGCATGTATTATTCAATATCACACGAAATACTCTTTGATGAAAAAAGTTTTGTATGATTTTAATTAAGTATATAAGAAATTTATACACTTCTAATTTATGAAGCAATCCAGAGTGCCACACAGTGTCAAAGGCGGAATTTATGTCAAGCCCTACTAGGCCAATAGATTTGCGTTCTTCTAACTTGGATTTAATGTAATTTTTGACACGTAGAAGAGGGTGAATGGTACTATGCTTTACCCTAAATCCAAACTGTTCGTTTGGAATAATTTTTTTAGCTGAAATAAACTTTTCCAGTCTAATTTTTATGAGTTTTTCAAATATTTTTGAAAAACTGCATAGTAAGCTGATAGGCCGAAAACTACTTAATTCCTCCATCGGATTTTCAGGCTTAAGAATCGGAATAATATGATCTTTTTTCCATATATTCGGGAAATAACCTAGTTTTAAGCAAGATTTGTAAATCAAAATTAGATATCTTTTTGCGTTTAGTGGTAATTTTTTGATACACATATTAGATATATGATCTGAACCTGCCATAATACCCAAAAAGTTTGCACAGGACTGTTTTAAGCAAACCATTTCTTTCTCGATATTATTCTTACAATTTAATTATTTATCTTACGACCCAGTATTTTTCAAATCTAACAATAATTTTCCCTTAAATAATTCAACAACATAATCAAAATAATTTATTATCCTTTTTAATAAGACAACAATCTTTATACAATATAAAATACCATAAAATTGAATTATATATTCTTATGTTTCAAGACAATTGATTATTCGATCTTGATTTTAATTTTTTATATCTCAAACTCTACCACACAATTACTCTCCAATCAATTCATAGAAAATGAGATATATTTAATGTCAATGATCCTTTTATAATTTATACATATTTTTTTTTTTATAGAAATTACAAACCATTAATTAATGGTTGCTTTGGTATCTATAATATTATCTATTCTAAATTTGTTCCCCCTACTATAAACAAATCGCGTCTTTAACCTTCTCTTAAAATGAATATAAAATTTTATTATATTGCTTTAATTTAAAATAAAAATACGATAATTTTATTCCAACTTGAATTGTTCATTTTCAAGAAAAAAAAAAAAAAAAAAAAAAAAAAAAACTGGAATAATTTTCCACTTGTTTTCATGGTCTCTTTTTCGCTTTATTTTTCATCTAAAGAATCTACTTCTTATAAATAGTACATTTTGAGTAAATTTCAAATAAAATTGAATTTAATAAAAATTGAGAATAAAAGTTTAAAAAAAAAAAAAATAAAAATGTACTCGTCTCATGATAATAATAACAATTTGTCATTGTGCTCCTTCATTATGCTATTTTAAGTGTACCTATCTTTTATATTTTTTTTTTTTTGTTTCATTCACAATTCTTTACCATTCTTTTCATTCATTGCATAGCCTATATTTACATCATCAGCTATAGTGTATACAGTGTAATTCTGTTTTTTACTTTTTTCTTTTTTTCAACATTAAAAAACAACTGTACATCACCAACATGAACAACACCAATTCAGGATAACAATTTTCAACATCCTAAATAATAATAACAATAATGATAGACAATTTACTTTAAGATACAAAAAAATAATAACAGTAAAAAATATAATAGAAATCCTTAATTTTTAAGAACAAAAAAAAAAAAAAAAAAAAAAGACCTTTTAAAAAAAAACAGGGACTCTATCATGTTTTGATATCAAAACAAAACAAAAATATCACGTAAAAAATTTACATAATGAAATTTCTAGTTAACGAAGCTTTACCTCATTAATGGATATCAATTGATGATATAGAATTTTATTCAAAATGGCGACATCCAGATGTACATGTACATGTACATACTTTGTATATGATAATACAGTAAATTTTTAAGTTTATTTTGTTTTCATTTGCTGGATACTTAATAAAATGATAATCGTTGTATTTTTCTAAAACAAAACAAAAAATTATGTGAAGATATAAAAAATGAGAAAAATAAAAAAATCTGTGATTTTTCTTTTTTACTAATTTAATGGAATGAAATTTAGTTCAATTATTGAATAATTTCAATATATAAGATATCGACCCGAAAAATAATTTAAGATTTTGCGTCCGAAAAATAACAGGTTTGAGTTTGAGGATCAAGTTAGTGAAAATCTGACTTGTACACCCACCGAAATACATTCGTGATGTGAAACACTTCAGTCATGGTATGTTGCCGAAAGAAGTCTGATTCGGGTATTTTTTGGATCTCCAGTCCAATATAAATTCGAATATTGATCTGTAAAAAAACTAGTTTTAACAGATTTGGTCAAATTGTCCTCCACTGGACTTCGATCTCGAGCGGAATCTCTCCAGTTGGTGATTTAAAGTTTTTTCATATATTCCAATACTTAATCTCTTCATCGAAATTCTGTCACCCCTCAGACGCGTTCCCTCAGACTTGGATTGGAAAAGTTTCCTGTTTATAGCATTTTCATGCATACGCTCTACATGGCCTAGCCAATTAAGACAACTTATTATAACTTTTTTTTGACTAGATCAATGTGGTAGAACAGCTGGTATAGTTCGAGATTGTATCTTCTTCTCCAAACACCTTCGTTAGACACAGAGGACCATAAATACGTTGACGAATTTTTCTCTCAAAGATACCAAGTGCATACTGGCTTGCTTTTGGTAATGTCTACGACACATAACCATATAGTAGCATCGGAAAGATGAGTGTTTTGTATAATTGTGTTTTGGTATTTTAGGATAGGAGCATTGTTGAACCCATTTGTTTGGACAGACAGAAGTAGCAACGGTAGATTAGTTATTAGTGGAGTTGATGTTGGTTCCCCAAGGTAGATAAGCTACTGAACTACCTCAAAACTATATGAACCGACAGTGATGTTGTGTCCTATGTAATGTTATGAGGATATTTTATCTGTCGACATCATATATTTTGTTTTATTCTTATTTATAAGTAGACCCGCTTTACCTACTTCCTCTTAAATTTGTGTAAAGGCTTCGATGACAACCAAAATCGATTAAGATATTTAATAAAATTATTGAAACATACCTAGGGTTATTTAATGTTTCACATAGAGCCCACAGAATATTGTATAAAATATAATCAATTGCAAGCATTTGATCATACCAAAATAATACAACACAAGCAGTATAAAAGATGTTATCTCTACTGACATTAAGGTTTTTTTCAAGTTCAATTTACTAAACAGGACAAACATAATATATAAACAGAACAATTAAAACTTGATTATGACAAAAACATATCAGAAAATAAAATATTTTTATATATTATATAACCTATACTATACCTATTTTTCATAGATAGTGATCCCCTGAAATCAGCAACAACACAAATAGGTCACCACATACATAGTTCACTAGGCTAACTAATTTTTCAGAAGCAACTGAAATTATCACTTCTATATCCCACCCACCTTACTAACTACAACCTATATCCATTTTTAATAAATTATGAGTAAATATTAAATCAAAACTCAACCGTCAAAGTATTATAATGATACTAGCTTGGTAACCCGCCATAAAACCCGCCATGGCGGAAGCAAAATAAATTCTAGCATTTCTTTCCTTCATCAGAGTTTTCATTTCAAGTTTAAGAAAAATACGTATTTGCTAACTAATTTATGATACCTTTATTTTTGTATTGTAACGCTTTTAATTACGATATAAACAGAATATTTGTAGTAAGGTGCAAAATTTTCTATTCCCTAAGGATCATTTACTCGATTATTTTAGCGACATCCTTTTTGCCAACATTGAAAATTTATCGTATAATTCAGAATCAAGTTTACCCTGTTAACATTCAATAACATTCGCTGCGTTAGCTTAGCGTCAAAGTTTATAGCAAACAAATAATATGTTATAATGAGCCACAACTTTGAACGAAAACAATTTTAAAAACAAAAATAAATAAAATTGTAAATATAAAAAAACAATAATATTGTAGGTATACATAATATATATTTTGATGAATTAAATAAAAACTTGTGTTGGAGAAAAAATTAAAATAAAAAAATTTACTGCAAATAAATAGTTATTTACAAAACTGTTCATAACTTGTGAACCATTGATCGGTTATTTAAAATTTGATTTGATTTCAAAAAATTCAAACTGTTCATGTTAAAATTCATACATAATTATTATTATTTATTAAAAAGAAGAACAACAATCAATATGTTTTAACCGATACCTATATATATACCTACTTACTATATTTAAAAAAATCATCACTCTACAAAGTCTCTACAAAGGTTCAGCATGGTAGACAGGGGTTAAAAAAGAATACCAAAGCATTTTGTATACATATTGTAATTTGTATATGTGTTGGAGTATTCCGTCGAACTTACAAACATCCAGATAAGTGCAGAATAATATATATATAATTATAGCAACGCTATTGACCCTGTTCAACCTTTACAAAATGGATTTAAAATATTCTTTTAAATCGAACTATCAAGGTTTGAGTTGATAAGTCCTATTTCTAATTTTCATTAATGACCTTCTCAAATTAACTTTCAAAACAATTCATCATAGCTTTACTAACGACAACACTCGAATACCATTATATGATTTTCTAAAAAAAAAACCTAATGTTACAGTTTCCACACAGTCATCTCCAAAAGAACAATGGTGGCCGGATGGCCAAAATTTCCGACTGGAGTTAATATAGTAAATATAGTCGAATTTAATATTTCAACACTGTCTTGATAGTAATAAAAGCTAACAGCATTCGAACCGATTGTCCCGTCTAAAAATCAAGATATTCAGCGATTCAAAGAACATTGAACACTCTAGGAATGCTATGGTCAATCAAAATTCAAAATATCCAAATGGAATGAGCATAATTTGAATATTGCAAAAAAAAAACAAATTTTAGAGGTTTTTGAGTCGCTCTAAAGCTTATGTTTCATCTTGAGACTTTTTAAAGGGCTATAAAACATATAAATATGACCCAAGCTCGAATATAATTTACATTTATTGACAGGTGCTCCAAAAACATATTTAAGTATTTTGTACAAAGTTCAAAACTGCGCCATTCATCTTATCATCATCATCTTATAGCGCTACCACTCTGAGTGAGCTTTGGCCTTTATGCTCCTCCAAAAAGATCGATCTTATATCCGCTTGTCTACAGTTTGGGATTTGTAGGGTTTGAGCATCGTTTTTCACGTTATCTACCCATCTGCTTCTTGATCTTCCTCTACCACGGCTGCTATCAGGCTTTCTATTCAGAACCACTGCTTGCTTTCGACTTTCATGCATTCGACTTACGTATGGCCACTACAACTTAGTCTTTGGGCTTTGTAAACCGTACAATGCCCTCACTATCAATCATACTATTGAGCTCACTTCTGATTATATATTCTCCATTCTGTAATATTTTTGGGCCGAATTTCGTTATATTCTTCATTCGTCTTCAAGGCGACACAAATGCGAGTTTAGTTATGATTTGGTAATTATTTTATAGTTAGAACATTCCGAATGTAAAATTACGTTCCAATCGAAGCATTCTCAATGAGAGAAGAATTTTTTATTTATGATTTGCAAAAGTGTGAGACGAGTATTTAACTTATATAACTTTTCTCTCCTTTCCTTTAACTATATTTTTCCATTTCCAAAAACTAGCCAGCGGTACACAAGTACTAAAAGATTCATAACCTTAGTTCTGGCTAGAATGTAATAAAAAAAATATTTTTTTCTCACATAATATGATTAGTAGAAGCAGCATACCAAATGAAGATGAAGACAACTACTGTCGCAAAATTAGAATTAACGAATGAAGTGCTATTAACTAAGACAGATTTGAAGACAAATCAAGACTCTACCAGACTGTCTCCATACTGTAATACCAACAGATAATGACTATAATGTGATCAAACAAATTTGAAATAAATTTGACTCAAATTTGATACTATTTATTAAAACCTATTACCTAAATATTTCAAATCTGCAAAAAAATAATCTCAAATTTAAATCAATTCAATTTCTAGAACATGTTCACTCTCACAGTAATAATAATTAATAATAATTATTTTCAAAAAAAAAAATATTAATTTAGATTACAAAATTAATTCTTATACTAAATAAATTAATTTTTCTCATTATAATTAATATATGAGTACATATATATATATATATATATATATATATATATATGTATATCTACATATTAATTAGATAATAGCATTTCTTATTTTAATGTGCAAAAAAAAAAAAAAAAAAACAGGAAAAAAAATACAAATTTTCCCTAGATAAAAAAAAAAAAGAATTTCTTTCGGCAATACATTACCTAGTTTAAAAATTATGTCATCTTACGTTGAATTTATTTTTACATGAGTAATTTTTAAATATATTTTTTTTTTCCATATTATTTTTTGCAGAAAAGGAAGACCTACATTTTTGCTATACAAACCAAAAGCAAAAAATCAACTTAAAAGCAAAAGATGAAAAAAAAAAAATTTCCCTAACATAAGTTAACCAACCAATTCACTTATAACATAATTTTTGTTCCCCTCCCTAAGGATATTTTCATATTATGTCACTAAGTTAAAAACATGTCAAATATAATTCTTTTTTCTACTGCATACATATTATTATTGTATATATATGAAACCAGAATCAGAGATGAGGATGTTTAAAATATAATGATAATCATCATGTTGTAACGAGTACGATACGTGGTACTACCAAATCCTCTAAGCTATATATAACTTAACTAACATCATCAACTTATATTATATAGGTGCACAAAATATTCAAAGAGAAGATGAATTAAATCTTAAAAATTGAATACACAATAGTATAGGCATATTTTATAAATATCTATACATATACCTATATTATGTATATAATATAATATGATATGAAATTTATATAGATAGGTATATATAGTTTGTTTTTGTAAATATTCTACATCCCAACGTATTTATAACGACAGCAAGTAAAGAAAATCACAATTATGGCACTAATACTTTAGTATTAATAATTACATCTCTTCTTCTGTTATTCTTTTTTTTTTATTTTCATGTTCTTCATCATTCTTATACACAACAACAATGACAACCATTAAAATTTAAAAAAAAAAAAAAAACAACAAGAATAAAACAAAATAAAAATGTTTTTTAACTTTTATATTCTTGTTTTTGCCTTTATATTCTAGAACCGTTAGAATCCTTTATTTTTATTTTATTTCTACTGTAATTCCTGTTATTTTACGCAAATTTTGCGTATGTAATTAAAAATAAGAACATATATATATATAATATTATGTATAATATATATATATACAGAATAAACAATAATAATTGAAGAAGTTCTTAATTAAAAGGATAATAAAATGATATTTTATTGTTATATAAACAGGTTCATTCATAACAATAAAAATAAATAAATAAATAAATAAGAAGTTTTAATAAAGTTGATAGGTAAATAAAATAAATTAAATTAAATTAAGAGATTATTATTTTTGAATAATAAATAAAATAAAACAAAATAATATAATATAATATAATGGGTATGGTACTAAAAAAAAAACAATGTTTAATTTACAGCTAAATTAAAATGTATTATACTTAAACAATTTTAAAAAATTTTATTTAAAAAATGTAAAAAACAAAAAATTATTACTAAGTTTAGTTTAAGGTCTCTATTAACTTTAAAAATAAAATTAGTATTTTAATAAATTTAAATATGGCATTTGAGCGGTTTATAATGGATTTTGATCGATCGTAGCCAAATCGTTTATTGACATTCGATTATAATCGTTATGCTAATATTGTATTCGATGAAAGTTTTATCGAAGAAATATAGCTGCGTTTTTTTAATGATACAGATCTATATATAGATCAAAGAGCTTTTTTGAATTTCATACAAATCGCTAATCCAACTTTTTATCGGGATCTCTATACAGATTATTATATTATTATACGTTTTTATGACAATAATATTTGACAAATTAAAACGTCAAAGTAAATTGTATATTCATTGAATGTTCAATGTTGATATTTGAATTGAATGAAATAAGTTGAATTTTATTATTTTATTATTGTATAATAAATGTTTTTGTAGCGCAAATTATAAAATAGCGCAATTATAAAATCAGTGCAAATCAAATATCAGAATATAAGGCTATACCTTTGACCGAATTTGAGATTTAAATGGAGAAAAATTTGGTTATCAACATCAAGACATAAAAAACGAAAGATACAACAAAACAAACAAATTTAAAATTATATACTTAAAAACAAGAACAAATATTTCCACAACAAACATTCAAATCCATTTTTATTATAAAAAATATAATTTAAAAATTGCCAATATTTTTTACATTTTTGTTTTCAATACAATTTGTTTTCAATTTATTACAAAAAAGATTTAAATCTGTCAAAAATAATTTTCTTAGTCGTTTTTTTAATGATCTGAGATCTATGGATATAAATCCGGATCATTAAAAAAACACAGCTTAAATACAAATATTGTCAGTTTTCAATGTATATTTTCGTTGATTATATATAAAACCTATGTTTTTCTGCTTAATTATGATTTATCATAGTTTGTGGTCCTTTTACAGAGTAAATTATCATAGTCAAGCATTTTGTAAGTATTAAAGTACATAAAAGCGCAACTGTTCATAAACGATTTATATAACGGCATTAAATATATAGGTATATAAGGTTATAAAATAAATTGAATTTTTAATTTCAACGATTAAATCGAATTCGTTGTTAAAATACATAACAGACTGCTAAATTTGAAAAAAATTTCTAATAAACACTGTTAAAAAAATACGATTTTAAAATATATCTATATAAAATTTCAAATATCTATATAAAATGTTTTTTTTTTTTTTTTTTTTTAAATGATTTTTTATTTTTATTAATTTTTTTCTTCTTATAGATATTTGTACAAAAAAACACTTAAACCAAATTATTCTATTTCTTGTTTTCTAGCTTACAATTATCCTAATCTATTTTATATTTACCCTGACCCTTATTCTAACCTACCAGCTAATTATATCTGGGTTATAACTACCCTAATTTACCTTATATTTATCTTAACTATTCTTATATACTTGTATTCCTATTTTAACTCATTTTTCTGTTCTTCTATTCTTTCTTCCAATATTTATCAATGTTTATTAAATCTCTATTCGTTACATACCTATCTTACCTAAACATTTCACTATTATCTTCGAATTTAAAATTTGGTTGGTATTCTATTTTTTTGCCTTAAGCTCTCCTAAATATATGGGTATATAATGGGTAATTTGTCTTCATTTTGAATATATTTATTTTTATCCAAGTAAATCCATCCTTCTGAAGGTATACAACCGGAGCTCATTCTCTTCTCAATGTACCTATCATCTGGATATATTTTGAGTGAACAATCAGACTATTTTCTGCCACCGATCTATCCTAGAATAATGTTTTCTTATTAAATTAATTATGAATTGGTCCATTTTTGTTTTATCTTTCTAACCTCATAGAGCGTTTTGATATATATAGTGTTTGTATTGTGTTTCCGGTTTTCTGAATTTACTTGTGCAATGCTTTATACACTTTCTCTCAAACTTCCTTAATAACTCCCTACAGGATGGACTTATATTGTACCATATTGCGCAAGCATATATGTAAGAATAAGTCTATCAATGATTGGTACCCTATGATTTTTACTTTGTTATTTATTCCTTTTGCATAGAACAGCTTCTTGGAGGCCCAAAAGGCTTTTCTAGCTTTTTCTAATTGGATTGCAATATGTTTTTTATAGTTAAAATTATGTGTTAAATTTACTCCGAAATATCTTACATATTTCTAGTTCGTAATTTTTATATTGTCTCTAGTTTTTATGTGGACTTTTCGCCAGTTTTTTCTAACATCAGTGTTATCTTTATCTAAGCTTGTTCTGAATAATATAACTTCACACTTGCTATAATTATTCCTAAGTTTCTAGGTATAAACATAGCTTTGTGCTTCATTATAATTTTCTTGTAGCTGTACTTGCATTTTTGGTACATACTGACTAGCAGTATTATTGTACAATTTTCCATATATACAAAATTAAATAATAAAAATTATTTATGAATAGTTTGCTACCATATTGAAATTTGAATAAATAAATTTTCTTCAGAAGAACACTTGTATGCTTTGCTTGTTGGAAGGTTTAGAAAATCTGCGTAAAACAACGTGATTTAATCTAATGACTATACAATCTTAGCTTGAGGGTTCAAAAATATATATTAATATCAAAATATATTATTTATCCAATAAATTGTTAACTGAATTTAAGCTGAGAGTACCGCCACATTCTAAAATTATCATAAATAAAGTATAAATACGTTTTAATAAGCGTTTAATTGCTTCAAATAGTTATTTATTTCTGAGCTCAATTCAAACAAGTTACAATGATTTATCCTTAATTAAATTAATAAGCTAAAATTAAATATTCCAAAAATAACAAAGAACTAATAATAATTGTTACCTTTATTATTTTAATTTAATTAAAAATTTTATTTTAATAAAAAATTTATATTACAAAATTAAAAAATCTTATACATTTAGTCATTTACAATAACAATAAAAATAATTTCAATTAAAAAGCCAGGTCAACGATTTCTTCAAACATTTCAGTTACACAAATACAGATTATTTTTAATTATTTAGAGAAAAATCAATATAGGGTTTTATGTATTCAATTAATTGATGGTTCATTATTTACCATAATTAGTTCGATGAAACTGTATATTGAACATATTAGAAGGCCTTACTCTAGAATGCAAACGAAAATTAAGTTTAACAAACAGTTTGAGAGATGAAATGTTGCCTTTACTTAATTCAATTAAGAATACAATAATATCAACTTAACTACGGTTTTCTGACATGCATTTAAATATGAAAAATAATTTCCATTTAAAATTCATTTTAGATCAAATTTTGAGGTAAAACCATGTTGGTTTTTACAGTTTTATACTTTTAATGCATTAAATACGATTTTTTTAAAAATATATATAGATCTATCGCAAATGTTCATCCTTTATAATTTTCTACCAAGTTAGGTGGTGTGCTGCTTATTATTTTTTAATTAATTATTCTGTCAAAATTCGTCATGTTAATCACTACGAACTCCAATTTACGGATATGGCCATCACATATTTTAACTATATGTTTATGTCATCTATTCTGACTATATATAGTCAATCCATCGTTACTTTTGAACCATTTAATATCATTTGTTTATAATTTTATTTTTAATTCACTACACTCTCTCAAATTCTAAAACATTTTATTATATAATATAAATTTTTTATTTATTAAAATTTTACTAATTAAATTATAATATTTTTTGTTTCGTTTCAGGTAAGTGATTGAAGTCATAATTTTGTTTTTTTTTTTTATATTATTGGAATACACAATTTTGGTGAGTTTTGAATTAAATTTTTTTTTCATACAAATCACATATTAGGAAATAGTTATAATGTTTTAAATTCTACACTGAACTCATCAGAAATTAAAGCAATACTATCTTTTGAACAGTTCTGACGCGGGAGCGCAAAACCCCAGCCAGTGAAAATTACATTGTATGATCACTGATAAAAAAAAACTGGTTCTGGGAATTCATTGAGTTTAACAACTTTGCAAATATATAATCACATCTCCTCTCCCAATGTTTTTCCACAGAAAAACAATAACGGTACAATAAAAATTATAACCTCTAGAAATTCAAGTCAAACATTAACCTTTTTGTAATTCAATTTCCTTTTTTTATCATAAGATTTAGATTAGATTTAAACTTTTCGGGGGGGGGGACACTCTCTTATATCACCGCACCCGCAAATGGGCTTATTGTGATAACCCGTGTTTATTAGTTATTGTAACTAGTGTTTGAGTAATTAGGAATACCTGATTTTGTGATAACACTCAGGATGTTCTTCAATGGTATGCGGGGTAGCTCTCATTGTTCGGGGAACGCTGTTCCCAAGTGGGTAAGTCTGCTGCGAGTGAACCCTTCGCATTCACAGAGCAGATGTTCAATAGATTCTTCCTCTATTTCGCATATTCTGCACAAGTTAATGTCTACTAGACTCATTTTAAAAAGGTGTTTCTTTATTTAGCAGTGGGCTGTTATTATCCCTGTTATTATCCCAAAAAATAAAAAATTTTTAAAAATAACTTTAATGTGAATTATATAATTGAATATTATTCTTTTTTATTTAAATTTTATTTAATTTAATAAATTTTGTTTTTGAAATTTTTAATACGTACCTGATTCCTTGAGGCCAAGAATAGTTTTGGTTTTCTTGAACGAGCGTTTGGGCATGAGCATTTTAGCTTGAAGATTTCCAGGAACGTTGACCCAAAAATCCTCAGGCCTTTTTAATCTATACCCAAGTTTGTAATTCCATTTTCGCTGTACTCAAGGGAATCCGACAGAACGGACTTGGCCCTATGAAGGGTGTATCTGCTGCTTTCCTTGCTAGGTAATCTGCAGCTTCGTTTCCTGCTATGCCAAAATGTCATGGTACCCACATTATTGTGACATTATTTGTTTTTGCCAGTGTTTTAAGTATTTCTACAGAATCCCATACTAACTTTGACGTGATGAATTAATAGCTAGTATGGCTGCTTTGCTGTCCGAGAGAATGTAGATTTTACGTTTTTTTGTAATTTCTTCTTAAATTCTCTCTGAATAGATATGGGCCTTGAGGCTTTTTCCATACACTACCGAACCGATCCTACTCCATTTATCTTCTTGAAGCCATCCGTATACCATATTATTGATCCTTTGTCGAAAGAGGGTGGGCAGGTTTTCCACGTTCTCTCTGCTTGGCAAGATTATATTGAAAGGTTTCTCAAAATTATTTTTTGGTAAGCAGTAGTCGGATAACGCTATCGAAAGCATATCATCCTTCTGGAGTACCCGAACTAGTTTTGGGTGTACCATGTTTTTGATTTGTGGATCATCGCCAGTAATACATTTTATGTTTACCATAATTTTCTTCTTCCATTGTCTTTCAAAGTAAGTACTAAAGGTACCTAAGTACCCAGTTTTTGATAGAATGAAAAAAAAAAAAACATTATTCGTTACACAATAAGTATAAAAAAATGTAATTGTTGTCAGATTTCGGTTCACTAATAATTATTTTAAAATTTTATGAAGAATATCGATTTTTCGAAAGCAATTTACTTCCTTAATCAGTGTTTATGACAAACTTCGTCATAATTGTTTTTTTTTTTCATTCCAAGACGTGAAATGACCATCCTAACTTCATTTTGGTAGATACTTGAAATAAATACACAATCATTTATTGTTATAGCTTCGCTAATATTAAAAAATGTACATTAATACGTTACAATCCGATGTTCTAATCCATTCGCTTATAATTATTTTTTTACTAAAAGTTAATTCTGTTACAGACTTATATGTGATTTTGATGGTAAATTAATATTTAAATTACATTACAATCACATTATAAATAAATCAAAAACCTTTTATTAGAATTTATAAATAATGTTGGACAAAAGATAGATTTTATTCTTATATTTTAAAAACCCTTTAACCTTATTTGGAATATTCCAGGTAAATATGGTCTCCGTTTTTTGATTTCCATATTCAAAGCATCGTCACACTATTCAAAGAAAATTTTTAAGATTATCCTTCGTAATCTTCCTTGGGTCTTATCTTATTCGTTTACCTCGTTATGAGCATCGATTAAACCTAATTCATTTGGATACTCTACAAAAAAGGAGGGAAATCGCTGATATAATTTTTATTGTTGAAATTGTTAAACGCAATATTATTTCTCCACCTATTACTGATAAAATAGTTATTAACACCAATTCTAGACTTCAATCCGTTAATCTATTTACTGTGCCATACCATAAAATTAACTATTGTAGTTTTGAACCCATTAACAGAATGTTAATATTGAAAAATAAATATATAAGGCCTTAATAGACTTTTCCCTATTAAATTCTATTTAAAAACCAACTACAACAACTAAACTAATTCAACACCTACTCATAACATCCCTATTGTATTTAGTATAGTATTGTTAAATTATACAATTATAAAAAAATAACTATATAAATAAATTTAATTATATTTTGTATTATTTTTAATTTTTTTTTCTCAAATGTACATTTTTATAGATGTTAGTAATTTGTAATTGCTTGATTTAAACTTGAAATAAATAAATAAATATTAATAAACCGAAAATCGATAATTTATATTAAGAATTTTTATAATTTCGCAAATTTCAATTTTTATTTTTCGTATTTGAACATTTAATCACGATTTCCAGAAAATTGCGCAAATCACATACATTTATTTTATTCGACACGATTTGATTAATACCACTTATTTTCAAATTTTATAGATCGGAACTATACAATTACAAAAACTATCATTATATTTTACTTAAATTTATAAAATTTTCCAATTAATATATTGGAAAAGAAAATATTTTTAATTTGATTTTCTTATTAATTCATTTAATTATAGAATCACATAAATACAACCATATAATTTTTATAGACATATAGAATAATGAAAATAACCATTGAAGCGTTCAATTAAATTAAAAGATCAGTTAAAAATAATAAAATACACTTTTACAAACTATATAATAGTTATAACCCTGTTCAGGGTGTGGTATATAATAGTACATTATATAAAAAAAATTGGTTAAATGTTCATTTTCAATTTTTCTAATTTTAGGTTTGAGATTTGGTTCATTTGATACTTTTTTCCATTTAGTTATTCTTTATCCCCTGAAGTTGATTCTATTCGATATCAAACAAAAAAAAAAAGCAAAAAACAATAAATTCGAAGAATTCAAGTTGAATTATTGCAATTCTTATTGTTCGTTATCCTTTTCAAATATAAAACTGACAATAAATTAGAATAAATTTTCTTTCATTTTATACTATTACATAATTATACACCATACATATATACATATGCTTAGTGATAGATATAATTAAACGTGAGCATTATTTCCAATTTTAAAACTTCAACTATATATGGAATGATCATTCAATGTTTGTTTATTTGATTGTAATTGATGATAGTAAATCTAACATGAAAATCACTTTATTTTTATATCTAAACATATTTTTGTTCTTATCTCTTATCTCATTTATCTTATATCACTTTTCATCTATATACATACATAATTTGTCTCCTACACACGATATAAATACTTAAATAGATGAATATTTGTAAAATTTAATGAAATCAAAATGAAAAGTAGTAGATCTAAATCTATGTAATACAATTATTCTTTTAGTATATAATATACATTTAGTTTTATTATTGTATATAACATACACAAAAGCATAACGTTGAATTAATTTCTATCTAACTACATAATAGTATAGAGTGTTATTGATGCAATTGATGAAAACAAGCAATACACAATAAAATTGGTTTGAAAACAAAACTAATGACAATTTTCTAATTTCATAGTCATGCATTTATATATACTGAACTGATGTGATGCAAGGATAATACATTTTAGATCTGACAAATTAAAGGATATATTTTTCGGTTTCCACCTATTTTCTATACTTTATTTCAAAAATTATTAGGAGAAAATTAACTTTGAAAGCGACAACAAAAACGTAAATTTATTAATATTTATTCACATTAATCTATACATACTGTATATATAGTATGCAGAAGTATTAATGGCGGCAGGTAACGCCTGTATAGTGCAATATTATGTACTTTTGATTACAATACTTATCATCATTTAAAAAAATTACAATCCTTCACTTCAAAATTTAAATGTTAAAGAATTTTTTTTTAATTTCTAAGCTGTTGTATCTACGTTACCAATGATCATTAATTTATTTATAAAAATGGTGTCAATATTATGTTTTTGTTAATTTAAAAATTTGTTAAAATATTAAAATATAAATTATTCTCTTTTGGCTATACATATTATGTAACATCATTATTATATAATATCATAAATAGTTATATAATTATACATTTTTACAATTAATAATTATGTTGATATGAAAATTTGTATATTACAAACACTGTCATAATATCTACGTTTTAAAATTCACCTGTCAAGATTACATTTTTATTGCAGATATGAATTTCAAGTACTTTTGGTATTTTTAATTTTACCCATGGGTATTTATCTTATTATTACGCTATATTTCTATATTGGAAAAGTACATTCAGTACATATGTACATTACAAATATATATATATATATATATGTATATTATATAATTTTGAATACGTATATTTTGTATAATAATAATTTTGTGTAAAAAAATTATATATATATATATACAAAACACTGTATATACAAAACACAAAATACATATCTATATACATATATATATTTGATTATAACTAACGCAAGAGTAATTATAACATTTTTAATACAAAATACAATATTTTACTGAATAGTAAAAGGTACATTATATGTATCCCACTGAATAGTACAACTAATAGTATATAATAGTACTAACTAAATAAGGTACATTATATGTTGGGAGTGTGTTATACGCCTGTATTTCATATCCCTGTAGTATCATTTGACTGTAGTACTTGCAATTTGCCTGTATTTTGATTTTCATATATTTTATTTTTCCCAATTTTATTTGCCTGTATTCTACTTAACTGGATATGTTAGATACTAAATATGCCAAATGTAATGAATATATGTGCGAGATTCTGAGTTAGGAGAGATCTTAGAATTGAATTCAAAATCAAGATTCTACGCCTTTTACAAAATATTTATATGAAATATTTTTATGCGTAATCGCTGTTAGATATACAAACAAAATGATTGAATTCGAAAACACTAAATGAATTGAAGTCGCATTTTGAAATTTCATATTTTGGGATTTTGATATTTTGGGATTTTATAATTTTGATATTCTTTTGTTTTATATTTTAGTGTTTGGGATTTCGTGGCCAACGCATAAATTATACATATAAATACAAAAAATAAAATACAGGCAAATGAAAATGCAGGCAAACGACATACAGGCATGCGATAGTAACCCTTATATTTTACGATGCAGTCCGTAAAGTGTCCTGAACTAAATTTAAAAAACGTTTTTTTTTTTACTTTTATTTTTCTACTTAATACACTTTATCAAACGTTGTTCAAGCTTTTTAATTCCGCCAATTAGATTTTTCAACACCTTCGAAATAAGCTTCAGTTTTAGCGATAACCATTTCATATGATTTGAATCGTCCAGCAAGTAATTTTTTCAAATTCGGTAACAAAACGTTATCCCTTTTGGATATACGTAGACTGTATGGTGGATATGGAGCAATTTCGTACCGTAAATCCATTAAATTTTACTGTTGTCAAACCTGATATGTGGGATAGTTCGTTGACTTATAGAAAGAATCACTTTTTTTTTTGCTAAATGTGGTACAGTTTTTTCTTGATTTTGCTATTAAATCGATCCAATAATGCACAAAAATATGTAGCATTAATGATTTTCCATTTTCCTCAAGATAGTTGATGAATATTTATATCTCGTTCATTCCAAAAAACAGTTGCCATCATTTTTCCTACTGATTTTTTTGCTTTTGCTTTCTTTATCGCACTTCCACCAGGTTCTATCCATTGTTTGGACTGACTTTTTGTTTTGTTTCTTGTATATAGTAATTAACCCAACTCTCATCAACAGTTATAAATCGACGTAAGAATTCATTTGTATTATGCTGATATATCGCCGAAAGGTAGTCACAACTCGTCTAACGAATTATTTTTTGTGACAATATTAATAGACGCGGCAGCAACCATCTTGCTAATAGCTTTTTCATATGGAGTTCATTATGAAAAATGCATCCAACGCTATTTTTTGATATTTTTACTATGTCTGCTAGCTCACAAATTTTTACTCAGCAATCGCTTGTCAGTACATCATGTAGTTTAATTATAATTGCAATGGATACATCTGTTTTTTGGTCTTCCATTTCTTTGTTCATCATTGTTCAACTTGTACAACTTGAGTTTAAATTTAACTACCCATTAACGAATGGTTTCATAGGATGGTTATATAATAACTCTAATACCTACTATCCATATCCTTTTGGAAATCGGTTTTATCAAAATTATTTATAACTGAAATAACTGTTATTAAAAAAAAAAAAAATTATAGCTGATTTTGCTTATATTAATGAACTTTAAATTAGAAATAAAAATCGGTTAATTTGACGGTCTATGTCCCACATTATGTGATTAAACGATTATATTGGTAATATAAAGATCCTATGTAGCAAATTATTATTAAAATCGATTGTTACAAAACACTTTCAAAATGATAATCAGCTTCAATTCCAAAATTAGAGATAGAAGATAGCATTTTCTACAGTATAGACTAAAATTAATTGTTGCAAAAATACATTCAAAATTCCATTCATGATAATCAGCTTCAGTGCCAAGATTAAAGATAAAAAAAAATAGTAATACAGAATTATGATGCTCTCAATTACAGTTATGAAAATGTTGCACTAATAATTATAAAAATGTCTACTACAAAAATCTATTTTGTAATTAATACTGAATTAGGTTGAGCAAATACATCAATTTTTACAGGCTCAATAACAACGTAAAATTTCGATAGTGTAATCTATGAAACCGGAGATGGTACTTAAAATAAAAAAATGTATATTTCAACTTACAAATTAAAAAAAAAAATATTTTTGTTTGTTTTTCATTTAATTATCTACTTATTTATTACAATTATTATTATTATATATTATATGTTATTAAAAATTTCAATTATATACAATATAACATATTAAAATTAAAATCATGTCAATTTTCAAGTATGTTTAAATAATACTTAAATATTATTAATATAATGTGAAATTTAAATTTTTAAAATTATGTTTGTAAAATTTAAACTTAACTTTAAATAATTAATTTACACACATAGACAACATTCAACATTAAAAATAAACAACCCAAAAACATACAAATCAATAATAATAATAATATAAATACCAAAAAAAAAAACAAAAAAAACAAATCTTATTTAAATCTTTTTGATAATATTAATTGATAAATATATATATATATTATAATATCTAGTATATAATGTATCTACATCTAAATATACCCACGAGTAATTTATTACAATGGGGTTAATGATAATTATTTAATCAGCCACAGACACATATAAATTTTTATTTTCATATTATATTATAGCTATATATAACAATAAATATAATATATAGATGTACCTATATATAAAATCATTAAATAAAATTTTATTAATTTCTTAATTACATTCCATGGTCAGATCCAGTAATTGATAAATTACTTTTAATGAATATCTTTCAAATTGTTGTAAAATAATAACATTCCTAAGTGACAAATTAATTGAAATTTCACACCAAACAATAGCAACAAAAACAACAACAAAAAATAATATAAAATTAACCTTTTCAATAACAAACAAACAAACAAAAACACAATATTATGCAATACAGAATTTAAAGAATAACAAAAAAATATATTTTTTTATCAAAATAATCAACATAAAATTATTATTGAGTACAAACAAAAACCCTTTTATAATACAAAATTTTCTATAATATCACATTCTTGTATAGTTGTATACTATATATATATACTTCCATATTCTGGTAAATAACTTAACTCAAATCCTTTCATATGACTGATCCAGTAGTGTAATAAAAAATAAGTCTCAAAAGAGTGAAATTTTAACTCACCAACTAAACCTTTTTTTATTTTTAAACAATTGAAATATTCCCTATGGTATTTTTAATATCATTATAATATGTTTTAAATTTTAATTATTAACAAAAATTCCATCATTTTCTTTTTATTATTTTGGATGGATGCTATTTACCATATTGTACTTACATAAATAAATATATATATATACACACAGAGACATTATTATGTTAATAGGTTTTAATTAAATTTTATTATTATATAAAATATATAGGTGATATACCTTTAAATATCTTAAAGAATAATAAACTGTTTTTTGAGGGTATCATTCAGTAAATTCGAATGTAATAAGGGCCAAAAAATTTGTTAATATTCAAATGTTGATATTATAGAATGTTAATTTTAGGATTGATGTTAATTTCGAATATAGACACTTGAATTAATATAAATTTGTTTTAAATATAATTTTCAATACAACCACATCGGTTCAAATATGATTTAATAATTAATAAAGATATAATATAACTAATAAATAATAATATAAATATATAATATACAAAAATATATACCAAATAATTAATATAATTTAATAAAAAGGCCCACATTTCGATTTAGATTTATCTGTAGGATCAACTGTTAAAAAGAAATAAATAAATAATTTCTAAAGTACTTATATTTCGTTAATTGTAATTTTACTCAATTTACTGGATAATAGAATAAAAAAAACAATAAACTGACTGATGATAAACAAATGAGTAATTATTAATTATATGCCAAAGCTCTCGACGAACTGTAATGTAATGACTAAGTAATGACTAAGATACTTAGTTGACAAATTTGTTGATACTTCTAAAATTTGATATCCTTGATACAGTTCTGAATGAAATTTATAACTAACTTAAATAAAAATTATTCGACTTAAATCTATTTTTGTATACAATTCTACAGTTTGAAAGTAAAAAATATGTAAAGGGCCAAAATCTTATCAGCATTAAAATGTTGAAATTAGAATGTTATCTGACATTCGCTACAACAACAAGCAACGTGATAACGGATAGAGATCTTCTTCATCACATTACAAACACAAACTATGAATAATATCTATTCTCCGGACACACTCGTAACTGTAACAAATCTTTAGTTGTCCTGAAAGTATCCTTTGAAGTCCTTATTATGTTATCAAGCATATTCTATTCCAATTATCTTAGCCTAGTTTTTACTAGACCTTACAGTCACAGAAAATATGCTTGATGTATCCCTAAGATATAGTCTGGACTACACGAATGTATAGAATCATATATCTTCTAGTGTGTTTTTTCATTCAAAGAACACCATAGTGTATAACTTTCACAAATCCAAGAAAAACCCCAATAACATCATTCTATAAATCCAAACATCATTATGTCACATCCATTCAAGCAACGATAGCAACAATTATCAATATTAGCAAATCAATTACGTCCTTTTTAAGCAAACATTAAGCTGTTAATGTCCCCATTACCGTTATAACTTTCCTCCTAATAGGCTGAAAAAATTTCATAGTTTTTTCTTTATCAAATTACGACCATAACTGCCAGAGATGTCCGTATCCATAGCTTTAGTGGTTTTACTGTACCAAATATTATGCTGGTCCGAACTTACATGGAATTTATTAAAAAGTTGTGAAAAGTGAAAAACATTTTAGTGTAAACCTTGTACTGCAGAAAATTACCTAATTTCTTGTACAATGGAATAAATATTATTAATTTCCTATTCCAATTTTTCCTCTGTTTCAATATGGCGGAATTTGATTTTTTTGTGTTTTAATTTTGACATTTTGACATTTTTAAGTCAAATAAAAGATATTTTTGAAATATTTGGATTTAATTTCACTTTCGGTTTTTCATAAAACAAAAAATAATCAGATTTTGTGTTAAAAAATTAATTAATAATATTAGAAAAGAAATGAGATTTTAGTTTAAAGAACACCCTGTACTAACAATAATTAACCAAACTCTTCAAATTAGAAAATTTAATTGTAAAATTAAAACCTGATCATTTTTTAATTCATTTTTTTTATATTTTAAAAAATTATGAAAAACCTGAATGTAAGAGGCCTAAGAAGTAGAGCTCAATTTATTAAAAGTTATATTGATTAGAAAAATATTTGACATTTATTTAAAAAAAAAAAAAAAAAGTAAATTAAGAGTAGATAACTAAATATTTCACAAAAATATTATTTATTTGTTACAATATTTTGTTTTCTAATAATATTATTTGTAAATATAAATATATATGTATAATATATTTGTTTCCTAAATATATTTTTGAACAGTTTTGTCTCCCAATAACATTTCTATTGAACTCATTTTATCTGTTTAAATAAAACCAGTGAAATTTTACACAATAGATTTTTGACATTTTGTTTTTAAATTAATTTAATTCAATTATGCTTTAAATCAAACTACTAATACCAAAAAAAATGTTAACTGATTGTTACTATTTTATTTTCTATACTGTTTGATACATTTAATTTTTATAATTCAAAAGTAAAATTAGTGATTAATTTCATCAATTAAATAATAGTAATAATACTTAATATTATATATAAAAAAAATCAAATTTAAATATCTTCTATAAAAAACAAAAAAAATCCTTATTTTAAAATTAAGATTGCACTGAATTAAAACTTAATTAGTTATAATTATAAGTTAAACTGTAAAAAACTAAAACCAAAACTCTGTACGAGCAATGGAGCTGATTTGAGTAAATAAATGAATTAATAAATGAAAAAATGAATAAAATATACACCTTGACTCTATACTAGCAGAATTTCTAAATAAAAATTAATAATACAACATAAATCAATATATATAAATAAAATAAATAATACGCGTGATAATAACTCATATAGGTTACAGATTATTCGTTAGTGAGATGACAAAAGTCAAGTTTTTGCATTGTTCAGCTTTCTATAGCTCATGGCATAATATCAAAACTAATTCAAACACAAAGTTAATAATATTACCACACAACAATTTAATAAATCGCAAACATCTAAAATTGGATTGCTGTAAAATATATATGTATATATATATATATACATTATAATACTACATATAATATTTTATTTTGGACTTACCATTGACTTCAATCAACAAAACTAATTAATTTAATTTAAATCAAAAAAGAATGTCTTTCATTCTTGATAAAACATTGAAAAATCAAAGCAAAAAAAGTCAAGTTGCAAAATCATATGAGGTTATATAGTAAATCCTATATCCAACCACTTTATTCACAACCGTATACACATAATATAAAAGCAATTTTATTTTCATCATTAAATTAAAATTTTATAATTTAATTTTTATATATATAAAAACATTTTTATTTACACAATTTTCAGTCATAAAATCTTACTTTGACATCATATTATAAGTAAAACACCGTATTTAAATAACTTATATATATACACGCACCTCAACATATTTCTACAAACATAATACAAAAAAAAAAAAAAAAAAAAAAAAACAACGACATCCTCAAAGCAATATTTTTTATTTTTCCTCCTTTTTTTCTGGTTTTTTATTCTAAATTATTAAATCTGTTTCTTTACCACCACGCACCTTATATGATATTTAAAATTTGCATATATGGTTTTGTTTTCTTGTATTTATACATTTATATACATATTTTACATTTAATATACGTTCATAATAATACATATATAAATATAACTGAAGCATATTCTCATGGTAATAATTAAAGTGATTGTCTTGAACATACCTAAAAATTGTGTTCTTTGGTTGTTTTCCCGGTGTTTTATACGGCTTTTCATTTCTTTGACTTTAAGTTAAGTGTTGTTTTTTTTTCTGTTTGTTTGTTTTTGTTTTTATTATCATCTTTTTCTGTTCTACTTTATAAAGTATTCTTTTAAAGAACATATTGTATTTGTTTTGTTTTTTTTTTTTGTTCTATAAAGTTTTAAGAATAAAAATATTAATACACCCGTACGTTACCAGGAGTACCTACTATGTATATTGTATATATGTATATTTACAGAATTCATATAACAAAATTTTCTTTAACATATAATATTAAAAATTTAATGGATCTTAAAAAAACAAAAAAAAAAAGAAATGCAAGAAGCCAATTACAAAATCCAGAAAAATAAGTTAAAAAAAAAAATTACAAAAGGATAACATATAAAATGAGATTTTCACCTGAGACGATAATGTTAAGGATCATTTAATTGTGCTAAGAAAATGTAAGATTTTTTTTGTTTAGAATTTGACCTATATATTATTGTTTTTATGTCTCTATCTAGCAACAGAATCTGATACAATATATAGAATTGAAAATTTTATTTTAAGGTTGTGTGTAACTGTAACTACAGGATCTATAGAAACTATATTGAATTGATAAAGAATGAGAATTTTGAATCTCAAAGTTGTGGAAGTGAAGGTAGTGTATCCAAAAAAAATAGCAATCGATATACATACATACAACCGAATGTACATGCAAATTTTCTGAACTGAAAACAATGTGTTGACAACCCATAACATTGTAAATGTATCGACAACGTCGCCAACATGCTGACGTATGATCTTAAATGTCAAAAAAAAATTGTTTACATTGTCTCATGATCGGTAATTAATTTTACAGTGTATCTGAGACTTATTTTCACGACACTGGTTGTTAAATTATGTATCCGAAAATTCGTTGATACAAATTACCGTTTGGCATAGTTATGTTGAGTTTTTTTCATTAATCAAGCAATAAGTTTAAAAATTAAAGAAAATTAAGTATTAATTTTATTTTGCGTTTCAAAAATAAATTTAAATGTGTTTTTTTTTATTTTAATTTACTTTAATTTTAATAGAAAATGGACTCACGAAAGAAAGATGCTTTTATTAACTATAAGGCATTAACTATAAAGGTCAAAAAAAAATTTTCTTCAAAATACAAAAAAAAAATTTGTTTACGAAAATCTTTCACAAATATATTCAATTCAAATATTTTAAAAATTTATCCACAAAATAGGTGTCCACAAATGAGTATAATATTTTGACATTTGATTCGACGTTTATTTCAGAGACAATGTTTTTAGAGTGATCGGAATTGTAAACAAAGTACATTGTGTTTGTGTCGTCAACACAATATTGTCAGTTCAGAAAATTTGACATATTGTGTATTTGTATGTGCATTGTATTTGTATCGGTTGAAATGCTTTGGATACATTTCCGATGTCACCGAACATAATATGCATTTTGATCACAATTCCGATCACTGCGAACACATTATCTCTGAAATAAACGTCAAATCAAATGTCAAAATATTATACTAATTTGTGGACATCTATTTTGTGGAAAAAATTTGAATTGAATTTATGTATTTGTGAAATATTTTTGTGAAAGAAAAATTTAATATGGACAATTTTGACATTTAAGATCATACGTCAATTGTATTGGCGACGTTGTACATACATTTACGATGTCACGGTGAGATAAGTATCTATGATAAATATCACTTCACAATTAGTCCTAATCATTGTAAATGTATGTTCTACATTAAATCGTAAAAATTATACTACATAATGTGTTAATTCAATTAATTTATTTATTCAACAAATAATAAGCAATATCCTTATATTTAATTTGACAGCTATTTAATTAGTCTATACAATTGTTGAAATATACTTAATTTGTGTTTTAATTAGACAAATATTTTTATTTCTGTTTTAATTTTGAAATTCGAGAGGAAAATGGAAAAACTATTTTTATAAATTCATGATTTATTTTGATACTGTTTAAGTAGATGATTAGATTGATTATAAACTATACACAAATGCATTTCATCAATTTTTCTTTAAAACAATTATTATAGTTGAATAATATGTGCTTTAAAAGTATATATATTTACCTTTTAAATGATATATTATCTAAAAGTATTTAATTTAAAATTAGTGTAATGAATTATTATATTGTTGTTATTTAGTCTTAATATTATTAGTAATAATAAAATACTCTGTACGAGCGACTGAGGGCTTTTGAGATAATCAATTTTCTTGGATCAGATGTCAATCTCACTATTAACGACTAGTTTTGATTTTTGAAGTTAAAAACGTGATTACAAAAACAACCCTTACAATATTTCGGGTATCAGATACCACTTTTTAAATTATATACTTACCTTAAATCAATTTGTTTCAATAAAACTTCGAACTCTACAATAGATATAATTTTCCACATTTAAATTAGTAGATAATATTTATCATAACAAAATTCTTCTTCCGCCCTATTCCCCACGGATGGGGTTACAGGACATTGATGATGATGAACAAAATTCTAAAGAAAAATCTATTGAATATTGTGTATGACAAATCTAAGGTGTTCATTCCACATACTTGGAATTATATAAAAAAAGAAAAATACTCTTCCATTCAAGCCTAATTATGATTGAAACACAGAAAATATGATTAAAAAATTATCTCTACAATAATTTAGAAATCAGAGACAACTTTTTAAATAATATATGTTAAATAAATTTGGTTGGATCAAATTTCGAACCCACTATATATTTATTTATTTATTTAGTATGTAATACTATTGGTACATTTAATTACAATTAATTTAAAATTTAAAAAAATTCAAATATAAAATACTCCATTTAATTTCTATAAAATTTTTAAATTTAAAAGATTTGATCAATTCGGATATACAAATTAATATTAATTAAACATAAGAACTAAAAATAGAATAATTTTTTAAAGATTATTCAATTACACATTTTTTAAATTTTTTCAAATTTCTTTCATTAGATTATTTATGTTGTATACAGTTAAGTATTATAATTATAATATTAATATATCTTACATTGTCTGGCAACTCCCTAACTATAATTTAATGTAACACACTGATGACAACCAGCAATCTCGCACTGAACGTCACTTAATAAACACGCATATTAAATATAAAACAACAGTATTTTATTATAGATATATATATGTACATATTATATAGCCACACCGAAATATAACAGAGATATAACAGTTTATACATTTTTAATCCATTATACATTATTGTTTTTTTTTTGCATTTTCATTTCTGAAAAAATTTAGTCTAAAATTGAAAATATTTCTAAGATGAACATCCTGTATCAGTGTTAAATTTCTTGATAAGTAGTGTGGAAGTAGACCATTTTTAAAGACTAGTTTTGATTCAAACACAGAAAATGTAATTAAAATTTTGAAATAAAATGAACGCTGTGATCTCTTATACTTTTTCCCATCTCTTTTCATTAATTATGTATACCCAAAAGGAGAAATTCCAATCAATCTTATAGGCTTAGGCATATAATGTCACCCTTTAAACATTTCCTCCGAAAAACCATCAAGCGCCGACTCCTACTCAGTGCAAATTCCTAGGTTGTTCAAAACTTGCTATGGAAATTCATTTGTTGTGAAATTTTCTCGAAACAATGCAAAAATATACCTACGTACAATCTACAAAAGCTCAAGAGTAATATTAACAAATTTATTTAAAATGTACCACCTACTGATCAAAGGGACATTTTTCTCTACAATCCTTAATTAGTTCAAGCTGTGCATTCGTGTATGTATAAAAGGTACTAAAAACTAAAATTATCGTTTAAAACCTAATGCTTGGCTTAAGTTAAAACAAAAAAACCCACTAACATTTATTCATATAATTTTCAAATGGAGATCGTATAAAAATTGTGAAATTAGAAAATGCTGGGCTTACAAAATTTCAAAAACTTACAATTATTGTTTTCAAAATTTTTTAAAAAGTATTTTTGTGTTATTTCAGAAAATTCAAATTTTGCAATCCAGAATTGTAAAATTTAGACTCAGATGATACATTATTTTGTAATTTAAAACGAAGTGCATAACCCTCTTGTCAATAATATGAAATTATTTGTTTCTAAAAAAATTTAATTATTTATAGGTATCTCAAGTTTTCTTCATATTCATCGTTCAAAATTTTCTCTTATACTGAGAAATCTGTTCATCATTTTGGCTTTGCATCAGCTTATTGTGCCTTTATTGTACGAAACTACATCTATAGTATTGCTTTTCGCATATCTTTTTAATTGTTAATTCTCACCACATGTGCTGTAACAATATTTTGTCCTACATTTTGGTCTGACATTTGTTGTTTTGATGGAGAGCTCTATTTAAGCGCGAATTTTAGAGATCTATTGTACTTCGCTGTTTATTATCCTAGAATTGTAAGGTATATGTCCTTGATTAACCCTGTTATTGCTTTGATATCAATTTCAGAACCAGGCGATGTGTGTGCTATGGCGTTACAAACAAATAGAATATGATATGTAATCTGTGTTCGAGCTAGCAATCTTAAACAGACTATACCTGAACCTATCACAAATTACTATTCTGGCTTAAAATATTTTCTACAACATTTTAACAGAGCAGTTCTGTATCTGGTATAAAACAAAATATGTTAAAACAGTTTTAAAGGATGCGCTGATAAAAACAAAGGAATTAAATATGATACAAACATTCTAAACGGTTTATCAAATTTGTAATTACAATTTATCAAAAAAAAAAATTTTAAAAAACATTTTGGAAGTAAAAAAAAAAATGAACTAGGTGAAGTTTTCTTTTATCCTTTTTCTTTTAGTAATTCTAATTACTGTTTTTTTTTTAATTCAAAAGTGTTAGCATGTGTACAATTATAGCCTGGAGCAATATCCACTGATCTTCACCTCGACCTGGAAAATAGAAAATAGAACAAAAGAAAAATTATATGAAAATTCAAAAATAATGAAAAATAATTTTCAAAATGTTTGTCAATAAAACATTATTACTTTAATTGTTTAAACGTTTTGTTGTTTTTGTTTTTCTTTATTGTTTCGTTTGACTTATATGTCATTTGGTAATATTCACTAATATTAGGAAACAGTTTTTGTACTGTAAATATTCTACTACTTTTTGAACTAAAAAGGTGTACATTATTACTAATTCCGTTCGTAAAGGCTCATAATGCTCAAAAAAATCTCGAATTAAAATTATTGGGTACTCTTAGTTCCAAAAAGCTATCTTAACCGAATTTTTTGAAATTTTGCTTAAAGGGATGTCATTAAGTTCTGCAAAGTGCCGGTTAGCGATTATGGCATTAAGGGCTCATTACGTCACTTTGACAATTTGGCGGATAAATTCACTTAGGTCAATATAATGTTTTGTAATTTTTCAAAACAAAATGTTGAAAAAAAATGTTGAATAAGACTAAATGTGTTGAATGCAAGAATGTCGAATAAGGCAAATTATACTAGTATGTTAATTTAAAATAATTTTTGTTTTAATTTTATTTAATCATTATTAATTTGGACACTGCAAATTTTAAAAATATTTTCAAAAGAATTTCAGAAATTATACGAAACTACTTTCCGTTATTACTGATAGAAATTATGAAATTTCTAGATCTGCGTGAAAAGCCAAATTTTAAAATCGAGCTTTCAAAATACAAATTTTTAATTTCCAAACTTAACAAAATAATTCAAGTAAATATTCTGGAAAAACGGAATACTACTATTTTGAATCTAACTTTTTTTTCTCGCCTAGTTCAGGATCTTACATATACACTTGCATAAATATTCTCGTAAAAGGAAAGCCCTGTAATATACCCTGATTGGCTTATTTTGAATTTCAATCTTTATTTCCCTCTAATTATTTTTATACTAGCTTTGTAACCCGTCATAAATGACAGAAGCAAAATAAATCCTAGTTTCTTTTTTTCTTTCATTATTTTCTTTGTTCCGAAATTACAGTACTTATGTTTATATCACTTTTTATTTATTTTTATTTATGTTTATATTGGCCTAACACTAATCTTTTTTTTTTATATAACAGAAAAAGAAGTACCATACCAACAAATTTGTATAAAATGTTTGTATTTTTGCATGGTATACTCGTACTCACTTCCATTTAGTTATAATTCGTTAGTTGGGTTCCATTTAGTATAAATTATACCGTATTAGCTTTATTGAGTCCTCCGTGAGAACAAATTTAAAAATGGGATCTTATTTTCATATAAATTTTGTCTTTTGTATGCTGTATAGGGATCTTATTTTGCTATAAGAATAAATTGTTATTATGGTATTGTGTTATTTTTAAAAAAATATTCAAAATTTTGTATCTAAATTGGTAAAATTTACAAAAAATACAAAAACATTTTCATCAATAATTTTCAATTTAAAAAAAACAATGTTTTATTATCCGGCGTAGAAGTAGAGTTAATTATCCTACTCTACTTCTATCAAGTTCTATTGATTGAACAGTTAACCTGAACAGTGAAGTGAAATGTGAACACTTAACACTGAAAATAAAATAATATTTTTGGAATGGAGCATATAGAACATACAGAATACAGATACAGCAAATAATAAAAAAAAACAAAAAAAAAAACAAAAAAAAAACAAAAATATTTTTTTTTGAGTGAAGTGAGTTACGCACACAATAATGACAAAAATAAAAGGTAGAAGCAATAAAGTAGTATAATGTATAATATTATACAATACAAATATGTTGATACACATGTGTATTATTATGTATAATTTTAAGTAATAAGAATAACCTTTGAGTGAATTATGTTTTTTTTTTGTGTTAAATGCTGTTTGCCTTTTGGTTATTATACCATATTAAACTATTGATTAAATTTCTATTAGTCCTTATTATTATAAATCAAAAAAATTGTTTGTTTTATTTATATTATTATTATTATTTTTTATTTTTTCTTATTATTTGCGAAAAAGACTAACATTAAATTAAAAAAATATAGTTCATGCAATCAATTTTTCCTTGCAAAGGTTCAGCATGGTAGACAGGGGTTAAAAAAAAGCACCAAAGCAATTTGTATATATATGCATTTGTATACATATGCAATTTGTATATGTGTTGGAGCGTTCCGTCGAACTTACAAACATCCAGATAAATGCAGAATAATATATATATAATTATATATTTATTTGGATTTTCTTTTCAATTTGCTTATATTATAACTGAAAAACAATTTTATTCTGTAAATAAATGTAATTAAAAAATGTCGAATACGAGATTTGAAATTCGTGATTATTTTTTTTTTATTTAGTCTTTTTCACAATTTTTGCTTTCCAGATTTTTTTTTTCGATATATTTTTTTCGAGATTTTTATTTTTCAGATAAATGGGGTGATCCCGATTACAATAGATCGCAACACTTTTGATTGAAAATGTTCAACTATTTCTATATTATATTTGAAAAACTTGTCTTAGTACTTCATAGCTCAAGACCGTATATGCAAACTTGTTTTAACATGAGTTTGTATATACAACTTTACTATAAAGTAACATTTTAGAAAAACCCACAATCCACTAGAGTTCGTTAAACTTTTTCTGAGTTTATTGTTCGTGTGTTTTCCAATTTTAAATTATTCATAAGATTGGCTTGAAATCCGTTAGACCCTTTAAGCGGGTTTCTATGGTATGTCAGAGTGGCAGTATAATCCGCAAAATATAGCCGCCAAAATAATTGGTGATATTAGGAAGTCGACTTTGTAAATGACATAAAGCATAATGGCCCTAGAACATTCCCCTGTGGTACACCTAATTTTATTTCTTTAATATCTGTAGTATCGCTGTTTGATTTTATTAAAAAATTTAGGTTACTGAAGTATAACATAAACCGTTTCTTTGTGAAAATTTTGACGCGTATTCAATATTTTTTTTAGACTAGAACAAAATTTTTCAAAATTATCAGATTTTGGAGTGAAATTTATTTGATTGATCAGATAACGAATTGTAATCCAACTATTATTGGTCAGGAGTGCACCAACTATTATCGCTATAATTTTTTTTATGAAGTAAAATTTCACTGGAGCTTCTGGCAGTTTTCTGATGATGGTGTAGTAACCGAAATCGATTAAGATATTTAATAAAATTGTGAAATATACCTAGAGTTTTAATATTTATTTAATTTTGGTAATGTTTCACCTAGAGCCTATACAGCATATTTTATAAATTATATTACAAATTTATAAATTTGTTAATTTCAAATCTGATATTTCGTAAAATGGTTTTGGAGTATATTCTACAGAGTTTTAAAATTTTAATACTTTGTTACAAACTCAAATCTCATCTTCAATGAATCCAAGTAGCAACAGTACGAAAATAGATCATAAGTAGATAAAAAAATTTAATTATAATATTTTTGGAAGTTAATTCAATGTCGATTCATTGCAAATCTAAATGAATTCTCTTTATTCGATTTCATTGAGTTAACTTTAAATTTTAGTTTTCAAAAACATTTATATTTAAAGCAAAAAAAAAAAAATTATTACTATCCTAACTTTTAAGTAAAGTAACTCTTAAGTCTATAAATAAGAAAATGTTAAAATTTAAGTGACATTTAAATCAAAACCAAAACAATACATAAACCATTAATATATAGTAGAGTATAACAAACAATTTTGTCTATTTCATTCTATCTCATCATTCATTTTTGAATTTTCCAAATTTGTTCATTATTATTCTTCTTTTATCTATACATTATATATATATATATATATATATATATATAGTAATATAGATTTTAACTTCTCTATTCAAATATTTACATTGTAATCAAATTATGGAAGAAAATTTTTCATTTTCAAGTAATTCTCTATGAAAATTTATTTTTCTACCCAGGACAAAGTTAAAACACCAACTACTTGAATGACTTAAGGATCATTTAAAATGTTTTCAAGTATGTATTTAAAATATATACATACATATATAATATATACAACATTATATAGGATATTAGATTGATCTAAGTAATAGAAAAAATTTGAAAATATTTAATTAATAAAATTTTATGTTATAAATTTACTGTCCATAGTTTCAATTCATAGCTATCTATCTAATACCTACATATTATATTAAATTACTTTTTCGTATATTACACTATTATATTACTTTACTTCATTCAAAAGTAAATTTTAAAATTACTATATTATATTATACTATATAATATAATATATATATTATTATTATCATTAGATACCATTAAAATTTTCATTTTAGAATAATATTATTGAAACCACAAAATTTATATGTAAATTTAACAGTAAATGTAAATATTTACATAAAATGCATTCGATAAAAAGATTTTCCTTTTCTCTTTAAATTTTTATATATACTTTTATCTTTTTATATAATAATATATTATATACACAAATTATTTAAATCAAAAATTTCATCCTTTTGATATAAATTTGGAAAACCCACTTAAGTAGAAAGTACCCTTTAAAAGAATTACTTATTTAATTAAAGAAAATTATAAATAATTAATTTTGTAACAGTTTATTGAGAAAATGATTAAAATGAACATTAATCAAGTATAATAATGTTGTATGTTGATTAAAATTATAATGATTAAAGTAGATTTTATTTTATAATAGTTTGTACTATGATTAGAAATCACAAAGTATTTTATCTTTATTTATCTTGTTAAACTACTTTTTAAACTTAATATTATGGTATTTAAGTGTCTACCATAATGTATTTATAAAAATGTCTCAACAGTGTTTTTGACTAATCTATTTTATTGTATTTTGTTTAGTAATGTTATACTAGTATTCGCCACCTCTTCGAAATTCGAATAAATTTGATATAAATTCCGACTCAATATTAATTTCGCAATGAATTATTGTTTTGCACCATTTTTTTTTTATATATTTATTTGTAATTATAGCCAATTTATTTCTATCTTAAATCGTACAAAAAATTAACAAAAAAAATGATTCACATTATAACTTATAAACTAACTTATTGAACCCATTACGATTACTCTAAATTATTACATTACACTTAAAATTATCTTAGTATATTTTACATACGTTTTACCTGACCATCACTCTCTTGAGTTACAATTTTATTATTAATTTTAACAAGAGTCGGAAAAGCTAGAAAAAACCGACTTTACATATTTTTGCTTACAAACTTATTTTTAGCTTAAAAGCTTACATACTATTTAAAAACTAACTTACAACTAATTAACCTACTATTACTAAACCATAACTGTAATGTTAAGTTGAATTTAAAAAAAAATGTTTTTCTTGCCAATTTTCTTAGTAGCATAACCATCAGAATTTATTAATATTTATAATATGGTTTACGTCTTTTGGTGAGAGGCTCATGTTATATATCCAAATCGTTAGTGGGGTATTGGGGTTAATATTTGGCCCGAAAGTGATCTGTTTTGTGATAAATAACAGAGATATTGCTATAATTGAATTGAATATAACTATTGCGATCAACAAAGAGAAATGCTTCGGTGGGAATGAAATCTGAGCTTAATGAGTCTTCAATGTATTTATTTTCTGGATATGCCGAATGTGAAACTAAGGTATTATCTATTATATTAGTTGTGAGTTTGACATAATGTTTTCTAATTGAATGCAAAACAAAAACATCAATTCTAGAAATATTTGCCCGGCTATACAGCGTTCTATTGCAAAAGAAATATTTATATTCAGTATCTGGCTTACGATAAACACCCCTTCAGAAATTTTCTTTCTAACTTTCTATATAATTGAGATACTAATTTTGTACCAAATTTGGCTGTCGTAAGTCAAAATTTGTCTAATAAGCGCTTGATACGCTATTATTTTAACCCTGGCAGACAAGAATTTTGATTTAAACAATTTTTGGGTTATAGCGAATACCTTTCTCGCCGAATTAATTTTATTTGTAATATGCTTAGTAAAATTAAGATTGTATTGCAAAATTACTCCTAGATATTTCACTTATTTTTTGTTTATTAATTTAATATTTCCTGGAGCTTGGATTTGGAAATTGCTCCAATTTTGTCGAATGTTCTCATTACATTTATCCAATGATGTTCGGAATAAAATGACTTCACATTTCCTAAAACTAACTCTCATCATAATAAATATTACCAAATTACCAATATTCAGAATAAATGTTACCAATTTTAACTGCAAAAGTCTTATCAGTTATCATGTCATAAATAATTTTTGTTTGATCAATCGGGTAATTGTAATTTATAAGTTTAAATATTAAGCCTTCAGTCCATACTGAATTAAAAGAAAATTCAAAATCTATTAGGCATGTACCCACTTAGTTTTTATCATTAAGATATCAACATACGTCTGATGTAAGCTTATTTATATCATGTATGGCGAAATGATTTGCTCTGAAACAAAATTGATTATTAGGTATAACACCTTTATCTGTTGTAACTTTAGTCAAATATTTGTTAATTAGTCTTATTTTACTTATGTTAGGTAACATACTAATTGGTCTGTAGCTTTTAGGGTCTGTAGAAACTTTTCCAGGTTTTTTGATTACCCTTTGCATCATTTCAATTAATTTTTGGCACTATATTATGATTTTTTTTAATTGATTTATCTTAAACAACAACCTCAAACATAGTAACGAGTATTATTCGATAAAATTAAAACAAAATGTTTTTGTATGTTAATTCAGTACATAACGGAGTAAGGTTTTAAATTGATATTTCTATTTCTGGAACTATGCTTTATATTACTTTCACTTTTTGTTATAGAAAATTCGAGAAAATTAAAAAAATTTTAAAAAGCTTTTAATTTCGCCACGTCTCTTTTTTAATATCTATCATTGATAAGATTAATAATAATGAAAATCAGTTGTAAAATGGTTCAGATATTTACACCATACTTTTTTCAATATACAGATTTATCAGATATCATCATTAATATAATGATGATATTTTGCCATAAAGTGTGATTATCCGTCAATAGCCAAAAAATCGTTTTAATCTTAGCAAAAATTCAATTTTATGTCTTTATTTAAATTTTGAAAGCCTCTAATATATTTAAGGATTTTTTTATGTAAGAATTCGTACTTTATTCACACTATGCACGGAATTATATGTGAAGCGTTATTAAGCAAAAATTTCACTAGGAGATATAAATATGTAGGTGATCTACCAACCACCACATATAAAATAATAGAACTAAGTAGTGTGTAGAAGCAAAATCAATTTTCCAAACTAATCTTTAATAATAGATTTTCTTATTTTTTATGAACTTTATTTTATTTTCACTTTTTGTTATATAAAATTCGAGGAAAATTACAGAAATTTGTGAGCTTTGAATTTATGTTTTTTTTTTTTCAAAATTTAAACATTTCATGATTAGCTATCAAGAGTCAAAATTTAAAAAAAAAATTTCGTAAAGGACTCTCTATTCTAATTAACAGAATTAAATTATTTTTGTTTTTAATTTTTGTTCACCCATACATACAAAGTGCAAATAAAAGCATTAATTTGGTTTTTGCAAACTGACAAAATTAGATTTAAATTGACAAAACTAGACTTGATAACAAGTATATCAAGTTGAGTAGCAACACCTTAATTTTGAATATGAACACAGAACTAATTAATTTCGGTTTTATAAATTAAGATTTCATTTTTTTGTGAAATTTGCTCTTCAGTGTAATTTTTGTGAGTTTTAAATACAATATTTGATTACAAAAATTTTATTCGAAGCATTAATGAAAACTTAGGTAGGTTCAAATGGCTTTCAAAGTCAGCATACTTAGAATAAAGAGGTCCATTGGTGGTGATATTTTGTTATACAAATTTGAGTTTTTAAGCATCGATGGTGACACTTAATGATGTTTTTAAGATGCGATGGTGAATTTTGTTGCCTGTAAGGTCATCCAGAGAGTCTAGGATGTAGATATATATCTGGGGTTTTCTTTTGTGAATTACTTTGGGACTGATTTAAACTAAATGTAGGATTATTTTGTTGGTTTACTTAATTAAACAGAATAACTCTTTCTTTATTCGTTATTCATTATAATACACATATATATTAATGAAATAAATATATAACAATAATGAATGACATTTGCATTGATAGTGTTACCTGTTATTACATTATAATCTTCAATTTAATTAACATGTTTTGCCCTCTTTTTTATTTTTACAACCTCCTCTGGAGAAATCATTTGAGTATGCTACCCAATCGTTTTGGTTTGCTTGTCTATAACAATGTGTCCTGTGATAGCCGCTACCATCGTTCTGATATCTGATCTTGATAATAATAATAGGTTAATGGACTGCTTATGTTGACATATAAATGTAAATTTTGTCACAAGTGTATATATGTAGTCATTTTGATTTATTTATTTTTATCAGCGGATTACATATAAATCCGCAGGCGTATTTTAGGTTCTTTTTTGTCATTTATTTTGAATAATTTATTTTAACATAGTAATATTCATGTTTTTGATCTTATTAGAATATTTTTATTCTACGAGCGCATTTGGAGATCTTGTAAGGTGAAATGATGGACTAAATTAGCATTTTGCCATACCTTATGATTAATACGTTAAACTTTTTAAATAACTTTTAAAAATTAATATCAGTTTTTTGATAAATTCATCGACTTTTGAATACATTGTTATACTCGTAATAATTTCAGAATCGATCGATCTATTTGCATTTTTTTTATTCTTTATTTATTATTTACCTTACATACATAGGATAATATTTAATTACGTTTAATTTTTTTTTTTTTACCTTAGCGTTAGCTGTCTGGTCTCCTAATAATTCTTCTTTAAATTGATTTGAGCCAAAAGTTATGCTGAACTTGTTGTCTCTGAATGTAATATTTTAGTTAATTCTTATATTTATTATCTATCAAAATATTTCAAGCCCCATCTAAACTTTTAGTATCTAATTTTTATCATTTCTAAAATATATTCTATAAAAACTTTACTTTAAATATATAACAAAATTTTATTTTTAATTCATATCATATAAGTTAAATATATTTTTAAGATACTATATTTTGAGCATATCTTAAAAATTTCTAATATATTAAAGTTTTTTCAACCTTACTAATTTAAAATTATTAGAATTTCGAAAACAAAAAAAAAAAAACAAAAATATTCATTCATGTCCTTTAATATTAAAGTTGACATTTACTTAGTAAAATAATTAATTATAATAGATTATAATTAAAATTTATGTAATATAAGTATATATAGATACTTTATATGAATTTTCTCTTGTGTATATGATACACTTTATTTCCAAAACACTGATAAATACATACATGTTCATAAAAACCTAGTCAGATTTATTTATGAATGTAAGACATAAGAAAATAATTTTATTAAATTCACATGTATGTAATGTTATATCAATGGGATGATTATTGTATAGTTTTCTTAACAACAGCAATCTTTAAAATTATTTTTAGGTAAATAATGATTTTATTTTGAAAATAAATTTAAATTTTTTTTTTTTAATTTTATAATAATAAATATAATATGTATTAGTTTAATTCTATATTATATGTATATGAATTTTTAGATATTGTTATTCTTATAAATTGTTATTATTATTATAATAAAAGTAATTATGATTAAATTTTGATAGTATAGAAAATGTTGTTCAAAAGAAAAATTAAATAATGTAATACAAGGATGTTTATTAAATAATTTTTGATAAAAATTAATTTAAGGTGTTTCTAAATTTTATTTAAATTACTATTAAAGTTTATAATAGAATATTTTTAATCATTTTAATATAATAAATTTATAATGTATAGTTCAATGAAATTTAATTTAAGGAAACAAAATTACATTTTAGAATTTATTCAAATTTAATTTATATTTATATAATATTCTTCAAGATATAGTATATTATTTTAATATAGAAAATATATGAGTATGTAAATATTTTTTTTTTATTTTAAGCTTTTCTCTATGGTTAATATATTGTATAGTATCTTGTTTGGAATAGGAAAATATGTTTAATACTAGAATATGTAAAATGATTATTATAAAGCAAAATGTTAGGGTATTTTGATTACATTCACATAACAGAGTTGAGATCACAGATCCTGAATTAAGTTCAAAATTCTTCTGTATAAAGACCTCATTGTTTTGAAAGTGGTTGGGACAATGTAAATTTGTTTGATTAATCAAACGAGACATATAATGACCGCAGAATGATATTAACTTTAACTTCTGTTAATTTTTCTATTGAAAATTACAATTTCTGTTTTCAAAGTTAAACTTTAACTTTTAAACTTGTTAATTTTACTAATTTTCAATTTAAAGTTAACTCGGTAATTTAAAAATTACTTCTTCTTCATCTTCAATGAAATATTTTTTCAATAATTGTTTGTTTTCTCAATTTTCATCTTTTAATACTGTCCAATTAACATTTAGAGCAAACACTTCAAACGTTTATTAATATGCGAAAGCTTGTTGTTACTTTTATTGTGCAATATATAATGATCACAGTGTAAATTTTAAACCTCTATATATTATTCAGGTTTTAAAAATATTTCACTTAGAACCTACACCATATTCTATAAACTGTATTCCAGTTTAGTTTCCATTATTGTTGATAAAAAATTTCTCAAAGTATATTTTCACCATATTTTAGTGATATTCCCTTTATTAGTTCTATTTCAAGTGTTTTTTTTTTTATAATTTCTATCAATTTATGAATCTTTATTACTAAATGTTTCAGTTATGGACACACAAATTTGAAAAATAGTTTCGCTAATATAATCAATTTTTAATAGTTTTATTTAATTGAATTTAGAAATTTACTGAACGAATATTAAATAATTTGTATAGCAAAAAAATATAAATATAGGTACTTATAGGGTTGGCCAGAGCATGCGTATAAGCCTTTCAAAAAGGGAAGGAGCCGTTATTTTCAAATTAAAAAAAAATATGTTAACTAAATCGAGAGTGCTCCATCAGTTGGTAGTATTTTAAACTTTCGGAAAGGATCGAAGCACTGTTTTTTAAGACCAAAAATCGCCAAAACAGGCCGAAATCGAAATTTTCAAACGGGAAGGGGTACTTTTTAATGCAAATTCAGATTCTACGACAAAAAATAAGAAAATTATGTCAAGTGATTTTTTTTTGTTATCTTTGTACTTTTTTTTTTTTAAATTAATAACAATAAAACAAAAATGCTCAATTCTCCAATTCCATTGGTAAACTAAAATTTGTAGATATCATCAACAGTGATGATAATCTTTCTTATAAATAAATTTGTTTCTTAAACAAAATAAAAAAATAAAGAAAAAAAAAAATTCTTATTTTTTGACGTAGAATCCGAATTTGCATTAAAAAGTACCACTTCCCATTTGAAAATCTCCTTTTCGGCCATTGTTGGCGATTTTAGGTCTTAAAAAACCGATTTGGGTCCTTTCCATCAAATTTTTAAATATTTTAAAATTTAAAATAACGGCTCCTTCCCCTTTTAAAAAACTGATACGCATACTCTGGAACACCTGGTATATCTAAAAAATTAAAATAAAGACCAAAACAAGTATGGCACAAATATTTGAACCATTTAAAAAAACGATTTCCATTATCATTCTTTTAAACAATAGATATTTGAAAGGAGACGTGGCGAAAATGATTTTCTTTAATTTTCAATTAGAAATTTTAATTTAAAATTACTTCTTCTCATTTTAATATACAATTTTTCTTAATTTATCGAATTGCCTCAACTATAACCCTGGTCTAAATTTAATTGATTTTTTAAATAAATTATTACTATGTAAGATATATTGTTGCTTATGATAAATCAATAGAAAGCATAATGTCCAGGATAAATTGAAATTATGGAAAACAATTCATAACGAAAAATTGAGTACAATTTTTGATCAAACTCCATCGAAATTCAAGGAGTGGGCGAATGATAGTTACATATTAATTAGAAAACCCAAAATTATTTTTAGTGTAACGACAGTGGGATTCATTGCTACACTATAAAATTATTTAGCTCAAATTTATCAATGTACTTTGCATATAACTTAAAACAAATAAATGTATTTGAATTTTCATTAAAAAAATATATTTTATTTTTTATTATTTATTTATTTTTTTTTTTCATTTATTTAATTCAACTTAAAATGCCTAAAGAGGCAAGTCTCAACATAAGGCTATATTTAAAAAAATACAAACAGTTTATAAAATATAGAGAAAATAACAAATGAAGTAAAATTAATAAGTGCAGCAAAAAAAAAAAAAAGTAAATAGAAATTACATAAATGTTATTTTTCAAATTAAATATCAAAAATTAAAAATCTAGTAAAAAAAACCAATTATTATAATATATTACATTTTGCCATGACTGTATGAATATATAAAGATCCAAAACAAATTGAATATTCTATACACCTGAATTATTGTTTTTTGATAATATTTCGCTTACTATTATAACCATATGTGAGCCCTTTGTTTCTGATTAACTGATTATAATTATTTTATTTTTACAATATCAAATCTTGTCTAATTACATTGTGTTCATAACCATAGCTCTTTCACAATTGTTGTTCTCCTCCTTAATATCACCCTTAAACTTTGTCTAATTTTTTTTTGTATATTTTGCAAAATTTATTCAATTATTATATTCAATTATTATATTAATTTTGATTTGTAGAATTCTAATTTGAAATACATTGAAATTTAATTAATGTCCTTGAAACAAAATGTACTATTTGATATTCCAAGAATATTTTCTTAATAAAAATGTATACATTTATTTATTTATTACAACGTCTATACATTTCAGTACATATTTTTATTAAAACAATTTTTTGTTAATTAATTTTTATTTTGATAATAATTAATTATAAAATAATAATATTTAATATTTTTTTTTTTATTATTATTATTATTATATGTAATTTATATATTCATTTTTATTAAAAATATATTCATATACAAACAATTAAATTTTGTTGAACTTTAAACTCTCTAGTCAAATTTAATTATCTCAAAATATTTCTTTTAAAAGAATTTTTAAATCAAAATACTGATATTAATGCCCGCTGGTCTTAATAAAATGTCTTAAATATGACGTTGAACAATTTAAATAACTTAACTTGACATGAATCTTAATCAAAAAAAATTTTCCAGACAGACATTGTGTGTGTCTGGAATAATATTTCTAAATAAATTTTAAATTTACAAATTTAGTCCTTAAATAATAATTAAAGCATTTTGCTTTAAACCACTTAACAATGTAAAACCAGTTTGTGAGAAAATTTTAAATTTTCTATTGCAAATTTGGGAAATTGTTTTATACTCTAAATCATTTTTAAAATAATAATTTTCAATTCATAATTCGAAATAATTAAATTAACTCTAGCCAGCTTTTTACTCAGCACTTGAATTAAAATTTTAATATGATACACTTTTTAACAGTTTAACTTGGATAGGGAAGTCTAATTAAATACGCAAGCTATAATATTTGAAATTTACAGGACTTTGTAATTTTCCAGGGATGGAAGGTGTTCATTTGATCAATAATATTAAATTTATATTAATTATTAATATTAATTTAAATACTAATTTTTAATTTGAATTAATTAATAATTAGATTAAGGATACATTGTACAAAAAACGAATTTAATTTATATGTATTCAAAATTTGTTACTAGCTTTGTAATTCTGTTGAAATAAAGACTATTTTATTATTATTATTATTATTATTATTATTATTACTATTATTATTATTATTATTATTATTATTATTATTATTATTATTATTATTTTTATTTTTATTATTATTATTATTATTATTATTTTTATTATTATTATTATATTATTATTGTTATTATTATTATTATTATTATTTTTATTATTATTATTATTATTTTTATTTTTATTATTATTATTATTATTATTTTTATTATTATTATTATATTATTATTGTTATTATTATTATTATTATTATTATTATTATTATTATTTTTATTATTATTATTATTATTTTTATTATTATTATTATTATTTTTATTATTATTATTATTATTATTATTATTATTATTATTATTATTATTATTATTATTATTATAAATAAAATTAGTGTAATCGTAAATATTATTAGAGCTATCAAATTACGATATTTACCTTACTTACATTGTACAATATTATTAAAATAATGTAAAGTAATATTTAAATACCTATATTATGTACACAACAGAAACATGAAAGTAAAAAAAGACTATGAACAAAGAACATAATGTTCGAAACACTTGTATTAGCAGTACAAACAATAAAACAATAATTTATTTGTATTGAACTGAAAAAATGTAAATTGTTAGACATACGTAATGACCCAGCTAAATATAATTTTCCGTACCACATTAGTTTATTTTAAATAACTAAAAAACTAAAAAATTGAACTAATTATAATTTTCAATATGAAACTCCTACACCCTTTGAAAATCTTATTAAAATAAATTAAATCAAATTAATTTAAATCTTATTCTAAACAGTATCCTGTATTTCTTCACTAATTTATTTACATCAAATCGAACATTTTCACCCCAATTTCAAATTATACACAAATATCACATAAAAATTAAAATAAACATCCTTGCCGATCTTTTAAATAAAAAAAAAAAAAAATGTCATTAATAATTTCCTATCAATAATATTCCTTGTAACAATAATTATTCAAATAACAAAATTTATCTCTTATGTAAATTATTTCGCAATAAATAAAAACAACAACAACAAACAAAAAAAAAAAAAATCTCATTTAAAATTAAAAGAAAATCCAATAATCTCGATTTCAATAATCTGTTAACTTAAGTGGATTTTCACTCTACCCGATTATATTATTTTTTTTTCTCTCTCTCTCTCTTCATCTCTCTTCATTTTCCCTATACCACGTCCTTTTTCACATTTTTTTTTTCTTCTTCCTCTATGTCTTAAATAAATATTTTATATTGTGTAAGTCTCACCTCAGAATAAATGTTTGAAAAAAAAAAAAAATATTACTTACGTTGTAAATAATTCAAGTTTCAGTAAAAAAAAAAAACAACAACAACGAAAACAATAACATAAAAAGTTGAAATATTTCAACAATGCATCGTTAAGTACTGTAACGCATCATAATTTCGTTTATTTATTTCAATTTACATAATGTAAAAAAACAAAAATAAAAAAAACAAACAAATGATAAATATTCGCCATACCATGAATATGCATGTAAAATGATGTCGCATATATGCTAAAAATGTTCCAAAAAAAAAAAAAAAAAAAAAAAAAAACAAAGAAATTTTTGAATCAGGGAAATGCAGAAAAAAAATGTATCCATAGTGGAATTGTCTAAATTGTCCCATAAATTGGTTATTAATCGAAAATTTTAAACAGAGATATGGAATTTTCATTTGAAAATTTAAACTTGAATCTGTGCCTATATGTTAACGATGTTAATGAGCTCCTGAATGGGGCCACGCAATAACACGCTGTATCTTTAAATATTATTTATGGGCTCTTGAATTTGGTATATGAATAACAGGCTGTATCTTGTAATGATATTACGATTTTAATAAAATATTATGCTGAATTTGTTTTGTTTTTTTCAGACTCGAATTTATAACACTTTTTAATAATATAATGAGAAAGAAGTTTTGCCATGTTATAATTACAACCGGGTAATATTTATTGTTAATTTCTACAAGTACTTTGCGCTACAAGATAATATGCGCAGAATAATACGCAGAGCTTTATCAAAAAATATTTTTGAACCTCAAAAAATATTTTTGAACTCCCTTTAGTCCATTAACTCCATTTAAAAACTGTATAAACAAATGCGCTGATTTAGATGAGGAGTAATCACATCTCCCGTTTGTGATTGTGCTGCTCCTCAACAAATAATTAAACTTAGAATGAGTAACTACAACATCAGAGTATATCAAAGCAACATAAATAACTTCATTAAGTTAATCCTCTCAACTTTAAAATGGATAAACAATTTGGATGTTAGAATTTAATGCATTCTTTTATTTTGTTTAAGATATTCGCTATTAAGATAGTTTAATCAAATCTAAAAAATAGTTTGAACTAAATAAATAAATGAAATGATATTCATAGAAAATCTATCGCTGTATCAATTAAAATAAGCCAATTCCCTCTGCCATGATTTGATTGCAATAGTTAATTAAGAATTCAAAAGCCGAGTCGAGCTTAGCATTTTGAAAATTCAAAGCTGACTATGTCTAGAAAAATTTCTATTTTTAATTCTGATCTTTCGTTTCAGGAAGATAAACTTCATCGGTTTGAAAGCTTAACAATGCACGTAAGTCAAAAAAAGATCTGGAGTGATCATATATTCGATATTGCAAAATCGCAACCAAATGTTTAGGATTTCTACAGCGTTGTAAGACTAATTTTCTGTGATCTCTTGAACATCTATAAAGCTTTCATAAGACCCAAAATCAAATATAATTCTCACATATGCGCCATCGCTTCTAGTAATGCGTTAAAACTTTCGCATAAAGTCCAAAATTCGCGTATTAGTGTTATCTGGGATTAGACAGGCATTCAGATAAAATAGATGAGCAGACAGTCTTATCAAAGATCACTGCCCATCTTGCTTCTTTAGTCGGACCCTTTTCCGCATTTTTTTTTTATAGATATCTTGGAAGCTGGTAGGAGACATGCTCACTGCATATTAAATTTGTATTTAGCATTATCATTCGTAGATTAGTGACATATTTAAAATATAATTATTAACATCTACGTTATTCATGATGTACACTCGTATTTGTCATAGGTATAAAATTAATAATTTAATTATTTCAAAATATTCTTTTTTTTCTTCTCTCAATGCCAGACTTTTTTCCGCGACATCCTAAGATCTATTGTACTGGGCAAGTATCATATTTATCTCAGTCTGTGTCCTTGATAAACCCTATTATGGCTTTGATGTCAATTTCACAATCAGTCGATTTGTATTCCTGAAAATATTTATCTCTTTTGCAAGCTAGTTTGCGTCGCAAACAAATACAATATGGTATAGGAGGATCCCTCCTCTTCTAAGCAGAATCTGCATCTGCCTGTGCTCAATCTACTAATCTTGAACAAATGCTTGTTGAATGGGCCATTACCTGTAATAAAGCATTCTGACATTGGATCTAGTCTCCCTGATTATCTGATTCAATCTATAGATACTTGATTTGAAAAAGATAGCGATACTTGCATTGGCCTCTTCTATTTCACGGGCTTTTTTTTTCATACATAGCCAAAACACAAGATGGGGATACCTTTTATACCGATTGCTACGTTTGGCTAGGGTGGGAAAGGAAAATTAGGGGAAAGAAGGATGGTAAAAGGAAAGGAGGACAATTACAAACAAAGGTGTGTTAATTTTGGTCTTGAATTTATTTAGGTCATAAATATAGAATTTATCATGTTTTGGGAACACATAAGATGGAATTTGGTTCCAGGTCTAACTTTATTTAATACATTTTCCACAATTTAATTGACATTTTGTATTTGTTCATCAGATCACCGCTTAACGGACTGACTATAAATTGAAATTTAAATAATTTTCAAATAAAAAATTTTTAACTTGTTGTTCCAACAACTTTGCAAGAGCTGCGATAAGAAAATATGAGTATGACAAAGTACTTTCTTCTGCAAAGAAAAAGTAAATCAGTAAAAGAAAATGAAAAAACAAAATAATAAAAAAATAAACTTTTAATATTCTGTGAAGGATTTGTTTTCGTATTTAAAAAAAAAAACAAAATAACAAAAAAAAAGTTGGTGACACTCTAAATTCACAGCAATAATAAGTAAAGTACATAAAACGATAAAAAAAAAAAACAGAAAAAATACAGTAAGATTGAAAAAACGAATCCTTTTAAAAATTAATTTTTCTTCTTGTTGAAAGCGGAATTTAACAAGAGTACGTCATAAGTGCGGTTTTGCAACTTTTTTTTTTCTTATTTTTTTTTGTAATATTTGTTTTTGTAATCTGAAGATTTTTTTTTTTTGTAAAAAAAAAACAATTTTTTTTTTTATTTGTAAAATCAAAAAAAAATTATAATAAAAAATGTTGTTTTAACTTCTTAAAAAAAAAAAAAAAACGAGAATAAATTATTTAAAAAAAAAACTGCTTTCATTTTAAAGGACTTTTCCTAAGAGTTAAGAAGGTTCTCTCTTAATAGAACGATTTGGATAAAGGACTTAAAGTTGAAAATTTCAAAAGATTTATGATTAAAAATCAGGCAGTAAATATTAAGTTTTTTTGGTGTTCAATAAATTTTAATTTTTATTATTGTTATTATTTTCGGACAATTATTGGAACTGTGTTTATATAAACTTAAATATTTTGAAAAATATTATTTTTAGAATTATTGTTCAAAAACTTTTAATTTGAATAATTTTTGTGAACTCTCAAAATAATAATAATTTATTTTTCACAAAGTAAAACAATTCGATTAGATTCTATTAAATTTATTAATAATTGTGTTACTAAATTTTTAACTCAAATTCCGTCATTATCGAAACAAACAATTTTTTTATTGGTTTTGATGTTGAGAAGGAATTTTTTATTTAACCCGAGATAAGCCTATAAACAAACCAATGGTTGAATTTTATCGAAATTTAGCTAGGGTACTGTAAGGGAGATGTTGTATCGGTGTAGAATCTAGTGACCATATCCGAAGAATAGCTGGAATTGCTAGCTTTCCAAAAATATATATCTTTAGTGGCGCATCTTATCTTTTAAGGACGAAAAGGACATTTGAAAGTATCCTTTTGAAGTTGTTTTGATGTTTTTGTATAAGAACCGTTATATCTGTTGATCCATATGAGATATATATATATATACATTCAGTTATATATTATAAAAAGATATTTTTCTGGAGCATATTATAAAATTTATTTGATGATGATTGGTGTTGCCGTTATGGAGTAATTGTAAAATATCTGTCTTTTAAGGAAAAGGTATAAAAAATGTTGTTTTTTTCAAAAATTTTCAGTTTTGAACTACAATATCTGCCAAAAGGCAACATCTGTCGTCGTCAATTAAAATATTTTCAGATAGGTTGCTTACTCACTAGATAAAAAACCAAACACATATATACTATATATCTACTAGATCTACAGATACAAAAAAAATCCTGAAACAAAAAGCATGTTACCCAATGTCGTTTTTGTACTTAAAAATACTGGGACATATATTTTAAAAGTCTACAACATCCATTATTTTCGAGATACAGTGATTTGGTAACAAGCTTGTACATGTACTTTGAAGATTGTTATTTCGTAAAAGGCACATTCATAGTTTTATATAGAAAAAGGGAAAAAAACATTTTTTTTTAAATAAATGCTTATATCTTCTAAACTATTCATCGTAGACATAAAGTATATATGCCTGAGTAATAGAAAAAAATAATACTTTTCCAACAGTATATAAATATGGGGCAAATTTTACGGCAAAATCTTGAGGTATTTGGTTTTTCAACAAAAAAAATAAAGATTGTTCTTTTTTCCCAAAATTTTTTACTTTGAACTGCAATTTCTCCATAACGGCAGCACCAATCATCATCAAATTAATTATAAAATATTTTCCAGATCTTTATTTTGGACATATAACTGAATATATATATATATATATATTCAGATTAACGGTTATAACGGATTATATAACAGATTTAACGGTTCTTATGCAAAAACATCAAAATTACAAGGATACTTTCAAATGGATGCTTTTCGTCCTTAAAGGATAAGATGCGCCACTAAAGATATGTATTTTTGGAAAGCTAGTAATTCTAGCTTTCCTTGGGATATGGATATTAGGTTCTCAGTCGATACAACATCTCCCTCAGAAGAGCCGAAATTTATTTTGTAAGCCTCAATTAAAAAAATTAAAAAAAAAAGTTGTAATAATTTTTTTTGCTATAGGAAATTTCGCCTATGCTACATTATAGTCTAGTCGAAAAATATAGGATAAACATTTTAAAAATTTAATGCCAAAATCAAAACAAAAAATATATTTTTCATTTATTGCATATTTTCTATTAAAAACATTTATTCAAAATTCATAAAATACACAAAAAACTACGAAAATAAAAAAATGTATTGATTATTATGTATTAATATTTTGTAAATAAGTAAGTAATGAATTATACAACACTAATGATGGTCAGCCCATTACTGTATAGTTTTATAAAGAATTTGTCAATTACAATTTAATTATAATTTTTGTTGTAATCTTAATTAATATTAACAGCAAATATTGTATATTCATAATAGATTGATAATAAATTGAATTAAATTTTTAATTAATTTTTCGTATAGTTTTTTACGTTAGACCGAGCTGCATTTAGTGTTACATTCCATTTGAACCATGTGGTATATTTCCACATCTGTCTGTCGTGAAATTATTAACCTAGTAAATAGCCCAATCAATCACAGCGAATGCCAACTGTAGAAGCAGTGGAGTCTGTTAGTTGCAGGTCGATTATATGTAGTTAAGATTGAAGTTGCTATACTTTTGCGAAATGATAAATGGTTAACCTTTACCCCTTTTAGATTTATTCAACTGCAAAGCATTTTGTACTACCAAATCAAGACAATGTGCAAAAATGGGAAAGTACAATTGCTTACGACCCATCGATGTTCTATAGATGGTTTACGCGATCAACACCACCCATATATACTTTGTACAGCATTTTCAATATTTTTTTTGTTTGTTTTACATTCAGCTTAAAATAACTATTTGGTATACCATATATAACTGAAAACATAATTTTATACAATATTTATTTTAATTAAAATCATTTAGCTTAAAAAGTTAAAAAATACGTTGAAATATTTTCCTCAAGAAAATTGGTTGTGGAAAATTACTAAGAAATGCTAATTTGATTATCCCAATATATACTGTCGAAGACTAAAATATCATCTATTAAATATTTTTTGTTAGAACAATAACTATTATTATTTTATCCTTTAAATTGTAATAGTTCCCGGACGAGTATAGTGGAGTATAACTGTAATGTATTAAATGTGATATAATTAAAAAAATAATATTTTAACGTTTTTATGTTAAATATTTGTTTTATATTTTTTTAACTGTATTTGATATCATCCCGCTACTAATCTGTAGATTACGAGTACAAACCCCGATTAGGACCTAGATCTATTAAAATGTTTTAAAATATTTCTTCATTCGAATTTATTCAACAGTGGATGTAGTTTCAAACGATCCATATTTGAATTACTATGACTTTTGAAACGTCAAAAAATACGATTGTGAGACGCGTTGTTAAACTTTTATTATCACAATATCAAAATCATGTCTTTGATTTGTAATGTCTATACAATGTATTATTTGACGTTAATAAACACTTCTTGCAATTTTACATTCATTTGTTTTTTGAATGTCATTAGAAACATATTAATTAACATTATATATTTTTATTGTTATATTTTATATTAATATTATATTGTTTTGCATTTAAAAAAGAAAATTTAAGCAAGAATTTAGCGAGATTTCTCTCTTTTGTTTATTTCCTTTCCCTATATTAAAAAATGTCAGTTACGACAACAAAAAAAAATTTTTTTTTTATTTATTATTTTTTTTATTTATTAAAACAAATAAAAAAAACTCACTCAATTGATTATTTCTAAATTTAAATTTTCCAAATTATTATCAACGTCAAATAAATGTCTTTCAGAAATTCTAGATACCTTCTTTGCACATTCGAGGCGTCGCGAATGCAAAATTTAGGCGTTTGTAAACTCAACACATTGTATTACAATTTTGATTTGACGAATGTAAACACAAGACATTGTGTTTCAACTTTTTTTTGACGTTTCGAAAGTTTGTGTACTTTTTTAAATAGTCTTGGTATTATAAAAATTTAAAACAAAATCTCAGAAAATTGTATTTACAACATTATAAATACAAATTGTTAAATATTATGTTCTTACATTACGCTTCATATTTAACATTATATTATCGACTCATATGTATTAAGTAACACATCTTTCTAATAAAGTTGTGATCAAGTTGAAATATTTACTAATTAGACACAAAATTTGAAGGGTTTGATTCGTTTCAATCTCCAAATAATTTTTTAATTGTTAGTTAATTTATCTTCCTCTACTTTCACTATTTGGTTCAACTTCTCCATCATAGCATTTTATTTTTATCAATAATAAATTAAAATGTCTGATTTTTTGTATAAATATCCAAATTTTTATATTGCATAATGATCATAGCCGCAATATTTGAATGTGACTATTTTGACATATCAACGTTCCATCCGATCACCCATGATTGGCTTAAAAAATCTGGTTATAGAATAGAGGTTTATTAGATCTATACCGCCCTACTGGATTTTCTCCCTATACTAACTAATATAATAGCAATTTATAAATGAACTCCAGCTTATATTTTTTTTGTTTAATTTTTTTTTTTTGTTCTTTCGATCATAATCTCATTAGCAATATCATCCCGAAACAGTTGGATGTATTCTGAAATGTAATTTTTTACCAATTAATTATTTCATACAGTATTGGAATTCTATTATTTCTATTGGCAGAAAAAATATACATATATATATGACATTTTTGCTTCATTTAATTTAATTTTACATTTTTTACCTCAACAATGCTTCTTTATATTTACTGGTATGGCTTTTTTTAATGTTTTTTTTTAATTTAAATTGTTATAAAAACAAATGACTACCTTTTTTGTTGAAGTACGCAAGAAGATATAGAATATTTTTTTTGTTTATATCATTTGAATATATTTCTAGAACTACTGTATCCAACTGTGTCCAACTGTACTGTGTCCAAGCCCAAATCTAACGTTATTATTGCGTTAATATCAATTTCTGATTCAGACGTCTTGTGTACCTATAAAAATTTATAACTTCTTTGAGCTATGACATTGCATTCAAATAGAAGGAAATTTATTACAATTTATTATTATTTATTTATTAATATTAATTGGCTATAAAATAAGTTATGCCTAATTATAAGCACCCACTGCTGAGGTTTTCGGCTTAAATTATTAAAATTCATACTATTTAAATCTATTCAATAAATGTCATAATCATAACTAAAAATCATAATTAAAAATTATTTCCAATTATACTCGAAATAAAGTTAAATTGTAAATTTAAAATGAAACTCCTCGCCACACTATAACCATATAATATGAATAATTAATTTTTGACCGAACTAATCAAATTATCAACTATACTTTCATATAAAATATTATTCAGTTAAATCTATCAGTTAACTTTATAATAGTGGTCATATTGTTTAACTGCAAATTAAAAAAAACTTCCAAATAAACTAATTTTGAACTTATTTTTAAAATAATTTTATTAAAATGTAATTTTTTTTTTTTATTGTACACAAAAACACAATAAAAATAAAACAATTTATAATATTCAATTAAAATAATCCTATATTTTCCAAATTGAATGGATTTTAATTAAAACCACTCTAAACTTTTCTTAACATTTGACTTTCAAATTAGACTTACTATACAAAACCAAAAAAATTAGTAATATAAAAAACGAAAAACAAAAAAAAAAAAAAAATGAAATGTCAAAAAACTTTTAAATATACAAAACACTTCAAAAAACAAAAAAAAAACAGACCTATTTAATGTTTAATTCAATATTGGGTATCTGAATATATTTCCATGAATTTTAAATTTATAAAATGAAAACAACAAAAACCACAACCAAAAACAAAAAAAAAAAAAAAAAAAAAAATTAAAAATCAAATTTAAAAACTTCTAAAAAAAAAATAATAAAAACACTTTACTGCAAAATTTTCTAATTTGCATATTTTGTGTTGTCGGTACCGCCACTGCAAATAAAACAAACTAATAAAAAAAAAATAACAACACAAAAAACAAAACAAATGCAATATTTTTACATTAAATACAACAATTGAATCAAATCCATTAAATAACATTTGTACTCCAAATACATTCATATGTGTTACATATTATGTAAGCATGTAAATGTTAGAAAATATATATATATATATATATATATACAATGTAGGTAAAACTAGTTTAAAATAAGAAATATCAAAAAATAACAAATAAATTATTAGACAAAATACAACAGGGAAAAAACGTGATGCAATTATGCAGATTGAACAGTAAATTACAAAATAAAAAAGAACAAAAATACAAAAACAATAAGAAGTTTTATTTTTTTAACAACATGCACAACTTTTTCTAACAACTCATAAAAATATAATTGAAAAATAGTACATCCTTTTACATAACGGAATAATATCTATAGAGTATAATAAAAGTATAGAAAATTTGTATCTCCCGAGACTATATATGGTACCAAGAAAAATATTTTGTACTGTTATATGCAAATTAATTTTTATCCTATATATATTTGCAAATAAATAAATAGACCAATAATCGAAATTAAAGGAATTAAAAGGATTATAATTTACATATTACAACAATCGTGTAATTTTATTTTTTATTGTTAATCACATTTAGAGTTAGTTATTATGTTTACTAGAGTACAGTTGTTGTCATGGAATTCATTGCTTTTCTACTTCAACAAATATAGCTACTAGTTTTTAAATGAGTCGAGCTTCGACATATCTTAGGTGCCTATTACACATCATTCTTTTCATCAATCTTTTCGTCAATATATTGACAATATATTGATGAAAAGAATGATGACCGATGACATTCTCATGCACTCATCAATCTTTTTATCCAAATTTTGTTATTTTGCAAGGACATATTGTGGAAGTGCTCTGAATATATTGATAATTTCGAAACATTTATGAATATTGAAAATATAATTTCTGGAAGAATGTTTTTGACTTTAGTTTAAATTAAATTTTTTAAGTAAAAAAAACAACAAATTATTTGTTTGCACATTTGAATAATATATTAATTGTTTTTTTACAATAATTGCTATAATTATTAAAATTAATATAAAAATTATTCTTTTTAGTATTACATTACAAATTAATATTATAACCTTATCTGAACATTCCTAAAAAATAATATCTGAACATTCCCCAAAAAGCCATTTTTTTACCTTCACTGATTTTGATAGCATGGTTGATGAGAATAGAACCACCATCAATCATTTATCATCAATCAATGATCAATCAACAGTAAATAATTGACAACATATTTGATTGTAAATGATTGACCATTGATTGATGTGTAATAGGGGCCTTATATATACTAATTTTGTTTTTGTCTGAAGCCTTTTATAACAACAATAATAATAAAGAAAAAATAGTTCATTATGAATGAAAGAATGAGAACTGAGAGAATATATTTGTAATGTATTTTTATTATGGAAGTAGGTGTAGGACGTAGGTAGGAGTAAAATGTAGTGAGAAAATATTTATAATGCATTATGATGAGACATGATACATATTTACTTTACTTTACATTTTTGTTGGTGTTTGTAATGTACCTACATAATTTTTTAAACTGCTCCCAATACTAGATTAGCAATGGCATTATACTAGTTTCATATATTTTTATAATCATATATTTTAAATATTTATATATATACATATATATATTTTATAATATACGTATATATTTTATAATATACGTAAACGCGTCTTATATTTATATTATTTTTATAATTAATATATTACTACTGCTGGTGACTAGGCAGAAATATCTATTCGTATGTTAGATATGGAATATATTTGACAAAACTGAGTCGTATTTTCTTGTATTTATATTATGATTTATTTATTTTTTGATACATTTAAGTACATTTTAATGTAAAAAATTATCTATTTTTAATTACGTATTTTTACAACTATTTTTTACTTCTTTATCTTATCTAATTTTTTTACTGCTAAACTCAAAACATTCATTTTCTAACTTTATTGTTAACAATTATACCAAATTATGGTTCCAAACTACTTTTGTTAAAAAATGGGATAAAAAACAAAAATACATAACAATTTATAAGCAATTAACTATACAGTCATTAAGATGATATAATCACTATTACTAATCGGTTGACCAGTTTACCTATCCGTTACTTTTGCCTATAATGTTACTTTTGCAAAGTTATGTTCGTGTCATAATATTTCGCACTCTGTATTCATCGATCATGTTTTTGTACAACGTATTGCAGTTTTTCTGTTGCATATTTGTTACGCGGTACAGATGCATTTCATTATCGTATATGCTATGCGTATTTGAACTTCTTACGCGTTTTGGCCTCTATTACTGAGTTCTAGGAATTACTTAATTTCTGCAACATCAACTGCTATTTTTGAATTGTAATCATTTTTTAAATATCTTAGAAATTTTGATATCAAAAGCATGCAATGTTAAGAACTAACGGAAAAGCTATAACAACTTACAACTAACGGAAAAGCATAAGTTAACTACGGATGAGACTAACGGAAAAGCATATAAGACGAAAATTAGCCAAAAGATATCTGTGGTAATATGTTGAATTATTAATAATAATTTACTGTAAAGTGTATACTGCAGAATATTGTACAGTGATATAAGCATAATATTGCAAATAAAATTTTAACATCTCAAATTGGTGGGACGTTTTGTTAGGTACGGACGGTTTTAAAATTCTTTGTGTAACAGTTTTAATTGTCAGAACAGGGTGGCAAGCGTTTAGTAGGTAGATTAAGAAAAGTGTGATTCGATAGTGTTATAGTTGATATCCAGAACTGAATAATATTAGCTGAAGATTGGGTTATCCGAAGAAGAGTTTCAAAGGAAGTAAATACTCTCGACGATTTGTATAGCGATATGAAAAAAATGTAAAATAATTAAATAAACTTTTTGTTATTTTTAAACAAAAAATTTTGAACCGTAATTTCTAATTCTAAAATAATGAATACTAATATTTGGCCGCTTGTTGAAATTTGAGGAAGTTTGATAAAAAGTCGTACTCAATATTTTGTTATTAATATTGTTCTCAACATTTCACAATTTATCGCGGACAATAGGTTTTTTATTAATTTATCTTAAACACAAGCCTCAATAAGTAGTAATAATCTTTTCTATTTATCGCGGACAATATGTTTTTTATTAATTTATCTTAAACACAAACCTCAATAAGTAGTAATAATCATTTTATTATTATTATTATTTTATTTATTGCCTTAATGTATTTGTACAATATGTTATTTTTATATATTTAATTCTCTATTTCAAAAGCTTATATTACCAGAATATTTACACCTTTGATTTGTAATTATTTAGACTAACCTGACTTAAATATTTAGAATAAATTTAATTTGCAAAGGACAAAATGGCAACTAAAAACCTTTAAATAATTATTTTATGCTAATATAAAACCTAATGTAAACCTAACCTAAATCTTAACTAACCTCAATAAGTAGTAATAATAATTTTAATTGATCGTGGACACTATGCTTATAATTTCATTTATCTTAGACAACAATCTCACACGTAGGCTTGCAACCACCAACCACAAATCGTAGCAGTATCAACATGTGCAACGGCAATTTGATAAAAAAAAAATTTTTGAATGTTAACATGACTAGGGTATATGGTGTGAAATTTAAAATCAAAATTCCTATTTGAAATAAAAAAAAAAAATTTAAAATAATATTTGAATTCGCAACGTCTCTTTTTAAATATCTATCATTTAAAAGAATAATAATGAAAATCAGTTTTGAAATGGTTCAAATATTTGTACCGTACTTTTTTACAGATTAAGCATAATGATTATTTAAAACAAAAAAAATTCTCTACTCTGTCATATTTAGATAGACAAGTGAGTAGATCCAGTCTACATGGGTTCATTATACATTGTTTTATCTGAATTTTTTATTTTTAATTGTTGCATACAATTTTGTCTTCCCGTCTACTCGCTTTATATTGTCTGTCATCCATCAAAACATTTCCTTGCCTTTATTATTGTTCTTGTTTACAATGTTTACAGTTCAATATTTTAATTTTTTTTTTCTGTTTTGGTTGTAACTTTAACATAACACTAACGAATACAAAGAAGGTATTTTACCAGTACGAATTTTTTCATTTTCTTTTTCTTTTCTTTTTGTGGAAAATTTTTAGAAATGAAGGGATCTCCTATGGGATCTATGACTTAGAACGTTGAACAGCTATTTATTATAATGTTGAATTAGAAGTTGAATGTTTAATAATTGAAATTAATTTAAAATTACTGCCTTAATCCGATTGTTAAACAGAAATGGGGTATAAGACTAGAAGAATTATAATAGGTCTGTCATCAATGATTAGAAGAGCAATTTTTAGTTATTAATTCGATTATAATCAGTCATAGGTATGGTAATACTGGCTGGCAAAATTTCTTGTTCCAAAACGGTTTTCATTCATAAATATTTTGATATTTGGATGAACTGTAAATAAAACAATTGATTAAAAATACACTTTTTTAAATGTTTTTTTTCGTCCTTTTTTATTTGCTGAAAATTGAAATTTTAATTAAAATAACATGAAAATATTCTACTTATGCTTAAAGGCTTAAAAGGTTTCTGTATAAGACAAACATTAAACTAGTTTTATTATACGACATACAATTTATGGTCTTAGCATGAATATCGAACATTAAACAACTGCAAACCTATCTTGTGGTTGAATCTGTTTATTAGAAATTTTACATATTTCCCTACCTCTTTAAGTTAGCAAAGTTGCATAGTTAGCATTCTGTTATTGTATTTTTGGGAATTACGAAAAACTATACCTCATACTTGTTTGGCCTAGTCTAATAATGTTTTTGTTTATTTATTTATTCATTTATTGCCCTCGAATTTAGTCAAAATACACATATATAAGTGAATCAACATATTTCGGCTTGGAGTTAGTCTTTAAAAATAACAGCAAAAAATAGAATTGCAAGTTGTAATTTTCCAGCCTTAAATCAAGTAAAAATTTGAATATTCACTTCATTTTTAAGTACATTTTGTTAGCAGAGATAAATAAATATGTGTGTTTTGTATTAGAAGTGCAAAACAGAAAGAGAAATATATTTACTAACATAATGTTTGTTTTTACAATAATCTGTCATTTATAAACAATGTTAGAATTATGTAGTAGTACTATGTAGTAGACAACACATTTTATAAATGGTTTTTGTACCAAACTGGTCCTTGTATGCATAAATATATGATATTAGATCATCACGTCAGTATAAAATACATAGATTAAAACTATATTTGGTACTCCAGAGTACATGCAGAATATGATAGTCTTTCTAGATATTGTATCACATTTATTTCAGCTCAATTAATGCACCCAACCGACGTCAACCTATTAAAGAGGTTTACAGCGATATTATTTGCATTTTATAAGCATTCAACAGATTTTTTTTATTAATTTTCTTTTTATAATATTTGACCTATTTTTCCTGTATCATTTTATTCAATTTTCATGATTCAAACTGCATTTACTATATATCAATATTGTTGTTGTTATTATTAATTTTTCATTACCATTTTAATAACCTCTCCCAACTTCAATATAATGAATAAAATTTTAAATTGAATATTTTTAATATTAATGCAACTTGGAATCAATGCAAGAGAAATGATCAAAAATATTTTCTTTATTTAAAGATTTTCATTGAGCTTTTCTTTTATTCTATACAAAACAAAATATATATATTCTGATTTATTAATGCTTCAATTCTTTATTTCTTTGGTCAATATTTTCTTTTTTAATTATAACTTATATTTTATTTTAAATTTTATTTATTTTTTTTTGTTTGTTTTTCAATAAATTATTAAAAAAAAAAAAACAAAATATTAAATTTACATTTTTCACTATGACTTCCGTTGATGATTGTAATGGCAATTTACACACACAACACATAAAAATAAAATCAAACAAAAATATAAATGTTTTTCTTCTTATCTCCTGTATTTTTTCTCATGGAATTTTTTTTTTTTGTTTTCTCATTTTTTTTATTTTTCATAAATTAATTTTCATTATGCAAAAAAAAAAATAAATAAAAAAAATATTATAACAACTTTGACAACCGCAATAACAATACTGCTGCAGCAACTACCATTATAAATGGATAGGAGGTGAAGAAAATGAATTTAAAATTGAAAAAAAAAAAAAAAAAAAAAAAAAACAATAACGGGATATTTTTTTGTTTTTAATATTGTGTTATTTACTAAAATGTAAATACGGTTTTGCAGTAAAATTTATGTTAAAGGAAATGGCCGGCATTATGTTTGTGTTTCCATTTTATTTCCTGTCACTTTTCCGGTACATGGTGCGAAAATACTATTTATTTATCATTATTATTATTTTTTTTTTGTGTTTTTATTTTTTATTTTTTTTAAACTTCACCAAATTTTTCCAAGCCTTTTTATAATACATTTTACACACATATTTAGCCTAACTATATAAATCAATATAATGTGAAAATGTAAATTGTTATAATGAAATAATTTGTATAGAGTGGTCTAGCAAAGAAAATTGTCATTTGATTTTAAACAATTTCTAAATCAGTTTTGTAGATATGATAACATATCTATCTACACAAATTTTTATTGAGCATTAAGTATTTAAATATTATGTCTTATCGTAAAATAAAATTTGAATATCTGTCAGTAACACGAAGAACACTGATTCTAGTCTGGTTCGTGACTTTGTTATTGCACAAAGTTTTATTAATTACCCCTTGAACATTATATAGAAATTACTTTACAATATATTATGGTTTACAACCTCTTTTACAATAGGTGTGATTTAAAATTCAAAATAATCTGTCACAAAGCAGCCAGAATGTTAATTTAATTTTCATTGAAATAAATGCAAAATAAAATAAAAAAATGCATTACAGAAATAATATAAAATAACATTTAAATATATTTTAAATATTTATAATATATATAATATAATAATATATATATATAAATAAATTTTGGTTTTGTTTTTGTTCGCCATGGCTATATTTGTCTTATTAATTTCATACAATTAACGATTCGAAATATATACTTGGCAGTTTGTTCCAAAATATATTAAGTTGGTATCATAATAACTAATAATAGTTTATTAAGTCTAATATTTTAGAACTACTTGACAGATAACGTTTTTAAATTCAAGATTAATATTTACTTATTCCAATGTTTTCAATTGACATATATCAAAATTCGACTCTAGATCGAAATATGATTAAACCTTCGAATTGAATAATTTGTGAATATTTTGTTATAATTTTCATTTCCGAAATAAAGGACACACTAAATACATTGAACATAAATATTTTAAATAATAATAATTTATTTTTTTATTTATGTCACTGTAATATTTTGCAAAAAATGGTAAAATAATTTTTTTGTTCTTTTATTTCATTTTTTTATTTTTGTTTTATATATTTTAATTGTCATTCATATTGAATTGTAAAATATTTTTTATCTTAATATTCCATACAATGAAAGCATCAACAAAAAAAATAATAATAAAAAAAAAAGTATTAAATACAAAAATTTTTTGTAAACATTTTTTAATTTATTTTACGATATCAGATGATTTTACGATATTTTTATCTTACTATCTAGGGATAATCTCAATATGAAAAAATATTTTTTTTTTAAATAAAAATAAAAAGAAATATATATTTTGTTCGTTGCCATAATTACTGGAGGCGCATTTGATAATAATAATATGGTATGACAGGGTGGGTTTGAAAAATTTTCCAGAGTAGAAATTAAAATTAAATAAGAGCGTTAGTCGTACATATACAGTGGAAAATTAGGGTAAAATAATATGCAAAATGTATGACTTACACCTTAAAATAGTTTGCATTTAACCAAAATTGTATAGTCTTTGATTAAACACATTTCTCTAGTTCAATAAGCAGTTTTGAAAAATATTGACAGCCTATATAGAAAATGAAGGCCATCACAAAATTTACTTATAATTTATTTATAAACTATTTACATAATTTTTAGTTTTAGATGAAAATTATATTTTTTTTTTTCAAAATGATAGTTTGATATTGGTGGGATGACATTTTATTGAACTCTTCAAATCAAATATCATAAACTGTGAAATAAAATATTAAATTTTTTAAACTGGTGATTTAAATTTAACTATATTATTAGATAAATTATTTATTTATTTACATAATTATGCATAGCTATATTGTGTTTCATTAACGATTACTTTTGAAAATGTATTTTATTGGATCTAAGTTAGTTTATAATAGTCATAATAATTAAAATATTCAAATGAAAGACTAACAAACATTTTAGAAATAAATAAAATGAAAAATAGAAGGCACAGAATAGTTATATAATAAATTAATTAAAAATAAATTTATTGAATTAAAATATTGTTGATTCTAATGAATAATAAAAAATATAGAACTGCAAATTTAAAATGTCAAAAATACAATTACATTTTACAGTTTACAAACTCTTGAAATTTGCTTTACTAGACAAAATTTTTTGCATTCAATTGATTAACAAAATCGACTGATTTTTTCATTCAGTTGAAAAGTACAAAACATTCAAGTACTTGTATTGAACTATGGTTAATAATTAAATTCAATAATGAAAATTAGTTTTGGCCCAGTTTACACCAAAATCATGAATTCGCTATCTAAAAAATTAAATAAATATTAATACACCCACACCAATGCTTTGAATTTTTTAAAAATCAATCCATCCATCATTACCTTACGTAGATCATGAACTAATTTTTGTATGTATAGCAAAAATAAATCAAAATAAATTTCAAGTTGCTTCCTTGGTACCACATTACACTTCTTTCGTCTGACTGTTGCAGTCTCTCCATCACCATTCACCATTCAAAAGGTTCAACTTAAGTATACTTTATCTCTTGTGGATAGTACGGTCTGTTTTTTAATCAGTTGTTACTTATTCGATTTTAACTGTTATTTACTAATTTAAAAATCTTCCTTATTTACATATACACCACTTCCATTAATTTTTCCATATATTTCAAAACTACCCTCGTACATTTTTTTTTTTTTTTACATATTATATTCATTAAATATTGCATGATATTAAGTGAAATTAAGAAAGGATTTTTAATTCTAATTTATTGTACAGACAAAAAACTTTATTTATTTTGTTCGATAAAAAAAACACAACAAAAAAAAAATGTTAAAATACATGAAATTAAGATAACAACAGTATAGTGTTGTACTGACTTTAAAACAAAAAGTCTCATTCAGATTAAAACTCATGATTTATTTCGATACAGTTCAAAATAGTTTTTTTTTTTTTTTTAAGTAAAAATTTTAATTATTAATTTATTGATTCGATAATATTATAAAAATGGTTTAAAATTCAAATATAAGCCTGTCTGCATTATTATGAATATTGTATATGAAAACAATTCATTTTAAAAAATAATCTGAATAATAGGATTTTAGTGTAGAACAATTAATAAAATTATTTGAATTTTGCAGCCAAATTAACTCATATTGATTTTTAGCTGACATTAAATGTGTAATTTGTACATTTTTTTTTATATTTATTGTCTTAATGAAAATCCTACAATTAAATAATAATTTCAACCATAAATTGCAATTCTCTAAAAATACTGTCATAAGAAATCTATATTAGCCGTAGAGGCATACAGCTTAGTTTTAAGTAGTTTTTAAGTTTGTTATAAGTAGTTTTAAGTTTAAAATAATTAAAATTTACATGTAAGGTTTTTACCATTTTACTTGCAAATTTAGAATTAATAAAATTAAATATTATACTCAAAACTACCATGTTTCAGTTGTAAAGGTAAATAGAAATAAAAATACCTAATCTCTGTAAAATATACTCTAAACTCTGTCTAAAAACAATTATGTAAAATATTAAGGTTATAAATAAAAATAATTTTAAAATATTATTGTATTAATGTATTTGTACAATATATTTTAAGAGATCATATACTAGAATACTTACACCTTTAATTAATTTGCACGTATTTAGACTAATCTGACTTAATTATTTAGAATAAATTTAATTAGAAGAGGGAAAAATGTAATAATATCAGACCTAATATTAGACCTTATATATTATATAAAATATTTCTTAAATATAATTAGGTACTGTTATTCCAACCACATTCTGAAATTATCACAGAACTGAATTCAGGTTTTAGCTAAATATATCGAATTGTTTTACTACCCTTTGCCATTGAGATAAAGTTAAATGTGGGTAATGTAAAAAAATAACAAAATAGGCCTACATCTGAAAAAGAAAAGATCTGGAAGATTTGGCTGTGGATATTTGAATTAACTGAATTAAAATAATATAATCAATAAATCTGTCAGAAATATTGCCTATGGGTTATTATATACCCATGTAAAGTTCACTTTCAGGTTCGTATATTTATCATTAAAATGACCACAGATTCGTAATATAAACTTAATTTCCAAAATTTGTAATTTCTATGGTATAGGTTTTTAATATAATCATTTTTAATGTTTTTATTTTCGTCCTTTCACCACCTTTCTAGTTTATTGTGGCGGACCGATTTTGTTTTGTTAATTTTTATTTTTTTAATTTTTTAATCGGATTTTTTATTTTTAGTAATAATTTCTTTTTTATATAAATTTCGAATATTCTTATAATTATGCCAATCACTTTCACTGTAAGTTAATTTTGCTTTATTATATTGATAAATTTTTTTGTTCCTTTAATAGTCTTAGTTCATTATTATACCATTTAAAATCTTTTTGTTCAATATATCTTTCTATTATAAAATCTATTTTTATCATATAAATCTAAATCTAATTCTGTTTCTATTTTATTTATACTATGTAAATTATTTTTAAACACGTTTGATTTAGGATTAGTAGATTAGATTTAAATTTTATTTATTAATGTATGAATATTATTGTAATTATAAATAGTTTTATATGAACTAAATAAAATAATAATAATAATAATTTAAATAAATTGTTTTATTTTAATATTGTTTAAATTAATTAATTTAATTTAATTGTTGTCAGGTTTATGTTCACTAATATCGATATTTGCAGTCAAATATTAAAAATTATTTGTGAACGGAAACCCGACAAAAATTAAATTATCTAATTTCACAAATTTTATTTCAATTTTAAATTATATTATAGTCTAACCGATTTCATTTTCTTAGAACACTTTCAATGAAAAACTTCAGTGTTATTTCATTTTCATTCTAAACTTCATAAAAAAACTTATTATTAAAATCTTAATCTGCTATCGCTCATATTTACCGCTATTCAGAATCAAATTTATTCAAATTTAATTTGGATATGAAATTTATATTGAATCTAGCTCTTAAATAATGTATATATATTGTGAAGTTCACGCATGTATGCTTTACAGGCAATCTCAATACCTATGAATTGCCTACTTGAAATAATAGATGGTAGAACGAGTCAATGGTATGAACAGTCACCGTGTGGTGCATGTTGTACTACGTGTAACTTAATCAATCCACGTAGTACTACATCCATTGAGTAAAGTAAACCGCCATTGATTGAGAAGTACCATTATTTAAACGGTTCTAAAAGAACTTCTCTCTCTCTCTCTCTTGCATTTTAACCGTTGCACAACACACAACGTATTTGTACAAGTTGTTATACTCACTTTTAATAAAATAATAAAAGTGATTGATGTAACTAAAATATTGTGAAAGTATTAATTATAAAATAAAATTTTAAATATGTAAAGAAAATCAATAATAATATAATAATAATTAAAATAAAAAGTTTAAAATTAAAACAAAATTCCGTCTTTCATTTCTCGCTCGATGAACTTAACTACATATATATGTATATATTTTTTTTTAATTTAATTTTTATTATGTGCCTTTAATTCACAAACTTAAAACTATTCTAGAAAAATGGCTCTAATGAAACTAGCTACTATTAACATTTAAATTAATTTTAAATTTTTATATTAATTCTAATAAATTGCTTATTAATTTGTGTTTTGTTCATTCATAATATTTATTGTATGCATGCATACTATTTTCTTATATAGTACATATATTGTAAAAATAAGGCTTAAAAAATCAATATTATATATATATTTTTATTTTAAATAAAAACTTATATTTAGCTAGCCTAACTTAACCTAATAATTAGCCCTATCTAAACTAATTTGACCTAATCCCTAAACCTAGAATGTTCATGTTTAATATCTATTAATAATTGCATGTGCTTTCTAATCACCAATATGTTGTTTTAATGTTTTTGTTTTTGTCTGGTATGGACATATCAAACTGAAGATTATTTCCGTTACTATTGCTTAGTTTACATTCTATCGTTTTACATGTAATCTACTATATGCTGACATGAGTATGAGGACAGTATGCAGACAAGATTTTGGTTTTGGATAAAAAATTGGTTAAGAAATATAAAATGCTCAGGGGCTATAAATCCCGTACGCAAATTTTTTTTTTAAGTAATTCTCATTGTGGTAAAATAATGAGATATTAAACCATTTTCTGGAGTATTTTGTACTCTTTCATAATGTTTACGGACGAGATTTATTATAAAACTATCGATTCTATTTATTTTTGATACTTTGTACAAATCATTATTTGAATAAAAATTGTGTTTGTAATCGAATTCTGGCTTTCGGTTTTTATTAATAATAATAATAATAATTCTTTATTTCATTAACAACTTAAACTAACTTACATACTAAATTTACAAAATTTTATAACAAATTAATTCAGATTTCTTTGCCTAGTCTTTTAATGAAATAGCTAGGTTTAATATGTTATCCAAAGTGGCGATTAAACTCTAATACAAACTCTTTTCACTTTTTTCAAACTTGCGAATTTTTTCCATTAAACTTGCGCTGATATTATGCCATATACAAGTATACCATACACAAGTGTTAGCACTTAATAACTGTGAACAATGAAAATCACAACTATTTTATTACAATATTTTAAAAACTAGATTTAATTTAACAACTGTAAACAATGAAAATTAAAACTATTCTCATTATTTACAGTTACAAAATAAAGAAAATATTTTGAATATTATTATTTTACAAAAGCTAGACTGAAAAGTATTTTAAAAGCTTTATTTTATCAACATAAACAAATTTAATAACAACAATATACTACATTAATGTATTTTATCCTATATATTAATAACTCCACAATAAACAAAAAACTCCCATTATTTTTTAAAAGAGAATACATAATATATTATTTAATAAATTAAAACAATATTCCAATATAAATAAATATAAGTATATACATATACTTATTTAAGTAATTTTCACAATTATGTAGATAATATTTTATGTATATTATATTTTTTATTTTGAAATATTATCAATTGTAATACAATTTATAGCTTTATAAGAAAATTTTATTTGTTTTTTTTTTATATATATAATTTAAATATATAAAATAAATATATAAAATAAAAAATATGATAAGAAGGAGTTACTTCCATTTATTTATAAAACTAAATACATATAATATGTATGATTTTACAAAATTTACAATAAAATTTAACCAAAAAAAAAAACAAAAAAAAAAACCACAAAAACCATTTTTCGGGCAAATAAATTTTTCTTCGATATTTTATGAACCAGAAAATTTATTGGTTTTTCTATAAAATTTGACTTAGAAAAGTAATATTTAAAAATAACAAAAAAAAAAAAAAATGGAAAAATAATAATAATAAAAAATAAAAGAATTGTTATATTTCCTTTTCCTGTTTTCATTATATTATATACATATACATCATCATAATATAGATACAGTTATATTTATTAAATTCAAAGATAGAATAATATTTTTTATATTATTCATTTTCTTATAATGATTTATATTTTTACATATATAATGTGTGTGTATGTGTTGTTCTTTGGCTTAAATAATTTTTATTAATATTATTTTAAATATATATAAGAAGAAAGTTTTCATGTTTTTCAATTATGATTGTTGTAAGAGTATTTAATAGAAAAAATATGTTTTCAAAAAATATGTGTTATGTATTTCTTATAAAGCTATACAACAATGTAGGTACAAAAACTAATTAGTTAAAATTAAAAATATTTTTTGATGTGTAGTAGAATCAAAACCGATACATTTGCATTAAAGTCCATTTTGAGGAAAATGCAAAAAACGTTTTCTTGGTTATTTAAATTAATTTATACTTTTTTTAAGTCATTTTATCAAAGAATAATTGATTTAAATATAATTTATATTGAAAAATTAAAAACAAAATGAATATTGAAGCTTAAACACAAGTATTAATTTTGCAAATGATTCACTTTGTTCCAACTATTTGCAAATGTTTGATTTTGTTACCACTGCATGTGCATAAGGCTTATTTTGTTGCAACTATCAACTATTAAATTAAAAAAAAATTAGGAACTCATAATTCAGTTTGAGCGAATAAGGAGCACATTGTTGATATTAAGTCAAATTCTTAAATTTAGATCTATAACAAGAAATATATGAATTAGAAAACAAAATACTCAATAATTCAGTTTGAGCTAATATAGGTAACACATTGTTGGTTTCAAGTCAAATTCTTATATCAAGAATCATACAAAAAAAAAAAATAATAAAAATAAAATTAATCGTCCTTCTAGAGCTAAATTCTTAAATCTATATTATCTTCAAAAAAATTATCACATTGATCGTCATCAGCAATGTTATAATTATTTAAATAGCTAATTATTATTCACGACAAAAATCCCCTTTGTAAAATTTTAATTTGTTTTTGTCTCTCCAGGATTGTCCAAAATGCTGTTAACATTTCTTTATACTGTAAGCATTTAGAGCACTGATCTATTGAAGGCGTTTAAAACTAATGTTGAAATTAGTCCGGAAAATCAGTTTCTTTACCTGGAAGATATTGTCTATTATTAGACTTAGAACGACAGTAATGTGTATCATGAACATAATATTTTTTTATAAAGTTTTCAACAGCTTCTCTGCGAGATGCAAAATCTGCTGATTTTCGATTTCCGCCTCGAGTTTCCTTTGGTATTGTTCCAGTTTTAATGAAACGTTTGCATATTCCACGAATTCGACTTTTTCGTATTCGCAAAATATTTATGAAAGCTGGTAAACAAACCCGAACGGATGATAAATCATTTGATGACATCATTTTTTGGTGCTTTTTCTGATCCAGAAGTTCTTTTAGGTGTACAGCCAATAATAAGGGCGTCTTGAGAAATTTTAGTATCACACAAATAAATTTTTTTGTGAAACTTAAACACCTATTTACTTTGATATTACTTTTAAACTAAGATTCGGGTCAAAACTAATGTACAGATAGTTAAATAGTAAAAGAATTAATTTGCAAATATTGCTATGGTTTTATTTTATATGTATTTAGTACTGCAAGAGACTGATTTTATTGCAATATTTTGTTTACATGTAAATGTTACGTTTTGATTCAACTGAAAATTGCAAATGTACTAGTTTTGATTCAACTATCGTTTTTCTAATTGAAAATTTGATTTTGAAACAACTTTAATAATAAACAACCTTAAAGTTCAGTCAAAAGAATGTTATCCAATCATTAGTTAAATTTTTTTTAAAAATGCAAATGTATCGGTTTTTATTCTACTGCATTCGTAAGAAATTTAAAATAAAATAATTTTAATGAATTAGTTTCTTATTATAGTTAATTTATATCCTTCTATCATTGTTTTACAGTAGTGATGATTTTTGTTTTAAATTAGATTACATCAGTTACTGATATAATATACCGTAATTAAAAGAGGACTTTGTCGTAGGTTTGAAGTTTTTTCGATATTTTTAAAAGATTTAATGAACCTGAATTAATTAATTTTGTCTGCCGGGTAAATATTTTAATGAAATTAAATAATAATCTACTGTATTTACAATTATTCTACCGTAATATCACCAGGGCTTTGTGACAAATTTGTAGTTAAGCCTATATTCAATCGAATCGAAATTCTGTTATCATATTAATATTTAATCTATATAACATGTTAACTTACTAGTCAACTTACTAGTATCTAGTATCGATAATCCTTACTAATGTAGTTATGCTTTGTAAGCTAAGTATGTAATTAAATTAATAATATAATAATTTTATTTTATATTAGCATAAAATAATTAATTAAAGGTTTTCACTTACCATTTTGTCCTTTGCAAATTAAATTTATTCTAAATATTTAAGTCAGGTTAGTCTAAATAATTACAAATCAAAGGTGTAAATATTCTGGTAATATAAGCTTTTGAAATATAGAATTAAAATATATGAAAATAACATATTGTACAAATACATTAAGGCAATAAATAAAATAATAATAAAAATAATAATTTTATTTGTATACACATACACTTATAAAGACTCGCATCGTCTTATGTATATACTAACAATAAGATATAAATATATATATTATAAGCCTATATTCAATTGAAAACTACAAAAATTGAAATGTAAAAATTCTGTTATCATTCGAATTCTTAAACTTTGGGCCATTTTAATTTTCTAATATCGTTTGATGTAATTAGGCCGGAATATAAAAATTATATTATCGTACTAATCTTTAATGTATATTTTGAACATGTTGACCTGCTAATACCTTTTGATAGTAGCGTTTTAAACTAAATATTCGTAGATTGTAAAAACAAGACACATTCTATACTCATGAGCCAAATATAACCTAAAAACATTTTTAAAATTATACGTACTTGACTTTATTCTACTACTAAGCATATTATTGTATTTTTTTAATTCAAGTGTTAAGCTGAGAGTATATAAATAATCAAGTACATATACTATAAAAAAAGTAAAAATACGTTTTTAAGAGAACTTAATTGCTTAGACTGGTTATAATTTACTTGTATATTATTTAAATTATTATTTCTCTATACTTAAAATCATGTTACTATTAGATTTAATAATAAAATTGAACTTTATCTTATAAATAATTGAATAAGATTATACTTATAACAAAATTTGTATTTAACTCATTTGAAATAATAAAGAAAAAAAAAATATGCAAATTATTTCTATAGTTAAAATTCATTTTAGATTAAAATTTGAGGTTAAATAATTTTATACTTTTAATACGTTAAATATAATTTTTTTATATCCTCTTCCTTCCCTCTAGGGTAATACCAGCCTAAGGTGCATCTGCCCCGACCTTTATATATTTCTACGAAATTTATTTAATTAATCTCTCAAAATTTGTCATGTCCTCGTTCACTACGAACTCCAATCTACACATTATTTTGACAGAATCTCATATCATCCATTCTGACCAGTATATGACCAGTGCCCACCCATCGTAACTTTTTAACCATATTCCATTTGTTTATAATTTTATTCTGAATATTTTTTTTTTCAAATCCATTCTTCATTTCTCAAACACTTTAATATTTATAAATTTTTTATTTATTAAAATTTTACTAATATAATTATATTTTTTGTCTCGTTTTAGGTAAGTGATTGAATTCATAATTTTGTTTTTTTTTTTATATTATTGGAATACACAATTTTTGGTGAGTTTTAAATTACATTAATCGTATTTATAAATAAAAAATCGTAACACAACACATAAGAATGTCAACAGTTGTAATGTTTTAAATTCTACACTAACCTCAGCAGAAATCAAAGCAATACTACTCTTGCGAAATAAGGGAACCGACAAAGCAATGAAAATGCCAAAATTATGAAAAACTGGCTTTTTCTACAAACTTATAAAATATGGAGTCACATTTCTTCCAGTGCGTTTCCACAGGCACTAACAATAACAGTATAACAAATTATAGTCTTCAAAAATTTAAGATAAGTTTTAACCATTTTGTATTTCAACTTCCATTTAATTTTTATCATAACTTAATATTACACTGGTATATATCCAAGCAATATACAAGTATTAAAGATCATATCCTAGTATTCGGTTTTTAAAAAATAATAAAAAACATGATTCGTTACACTTACGCTAAATATAGGTAAAATACTAATGTATGGGTAAAAAAAATATATATGTAGGTAGGTACTAAAACAAAAAATTAAAATTTTAAACTAAGACCTGAACCCATAGCTAAGCTCCTATTTTCGATAGCACAAATCTAACTGATTTATGACACTAGTATGGCATTAGTATTAAGTGCATAACACTTTGCTACGACTTTTATTTTACTACGGCTCTAATTTACCAGGAGGTACCATAATTTCATCACATGATGGTGATTTTGGAGATAAGGCTAAAGATTTTTTCTTACCTAATAAACTTTTGCTGGCCATGTTGGAAACATTATACTTTAATGGATCAATAGGAATGGAATTTCTAATGGAATTTCTATATTAAATATGCATGGTTTAAAGCTTGCTTGGCTGTAAGACGTTATTTTGAATCATATGTAAATTTATTTATTTAAATAATTTGTGCATAAAACGATTAGTTTTTTTATTATACAATTACAGAGTTCAATTCAATTTAATTTGGTTTACACACACATTAAATTATATTGATAAAAATAACCCTTGTAATACAGACACTCCTACTTCGGTGCTCTTATTGTAAAATTTTCAATGTAAATTTAAAACAGGATAATCAGAAAAACTAGAATTTGACTTAATAAATTTTGTATTGCATAGCAAATCATTATAGCCAGCCCAGCTATATTTTTTCATTAGGCATAGGCGTATTTTAAATATTGTATTTAATTCATCAATTTTCGATTTTCCCGGAAATATAGCCCCCATTTGCTTTAATTCTGCAAATTGCAACCAACAGACAACTTATCAATAGGAGTTGAACACAATAATAATTTAGGTATGCGCGATATCATAGGACATTCCATATTAACCTGCTAAACCAAAATCATCAACTTTTTAAATATACCTTTATGACTTAATAATGAATTTGATGTTTTCAAATCTTATCAAATTTCAAATAATTTAGAGTTAGTTCAGTCTAACGAAATTAAAAAAAATCAGAATTCTTTAGTAAAGTATAAAATTAGGCTTCAAAGAGTACTCAGAAGAGTATCATCAGGGGAACATTTAAGGCAGATTATTACAAAAAATTAACCCTAATTAGTATCACAAAATATTTTGTTATTGAATACAACTAGCTAGATTATTATTCTCGCCGGATCTTATCCAATCAGCTTTTTATCATTAACAATATAAGAAATTCAATAATAATGTTTAGTGGGGGTTTTGTGTGATAACCCCCACTGTTATAGGTGTTTTTTTGTGAAAATGTATATGTAATAAAAATAATTAGAGGGATTCAAAAAAAGATAAAGAGTAGGATTAAAAAACAGCCAATCAAAATATTACATGGTTATACCTTTGTCCAGAAAATGTATATATAAATGTAAATGCAAGATTATCAATTAAGTGGGATCTTATTTTTGGTAACAAAATCAGATTTATTCACCTTTTACAGAATATTTGTTATATGCTTATACGCAAATTTGCGGAGCTATTTCATTATAAAAATAAAATTGATCTTTTTTTTTTTTTTTGAATGTTTGACAAAATGTTAAATTTTTAAATAATTAAATGTTTTTTTACGTCTTGTAGTCTACAAAAAGTAACTCTCATTTATCCAGAATATATTTAGCTTAATTATTTTTATGTGCAGTCACTGTTGGATACAAAACATAGAATTTCTACTTTATCTAGAATATTTACATAATTTCTGGAATATTGGACCTCTCCAAGTACGAAAAATTCGATTTGCAGTGTCCAAATTAATAATGGCTAGGGCCATATGAAAGTAAATGAATGAATTTAAAACAAAAATTATTTTCAATCTACATACGAGTATTATTTTTATTTCATTTATTCATATTTTTCTTTTGACATTTTTGTTTTCAATATTTTTCCTTATTCGACATTTTTTTTTTTCAACATTTTGTTATTCAACATTTTTAATTCGACATTTTGCTTTTCCAACAAAAATAAACTCACATACTATCTTAATATTTGTTTTGCTTGAGTATCATTAATATACGAGAATAAACGTGATAATTCACTGGTGATACCTTGGACTACTTTGAAAAAAATTTGATACTCATTGATAGTCAACGTGTTAAGAAAATACTTTAAAAAATCAATTGTTCGTGAACACCACTTTCTACATGTGCAGTACTCCCTATTAAAGTATAATAAATAAATCTTTCATATAACAAGAAAATGTATTTATTTATATATTAATCTATATTTAAACTCTATTATTATTTTTATTATTAGTTTTAAGAACAATAACAAAAAAAAACAATAAAAACAAAAATAAAAATTTAATTTTCTAAGTTTTTTTTTATGTTCCATTTTTAATTTATTTACTTAAAAAAAAAAAAATATTTTCTCATTCTCCTATTATTCTTATTATTATTATTAAATAAAATAAATTATAACTTTACAAGCTATAAATGTCCAACTATAAAACACATATTAAGATAAAGAATCACCTTTCCACCATATTAAATAATTGTTAAAAGTTATTTTCCTATATTAGAATGCCAAAAAAAAATGAAAAAAAAAAAAAACCAAAAATGGTAAAAAAAAACATAAGGATAAAGTTTTGCTTTTATGGTTGTACAATATAAAAAAAAAAAAATGAAAACTTTAATATTATTATATGAAATGTTTAATAAAAGGATATAAAACAAAAACAAAAACAAAAAAGAAAATTATAAGTTATGTATTTGAAAATAATTTGATGTAAATAATTTATATTGTACAAAATAAATTAAGAAATTAATAAAATGTAATAGTGTTAAAGTTATTACCACTACAACTTTAAGATAAAAAAAAATATAACTTTATAAAAAAAAAATCCTAATTAGGAGATCAGTAGAGGAGTATTTTTTCTGTTTCGTTGTATCAAAAATGGACCACTATGTGGGGGTTATTGTTTTTCCAGAAGCAATTGGGACAGTCACTTCCACCTACTTACCTACCTATTATTACATCTCTATATATTAGAATCGCTTTTTCAAATATTACAACACATATTTCGACTTGTGTGACAAATGGCCTTCAATCTATTTTTCATCTTCATAATTTATATCCTACCTCAATTTCAATTTCATTTATTATTGCTAATCAATTAAATTACACAATAAATTCCACTTCTTATTACAATATGCTAAATGCACTGTACTGAAAAAACACACTAGGTAATATTGACAAAAATCTGGGTTAAAATGACAAAAACTAGGTAAATATAACGTAACCAAAAATGATGAATCAATATGACAAAAAAATTCCATTTTTTTTTTCATTCTGTAAATATGACAAACAGATAAGATAATTGTCCTAATAACAATTTAAGTCAGTAGAAATGACAAAACTAAATTTCTAAACATGACAAAATAAATTATCATTATGCTAAAAAATTTTGTCAATGTAATAAAATAATATGGATGAAATGAAAATAATATTTTATTGATTGGAGAAAAAATTATATCAATTTAAACAAAAAGTTATTAAATCAACAATTTTGTTTTGTCAAAATAACCTCTATTCAGTTGTCGAATCAACAGAATCATTTTGCCAATATGATATATGGCTAGTATCAGATCAACAATATGTTTTTGTCAAAATAACATCTATTTAGTGGTCTAATTAACAAAATTATTTTGTTAGTAGGGTATTGTAAATAACTTTCAGAATAGTTTATCATCAAAAAATGTTAAAACCAAAATAGAAGCTACTCCATAGAGCATTTCTAACTTAAAAATAACTTGTTTAATATTTTATTATAATATTTGTTACTGCCAACAAATTATAGCTATTGTATTTGTAAAAATGCAGTTGTAACTTAAAACTAAATTTACAAAAAAGTGTTATACGGACTACCTCTTATTATTCTTTTAACATATTTTGATGATAAACTAATCTGTAAGTTATTTATTTGTATGCATACAGTACCCTACAAGTTAGATGTGAAACCATATCTTATATTAGCAAAGCAAGGTAGTCCTTATAAACACTATATATATAATATAGGTGCGTCTGAAAAATAAATGCTTGATATTATTACAGTTAGAAATAAAACAATAATAGTCTTGCTAATTAACAATTAATTTATTTTATAGCATTTCTATTATTTGAAAACAAAAAGAAAAATTAAATTCATTATTACCTACATTGAAAAAATTTAAAATAAAGTTAAAAAAATAAAGTTTTTTTTATTACACTACATTTTTCCAAATTTATACAAATAAAGTTGAAAAGATTTTAAAAATTTTCAGACTTCAGCTTCTGATTGTTCCAGCTTTTTGGTTCACACTATTTCTTCATATTATTTATTTAATAAAATAGTAAAATTTATTTTTTTCCTTCTTCAAACTATTTTTAATAAATGTTCTAGTTGCAAAATTCAAATAAAGCTAACCAAATTCATTAACTTTTTTTTTTTTTTTTTTTTTAATATAAATTTTATTTCTTCCCACTATTTTTACATTCTTACACTAGTCTAGCCTACAAAAATATACAAAAACAACTATTTATTTCGAATTTTATTAACATCTAAGCAATTTTTTCGTTTATATGTTAATTATACGCAAAATTTCAGGAATGTTTTATATTATGTACAAACTTTACAAAGTGTTTTTTATCTTCAAATTATATTATTGGAAAAGTAGAGAGTAAAAACCAATAGTTATTTATTAAAAAACCTAGCCTAACTTAATCTATCTTAATCTAACTAAAACTGCTTAACCTATTTAAAAAAATATATTGTATATTATACTATGTGATAATTATAATTAGAGTTTTCCAACCACCAATAGTTTGCTTTAATTAATTTGTCCTTATCTGGTATGAACATTTCAAATCTTACATTCTGTCCGTTAATATTGCCCGGGCTATAATCAATAGCTTTACATGTAGCGCGTCTATTATAATGGTATAATAGAGGGACATGATTACGGTTTTGAATAAACCGTTTTTATCTAAATTGATAAAATGGTCAGGAGGTATGAAGCCCATGGACAAGGTCTTTTTGATGTACTCCTTATTGTGGTAGAATATATGACAAAATTCATTAACAACGCAAATTAAATAATTCACTAGTTCTATTAAAATACATAAGTAAATAAATTTTAGCTTTAAGTATTTCATATTATTTAGTTTTTAAACTTAATTCTAATATCTTTTTTTTTTAATTTAATTCTTCAAAATATCTTTTTTTATTTCATTTTTAATTTTTTTTTTTTAATTGATATCTTTTTTTAATTTAATTTTTCAAATGTCTTTTTTTATTTAACTCTTCACTTTTTTTTAATTGAACTCTTTAATAAGCAAATCAAAAACGCAACTTCACATAAAACCTCACCTTTACTTTTATATTTTCAACTAAAATAGAAAAAAAATTGTTGTATGAATAAAAATTGTTTATTAACTGTTTACAAAATTCTTTTGTTAATATGACTATGACAGCATCAAAAATTATAATAATCATTTTCTTATTGACAAAATAGATTTTGTAGAATTAACAAAAATTTATTAATTATAAAAATTCAGAATTATAAAAATTTGTAGAATTATAAAAATTTATCAATGAACTTCATAGTAAAAAATTTTTGTCAAATTAAGGGAAATTTTGTCAAATATACAAATATTAATTTAAAACGGTTTTTTGTCAGGATAACAAAATTTTATTATTTTTTTTTGTCAATTTTACAAACTTAATTTTTCATTTTACTTATAATTGGTAAAATGGAAAATTAAGGTATTTTATTTTTATTAAGTTAATTTTGGAAAAATTATAAAAAAATATTAAATTAACAAAAAATTGTTGAGCAAACAAATATTTTTGATAAAATAAAATAAAAAAATTATTGTATAAATAAAATATTTTTGTCAACAGTTAATAAAATTATTTTGTTGAAATCATTTAGTCTGTTCCAGTGACTAAAGCCCTTAAAACAACATATTATGTTCACGTACCATTACTAGAATATTATGTTACAACAATTGTGTCAATGTTATTGAGGAAGTCCGATAACTTGATACGTTGGATGACAACCAAAATTACATTTTACACTCTTATTTCAAATCTGAATATCAAAATCTAACTCTAGAATATCAAAGTAATAAACTATTTATATAAAGATAATGGTCACAAATTTCATCATCACGTAAATTACAAGACTGTTAATAAAAAAAAATTTTAATTTTTCTTGTTTTCTTATTTTTTATTTCAAAAAATTACATTTTTATTAAAATTTATTTCAAAATCTACATTTTTTTTATACTGTACAAAAAAAAACAACAACTTACAATAAAGTAAAAAAAATATATATATATATCTACATGTTCACAACTTTAATTTGAACCTTTCATACAAATAAAATTTTTCAATCGTATCGGAGGACGGTAAAAAGAAACGGTAAAAAGATTAAATTATGGAAAAAGTTTTTCTTCAAAATATAAAAAAAACTTATAACCATACTTAAAATTTGTAAAAATTAATTTTTCATTGCAGTATAAAGTAGATATATGTATACCATATATATACATATTATATTAAAGACTATTTTACATACACAAATGATTGAAATTTAAGATTTAAGATTACAAAAAAAGATTTAAGATATTACTAATAATAGGATAATATAGAAAGTTTGTAAAATAATTTAAGATGTGTAACAGAGAGTATCTGTAAATTTATTAAAATGAATTTAAAATTACTTTTTTAACTTTTTTTTTTTTTTTTTTTTTGCGTGGATTGGTGGGAATCTTCATAGACACAATGAGCCCCGTAGCTTCCACTGTGTGCCAGATTTTTACTGACTAAACCACACCCCTCCCATTAATACTAGTCCAACGGACTAACCATTAATTTATTGCTATTTTGATTTTCTTAAAGAAAAAGTTTACGAAATTCTATCGTATTAAATCTAGTGGCTTAGTTCTTTTAAGCCTTCTGACATCATTTTGATTATCTAGCAGTTGAGTGGCCTCAACGTTAACATGTCCCTCCAGACGAGCTATATGCTTTGTTGCATATCTTTTTATTTCATTTTCTATGCAAGGAATTTTTAGATCTCTGTGCAAATCACGGTTGCGAACATACCAGGGGGCATTTACCATGTTGCGCAAGACTTTATTTTGGAATTTTTGTATACAAAGTACATGTGTTTGTTTGGCACATCCCCATATTTGTATGCCATACAACCATATCGGTTTGAGTATCTGATTATATAACAAAATCTTGTTATGTATAGGTAATTTAGAATTACGACCTAAGAGCCAGTACATTTCTCTATATTTATTTTCAAGCTCAAATTTTTTCTTTTTAACGTGCTCTTTCCATCTAAGTTTGACATCTAATGTCATTCCTAGGTATTTAGCATTGTTTTCTTGGGGTATATTGACCCCATTCAGATTTACCAATGGTGGTTGATTTTCTAATTTTTTATTTGTAAAATTTACATGTACTGATTTTAACTTTTTTAACTTAAAAATATTTAATTTTAATTTTTTTTTTTTCTTTATGAAATTAATATTTATTTACCTTATAACTTAACAATGTTACGTTATTTACAACGTAACTGTATATAAAAAATCATTAACGCAATTCTATGAAACCAATTAGGTAAAAATATGAAGTATAGGACTTTTCCAAAACGTCATCAATTTGACGATCATTTGACTTGAAGTTGAATCGTCAATAATTGTGTCATTGATTTTTGTACATCGAATGCTTTGCAAATCGAAGACATTTGGAACAAAAAATTGAATCGTACGTCACTGTGAAAACAAGTTTCTTGTAATAAATTTGCGAAATGAATTCCTTAAAAAAAATTTTTATAGAACAAATAATTACAGAGTGCAATAATAAAAATTTAATTTTAAGACAAAAAAAAAACAAAATTAGGCAGAAAAAGATTATTAACTAGCTTTGTAACCCGTCATAAATGACGGAAGCAAAATAAATCCTAGTTTCTTTTTTTCTTTTATTAGATTCTTTATTCCGAAATTACAGTACTTATGTTTATATCACTTTTTATTTATTTTTATTTATGTTTATATTGGCCTAACACTAATCTTTTGTTTTTATATAACAGAAAAAGAAGTACCATACCAACAAATTTGTATAAAATGTTTGTATTTTTGTATGGTATACTCGTACTCACTTCCATTTAGTTATAATTCGTTAGTTGGGTTCCATAAATTATACCGTATTAGCGTTATTGAGTCCTCCGGGAGAGCAAATTTAAAAATGGAATCTTATTTTCATATAAATTTTGTCTTTTGTATACTGTATAGGGATCTTATTTTGCTATAAGAATAAACTGTTATTATGGTACTGTATTATTTTTAAAAAAATATTCAAAATTTTGTATCTAAATTGGTAAAATTTACAAAAAATACAAAAACATTTTCATCAATAATTTTCAATTTAAAAAAAACAATGTTTTATTATCAGACGTAGAAGTAGAGTTTATTATCCTACTCTACTTCTATGAAGTTCTATTGATTGAACAATGAACCTGAACAGTGAAGTGAAAAGTGAACACTTAACACTGAAAATAAAATAATATTTTTGGAATGGAGCATATAGAACATACAGAATACAGATACAGCAAATAATAAAAAAAAAAACAAAAATAATTTTTTTTGAGTGAAGTGAGTTACGCACACAATAATGCCAAAAATAAAAGGTAGAAGCAATAAAGTAGTAATTTATAATACAATACAATACAAATATGTTGATACACATGTGTATTATTATGTATAATTTTAAGTAATAAGAATAACCTTTGAGTGAATTATGTTTTTTTTTTGTGTTAAATGCTGTTTGCCTTTTGGTTATTATACCATATTAAACTATTGATTAAATTTCTATTAGTCCTTATTATTATAAATCAAAAAAATTGTTTGTTTTATTTATATTATTATTATTATTTATTATTTTTCCTTATTATTTGCGAAGAAGACTAACATTAAATTAAAAAAATATAGTTCATGCAATCAATTTTTCCTGCAAAGGTTCAGCATGGTAGACGGGGGTTAAAAAAAAGCACCAAAGCAATTTGTATATATATGCATTTGTAAACATATGCAATTTGTATATGTGTTGGAGCGTTCCGTCGAACTTACAAACATCCAGATAAATGCAGAATAATATATATATAATTACTAAATGTTTAGTGAAAAAAAAAAATAAATCAATTGCTAAAATTAAAAACTATAAAAATACGATCGATAAATATTCAGAGGCAACATTTAAAACTGATTTTCGTATGTGTAGAAATACTTTTCAAGTAATTTACAAATTTTCATTTTTTTTTAGTAAAAAACTTTATACTTCCAATTTAGAAGCTTCTAAAAGAAATCAAACCTTTTTGGATAGAACAAAATACAGGTAGGAAATAAACAAATATAGAAACATCATTTTATTTAACGATTTGGAGACTGGCAAATCGATCAGACACTTACAGGCAATTGATTGATCGGTTCGGAGTTGGACAGGGAACTTCACACAGATCGTTCAATAGAGTAACCAAAATACTTATTAAACTAGCAAAGAAATATATAAAATGGCCTACTGCTATGGAAGAGTATCAAGAGTTCAATGTTTGGTTTCGAAAACTTAAGAATTGACAAGACGTTTCCAAATGTTATTGGATGCGTGGACGGAACTCATATCCAGATTCCCACTCCAAAAAAAAATCAAAAAAATTACTTAAATAGAAAAGGTTATCACAGTATTTTACTTCAGGTTTGTGCTGTTTTATATAAAAATTTATTAACATTAATTTTAGGGAGTATGTGATCACAAATTGCGGTTTACTGATATCTCCTTTGGCTGGCCTGGCAGAATCCACGATGCATGGGTATGGCGAAATAGCCCACTTGAATCTAAACTAAGATCTGGGGAGCTTGTTATTCCACAAGATAGTCATTTATTGGGTGATTCAGCATACCCATTAGAAACATATCTTTTTAACGCCTTTTAGAGATAATGGATTTCTTGCTAGAGCAGAGAGAAATTACAATTATACTCTAAGCTCAACAAGAGTTTGCATCGAACAGGCATTTGGACTCTTAAAAGGAAAATTGCAACTCTGGAAATATTTACCAATTTATAAACTGGAAAGAGCCAAATATATCATATTTTCATGTGCTTTTCTTGCCAATTTTATTATTAATAATCAAGGCGTAGATGCAACAGATATCCCAGAAAGCAATCAAAATGTTGAAGATTATGGTACTCAAAATGTTGTTGCATCTACTGCAGCAAAAGAAAAACGACAAGCACTGGTTCATCTATTTGCAGCTTAAAATTTTTTTTAAAATTTCTATTATTTTTTACTAATAAAATTTAACTTAAACTTTATTTCATAGAAAATAAATAAAAAAATATAAGACTTTAATTCACAGCCCAATATACATAATTAAAAAAAAACTGTTAACTTTTTGAAAATTACGTCCTTAAATGCATTTTATAATTTCTATTTTAAAATATCGCGAAGGCTTTGTAGTACTTCGATTCTTTTTCTCTCAATCTCCACAATTTCTTTGTGACGTTGTTGTTCTCTTTCGGCCTCTTCTTCTAAAAAATTTAGTATTTCATTTTTTTTTTCTTAGTTCGATTATTATTGTGAGTTGTATCGTCAAAAGAAATACCAAAGTGGAAGAGTATCGTCATTATCGTTAACCAAAGTGGAAGCTAAATTTTCTGTTGGAGGAGTTATAAAGTGACAGCTTCCATAGACTTGATTAAAATCGTCATACCACATCCATATTGAAGCCATTTGACCACTTGATTTGTTTCTTTTTTTTTATTCTTTTGAATGTTGTCAGTAAATTTGTGAACTTAATTTTACATGTGTCCATACTGAAAGGGAATTCCGGACACGTTATTTTTATTTCATTATGAATTTTATTTCATATGATGGTTTTTTTTCTCTTCCCCAATTCGTAATCTTTTTCATATTTTAGTCTGGTCGATATAAGTAATTTAACCAGACCTTTCGTCCAGATCTCACCATCATTATTCTCACTAACATCATAAAAATATAATTCATTTAAAACATAAAAACATAATTTAATTTGATTTTACTTACCTATCTATTTCTTCGTCATTCATTTTTATATTTTAATTTATAAAATTCCACTTTTTTAAATCTGACAAAAGAAAACAAAGCAGTACTATAAAGCAAATGCCAAATTGACACGACGTTTGCAAAAATTTATGTGTTGTCAACAGTTTTGGAATTTATGACTGATCGTCAAATAGTTTTGGAATTTATGATTTTTATCAATTGCGCGTCGTCAATCGTTTTGGAAAAGTGTGTATATATAGGCCTTAGCATAAGCTGTATGGCCTTATCAGTTATATTTAACTAAATTAATCAAAAAATAAGTTTGTTTTCTATGAGGACGTACATAGTATAGTAAAAATAAAAAACATATAATATATTATATAAAACAAAATATAAAATAAATCAAAATCAAAATTTAAATTAAAATATACAATAGGAATAAAGTGAACATAAAAATTATAATAAAAAAGTATATAGTTATTTAAATAAGAAGTCCAACATTTTTTTTTAAACAGACAAATATTTTCTGTATCTGTAATATCATTCGGTAATTCATTAAAATTTTTTAGACAATTATCAACCCAATTATTGTTTTGATTATTTGTTCTGAATAAGTGCAAATAAAAGTTAGCTTTATTACGAGTATTATGACTATGAATATCCATGTTTCTATTTAAAATGAAATTATGTTTAATTTTATTCTTAATAATTTTAAAAGCAACTATGTACAACTCTCGTTTACAGATATTTAGAAAGCTATAATATATAAGCTATAATATATATTTAATAAATTGTTGGACCTATAACTGACATAATATGTAGAACAAGCTTAAGCAATTTTAAGTTGAATGTAATTAATTAAGAATTAGATAGATATTAATTAAGAAGGTTTTGTTGAATACCAGCAAAGTTACCCAACGTTGTCCGGGTCGAACACAAAACGTATAGAATTTAAAAAAAAAATGCTTTATCAAAAATGGTCAGAGAAAAACAATTGTTTTTTAGCTGCAGACCAAAAATTTTTAGAATTATATCCCATTTGTTAATGAACCTACGTCTGCATATTACAGGTTTGGCTTTGAAAATATTCGTCATTTATGTGTTTTGAGCCCAAACCAGCCACAACCTTGGAAAACCGTTTGTTTATTTGTGATAAAGTATCTATGTATAAATTTTCATGTTCGTAACACAATTGTTTTTTGAAATATTGCTGATAGGTGCTGGGAGTTGTATGGCATCAATCAGAATCAGTTCAAGTTTTTGAAATCGATAACAGTTGGTTTGCTCAATCTTTAAATAAGTATCTAAATGTAATTTTTCATGTCTGAAATACAGTTGGTTTTTTTAAATAATTCCTATTGGATGGTAGGGGTAGTATGATAGCTATACCAGTACGAATTTTGACAAACAGTAAACTAAGTATTTGTTTATTATTGATAGAATATGTATATATATATATTACAGACCTGAAAATGGGTATTTAGGTAATCTCTAAAAAAAACAAGCTTTCTATCATATTCCGAAAATTTGAACTACTTCCGGTAGCTGATATATAACTCCTAAGACCTACTAAATTTTCTTGGTTTTGCTTAAAAAGAAAAATTTAAGAAAACTCATATTGATAACATTCAATTTACATCGTGTAATTTTTGTTAAAATATATTAATTTTAATATGGTAAACATATCAAATTGTCGTTTGAAAGAAGAACGGGCTTGAGAAGAACAAAGAAGAACGGACGAAAGAAGAACAAAGAAGAACGGGCTTGAGTAGTGCATACGAGATCGGCTTACAATCCGTTTATGCATGTTTATACGGGTAGAAAAGTGATAGAAATCTACCAAAATTTATAGGTAAGGGGACATTTCGGTAAGGGGTAAGCAAATCTATCAAAATTTTAAATTTCTGGTAGATTTTTGACGTTTAAATTATTTTTCAGGGAATATGTCAGTGTCACAATATTTTTATTATTTTTTATTCAGAAAAAATAAGAAAATTTTTGTTGACAACATAATTTTCGAATCGAATATTAATCAAATAAAAAAGTATAAATTATACAAATATTGATAATAGTGTTGAATTGACACTAGAATAATAATAAAAATTTATTTATTTATTTTTTTGCCAATAATTTCAATTGCGGTCATCTTAAAATGTTCAATACACTGACAGCGGCGATGGCAGAAATCTATCAGTTTTTTATTATGTATGAACATGATGGTAGATTTCTGCCTCGTATAAACATGGGCTTTGAGAAGAACGTGCTTGAACAGTTTGCATTCGAATAGCTTCTAATCTTGCTAATCAAATGTAGGTCGACCGATCGATTTCCGTTTGAAAGGCATGACTGTCGACGATGCTCTCAACTGAATTATAAATTGGTTTATTTTTATTTTCAATATTTTTAATATTTTACTTATTTTTTATTTGCACAAAACCAATATAAAGTTTAATGAGATGAAAAATAACAAAAAAAATTTCAACAAATGAAAAAAAATATGATTTTTTAATTTTAGAATTTCATTTTTTGAATTGTAAAGTAAACTAACGATTTTTTAGTTAATAAGTTTTGAAATATTCTTGATTACTTATGTACCATCTATCTGAACCAGATCAAATTTCCGAAAATGGTAAAAGACGTACTTGTTTGTTTTTGAAAAAGTACCTAAGTTCAAATTTTCAGTTCTATAACGCTTTTTGATTTTGAAATATTCTTGATCAAAATGCTAAAAGTGGCAACTGAACCTATATACGAATTTTGAAAAACGCTAAAAAACACTTTCGTTTGTTGTTGAGGAATTACCTATGTACCAATTTTTAGGACTGCAAGACTATTGGTTTTTGATACATTCATGATGAGTACTGGGAGTTGTAAGGCAGGTATTTAACCTGTGCGATATTGAAAAAAATGCTAGAAATCTCTTCACAACTTCTCAAAGTTTCATGGCGAATGGATGAATAGTGTAGTAATACAAAACGGATAAACAAACATACACTGATTTTTATATTTGTATATATATATTATTTTGTAAATAAAATTTTGAGATAAAACTAAATATATACCTATAGTATAGTATAATAGTATTGTCTAATAATTAAATTTAGAAAAATATTTGTTAGGTGGAACTTGTCATTTCAGTTAAAAATTTTATACAATAAAGTGTACTAGAATTTATTCTATTGTATGATTATAAAATATATCAAATTATAAATCTCAATTTTAAATCCATTCTGGGAATTTCTGTATATTAATTTTGGTATGAATTTTTTCGAAACATATATGTGATATTTTATATTATTAAATTTAGATATCTCTATTACATAATACAAAATGCTAATAAATACGGTCGCAAATCTAAATTCTAGCATATTTTACAGTGCATTCTTTTAAATGATATCTAATTAAAAATTAGAGAAAAAATTGAAGGTCTATAAGTATATTAATTTGATAGCTTGTAAAAATCAAATTTGATTTGATTGATTTGAAAACTTCCACAACAGTGATTGGCTCTAGTACTGAATATTTATTTTTAAGCTAACAAATACTCTGCAAGCAAATAATAATGAAACAAATGAATAATCCGAGTTATAGGATCAATAAAACACAATTTATTTGTAATAATTGTCTTTCCTTTTGTGTAGGAGTTATTTAACTAAAATAATCAGCTCCATATAACTACAACATAGATCTACTAATTTGATTTAGAATTCTTATCAATTAGTACATATACTTTTGTTCATCTTTACATACGTTTTATGCTTTTAATTTTCCTACAAAAATACTGACTCTAATTTTGATTTTTTATATTTTATTCTACAACATATTCAAAATATATATATTTTTTTTATTAAGCAGCTTAACATATAGAGCTGAAATTACAAAAACAAAATTTTCTCTTTGATTTTTTAATTTTCTTTTTTACAATCAGTAAAAATCTGCTTTACAATATAGAAAGAAAATTTTTTTCAAAAAGCTCCATAATTTTTCTTTTTATATACCTTAATAATAATTTTTGTAATTAGTTTTCTCTTCTCTTTTTTTTTATTTTAATTTATGTTACTTTTAAAGAGTTGGAAATGTAATTTTTAGTTGTTAGTAAAATAAAATTTTTAGTACTTTCCAAGCAATTAGGATACTTGAATTTTTATTCCTTTTTGAATTCAAATAATTATTATTTAAAAAAATATTTATGAATTTATTAAGGATATATTTTTTAAATTATAGCTGGAATAGGATCCTTTGAAATATTGATTTTCTTTTACAGTTGATTTGAAAATTTAAATAACATTTTTTTTTACTTAGATCCTGTTTCAAATATGTTTGGTTTGAGAAAATTTTTATTTGGAAAATTGAATTTTCTATTTAGTATTTTTACTTAGTAAATTAATTTTGAAATTTGATTTTATTTTATGTGCCATATGTGTGTTTATTAATTTTCTAAATGAATTCTGATTAAAAATTCAAATAAGAAACAAAACTCGTAATGACACCTTAAAATACATAGCTTAATCTAACTAAACTCTGTAAAAACGCTATCAACACTGTTGTATGGTAAACATACATTTTTAAATAATATTAATAAATAAAAATAATAATAAAATAAGAAAAAATAAGAAATTATTAAAAATTCAAAATTATAATATTTTGGTAAAAGTATGAACAGTGTTAACTTCAATTTAAAAACAGGATGAAGAAAATGTTTAAATCTATAATTATAATTGACAAGCATTTTAACTTTATATTATTTTTTCAATTTACCAAAAATATTCTTAATTTATAAATAAACACCGTTTTGGTTAATGAAAATATAGACCAAAATTTTGATTATGAAAATTGTGAGCTTAATCTGTTTCAGAATTACATACATACATAGTACATACATATTTATATACCTACAATTTTCACCAAAATTAATTTTTTTTTAATTTTTATGAAATTACTAATCTATAAATCTACTTCATTCATATGTAAATACATAGCATATAGTATATGTACATTTGGAGTAGAAGATACAGCATTGATTACATGTACAATAATAATGCATGTATGGAATTGAAAATTTTTTATTTAAACTTTCAAATCATTTTTTTTTGTTCTTACGTACATAACATGTATATAGGTACCAGGCAATATTTTATTATTTTGGTTTGAATACATAACATTCATAACTAACCACCAATTTTTATTGTACTATATGTTCATCATCTATAATTATAATTGAGAAGCATTTAAGGACCTGCGCAGTAGACACGTTTTCATTTTATCTCTCTTCTCCATGACCATAATGAACTCTTTTAATATAATAAGAGTCATATAATAAGTAAGTTGTAAATAAAACAATAATGCGCACACAGTTGAAATTTTTTTAACCATATGGTTTTATTATTCACCAAATACATTAAGGAATAGGTAGAAACGAAACAGAAAATGAGAAGTAAGTTATTTATGTTTTTTAACGAAAACATACTAATTCCAAAGCTTTTCATTAAAACATGAGTGTTTTCTGCTTTGTAATGAGAAGTCTATATCAGTCCACGCAAATCCCTGTTCTTTTAAAAACTTTAAATTTGGCTTTAACTTGAATTATAATTACTCAACAGGGGCCCCTAGTAAGCTTTAAATTGAGTTCAACAGTCCTTAAAAATTCGTTAAAAACATTATTTTCAAATTTAGCTAATTTGAATCTGAAGTAATATTTGTATTTGATATTCGATATCTGTTTATATACTTCCTTACATTTACTTCAATATTGATGAATTCAAAATTTTCTTACGAACACAGACTACTGGTTATGATGTCTTACTTTACAATATCGTATTACTCTTAACACTAAACAATAATTTATATATATATCGTAAAATTTTTGGATTTCAACAGTATTATTCATTAATAATGGATTTTTATTGATTAATAATTTAAATTATAAAAATATTATATTTGTCAAAAGATTTGGAAAAAATACATTTTCTATATTCATATGGAAATTGTCTCTCACCTATTCGAACGTAATAATAATTGTCTCTTCATATATATTTCTATTCAAATTTTTAATGCTATCTGTCAAATCTAATTTTGAGTATTGCTAGACTGTCTATTGCTACTGACTATCATGGACTGTCATTATGCTATTATCTGTCATCACTGTCAGACATTAACTGTCATTATACTATATGTCATTATAGGCTATCATAAACTTAAAACAATAATAATTATTAATAGACTACAAAAAATACAAAACTGATAGGTGCAATATACTGAAGTGCAATAAATATTATTTCATAAAACTTATATTGCGTTGTCTAGCATGTACGGCGTATGGTATGATGAGTAAAAGATTAAAGCTAAAAATAATATATTTGTATTTACATATAAATTGAAATACAATATGTTACGTATAACTAGTTATCCATCTAATATTATAATAATTTTTGTCGAGGATGTGCAATATTATTTTTTAAGAAAAGATATTCAATTTCTGACTAAATTTTTTTCGTAATACAAAAATAAAAAAATATCATGTATGAATTAAATTAGTTTACAATTAGTTTCTGATAAACTCTGACACTTTTACGATTTAAAACAATTATTATTGCAATACCTACTTATATTCTAAACTCATTGTCTTATTGTATATCTTATTGTATTATTTTTCCTCGGGACGAATGTCGAATTTTCCAAATCTCGCTTTTTCAAATCCCGCTCATATTAAAAATCCTGCTTGAAGTGTATTTATACCAAGAATATTTATTTTAATTTATTGTATGTATAGCCGCTGTTGGACCCAAAAAGTGAATATCTGCCTTTTCCATAATATTTATTTTAATTTTTTGTATGTATGTAGCCGCTGTTGGATACAAGAAATAAAAAAAGTGATTTTAAAAAGCGTTATTTAGAAAATTCGACATTCAGAGCAGATCCATTTCTCCTATAGTTGGTATTTGATTTGTAATTTTTACATTTTAATAATTTTTATCTATAAATTCATAATTACAAACAAAATAACAATTTAATTAGTCCGAATGTGACCTTTAAGAAGTTTATAATGCTTAATTTTTCGATATAATCAAATTTTTTTACAAATTTTCAGTTGTTAAAAGCAAAATTTTCAATTTTTATACTATTCAAAAACGGTAAGTCTCACACTAATTCATCACATACCGTTAATTAGGTGTATAAATTTAAAAAACAAAGTTATGAAGAAGATATTGCTCTAGTTTCCATTCCTTCGGAGCTGTAGTAGATATAGTTTAGACATAAGTTTCCTAATCCGATTTTCCTTATAACCCTCTGCAGCCCAGGTTAAATTTAAAGATAGGCCCCTCGTCTAGAACAAATTTATTTCTTAAAATACCTCAAGGAAATACCCCTTGAAATATTTTTGCTCTAAACCGGACCACCCTGTATAATGAAACGCTTTTGTAGTTTGCTTATCAAAAAGAAAAACAAAAATAAAAAAGAAAAAACAATTTTTAATATGTAAATAAATTTATCTAAACAATACCCAAAAAATTAGAATTCATCTCAATTAAAATAATTTTAAATAAATTTTCTTTCAAATTACATTTTTGTCTTTTTCTATATTTATTGATATAACCATTATTAATAAATTACATTAAATAAATACCATTCACATCCCTAAATACACATATTTGACAATGTATGAATATGAATACATAATAGGTATGTATTTATATTATATATATTATGTAGGTATATAACAATTTAACTATAAAGATAAAATGTCAAAAACTTAAAATTAATCACCTTAATATTTATAATCCTTTAAGGCATTTATTTTACCACATATTTAATTTAAAATAAATTTATTCATAAAATTATTTCTTAATATATTATTATTATGTATGTTATATATATATACATAACAATAGATACCCATATATTTATACAAAGTAAGAATTTTCTTGAAAAAGTTTTTGTGTATATTTTAATTATTATTGAATATAATAAATTTCTTTTATTAAAATATAATTATATTATTTAATAAATAGGTATTTAAACTGTATATTATATATATATATGTTTTTGAAATTTTAAAACTAATTCAATTAAAATATTAATTAAAAAAAAAATTAATTTGAATCAATTATGTTTAATTTTGTTAGAATATCAATGTAATTTAAAAAAATGATTGAGTGATTATTAAATTGAGTGGATATTAATAGTTTTCACTCAATTGTCTTATAATCTAAAATTTGAAAGTAGATTTAAATATTATGTTTTTATACCTCTGTTTTGACAACCCTTAGGTTATTACGGTACAATCAAAGATAATGTGTGAATTATTACATTATACATTATACATACATTATACATTATACATTATACATTATACATTATACATTATACATTATACATTATACATTATACATTATACATTATACATTATACATTATACATTATACATTATACATTATACATTATACATTATACATTATACATTATACATTATACATTATACATTATACATTATACATTATACATTATACATTATACATTATACATTATACATTATACATTATACATTATACATTATACATTATACATTATACATTATATATTATACATTATACATTATACATTATACATTATACATTATACATTATACATTATACATTATACATTATACATTATACATTATACATTATACATTATACATTATACATTATACATTATACATTATACATTATACATTATACATTATACATTATACATTATACATTATACATTATACATTATACATTATACATTATACATTATACATTATACATTATACATTATACATTATACATTATACATTATACATTATACATTATACATTATACATTATACATTATACATTATACATTATACATTATACATTATACATTATACATTATACATTATACATTATACATTATACATTATACATTATACATTATACATTATACATTATACATTATACATTATACATTATACATTATACATTATACATTATACATTATACATTATACATTATACATTATACATTATACATTATACATTATACATTATACATTATACATTATACATTATACATTATACATTATACATTATACATTATACATTATACATTATACATTATACATTATACATTATACATTATACATTATACATTATACATTATACATTAAACATTAAACATTAAACATTAAACATTATACATTATACATTATACATTATACATTATACATTAAACATTATACATTATACCTTGTTGTTTTTTGATGTTTTTGTATAAAAACCGTTATATCCGTTAAACTTTTAGACATTATATATATTCAGTTATACATTCTAGAAAAATATCAGCATATTTTATCATTTATTTGATGATGATTGGTGCTTCCGTTGTGGATATATTGTAGTTCAAAGTAGAATATTTATGAAAAAAAACTAAATTTATTTTCTTTCTTGAAAAACCAAAGACCTCAAGATTTGACTATAAAAAGGTATCTATTTTTTCTATAACTCATATATATTATATATATCTACGTCGAATAGTTTAGATGATATAAGCATTTATTTAAAAAAATTGTTTTTTTTTTACCCTTTTTCTATATAAAACTAGGAATGTACCTTTTATGAAGTAACAATCTTCTATACATTATACATTAATAAAATTATACATTATATATATGTACATAAAATGGATATATATATATATATAAGTATTATCTTTGCTACAATCTTATTACATATTCGAATGAATTATTACGAGATTTAAACTGTGTTCTAGCTAGATTTAGCTAGATTTAGAACTATATTTAAACTGTGATTTAAATGTTCAATGCTTAAATTATCAGACTTGTATGGGCTTACAGTAATCAGTATGTCTGACCTTCTTTGGCCTCCTTATGTCATCTGATCTGTGTAAGAGCGTGATCGCTTTTAATTGCTGTGTTGAATTAATCTGTTTTCTTGTTTAATAGCATAACTAGGTATTAAACATTCTTCATATTGTGTATGAAAATAATTCCATGCAATCAATTAAATAATTACTTTACTAACTCATATAGTAATTTGTTGTTTAATATTGTATATTATGTATATATATATTTTTTTTGTATTATTTTTTAATTGTATAGAAAACTTAATTTTTTGTTTCTAAATTTTATTTTTAATTATACCTTACATCAAAAATTACTGTAAATAAATATATATAAAAAAAAAATCCTATACTGACGTCAGTAATGGTTTTAATATTCATATCTCTGTTATTATCATAAACTAAAAATAATTAAATATTATTAATGTACCTAACATTTTATGGATCAAAATCTAGCTCAACAGATAAAATAAAAAAATTTTAATTAATTTTTTGAAGCTTTAAAATATTTTTGATTATTTAAATTAAAATTTAAATTAAAAATTTAAGTAAATATTTTTCTAATATTTTGCAAGTTCTAAAATTAATCTACATTGTATTTTTTATAATACATTTTATATAAATCAGAAGTCTTTAAATATATTTAATTAAATTTAGTCTAAGGATTCTTATATAAATTCTTTCTGATTATAAAATTTAATCTTTTTAAATATAAAATTTAGTAAAAATTAAAATATCATATTTTTTCATTTAAAAAAAAAATTAATAATTCTTTAAAATATTCATATTTTGATTAAATTTATTTAAATATACACTCATGAAAATAACAAAATAGAAAAAATAAAAAAAAAAAATAAATTTGTTATTGAGGAAATTATTTATGTCATCTTTCATAAAAACTAATACTTTCCTTTAATAAAAAATGACATCATCTTTGGTCAAGATATTTCAAAAATGTCTTCTTAGAATTAATCTACACCATAATATATGTACCTACATAAATATAATTGAAGATAGAAGTAAGATTAGTTTTAGTAAACTTTTTAAATGATTTTTTTTAGGTTTTGAAAAAGTTATTTTAAAATATTATAGAGAAAAAAAAATACCTGACATGACATGAATAAAATATTAGAATATGAAAATGATGTCAGTGACTTATTGAATAACTAAGTTAAAGGTCTAATAAACATTATTATTATTTTATTTTTAATCCATTGAAATTTAATCACTTTTTCCATTGCATTTAGGAAGTATAGGACTTCTTCAATGCTTAAATATCGTTGAACTGATACTATATACTATTATTTTTTATCATTATTGTTACAGAGTAGTTTAGTTCATTAGACTACTGTTGCTATTATACTTAGGGGTATCGCTTGCCCTACCTATCGATTGTGGTACCAGAATTTTTTTTTTTTATTTATTTATTAACATCCTTAAAATATATCTTTGCAAGAGGGTTGAGTAATGTTTTTACATAAATTAGACTAAATTGTGTACTTTCAATTGAAATGAAAAATTTTGATTCTGTTTTCTAAATTATAAAACAAAATTTAAAATTTACAGGATAGATACCTACCTATCCTACATGACAAACGTTAGGTACAAATTTAATGTAATTTAAAAATTTAAGGTATTAAATTTAATAAAATTAAAACTATGCTAAAATATACTTAGATCAGATTTGTTTTACCCCTAGATCATAGGGCTTACACAAAAGATGTACATTTCATAAAAAATCACTTTAAATCAATCACAACAAAATTTTGAAAAAAATTTTTTTTTAATTTCTTCAACAAATCAAATAAAATTCTCTAAATTTCATTATTTTCAACATATTCACTTTAATTTTTTAGTACATATACTTTAAATTATATATACTTTAATTAAATCGCCTCTGATCTAAAATAATAAAAATAAAGATAAATAAATAAATTCAAGTACCTAACCTATATCTAAGTCTGAGATTATCCTTATGAAGTGCAATGGTTTATATATAAATCCATATTTTTTTTATTTTTGTTTTTATTTTTTTTTTTATTTTTACTTACATGTAAAATTGTGAATGTGTTAAAATAAAATACTTTAAATTCTTGTAATAAATAAGAGACGAGAAAATTAGAAGAAATTTTGTGGATTATATTCTTGACCTCAAACACTCTACACTTTCATGAAAACCATATTTCTTGGTATTTATTTACTAAAATGTATCATTTCATATACACAAACACAGACACACATAATATATATCTTGAGACCATTATAACACCACTAAATTTTATAATATTTTTTTTATTTGAAAATTGTATTTTTAGTTAATGTTTTCATCTTGTTGTCAGAAGTTAAAATAATATATTAATGTATGTAAACATTCATACTCACAGTGTGTATTAATAAAAGTTGTATCTATTTGGTCGATTATTATAACTCACAGATGTATTACATAACATTTATAAATAAGTTATAAAATCAATCAAAGCAAAAGTCAGTCAACAAATACGTACTGATAAGTTCAAGTGGTATCGTGATGAACTAAACAACTCCTAAAATTTATTGCTATGATTACTTATTGTAATTTTAGATTTCGGGCAAACAATGCCACACTAAGGACTTTTTTGAAAGTTTTACGAAACATAATTAAAGTCAATATTTGATTAAAGTCAAAACATTACTTGAATATTACTCGAATCTGCACATTTAAAAAAATAAATAAAAAATATTAGAGTATTGAATTTTAAATATAAACCGCTCAGGCCGTCCATTTTTATATAAACTTTAATTTATAACTTTCAAACGTAAGAACTATAATCCCAAACCAAATTTAGAGAGGCAAAGTAACAAAACTAAAAATGTTTTACGGTCTATAGTACTTATATTCTATAAAATATATTCAAAATAACAAAATATAAAAACATACAAAAATCCGTCCCGAACCGGTAAAACCGAAAAAACAATTTTGAATCAGATCACGGACTGTATGACTAATTATTAACTCAATTAAAATTAGTAAGTTAAAATCATATCACTTCAGATGATATCTATTTTTCACATTCGCTCATTGAATGACATTTGAATGTAACAAACTTGTAAATGTCATTTTAGTTGCTTCTGCAAAATTTTGACAGTTCAATTTATACTTTTTTAAGCTATTTTATTAGATGTCAAATTTGTCCCAACAAATCATAACCGCTTATGTCAACATAAGAACAAATGCAAAATAAAATAATCACTATATTGATAATGTACGAAAATATTTACTGTCAAAATTGGTTTTTATTCTGACAACTATAAGCCGCATTTTTGCTAGTATATTATATAATGTCATAATTTCAAGTCAATGGCATTGCCATAATGTCAAGGCCAAATTGTGTCAATATGACCTAAAAATATTTTTTTGTAATATTCGCTTATTTAACTAAAAATATATATTCCTATACCAGCCCATAAAAACTTGATAAGTTGATAAGTAATCGTTTTTTACAAATTTGGAATACCATTTTCACAGTTTCAAATGTATTAACAGTTACTTATTTATAATTATATATTTATTAATAATATATACATTAATATATAGTTTTTGGATTTCAAATGCTTACATAATTTTTAATCTTATAAACCATAATTTGGTACAGTCCCGTTATACCATATTTTAAACACTTTATTTAAATTTTAAAATTGATTTTAATCGAAACATCAATTTCAGACATATAAACGGTTATAACTTATTGCCACAAATTATTATGACCACCCTATTTACAGTTTAATTTATAACTCTCAAACATAAGAAGTACAATCCTGCATTATTTATTGAATGACACTGTACACTAAATATATATTTTGAACATTTTTTAACAAAGGTAAATGTGTTTTACCAAAAAAAAAAAAAAAAAAAACAAACAAAAGCACTTAGCTTTTCCATTAATTTTTTTTTTTAGTTATTTTAATTTTTACTTTTCATTTTATTATCGTAATTTTTCTGCTCTTTTCAATATCTTACTCTCTGATTCTTTATTACAAACTGTTGATGATGATTGCAAGTACATACACAGACATAAATATTTGTAAATTGTTCAAGTCAAAAATAATTGTAAATGTATTCTGAATAAGCAAATAATTATATAAGAATATTTGTATTTAATATTTTCTAATTGAATGTGCTAACATTTAATTTAAGTAAGTTTTAAGTGTATAAATTGTCATCAGATCCAATAGCTAGTAAATAAAATACAGTTACTGAATATTTATTTTTATATAAGAATTTAAATTATAAGAATTTTTATTTATTATTATTTTTAGTTTATTAATTTATTTAGTTATTTATTTAACACGTAATATGCAATGTACATTAAATAAATTGATATAAATTCAGTTTCAGTTTTTGATCTGAAATAATAAAAATTTTATATTTTAATTTGAAAGTAAATTATATCAAAATTTGGTTTCGAATTCACAATTTACTGATTGATGAAAATAAAAATTTGATTAAAGCTGTTAAAAAGAACAGAATCTGAAGTAGTATTGAAGATATTAAGAATATACATAGAATTTTAAATGTAATGGACTGATATTAAATTTGTACTGAAAATAAACAATCAAACAATTTAATTTAATTTAATGACATTTAATAATTTTTTAAGATCGCTTTTTGAAGGCTATTTTAACGAATCGAAAATGAAACAAGAACAAAAAACAACAATTATAACAAAATTATTTTTTGAGTAATTATTTAATTATATATTTAATAAATCATGTTTAGAAATAAGGCAAGTAAGAGTTCTTTCGAGCTTTTTAAGACAATTAAAGATATAGCTGATGCTGGAATTAAGTCCAAAATCATTCAATAATTTGTTTAATATTACTTATTTAGCTTATCCTATTTACTATTTATTATTTACCTTTATTACATTTATTGAAATACACCTACATTTGTATTTGAATCGATGCTACATGATCGTTTTTGTTTAGGTGATTATAATTTTTATTTTGAGTAATTTTCAAGTGTACTAGTTTTTTAACTATCTTTAATTTAAATACTAAAGTCTATATTCTCTCAATATTAATTTTGTTTTATTAATTATTATAATTATTTTGAAATTTTAAATTTTTATTAAATATATTATGTACTTTAATGTAATATAAAGATGAGTTTTGAGAATAAAATGATAAATATTAGGATTTTACTTAACGTGGTCAGGTCAAGCCTTGTATTAATCACCAAAACACTATTATTGTTGTATTAACTTTTTTTTTATTTATTTAATCAATACCTTAATTATAACCACTACTTATATTATATTTAACATTAAAAACTGAAAACTTAGTTCTATTACTAATTCATTAATAAAACTAAAAATTCAATTGAAAACAAAAAAACAGTAAAATTGAAAATTCATCTACAACCTTAGCCTAAAGCTATGTGGTCCTATAAATTACAATTAAAAATTGAAAAAAATATAGAATAATAGAAAAAAGGACGTATTATTTTAATATTTGATTTTCTATTTATTAGACAGCTTATCTATTTTTTTTTTATTTATTTTCTTTGTGTTTTTTTTTTATATCTAATAATATTTAAAATATGAAATCAGTGAAACAAAAAAAAAATAATTATAATAATTGGAACAACGAATTTGTTTAACAAAAATTGTCACAGTATCAAAAACCTTATATAGAATGTCAAAAAAAATTTTATGATTATTATTTTGTCACTATCACCTTAAAAAATACCACTCCCAGATCTGTTCTTCACTACAATTTTCTATTTATCCATAAGTTCTGAATTAATAATATAAAAAAAAATTATCTGCACATTTGAGGCTTTTAGTTAATAATTTTAAAAAATATAATGATCCAATTTATTTGCAAGCTTTTCTAAATTTTATACATTTATCTTAGAAATCTGTTTTTACAAATCTGGCTTATAAATCACTATTGTGTATAATTTAAGTATTATTTTTTATACTAGTAAATCCCCTGTGCAATTGCACAGAAGCAGTTCTTTCAGGTATGATTTTATTTAAAAAAAAAAAATACTTGTTTTGGTATAGGTAATTGTTTTTGTTTTCTGAATGGCTTGTTCTTGAATATATATATGATTCTTGACTTTATAATGAAGTCAAAGTATAATACCTAATACTTTATGACGAAATTAATGCTAATTTCAATATAACTTAACGCAATAAACTCCCATTACTCTCAACGTAATAAATCGATAAATTAGTATTTTCGCATAAGATATTAAAGTGGGTTTTAGGATTTTATTTTAGAATATATTCTGGAACGTATTTAAGTCCGATTTAGTTCTTTATATAATCAAAAAATCAATATTAAAGAAAGCCATTAATTTAGACGGACTAAGATGGTGTAATGGTTATGTTATACACTATGCTATCTAATAGCAAAAGGACAATTACGAGTTCGAATCCCAGTTATGTCATGAATGTATATACATACAAAATTTTTCAATAATTCTAATTAATTTGGAAAACATGTTCGTTGTCATATAAAATGGAACTTTGATATTATGATGGCAAGTTTTACTTTACAATATATGCAGTTTTCCACATTAAATACAAAAAACAAAAAATTAAACAATTTTTCTTATCAATTGCTACCATACAAAAAATCAAAAAATTGATAAGTAGACAATGTTATTGCTGTAAGCATCAAGTCTCGAAATTATAAAAATAAGCAATCTGATGTAAAAAATAATGATTTGAATGTGCTTGTATATTGTATTTATCCCGTATATTCATACCATAAAAATTAAGTATTTAGTAAAGAAAAATTTCAAATAAATTTTATTATATTGCCATTTAGTTCTATTAATCCTTTTCTTTAATGAATTATAAGCGAAACGAAGTTTCATTTTGATTAAAAACCTTTAAAAAATAAAATTATTGAAATCCAAAATTATTATCCATACAGTCCATACATAATCTTAACTTCATGCTGCCATTACAATAATATAACTATACATATACTTATTGATATACATGTGCTCATAGCTCACATATAATTCATATTAAACATCATTAGTTATACTTTCACTGAAAACTTAAAAAGAATAAAGTGTTCCCCACCGTTTTGCTTATTTTTAGAATGAAGAACTTGTTAAAATTTTAATATTTTTTTGGTGTAATTTACTAATCAATTATTCTTGCTTTTTCACTCACCACATTGTTCATCTTATGTGTAATATTATAAGATGTTTATATCTATCTAAATTTCATATTTCATATTTATATACTTATACCTTTTTTATAATACAAATATTTAGTTTTTGTAGATCACTATTGTGTATAATTTAAATAGTGTTTAGTTTGTATCTGTATTTCATATCTATATATTTATCATTATTTAATTTATTAATCATTCAGTCATTTTTTATTTAGTTTTACAAATCATTCGGTCTATATTATATTTTCAAACGTTTATTTTATTTTGTTTCGTATTTTGGTAAAGTGTTAATTTCATGGTTATCATGCAGGCATATTTTAAACTTATTTTTTTTTTATATTCTTCATTAATTGTTATTATTCTTAAAACACGATGCAAATCAAAATTTTTCTAATACCATTCAACATTTCCTATCACTCTAATTTTTTTTTAATATGCTCATCGATATAGACAGATTTTTTTTAATGATTTATATTACACTAGCTTATTGTTTATTGTCAATTTGGATTTAAACCCCAAAAACTATTGTACTTCTCTGAATTTTATCCTTATTTTGTTACGCTTATTGATTATGTGACTCTTCCCAGTCAACTTTTTATCAGTATGGGCCCCCAGGTATTTTGCTAGTTTTTTTTTTATTTCTTTGTATGCATTTGTTATTTAATAATATTGGTTGAGAGAATTATTATAAAATACATAATATTATATAATAAATTATTTTTTCCTCAAATTACAACTACATATTTCAAAAACTCTGCAGGACGATTTTTTTTTTTTTTTTTGGTCAATATATAGAACAGCGATCAAATTATAATTTACTGGTAAATATTTTTTAAAGTGTGTAAACACAATTTTTTTTTTTTTTGCTTTAAAAATACTATTATAAATTATTATATTTTTACCTGTAAATATTTTAACAAAGGTTGAGTTTTTTTCTTTCGTAGAAAATTTCCCTAAAAATCATAAAATGTTGATATTATCTCAACTGTTTTTTTTTTTTTTTTGTCAGATATATTAAAAAATGACATAAAACAAAAACAAAAAAAATAAAAAAAAACAATTTATACGATTTGTGAAATTTATGTCATCGTCCGATAAAAATTCTATAGAATAGAATGGAAGTAGAATTGTTTACTCATTGAAATTTCAGTGGAAAAAAAACACAGAAATTCTCATGATGCCAAATACTATTTCAATCATTTTAGACTACGTATTATTTATTCATAAGTACATAAATCCCGAAAAATAGTTAAATTAAACTTAAATAAAATTTTAAAATGTTATAAAAAAAAAAAAAAAAAAACAAAAATTATGAGCATCAAAGTCCTTATTCAATTTAATATATAGCTAAAGGATTTTCCATTGAAATATTATTCAATTTGATTTCACTGTTAAAAATTTTATTTTATTTCAATTTATTCAATTGAATCAAGTGTATTTAAGTTTAAACTTAAAATAAAAAAAAAAAATATTTTTCAAGGAAGAAAAACTGGTTCAATGAAATACTCAAATTTAAATTTAAAAAATTATAATGAGTGAAAAGTAGTCAATTTTTTTAATGTAAATGGATGTTGAAATATGTTGCGGTTCAATTTATGCTGTGGGGCATTGTTATAGGTTTACATGATGTCTAATGTTGTGACAGCGATGAACAGATCCAAATAACTCCTTGTTCAATCTTTAAATTTTAATTAGCAAAATTACAATGAGTGAAAAGTAATTACAATTTTTAATGTAAATGAATGTTGAAATATGTAACGGTTCCATTTATGCTGTGGGGCATTGTTATAGGTCTACTTGATGCCTAATGTTGTGACAGCGATGAACAGATTCACATATCACTCCTTTTTTACTCTTTAAATTTAAATAAGCAAAACTACAATGCGTGAAAAGTAATTACAATTTGTAATGTAAATGGATATTGGAATATGTAACGGTCCAATTTATGTTGTATACATCAATATAGGTTTACATGTTGGCTTAATATTGTGACAAATATTAACACATCCGATTATCACTCTTTTTTTTTACTATAAACCTAACTAACAATTGCTGTCTTTCAAGTAATGAAATTCGTGCAATAAAATACATATTTTATAGAGTGCTTATATAATACTAAAACGCTTTATGTACTTACTCTCAATATGTATTTTTATAATAATTTTATCAAAATGAGCCATTGAGCTCGTACAGATTATATATTTTAACTATTACAAATTATTTCATCAATTATCAAATATTTTCAATATTCCAACCCAAGTTTTTCAATATTCCAACCTTATTATTAATCATTTGAGTAAATTTTTTGTGCTTTCAATACTTTAATATTGGACTAAGAAATCAATAATTATACTAATCATAATACATAATCATGAAATATTTAGACTCATGAAATTTATTTACAACTATGCGGATAGGGTTCATAAAGTTGAAATACCAAATGAAAAATATCAGAAACTTATAAAAAAGGACGAAAGGAAAAAGGAAAAACTAAATTAAAGCTGAAAATTTGCCTTGTATATAAATATTCAGATAAAACAAAGGCAGACAAACCTCATAGAAGGTTGAATTAAGCTGTTTAAACTAATCTTTAAAAAAATTAAAAAAATTAAGAAAAACATATGAACCAAAATTTAAATGCAAATTAGATTCGAGGACTCGTCAATATTTTCAACTACCGAATTATTAAAATTTGATATTCAACTAGAGAATTACTAAGAACATTATTTATTTGTTTTTTTATTTTATTTTAACTCAAATGGCTATTATTATCTTGAATAGACTATTATGAAATAATAATCAATCAAAAGCCCATATAACAGAAGACATAATGACGATAAAATGATGATTGTATTAGTTAGGTATATTCTTTAAAAAAATAACAGTTCAAAATTGGTTTGAGAGTCCACAGGGCAGAAACACAACATTCCAAACACAAAACAATATTCAAAAATAACGGTAAATTTTGAAATTGACAATATTTTAATAACTTAGTTGGATATTAAACTCGTCGCACATAATCAAATTAATAAAATTAATAATATTAATTAAACATAAATAAACAGAATCAAACTTAAAATAATTATGACAAACCCCTTTTATACTATTACAATAATATATTTATAGTTCATACTATTACTACGTTTATACTATTACAATAGTGAATTTTAACATACTACTAGCTTACTAGACATTTCTATTACATTCAATTGTGTTTGATCTATACTTCATAACTTTATACAAAACAATAAATTCTAATAAATGTCAATTTTACCCTTATTTCATATAATTTATCAATATTTTTGAATATAAATTCAAGAACATCGTATATATACATTTTCATTACATGTTTTTATACATTTATGTACATGTTATGTACTATCTGTATGTGTATCTCATAAATTGAAAATACATACTGTGCTTACCAAAATGAAAATAAACGTAAAATAATATTATTTATTTGATTTATTATATTTCATATCCTGTGTTATTCAATATACCGGAAACAACTTTTAATAAAAATAAGTCTATTTTTGGCACGTAAATGACCACACACAATTACAAAAAAAAAAAAAAAAAAAAAAAAAAAAACAACATTTACATTTAGTTACTATTGGAATGAAAATAGTTTTTGTCTTAAATGTTTTCAAATAATTTGCATGGTAGGTAAACGTTAAGTTTTCATTTTTTACCTAATAGTACAATTTATAATATTTATTTTACAGAATAAATTTTTAATATTGTATATTATGTACATATATAGTTATATAATATTTAATATGTAGATACCTACGCCACGTATTTTTACCTATAGTGTTAGTATTAAATATAAATAAAAATCATTTTTGAATATATTTATCAATTTTTTAGAATTAAAATAAAGGAAAAAAAAATTATTTAATTTATTTTTTAAGAGGAAATATTTATAGAAAATTTTCAATAAAAAAAATTAAAAAAAAAAAAAAAACAATACATATGCAATAAATTGAATTTCAATTTATTATATTTTATTTTATTTTTGTTTTTGTATTTTAAGTACCTATTTTGTTTTGATTGCAACCAACAAAAAAAAAAAAATAATAAATAAAAAAAGGACCAAAATTTAAATAAAATGATGCCTTTATTTATGTGTCAAGGTTTTTTTTCTTTATTGTAAATATTCATTGTATTGGAAAAAAATATCCTCCTTAATTTTAATTTTAAATTTAAATTTACTCTCAAAATAGTCGATAAAATGGAATTTGTATATTCATTTTTTTTTGCTACTAAATACGAAATTCAAAAAACAATTAACAAATTATCACTTCACAAAAAATATGTACATGCCCACAAATGATTTTTCGTAATTTTAAAAATTTTAAGAGGAATTTATTTTTTGTAGGTACATCATTTTTTTATTATCCTTTTTTAATAACCCTATAGATAAGTAAGTACAAATAACATATATACATATATAATATATATATAAGTATGCAAGTCTTCTATTTGAAGCTATTTACTACTTTTGGTAATCGGATTTATTTTTAGTAATGTATTATTAATGTTGTAAATGTCATAAGTCTGATTTGCTACCATCAACATACTTTTAATTGAACAAATATTGATATTTTGGAACAAACATTCTTACTTAATTAGTGCTTTAATTTGTTTATTATTAAATATTTGGTATACTTACAAAGCAAATAAATAACAAATAAATATTTGACTTTTGTTAATCAAATAGTACAATAGTACAATCGTTATTACATAGATGGTAGACAGTAAAGATAATAGTAGCTGCCGGTAATACATCGACACAGTTAGACCAGTGAGGTCCATTATGATACCACTGGTCTATTACATAGATACTAAAATATATATATATATATATATATATATTTATTATATAAATATATATTCACATAGGTAGAAAAATAGGTAGAAATAAAAATATTACAGGCGCTAGCAATAATTGTACAACATAAAAAAAATTTAAGTAGCTTCTAGAAAATGGATGCATACCCCATTCTACCTACTACATTTAGTAGTTACATACATATTTACCTATTTAGATTTGTTAATTCATTATAATTCTATTTAAAATATAATTTTTTATTATAGGCCTTTTGTACCTTTATCCCGTTTCCATAATATTTACGTATTTTGACAGGGATTGACATTAATTTTTTTGACAAAAATTTATATTTTTTTTTCGTATCGAATTGAAAAGCTCTGTTTCATTTCAAAACTATTTTATTTTAATATATATTATTACAAATTAATATTTCAAACACTAATAATTAAATGTAAAAAAAAAACTTCAATATTATTCAATATATTTCATAACAGTTTTATTTCAAATTTTATGCAATATCTGTTTTTAAAAAAGTGGTTTAATTTTTTAATTTATTTATTTCACTATCTCTACTGTTAACACATACAGAGTGCTTCTACAGAGTTAATTTTGGAATATTAAAGTAGTATAATTATAATGGTGTTGATCGAATACAAATATACTTCAGTATATTTTAAATTTGTGTAATATGTACATAATATGTACATAGTAATCTAACAGCTATCAAAATATTAATTACTTAGATATTAATGTTAATTTTTCTTATAAACAATAATTTCTACAAAATATATAGCAATACAGTTCATACATTGTAATTGTCAGTTATATGCATATACATTTTTATTTAAATTGTTTTTATTTATTTTATTATTTATCAATTTAATTTTATTTACAATTTGTAAAAAAAAAATGATTTCAAACACTAGCTAATTAAATGTAACAAAAAAATATTAATTTTATAATTAACACATACCATCTCTGGAGCATATTTTCAAATACAAAAAAAATATCAATTGTGTACTGTCAAACTACGTAAATATAATGAAACCACAAATTTTCAAGTCAATTTGTCAAACCCTTATTTAAGCATACATTTTTTGATTAAACATCAATTTGGTTTTTAAGCACTTATTGATTACAACGATAGCTTATTATTTTTAAAATAAACATTTACAAGGTCCTTTTCGACCTCTTTATACATATAACCCTTTCGACCTCTTTTGGATTTTTAATTTTATTTTCATTTGATTATTTTGTCAAGCAATTTTTTTATATACAGAATGAATAATTGAATACTTGAATTTTCAAATTGTTTTGTACCAACTTGCAATGCTTGATTAGCCCAACAGTAAAATATTTTTAATTTTTTCTTTGAATCTAAATTTGATATCAAGTATATTGTAAAAACTTTTTAAGAACTTTAGGTGCTTTTTCAAGTCAATGTTGGGTTTGTTTGTCATTATTGTCACTATCTAAGATTGATATCAGGTATATGTATTGGCAAAGTGTTGGAGACCTTTAAGTGTTTTCCCATGTTATTGTTGAGTCTGTTTGTCATTGTTGTCATTATATTACATTAATATCAGGTATATGTATTGGCAAACTGTTGGAGACCTTTAAGTGTTTTTCCAAATCATTGTTGAGTCAGTTTGTAATTGTTGTCACTATCTAACATTGATATCACGTATACTGCCAAACTGTTGGAGACCTTTAAGTGTTTTTCCATGTTATTGTTGACTCTGTTTGTCGCTGTTGCCACTATCGAATATTCTATACTATACCGTATGTCACTAAATAATTTTTATGTGTCCAATCATGTGTCCAATAGTATCCTTAGATAACGGCTAACAACATAATAATTTCTCTGTAAATATCCTGGTCTCCTTAATATTTCCACGTAACGGAAATAGGGTAAATTCGCAAATGCAAGATATAAAAAAGTAATTTCTCAAACGGATAGCTATTTAAATTTAATAAAATTGATTAGTTGGTTGTTAAATTAATACAATTCTAAAATAGTATTTAACAAATTCATCAGGAAATTAGGTTTTTGCATAATGAAATTTTATCATGGAGATGCTAATGTGTTTCTAAATTGACTTAAATTTCTTTCACAGGAAATATCACAGTGATAAAAATCCGAATATACTCATTGTCATAGCAATATAGTTTCCTCCTAATAGGAATATTATTTAAATAAATTATTTTTGCCCAAAAGGAAAGTTATTGGTATAATAATTTTCATCAAAGAAAATATTATCATTTCCATTTTAAGTAGTCTAACACAAAAATAATAAATTTTCTATAATTTTATATTTTTAAATTTCAAATTTTTTCTATTTTTCAAACCATCATAATCAATAATTTAATTAAAAAAAATACAACCGTATCATAATCTTAATTAAATCTTCAGCATCAACAGGTCAATTAAGAAAAAAAAAAATGGAAAATAAAAAAAAAATAAAACAAAAGGACAGAATGATAACGATGTGATGAAATTATCCAACCTATCAATTATAAATACACATAATATTATATATATTAATTTTTATTTGAATCCTTAATTACTGTTATAACATTTTATTTTGTTATACATATTGTGCAAATCAATTCAACCTATATTTATTATTATCATTATTATTATTATACAAATGTCCTTTTATTTTCTTAATACATACATACCTATTATATATTGATTTCATATAATATAAAATTCTCAATTATTTCCGACATTATACGTTTTACCAAATTTCCTAAATTAGATACGAATAACAAAGGAATAATATATATATTATATATATACAAGTGTACATTATTATTATCATAAATGGATTTGTGAATCTATTTTATATAGTCACAATAGTAATAATACTTAATATATTGTTATGTCCTTGTGTGTATATAACTCTAATAATGAATGTGTATCTTAATAATGTAATATGTGCATATATTATATAACATAGCCGTATTTATTAATGTGGATTTGTAGTAGACTGATTAAAAGAGTTTTAATATTCAGAATTACTCAAAATATATATTTTAATGTCCGTTCAGAATACCTGCCTGCCTTATAATAATTATTATATTTGATATTTAATAACAAATTTATACATAAGTTAATTTGTAATACAATCAATTAAAAATTTGTCAATTAAAATGTATCAAGACGATAGGTGATATGTGTAACATTCATTTTAATCCCAAAATAGCAGATACTTCTAGCGCCTGCAATATATTTATGCCAATTGTGTTTACTATCAATCCCAAAAAAGAGTAATTTATCATCATTAACCTTTAACCCAATCACTAAAAGCATAGAGTAAAGATAAAATATAGGTAGATAGGTAGATGGAAGTGACCATTTCAGTTGCTTCAGGCAAATCAAATATCCTTTAATTGTAAAATGACCCATTTATTGTTGCCGGTTGTGACAGGGATTAATTCGCCCCAGTGGAATTGTCGGACCAATTCTATACGATTGCGAAAGTCAATCTTATAACTATAATTTTGCTTTCCGCAATAAGTTCACTATTTTTAGGTGAAATCTTATATAATATCCGGATTTGGTTCTAACTAATGCCTAGCATAAGACAAAATTGAATATCTACTATTTTATAACAAAATAATTATTTTCTTAAAATTTAATAAATTTAAACTTTTTTAACAGTACAATAGAAATAAATAAAATTTTCATTAGAGCAGAATTTTTTTTACATCAATAACTAATAACAATACAATGTGATAATAAATAAATACTAGTGAGCCCCTTTACATTTGCACAGTGGTGGTTTTATTTGGAATTCTTTGTTAACAACATTATTATTGATTCATATGCTGGAACACATACGCCACATGGTGCAGAGTCCTACGAATTAAGATTTTACATCTATGTTACAAATTAATAGATAAATCAAATTAAATCAGATTCAAATATGACTCAATATTAATCTTTTCATTCTTATATTTAGGTTACCATATCATTTTATCATTTGAGAAAAAAAGATAAAGAAAACTTTAAAAAAGTTGAAATGAAAAATTGTTGCTTACAATAATTTTCATTATGGGATGGCTTTGAAAGAAACCAACGAAAGCAAACGAAAACAGCCGATAATTATGCCTTTAATTCAAAGTTGTTTATTATAATATAAATAAATAGTTTGTACATTTTTAGCCACAATATAACCTATTATTTAACCTATTTCAAAACATGTGAACGAATTTTGACATTAATATTATTTACTTTTTTTTATTTTATTTAACATAATCCTATAACTATTTATAATACAACTTTCATATAGAATTTATTATCTATAGATTAAAATTTTCTCAATTTAAAATGATAATAAATTAATTTGGAACAATTAGAATTACGATAAATATTTTTTTTTTGCCAGAACATGTCAAAAATATTATATTAAAGATATCTTAAATGAAAATAAATTTTGATGTCATGGTACATTTGTAATTAAATAATATCCTAATTATATACATTAAATTCATTTATATAAAAATTATATTTATTCATCATGTTTCGGTTATAATATTATATTTAAAATTAAATGAAATGAAATGAAATATAAAAGATTATGATCGCTATTAATCCCATTTTCAATTTTATATACTATAATATGTCTATTATATTAAATGAGTTATTATCCTTAAGTCGAAAAAAAAAAAATGCTATGCAAAATATCCTTTAAAGGATATTAATAATTATATTAAATCCTATTACATCGTTCATTATTTATATTCCAGAAGTTTTAATAATTATTATAAATCTATATACATAATGTAATTCTGGATATCAATAGATATTTTATTTTTAGAATAGGTTTAATGTTACGAATAGATTATATTAAATATATGATATTGAAGGTAATATATAAATAGTTACGGTGTTAATTACATATAGTCTTCGAATTTACCAAAAAAATGTTGTACAAAAGTATCAGCGATTCATATCGTATTTTAAATAAACAGTTGGATATACTGGTAGATGTCCTGATATGTAATTTTTTAGTAAATAGAATAATTGACATTATTTTGTGAAGAATTATCTAACTTAAGACAATGATTTTGGATTTTGAATGATTTTGACCATATTCAATGCCTTAAACTTAAAAGTTTTTTTTCAAAGTGAAAAGAATCTAAAAATTATGCTTCAGCTACCTCGTTTGTGTGATAGTTTGAGTGTTGAGTGTTGTCCAGTATCATTTTTGCTAAGATTGATTAAAAGCTCAAAAATTACATTACGCTTCAAAATAACTTGAAAAAAGTATGCCATCTAAAAATATATATTATATATATAATTTTCTGCATTTATCTGGATGTTTGTTAGTTCCACGGAATACTCCAACATATATACAAATTACAATATGTATACAAATTGTAACATCATGTAATTGTCATAAACATAGTATCTGTTTTTTATTGCTTATATATGCCATCTGTCATCTGTCATCTGTCATCTGTCATCTGTCATCTGTCATCTGTCATCTGTCATCTGTTATCTGTCACCTGTCATCTGTGATCTGTGATCTGTGATCTGTGATCTGTGATCTGTCATCTGTCATCTGTGATCTGTGATCTGTGATCTGTGATCTGTGATCTGTGATCTGTGATCTGTCACCTGTCATCTGTCATTTGTCAGCTGTCATTTGTTGTATGTGTCATCTGTCATTTGTCATTTGTCAATTGTCAGCTGTCATATGTTATATGTGTCATTTGCCCATCATTTCATAATGATTGTCATGTCATTCAAGTGTTAGATTTAGATGGCGCCATAGATCTTTTTACTTTTAGTATGTCTTAATTAAATTCATTTTACAATTTGAACTTTACAGTAGAACGCTGCTATGATTGTAAAAATATAAAACTACTGTAAGTTTATATTATATAGTTAGATTTTGTTTTCATTAAAAATATTATTTGAATTTAGTATTTCTATATTAATTTAAATTGAAATTATCTTTTTGACTAACTTACATTATAATTAATTGAATAAAATAGAATGTGTAAGAATATTGATTATTTAGAATAATTGAGGTCTTTGGTTAATATATGTTTAAATTTCCAATGATGGCATATAAGATGTCGTTAAAATGATCGAGTAAGTAGCCCTTAGAGAATTGAAAATTTTGCACCTTACTACAAATATTCTGTTTATATGTTAATTAAAAGCATTCTAATAATTCTAATAACGGTATGATATTGATAAATTAGTAAGCAAATATACATAATTTTCTTAAACTTGAAATGAAAACTCTAACGAAGGAAGAAATGTTAGAATTTATTTTGCTTCCGTCATTTATGGCAGGTTACAAAACTAGTATATATATATTTTTGTATCTTTATTCTATCTAACCATTAACAAAGATATTACAACAATATTTGAGAGCAGTGACATATTGTATCTAAGGAAAAATTCCAAGGACTCTTAGCCTTAACTCAATTTTGATATTTATAACAACTAAAGTAAATGTGCTCGCTTGATGTTTCGATACTTGTTAGTTGAGGCGCAAATAAATTTTAGCAAATTTCCAGGCGATATGAATATCAGTTTTATTTTTTATAATCTATGTTTTTAACATATTATGAAACATTTAAATTCAGCCTTATTCTGTCATTACACACTTACCAAGGAGCATTGACGATAGATTTTAGTACCTAGGATTGAAAATGTTCAATTACTTAAATGTTGTTGTTACTAAAGTTTCGCCTGTGATAGGATTGATATTGATTTGTGTAATAATGACTAATTTACATTCTAAAGACAGCTTGAAGTAACGTCCTATCATTCAGTAAAATTGATTAAACTTTATTCTTAACTGCTTGTTTTTTATTAATAAAACATATTTATAATATTATATAATTATATATTGTAAATTTTATAAATTTAATTAGAAATTAAATTTCTATTGGAATTTTATTTTCAATAAATAAACAGAAACAATTGCTTGTTTTTGTTCATTATTTGAGTTCTCCAACTGAGGTGTCCGTCCACCTAAAACAATATGTTGGAAAATTTAAATTTAGTATTAAAAATTATTTCCATTTTTTTCTCAAAATTATTTTTAATTGCATTTATTTTTTGCATCCACCTATAAACATTGAATGTCTATGTCCGAATAAAATATCAACATCACCAGATTGCAATAAAAGGTTCTAAAAATTCAATTATCACCATATTTATTTTAAAAATCTAATGCTAGTGGGATAGTTTTCTATTTTTTCCATCAGATAAAGTCTAATGTCAGTCTGCGTTTACTACATTTCAGACTTACATAAGATTCAATCGTACGGTTTTTCTAACGTATAAACGCTGCCTTACATCATACAATTTTCCTGTTTTTATTTTTAATTTTTATAAATATGCTTAAAGTATAAATCTATAATTATAATTGACAAGCATTTAAGGACCTGCGCAGTAAACTCCTCTTCATTTTATTTCGCTTCTATTTAATGAACTCCTAATATATAAATAAATTGTATATAAAACAATAATGCGCACACAGTTGAAAAACTTTTACTCATATGATTTTATTATTCAGCAAATATATTATGCATATTATATATGTGAGTTCTTATTAAAATAAAAAACAAACACAAACAAATCAGTTATTATAATTACTTGCAGTGAACATTATGTACATTGTACATATGTCAAATAAAAATAAAAAAAAACAAATTCATCTGAAATCATATACATCTATAAAATAAAATCAAAAAAACAAATACATACATCTAAAATAAAAAACATATAAACAACCAGAAAACAAATCACTTGAATTCTTCATTGTATTCTATGTCAATACGTAAATTACTCTGTTTTTTTTAAAAACTTTAAATTTGACTTTAACTTGAATTATAATTACTCAACAGGGGCCCCTAGTATTAATTATAAATTGAGAAATTTATTTTATCTAGTTATGATACAGTTTACATTTAAATTTTGCTTGATTTTTATAACTCACAGATGTCTATTTATCTTGTAATAAGTAACAAAACCATACAAAGTAAAAAGTAGTAGTTGTATAAATAGTCCAACAATATAAAGTCCTATCGATGAGTTCAAGTTGTGTTATGATGAATGAAACTACTACTTTAATAACATTGTTGATATAAATATAAATTTAATATAAATATATAATTTAATTGTTATCAGACTTTAGTTCACTAATAATTTTTAATATTTGGTTGCAAATATCGATATTTAAGAAGGCTTAGTTCCTAACAATAGTAGTAGTTTTCCACATTTAATGAGTTGATATGTCAGAATTTGATAAAAAAAACTCAAAAAACATTGTAGTTGTAGTATAAAACTTGCAGTACCGTACTGAATTAACCACGAAAAGGTGTTTCTACCTAAGTTACTGTCAAGAATATAAAAAAAAAATGTTTGAATACTGTTCTGAATTATTTTTCACATTTTATATCCTAATCCATAATAGTTACATATTTTACTTGTGTACTTGTACTATTGCACATTGGTTTATATTAATTTAAATAGCAGTGAGTATCCATTTTCTAAGTCATTATTCAATCTGTTATCTACCTCTATTCTCTCGAAATTGCTAAACTTGCGTATGTAATTAATTTGCTTATTATATGTACTTCCTTTATTGATGATAAATTGGTATTCTCAATTTGATGCAAACTTATTTAGCAGTTTAGGTATTCTTCTCATCAGGAACTTATACTTCTATAAAAACCTGAAAGTATATTTTATTAAATCAGGATATCTTGATGTGAGACATACTGTTATCTATAATTTAAGAATTAATAGCAGAAATTTAGTTGATGTGCACCGCTTTAATAAGTCAATAATTTGTCATTTCTTTAAAATTATTGCACCGAAAATTTTTAATAAGCTACCTATTGATATCAGAAATATCAGAGTTATATCCGAATTTTTAACTAAAACTATGAATTGGCTTAGAAATATTAGTTGGCATGAAGTTGAACAGCTAATAAGAATCATTAGATAATTATAATATATTACTGATATACTAGTGAATCCCCTGTGCAATTGCACAGAAGCAGTTCTTTCAGGTACGATTTTATATAAAAAGAAATATTTGTTTTGGTATAATTGTAGTTGTTTTCTGAATTAATGAAATTAAAGTATAATATACCTAATTACTTTATGACGAAATTAATACTAATTTCAATACAACTTAACACAAAAAAATCATATTACTCTCAACGTGTAGATCGATGTATTTTAATTCATTTACATAATCAAAAACGTTTGTAGTCACAATTCTGTTATAGCAATAGTCAACAATTTGTTCATAAGAAAGTAATGAACTTCATAAGTTCACACAATCGATGTCGTTTATAAGTCACATTAAAATGTAACGCGTCAATTTTTTCAATAAAACAAATAAATAAATCAAAAGTACATTATTTTATTAAAAAACAGATTTATGTATTGTCTCTTTCTGTTCTTTATTACAAATATGTATATTTTGTGATAACATAACAGAATAATTTCTATTTATGAATAAAATAAAGTTTAAAATTGTTATACGAAAGATATTTTATTGAATTTGATTTTGTTTATACAGATGTAATTTTTTTTTACTACCCACGCCTATAGTCACAAAACGATTATAGTCAGAAATATTACTGAAATTTAGCGAAAGACTATAACCGTGTTTTACTGTATATAATTTATTTAATAATAGCAAATAATAATTGTGCTTCAGCACTGATCATGATAATATGTTTATTAACCCATTAAAGCCAGCCCATTGATCCCATTAATATTTTTTCTTAATCTTATTTTTGTTTTTCTGTTTTGTTTTAATTTTTGTTTTTTCTATAACTTTGTGTGTCTAGTTTAGTATGTACTTTTTTCTATAAGTTTGTCTGCTTATGTTCTAATCAATTTAAAATGACAGGATTTTTATGAAGCCTTTTTAAAAATTGCCCGTGATTGAAATTTATTTTGGAGTATAGATGTCGCTCAACTTGGAAATAACCGTCATTTATTTGGTGTAACTATTTTAAATGTTTTAAGTATTTAGCTCTGAATGCGTGCTAAAATTTTAATATTTTTGTGGTCTAACTTACAATGCCACCCTATGCCCCACGGCTGGTTGCACGACAATGATGATGATGATGATGATTTACTATTCAATTATTCTTGCTTTTTTTACTCATCACGTCGTTTATCTTGTGTATTATATATAATCACTGATATATTATATTTTTTAGTATACTGTTATACTGATATTTATCAATATTATAGTTTAGCTATTGCCGACCTGAAATTTGTAGTATCGCAAAAAAATTACAAACCATTAAAATTTCACCGTAATTAGCCTTTTTGATTGCCCTATACATAGTTTTGGACAATTTTGGACAATTTAAATATAAAGTTTAAAAAACCAATACAAATTATAAATAATAATGTTTAATCAAAAATATCACATAACAATTTCATTAGTTTTTAATTATCCTGTCAAATCACATAATAATCAAATTCCATAATACGTCACAATTATCATATTTCATCATAACTTTTGCGATTATCTAAAAAAATACAAAAAAAAAAAGAATAAAGATAAACACGTCGGCAACCTACTAAGTGTCGTTATTAATGTCAATATTCTTCTATTTTTTTATTATTATGTTTTTGTTTTATTCTATATCCTTGTTATTTACTTTTTTTTTTTTTGCATAATATAATATTATTCCTTTATTCTCTTAAATATTCAGCATCTTGTTTTTACTTTAGATATACAATTTTTTTGTTTTTTTTTTTAGCATAAATGTCCTTATTATACTAAATTTTTTTTTTTTTTGTTTTTCATTTTTATTTTTTCGTATTTAATATTGTATTAGTAATACTACTTAACAAAGTCATAGCTACTCTCTGAACATTATAACTCAATAAGAAGGTTTTTGAAGTATTAAAATAAAAAGACAATGACAATATTAGACTAGATTACAAGCTTAATTCTAAATATCCTCAAGAATCTATACTAACATTAAATATTGGCTAAAGTTAAATTTTGCTCACACATTTTTATGCCAATATAAAAATAAAAAAAAAAACAAAACAAAATAATAAAAACAAAAAATAAAAACGTGAACAACATTAAACATTAAATTTTATATGATTCGTTTTTATCCTCTCCCTTTCGCCCCTTTTCTGTTTTTTTTTTTTTTTTTTTTTTTTGTTTTTTATATTCCAAAAGATTCTTGGGTATGTTTGCTTTTTTGCATTCCTTTTCATTTTCATCACATCACAATATAATGTTATCAAATGACAGCTTCAATGATAATATCTGAAGCTGCCATCATTATCATATATATACCAATATCCTTCTAATATCCTTTCAAATAAGAGATCTGTATAAAAAAAAAAAAAAAACAACAACAAAATATAATAAAAAAAAAAAAACATAGGGTATATAATAACTAAAAAGAAGAGATTCCTAAGAGGAATATTGAAACAAGTGGATTATCAACGATAAAAATGGTTAATAGGCTCATTACTGGGTGGAAATAGCATAACAAGGAATATAAACAAAAAAAAAAAAATAAAAAACAATGTATATGTATATTATAAATATGTTAAAAGAAAAAATAAAGGACCTTTAAATTTTTCTCTTTCGGTCTTTATCTATTCTCTTCATATCATTTCTGTTTTTTTTTTTTTTTTTTTTTTATAAGGACATTTTATTTTAATAGGAAAATATTAAAAAAAATAAATTACTTAAATTTAGTAAAAAAATTTCTAGAGAATTGAATAAAGAATTGCATACCTTTTTTTCACTCTCTCTCTCTCTCTCTCTATTTATTTTTATGTTGTCTTTAAATTCATAATTGCGCGCGTCAACACTGTTCAAAAATTATCCACATTAAACCATATAGAATTATATAAGTACGTCGTCGTACCTATAGGAGTGATTTAAGGTGAAAAAAAAAATTTAACAGCTAATGTACAATAATGGCTACTAGCAGACAAATAACAAAAATTTAAAAGTATTTTTTTTTTGTTATTTTGCTTTTGTTTTCGTACACTGATTCAGACAAATGTATCCTAAAGGACACTTATAAAAGTAAGAATATAATTTTTTTAATGTTTTAAGTAATGCGACTGGAAAATTATTATACCCCTCATTATTCACTAATATTATAATTTATTTAAATTTAAAAAAAAAAAAAAAACAATTTAAATGTTTAAAAGTATAGTAAAGTATAAAAAGTAATACAAATTACAATAATTATTTTTAATAGTTAATTTTGGAAATTTTGTTATGAAAAGGACATTTTATTGTTAATTTTTTTTTTTTTTTTTCATTTTAATTTTAATTAACAGTGCGATTCTTTTGAAATATAATAATAATTATAAAAATAATATACCCAATGGATATAGATATATATATATATATTTTCATTAGGTTAAAAAATTGTTTGCGGTAAAACTAATATTGCAAAATATTTGAATAAAAAAAAATGATCAAACATTTTATTGTGCGCGCTCCATTAAATTTTTGAAATGTAAATTTTTTGAAATTATACATGGGCTGATCTTGTTGGAAAAATATCTTTGTTTAGTAATGACTTTCGTAGTCCAACATTTATAAACTATGTTGTTTAAAGACACAGGAAAAACTTTTATATTTGTTACATAAAATAATGAACCTGTAGAGCAAGTAATGAAATACAAATACCTTGGTATCATAATAAATGAAGACTTAAATCAGAACGAGCATATAAATGATGTTATAACCAAAATATGTAGCAAATAGCTGGAGTTATATATTTTTAAAGTTAGATTCAGAGTTCCTGAAGCTACAAAAATATCTATCTTTTACAGTGTTTTCCATATTAAGATAACATTATGGTATTGGCGTATGGAGTAATACGTTTGCAAATATATGCTTTACAAATCATTCAAAATAAAGCGAATAAAAAATAAATTTATTTATATACTTCATCATAGAAACACCAACTGACATAATATATAAGAATTAAAAAATTTTAAAAGTAACAGACTGTTAGGAAATGAGTCAGATTCTACACGTTAACAGTATAAGAACAAGATAAAATCGAATGCAAAACTATAGTTACAATACACAGTAAGATCACACGAGATCAGCCAGCCATCTAAAATTTATCGCCATGTCACAATTTGATTAGAAGCTATACTTAATGCAGCTTCTTCTGTTTTCAATAAATTACCAGATTCTATGAAAACTATGTGTAGTTCAAAATTAAAAATAAATCTCAAAAATCCATACATAGATCAATATTGGACATTTTAAATTAATTTTCTAATATAATTACTTTAATATATTTTATTTATTTATAAACTAAATAATAATATAAATTTAATTAATATAATATTATATTATATTTTGAATATAGATATATATGTTATATATATATATGTATACGAATATATGTTTATATATGCATTGAACTTGATAATTGTTGTGTTTAATTATTTTGATTTTTAATTTATATAAGTTACAATCTATATGAGCTTTAAGGTCTCATGAGATTTTATGAAATAAGTAAATAAATACTGTAATTAGTTTATTTTAAAAAGGGGGTGATAACCAGATAAATCCCTTGTTACAATATCGTTATACCACGTGTGAGGCCTCTATAGCGATCACCTTTACCTCATCACAATACCACATCACGAACTGGAGATTTTCATTAGCATTATATATTATTATATTAGAATATTAGTTTTATAGTAATTATATAGAATATTAGAATGTCCAGGAATTGAACAAAGCCTTACCACTCTAGGATTAGTGCCCTACATTTGCCTAACAAAGAGCGTATTAGTGTAATGCATATAATTAGATATACAAAACTATAATCAATAGTTCATACACGTTGATTCAAATTTCAACTTGACAGATCCAATAAAAATTGTTATTTATATTTTTTTTTAATTTTTAAGAAAATTTAAGTCCAATAAAAATTTATCAACTAAAATGAGACCGACAAGATAAATTTTATGGTAATAGAACTCATAAGAACGTCTATGCGGGAGAGTAGATTCAAAAATTTGATTAAATATACAACTACAGCAACATATAATATAATATATTGAAAATTGTATTGGGTCTTTGTTAACAAAATACACTAGAATATAAGTAAACAAATGTGCAACTCAATTAACCCATTACTGTATATTAGATATTTAAATACCCTCTAGCATCTTAATGCATTATCATAACTATGTCTTTCGTTACGTAAAAGATATTGAGCTAGTTTTGAATTCATTAAGAAAGAAAAAAAAGGTGAAACCACAATTCATTCTCAGTGAGCAAATCAAAATTATCAAAACTTTCTTCTGTTAGGGGCAGTAAAATAAACTGAAGATTTTTCAAACCACGAAAATTTCCATAAAAATTGTTTTTTTGAGAAATTGGAAAAATTGGATCAATTTTTAAGAACCATTTAAGCTCAAGTTTTCTCAATCTTAATAAAAATACTTTTTTTGTTTGGATTGGAGTGCTTACTTCGTCTGTAGAGACAATTTTGGGTATACCCAATACCCAATTTGGGATTAAAAAAAATATGAAAAATATGAGAGTATTAAAAAAAAAAAAAATTGCTTGAAGCATGAAAAACATTAAAATTATAGTGAAAAAACTATTTATATTTTTATGAAAATAACGAGCAACAATTCACAGTTAATTAAAGTTAATTAATTTTAAAAATCTATTTTGCAAATTATTTAGCTTCCTAATTTTTATTTCGTTTCTCGGTACATCATTATGATAGTCCAAAAAGTATTTGGAATGTAAAGTAATCGAACACTATTTCTACAACCAAATTATGTTTTAATATCGACTAATTGTCTATAACGACTGCCCTTAGGCAATAATTCAACTAAAAGGTCGACATGAGACAACAATTTTTAACATTTTAACATTTTCTCCAAGGCCATAATTATTATCTCTGCTTGCAGATACACCTGCATATGGTACAAACTGGTAGCAAAATCGTTCTGCTACCAGTTTGGATGATTTTGGGGCTTAAAAAAAATCTGATTTGTCTAAAATCGACATTAAGGACAAACTTAAAGTCTAAAAACAAAATTCTTGGCAACTTCTATGAATATCTGTATAAAATTTTATAATGATTGTACAATGAGATCAATGAGGGCTGGCTTTAATGGGTTAATACAGATCAGTGCTGGCATTTGAATATGTTGATAATAATATTTTGTCGATATTTTGGGCTTCAGCATGTACGTATAGTATAAGAATAATTTTTTGTCTAAAATTTACTTCAAATAATCACCCCTTGAAAGATTTTACACTTAAAATAGACCACCCTGTATAATATCGATATAAAAAATTTAAATATTTATAGTTAAAAGCTTTATTTGATCAATAAAACACAAATACATTTGAGGATATTTCGAAAATTGTCGCCCGAAGTTATTTTGTCGTATCTCTCGAAAATCAGGCTTTTAGGAATCGACTTTAAAGTTCAAAACCACATATTGATCTGAAAATAACAAATTTTAATAATTCAATCATTTTTATCAATCTCAATTATTATCAATGTAAACCCTATAACAGTTTCATTAAACTATGTATTTTGGATATCAGGTATTTTATATTTCAAATATTTCAGATCAGATTCGTTTGTTAAATAAAATAATAGTAATATATATTATATTATATATGCTGCATGACAAAAAGCCCCGACTGGTCCCAGATTCAATTCACGATCAAATCAAAGTGTTTTATGGTGCATTATTATCTATCATCATCATTGTCCTGCAACCCCATCCGTGGGGCATAGGGTGGAAATTATTATCTATAGCTCATTTATTTTCTCATACTATTTTCCATCCACTATTATTAAACAAATATAAATCTTTAGGGCCATATTCCGAAGGTTTGACTACATATTAGCATTCAGTTACACTGATATAGATAACAGATGAATAACGTTGCTTGGCACCTCCATATTGCAATGCCGTATACTCAGACTGGCTTTGATATTTTATTGTGAAGCAAAATTATGTTATATAATTTTTTCAAAAGCGTAGATGTCTGTTGAATTTGCCAATACAACTGGTTGTATTTGAATTCTAGTTTTTATTTCTTTTTTATTTGCTTTTCTTTTTAAAGTCAAAAATTAAAATCAAAATTGTAATTTAAAAATATTAATTATGATATTCCAAAAATACTTAGATATTTTGTGAAAGACATGAACAGTGCTTAATACCTTACCTAAATCATACTGAATTATATTACAGTTACATTTTCAACCATCTATACTTATCTATAATATTATTAAAATTCAAATAAAGATATCAGTTCATAGAAAACGAAAATTAGATAAGACTAAAATTCAATAAGAAACAAACAACAGACCAATCTGATATGTCATGTATATATGACACATACATATGACTCCTAATGTTTACTTTACAGTATTTTTGTAAACAGAACACAGATTTTAACTTTTTTATATATTTTCAAATACAAAGTCTTTTTATAAACAATTTAAAAAAAAAAAATTAATATCAAATAAAAAACATTTTTTTATATAAAAAATTTTTCTACTGAATTTGAATCTGAGAATATTCGGTTGAGGTTTGGTTTTTGTGGTATGTGGTTACAAAAAAACAAATAAAAAAAAGTTTTTTTATTTCAATTTTATTTTATTTTTTTTTCTTATCAAAATACAACCGATTTGTTTATCACAGGAAGTATTGTGGTAAAGTTACAATAAAAATTATAAGAAATTTTATAATATTGAATTAAATTGTTCAAAGGTAGGCAAAAATAGGTAGGTAGAAGTAGGTTGATACTGTGTAAAAGGAAACCAGATATCATAATAATAATAATAATCTAATATCTCTGCCTTAGTCAATCGTTAAACAAAAAATTTAATTTATTCCATACTGTGATGTGGTTTGGAATATTTTTTTTTTTTTAGAATAATAAAATGTACTTAAGTTAAATTTTAAAATGTTATTACGATATATATATATAATTCTATTTAAAAATATAAATTTTAGTATGAAATTTACATTTTATTTTATATTTTCTAAAAATTATTGTTCTACTTTGAACATCTTTTCAAATTCAAATTTCGAATTTTTAATTTCAAAGTGAATGGAATTAAATTTAGCTTTAAAATTAAATGCACAAATTGTTAGATAGATAGATGGATAGTCCGTTTATTTCTAAAACTCAAAATGAAAAAAAACTTCAAAATATCTCAGAGCCAACAAATTATAGAGTGCAAAGTTGAGTAGAAGCCTCACAATTGTGTCTCATAGTTTGAAAATGAATTCGATAATTGATTTATCACGTTGTTTAGTTTTATATCAAGTAGGTGTCGGTTCAAGTGCAATAAGCAATTTATCTTTAGCAGCTTACGAAATTTGTATAGCCTCAATTATTGCTGTATGAACAATGTTTCTGTTATGAGAATGAAATTGAGCATTTACCACCTTAGCAGTATTCTTATTCGCCATTTTTTGTATTAAATTTAAGAGTTCTAATATGTTTTTGTTTTTACATAGCCAGAAGTTATTAGCAGTATCCATATGAGTGGCCATATAATCAGTTTGCATAAATGTAGGCTCTAGGTGAAATATTGTTAAAATTAAATAAATATTAAAACTCTAGGTGTGTTTCACAATTTTATTATATATCTTAATCAATTTCGGTTATTACACCATCAGTATCAGTCTTCTGAAAATTTCATTTTTGAAATCGATTCAGCACAGCACACTGAGACTGATGATGTAATAACCGAAATCGATTAAGATATTTAATAAAATTGTGAAACATACCTATAGAGTTTTAATATTTATTTAAATATAATGTTATCTGTTATGTCATCTGTTATGTTAACTGTAATATTACCTTTACACTAAGCAAATGTACTAGATTTAGTAATTCGTTTATATTATTTACCATTAGAATATTCTAAATTAATGTTAATTATAAATCTATCTAAGTCAAATGTAATGTCATCTGTTATGTTAACTGTAATGTTACCTTTACACTAAGCAGATGTACTAGATTTAGGTATTCCTTTATATTATTAACCATTAGAATATTCTAAATTAATGTTAATTATAAATCTGTCTAGATCAAATGTAATGTTATCTATTATGTTAAATATAATGTTACCTTTTTACGCTAAGCAAATATACTAGATTTAGTAATTAGTTTATATTATTATAGCCATTAGAAAATTCTAAATTAATGTTAATTATAAATCTGTCTAGGTCAAATGTTATGTTAACTGTAATTTTACTTTTGTACAAGGAATTTACCGGTTTTGGTAATTAGTTCATAATATTGTCATTAGATTATTTTAGATTAATGTTAATTATAGATGTTTCTGAGATCTTTTTAAATTATCTTTTATACAAAGAAAATATACTGGACTTAGTAGTTAGTTCATAATATTGCCATTAGAATATTCTAGATTAATGTTAACGATAGATATTTCTAGAATAATAATGTTGTTTATAAATAGCATGTTAGATTTTGATTGGGAATCGGTATTGATTAGTTCAGTAAAAGAATCAAAATCGAAATAAGTAATAAGTATTGTAGTTATTATTCTTATTATTGATAAGTAAAAATCAAATTGAGATACAAGTTATTGAATATTATTCAACCGATAACAGTCAATAATACTTTAATAATTTCAACCACGTAATGAGTTAAGACGCAACTGTCATTAAATTTAGCTTACTTGAGTCAATTTTTTTTTGTTCTATATGCCGGGGAAGAACGAAGTGACTGAACCTCATTTTAACGAACTAAAAACCCACCACTTTGATAGAATTAAAACTAGTCTTTAAGACTAACTATCAATACAATTTTTGGAAGAAAACTTCAGATATTTTTTAATCAAACAATATTCCAATAGGAATTCTTGAGAGATCAAATATTGTAACCTAACATGGTTCATACGGTTTCGTTCGTTTAACCTAATAAAATTTTGATTGTTAGCTAAACGTGAAATTTCGACATTGAAATGTTGAGAAAGATTATTTTTATGGCGTATAGTAATTTTTTTGATTTTGAGACCTGCGAACAAACTAGTGTGCATTAACAATGCTTTGCAATACTTTGTTTTGAAGCGTTTTGATAGTTTGAATATTTACAATTTTTAGAAATTGATTGTTGCATAACCTTAGTGTTAATAACAGAAGTATTGTTTATGTTCCACCTTATAAAATTCAACATTTTCTAAGTTAATTTTTAACTATTGCACCTAGATTATATAATTTGTCGCCTCAATTTGTTGTAGAGATGGGATACTGTTCTGGATTATTTAAGAAGTTGAAAGCATGGCTTTGGAGTTTTGATCACATTGGAATTATGAATTTATTTCGTATATTGGTCTGATTTTGGTTGTTATTTGTACTACTCTGATTAAATATTTGATTAAATTATGATTTTGTTTTGTTTTTTGTTTTGTTTTGTAGTCTCTCTGTGTACTCAGATTGATTGTGAAGTTACTCCTGTATTGTAAACTATAATCGCTACTGCAAAATTCTTGCACAGAATAATTTCAACAGCTTTGTTCATAATGTTAACGCTTTGAAATGTGAACTAAGGTTTAGGTATTAATTTAGAGTATATTTTATTTCTTTATAAATTTGTTCATATTTTATTTAATATTCTTACTAGTTAATAAATTAATATAAAATGTACACATATTGCCAATTATGTATGAATAATAAAAAAAAAAAATATGTAGTTGTTTAGCACTATCCCATATTTAAATACAGTATGACCAGACTGGCTTCAATATTTTTTTGTAGATTAAGAATTTGCTGTAATATGTTGAAAGCGTAATTATCTACACCCAATTATCCAATATACAACTGAATTTGTATTTCAAATCTAGTTCTAATTTTTTTTTTTGACATTTTCTTTCCATCTATATAAGCTTTGCGTCAATCGTCATACAAATATATTTTGCAAAATTTTGTTATGGTGTTATAGACGACCTTGTTTATACTTACTGGAATGGGGGACTCAATTTTTTGATTCGTAACGTTAATGTGTGTGGATTTTATTTCATTCAACTTATTTTAAATGAAGATTTTGTCATTGGCTTGTTACAATTAGTTTTATATGAAAAAAGATAATTAAATCACATTTAAATTATATTTATACTATGGGTTAGGGACTTAATCATAGTTAGCCCGATAAATGCAAACACAGTATTACCATCTTTTGCCAAACAAATATCTTAATTTTACTAACTCGATTACATGTGAGGATTTTGATATTGTCTGTGTATAGATATGTCTGTCTATATATAGATATGTCTATTGTCTATGTATAGATGATAATCGAGTTAGTAAACTATGTATAGTTTTATATGTAGGTTATTATAATAAAGTTAGATGATTCAACCATGTATGAAGGGTTAAAGTTTTTAATTTATTATAAATTACCTTGTATATGAATGAGAGGTATTTTATATGCAAATAAAAACATTTTAAAACAACAAAAAATTAATCAAGCAATTTCCAATCCTGAAATGATTGGTTTTATAAATTTTATAGACTTTTATAATAAAAGAAAAGATTGAAAACAATAATAACTCCGTAAAATTAGTATAAATTTTATATTTATATTCAACATAAATATTTTTTTTTCATTAGTTATACGACTTTCATAAAATGGTTAAACGTTCTACATAATAATAGTTTCTATAATGTTTTTTATTAGCTATTTAAAGTACATAATTTAAAAAAATTTGAACTACATAATGAGAGAATAAAAAACTTTTAAAAATATGATTTAAAGAAAACTAATATACTTGAGACATATTAACAAAATAATTTCAAATCAAAACTCTTAAGAATAAAATGCTGTGAGTGATTTTCTATTCAAAGCAGAAATAAAAATAAATCAATATAGCTATATATTTTTTTTTTTTAAATTCAATTTTAAAAACTCAATTTATTTTAAAGTATATATCCCCCCCCCCCAAGATACCTATAAACAAATCATTTTAAACAGAAATACACGTCCTCACATTATTATAAAGCATTTTTAAAAATTTATTCTTTAAATATTTAGTAAATTTTCTTTAAGATAAAAATGTACAATTTATAATATTATATATACGTATATGTATATAAAAATTGAAAATCATTATCACAATAATATTATCGTATATTAATGTAGCTTACCTAGTTCTAAATTTATATTATATGCTATGTGAAGTCCTGACATACAAATTTACCATTTAAGGATATACCTATTATGTTTATGGGGTATAAATATGTCGCGTCAGTTTGTATCGATAAACCTATAAAATATAAATAATATACATATATATATATATATTATATAATGCACTTAGATTATTGCTGCATAAAATCTTTTCAATTTCAAATATCCTCTTTAAGTCATACAATAATATAATAATACATATATTATGTATAAATACATATAAATACAAAAAAAAAATTTAGTTGCATTCCAATGCAAGTCATTTTATGTTTCTTTCTTTGTATTATTTTCATTCGATGGATATAGGAACTAACATGCAATAGACGGTATACTATTACATTTAAATTCCATTAAGCTTAAACGATTTCTTTTACTTTAATATATTTATATAAATGTATATTATATACATATATATATAATGTATGCCAAATATTCGCCTATTATTTGAAAAAAAAAAAAAAATAAATAAATAAAATAAAAATTTCAAAAACGAGAATTCAATTTTCAAACAAACAAGAAAATTCTTTTCTTTTAGTTGAAGCTTTAATATTGATGCAATTCACGACACACGGGTAACATATTATTATATCTACTATTAAAGTTTATATATATATGGTTAGAAAATATTTATAAAGTTATGTATTAAAAGGAAAACTTATGTCAATACTTATATATATATATATATATTATTTCATTCATATATACAAAATATTTTTAAAGAGTTTTTTTTTTTTTTTTTTATAAAATTGTATGAGCCATCAATTGTACACAATATTATAGAAAATATTCAATGAAACTTCAAATGACTGAAAAATTTGTACTTTTGAAAAAAAAAAAAAAAAAAAATAACAAAAAAAAAACAGAATTAAATAAAATTTGTCCCGATTTTTATGTTTTCAATTTATATTTTATTTTTAGAACTACTTGTCATCCTGACTGAGAGTGAAATTGTATTGAGTTTTTATTTTTTTTTTTTACAAATATTTTAGTTTGATGTTTAGAAATTCTGTAATATTTTTTATAAATTAATGTTGTTAATTTTTTTTTTTTTGGCTTTTTATATTCTATTTTTCTGTTATTTTAAATTTAATTCATTTTTGCTGAAATTGAAATGAAATTGTAAATAAAAATTTTAACTAAAAGTAGACTAATTTAATTTAATTTTAATTTTATTATTTCAACTGCACACATTTAGGACCCTTTTCCAAATAGGATGTGGGTCATCTGGATCTTACAAATTTTATATCTACTGTAATTTTATAATTTAATACTAATAGACATTCAATTCAAAAAAATTCAAATTAAATCTAATCTAATTTCGATTATCTAATCTAAATTTAATTGGATACATATTTTGTTAGACTATAACAGACGTAGTGTCAATAATCAATTAAAACAAGCTGGCTTAATTTAGATTCAGTATTTAATTGTTCACATTATGTTGACCTTAGTAAATTTTTTATTTATTCTTTTGGTTTTTTCTCTGTTAAATGTTTTGCTGTTTTAACTCTATATTGTTTAACTATGACCAAACGTGCAGAGTTACGTCAAGTCTGCTCTATTTTAGCTTTAGCATGTATTTTTTAATAACGGGGTATAGAGTGGTTTGTTTTATCTAATTCTGCTCGTTCACGTTTTGATAATTTTTATTGAGATGGATTGTCTACATTAACAGTTGCAACCTATTGTGCTTATTTAGGGGGTGCACGATTTGAATTGAATTTTTTATTTCAAAGAGATTTTCAATTCCTTTAGCCTGATGATTTTTTTTGTTTTCTTTATTTTAATATTATAAACTAATGAATAATTCAATTTAAATTTTATGTAAAAATAAAAATAAATGTATATTATTTAGCTATTTAAACTTATACTAATGAACTAATTTTATTTAGTTAATTACGTAAAAACAAAATTAAACAAAAATAAAAAAAATTTATGAAATTGTAATTTGTACAATTCAGATTTCAAAATAAAAGTAAATAGCATTAGTGATATTGTATTTCGAATTTTAAATTTATATTATACAAAAAGCATTGCCTAAAATTAGTTAAATTATTTTTTTTAAGACCTAGCCGAAGCTAGGAAGACCAGACCTATAATTTCTTAAGGTACTGGCATTTTGAATTAAAAGTTATACTCATTATATTTATCAGTTTTCTTCATTATATTTATCACTATCACTAAAATCGGATGCTTCTACAGATTCATGTGATTCGAGAATAAAATTATATCACAGGAAATTTCATCATAATTATTTGGTTATTTTTAGTTAAAATATTTATATGATATACTATTATTTAGTCTAAATATAATTTCAATTCCAAAAATGGTTGATAAATAAAATTTAATTTTGTAAATACTTCAAATGACATTAAAATGCTCTTAAATATTTTGAAAAATAGCTATACATCGTCCGTTTATGTAAATTTTCCAAACTTTGTAATAAAAGACCTTAATAAAGCTATTGGGATGCGTAATGTAATATCTCGTAATAATAATTTTATTTATTTTTTGCAAACAGGTTCAATTATAGTGGTTTGAAGCATTTAAATATCAAAAATGAAAAATATCACAAAAGTTCATGGAAATTTGTCAGTCCAATAGTAGAGTAAAAAAAAATGCAAATTATTTAAATCTCCTGTGATCAATATTTTTTTTTTATTTGTTATTGTTCTTGAATCACTTAACATTCACAAAGCAGATGTTCTATTTTCTAAATTCTATTTTGTATCGTGCGTAACACTTATAATTACTTATACTTCTTGTATTTTGATCAACGGACCTTATTTTTAGTAATATATTTAATTTATGTTTATATAAAAGTTTAATTTATATTTCACTAAATTTTATTCTATATTTTTTATATATTTTATTTTTGGGAGAAATATACCTTTTTCATCAGTGCTTCTGACAAATTCAATTTTACTATAATAATTCTTGCTTTATATATCTATAATATGACTATAATATATTTATATAGATATAATAATATTATATAGCTCTATTTTTACATTTCTTTATCTTCATACCTATATATTATATAATTATTAGCGGGATTTTGTTAAATATTCTAAGCCTATAGTTTACAATTATCTAGTTATTTGAAATAAATTAAAAAACATCACATTTCATAACATCACATTTCAACTCTATACGAGCTTGTTAGCTCTTTTGAGTACTGAATAAATTAATAAATGAAATGAAATAAGTCCATGTACAATAGACTCTTTTTTACCAGTTGTATGTCGCTAGACTTTCATATATATCTAATTTGTGTATTATCTTATATCTCCTTCTTTTATTTATTGTATTTTATCAATTTAATGTTTGCCTTATACCATATGTTTTGTTACTGCTAAGCCAAGTGTAGTGTAATTACAATATTTTTTCTAATACTTCAATTTCTCTTAAATGTTCTTCTGCTTCTTAATTCTTTAAAATAAGCATTTGGTGCATGTTTTTTTCAATATACATATTTTTTCTTCAATTCTGTTATAACGACGTTTTTGAAGATCTTCTTGATAGTCGTTTGACATTGATTTGTACATTCATTACTACCTTCGCCAGTCGAACTTTTGCTATTCTATTTACCTGGTCTCTGCAGTTTATTTGTCTATTTCGAATCCAATGGACAATATCTTGAATGTTAAATATAAATGTTGTTGTATGTAATCAATCTCTTAAATTGATCTATGTACAATTTTTGCACAATCCTGGCATGAAATTTTGTAAATGCTACTAGCTTTTACTTTGCTCTTTCTCACCTTAGCTGATAGTAATGAGCTACTGAATTTTTGGTTTCAACTGGTTGGTATATAATTTTACATGAATTATGTATGGATATATTATTTATTATGTTCATATTAATTTTTGTCTACTCCATTTTAAAAATTATGTTTTGCTGTAAGTGAGAAATAAAAAACGAATTAATGAAAATGTTATAACAACTTAACACAGACATATCGTTGCAAAACATGCATTAAACATTAAACATGTAACCAACTATACGTAGTCCATATGTGCCAAAATAATAAATGTAATTCAATGATGTGGCAAGTTCGTATATTAAAATGCCATCTTTGGAGATAAAATTTATTTTTATTTAATGCATATTAAATAAATAATAAATATAATAAAATTATTTAGTTAAAATAATATTTTAACATAATTGAAATATTTATATTTTTTTGTTCCAAATATTCAATTAAAATTGAAAGGTATTTTAAAAAGGACGATTTTAGGATCTAAATTAACAACATATTGAAATATCATCATCGTCATCTCACATTTACTCTTAAATTCATAATTTAACCATCATAGTATGGTACAAATAATCTTTATCTATTATAATTCAATTCTTTTATTTCAACATAATAATTCCTTTTTTTTTAATACTATTTGAATGCAATTTCAAAATAACGTGCATTTATACAACTTTTAAATTATTTTCTATTTAATAATTTTTATAAATCCAAAATAAAAATATATATTTTATTTTTATAACAATAAAATTTGAAATAATAATGATAACAAAAATAAACCAAAACAAAAGATTCACATTAAAAAAATACAAAACTAAAAAAAAACTAAAAAATAAAAATTTCAAATACCGGAAACAGGAAATACCTGCAAGACTGTTTAATGGAACTGTTAGTTTATTTTATGCAGTAACATACTTCCCTATTATTGTTTTGTTTTATTGTATTACTATATAGATACAACACTGACTACAACAACACCCGACACAGAATGCATTTCATATTACTGTTATGTATCTGTAAATATGATACAAATATGTATCTATATAACTGAATTGAAGTTGAATAAAAGTTCAATGTGCATATTACAGTGTTATACATATATAATGCATATTACAGTTATGCATATAATGATAAAAATAAAATATTTTGAGTTAGTTCGTTCCAAAAATATTTTATATTTTTTAATTTTCTTTCATTTAAAAATAAAAAAATAGATTACTTATTTTTATTTATTTTTTTTTTTTGTTTTAATATTTTCTGAACACGTACATTATTACAATAATATACATACACGCGTAATTAAAATTTTAAAAATGATTTTAATTGAAAAACATTAGTTTTTTTTGTTATTATTTTAAAATTGAAAATGTCTAAAATCTGATGATATTATTATGGGGAATAAAAGATGATTTCATTTAAGTTCTGTTGCAGTAAGTGTTTTTTTTTAAATTAATTTTGAAGAAGTTTTGTTGAAGTTTTTAATTTATGATACATTTAACATTTCGGATTATTTAAAAATACGTTTAAATTTTTTTAGACGATTTACATTTGTTGACTGTTAATGTACTCTGTTTGTTCCCTTTCTTAAAATGTTACAGTTTGAAAATTACTACTACTACTACTTCTAAATTAAATCTTTTAACAATATAGAAACAATGTCTGTTGAATTAACCTGATTCTCATATGAACTTCCATTTATATTATATTTTGATAGTATTTATATTGACTGGAATATAAATTGAGTAAATTTTTCGATTATCCAAAAAGTTGGATTTCCTATTTTTTATTACTTTGAGCACAATTTTTTATTTTATATAATATGCTGTAGGCTTTACGCAAATGTCCAGGCCCAGTCTTCTGATGATGGTGCAATAACCGAAATCGACTAAGATATTTAATAAAATTAGTGAAACATATCTAGATCTATCTAGATCTATAATTTTGTTAAATCAAATCTTTCATAAATCATATTTTTAGTGATGTATTTAATTATGTATAAGAATAATCTAGAGGTTATCTTTCACGAAATTTTATTGTACATTCTGCATTATATTATTAATATTTTGAAAATAAAATACCTCTTCTATCTTCTATCGTTCTATCAGTGGTTGTAGTTAATAAAATTTTATTTTTATAATTTTTTTCTACTGTATAATATGTTACCTATCTATATTTCAATCTCTGCCTTATACTTTTATAGGCATACTATAATTATTGAGTCTCTTAGCCGATTTACATAAATGTTTGTTGATATAAATAATATACTCAGTTTCTAATTCTGCTCTTCTTTATTGTGTTACAATTTTTACAACACTATTAATAATCTTCTAAATTAAATCGTCTGACACAACAACAGTTCTTGTTGCTTATTATACTTGAATTTGAAATATTAACTTACATATTTTGTACATTATGACTTATTTACTATAGATTGACTGATAGTACAATGAAGTCATTAAAATTCGCGATTATATTGACAATTTAGTTAATTTCTAGGCACAATGGGCTCAAATGAGCACAATGGGCACAATAGGCTCAATCTATAGATTTTTTAATGAATTTTGTTTCTTTATTTATCACCAATCTCTAAAATATCGGTGTTGAGTCTAATATCTACCTTTTCGCTGTAGACTTTCTAATTAATCACACCTAATTTCTGTATTTTTTTTGTACTCTTGTTATTGATTGTAAATTATTTTTATTTGTTAGTGTGTTGTGAAAATCGATACAAAATATAAGAATATATAACTACAATGTACTGTTTGTAATTTTAATAACATATCTTTATAAAAATTGATTTAAAAAAAATTAAATAAAACCCAAAAATTCACACAATAAGGCTCAATTAACAAATCAAAAATATATATTCGCTATTATCGAAGATACAACGTCTAAAGTATGTACATGTCTATTTGAAAGTTAATTGGTTGAATCAAAAATTAATTGATTGATCGTCAATTCGGCAATACCGAAAGTAGGTTGCGTGGTTAGACCACAGACCTGAATGTATTGTGCAAACCCATTTTTTTCACTATTTTTATTCTCTTAAGTGTTTCTGAAGCCGAATGTAAGTGAATTCTGAAGTATTCATTTAGATGGACCCATGACCCATATTGACTTATGTCAATGAACATTTGTAATCATTTAGATCCATATACGATTAAGCAATATTCGTACATCTTTTACTGCATGCAGACCATGTTTTGCAAAATTGTTTGGAGGTATTTTCAATTTAGCAAAATATTTTGATAAAATTATTGCTATTATAACAATTATTATATTGTATGGTATTTTTTCAAACGTAAAGTCTGAATTAATTTATTCGAAATAAAGTAATGTTTTTTTTGTATTTTATCGTAATTAAAATACCTTCTTGACTTTATTTTTTTTTTATAATATATTCATTTATTAAATATCAATTAAATGCATTTTGCTGCTTAAATCGCATCATCTTCAGTGATTTTTTGTATTGTTCTATAATCAGCAAACTATTTTGAGCTTCTTGATACTCTGGTATGTTTAAGTCCTTTCTATTTTTTTTTATTTCAAGATATCAGTTTTTTTATTGCTATCGTATAACTTTTCTTTATCAAAATGTCCATTCCCAAGAGGTATTGTTATCAATCTGTGAACAAATATGTTGTAAGCTGCTTTTATCCAAAGCAATTATGCAATTCATATCATAATTCTGTATATGATAAAACTCTTTCTTACAATTATTGTCAAATACTATTTTGTCTGCTGATCGCATAAAATTTTATTTCTAGGAATTGGAGTTTATTATTTTGTTATAATTGTGTTATTTTAAGCTTCCATTAGAATTAGATTATGGTAATGAATTTAAAACAATATTACCTAAAAAGTGAAAAAAAAATCACGTTGTTACCCAAGGAACATTTTATATAACACACAATCACACATTTTTGTTGTGTACATTTACAAATCGTTTACTGTAGACAAAAAATACAAATGTTTAATAATATACTTAAATATGCATATATTAAATAATGTACATTGTAAATGTAAACTCATGATTACGGCTGTAATTTTACTGTATGTATACGTTGTGATTATATAAATATATATATAGGTAACTATAGCTATAATGTACCTTTACTAATCATGTACTAAGCAAAGGTTTAGAGATCCAAAATGTTTACACCTTTGTAAACTTATAGTTATAATGTAACTTCACAGATCATTTTCTAAGTAGATGTATGTTTACAGATACAAAATATTTCCGCTTATGTAAACTTGTAGTTACAATGTAAGTTTACAGATCGTGTTCTAAGTAAATCTATGTTTACAAATTCAAAATATTTCAGTTTACGTAAACTTATAGCTACAATGTAACTCTACAGACAATTTACTGAGAAAATGTATGTTTACAGATACAAAATGTTTACGATTTTGTAAAATTATACCTACAATGTAACTTTACAGATCGTGTCCCAAGTAAATTTATGTTTACAAATACAAAATGTTTCCGTTTACATAAACTTATAGCTGCAATGTAACTTTACAGACAGTTTAAATAAATGTATGTTTACAGATACAATACTAAACCTAATCTAATAAATTTAATTTATTCTTGTACTTTTTTCTACATTAATTACACTACATATTTTTGTAAAGAGTATAAAACATAGTAAAGAGTATAAAACATAATTTCTACTGACAAATTTGACATTACTGTAAATTTATAAAACATTCCCAGAATTCAAAATTTTATAATATCAAATATATAATACAAAATCTGCAAAATATCTGTTTATATATATAATGTAAATATGTAATTATATATCTGTAATGTAATTTTTGTGGTAGAAAATTTCCAATGAAATTCTTAAAGATTTAAACTAATATAAAATTTTTGTGGTTTGAACATGAATAGAACAAACTTTTACCCAAAACTTTATTACAAAATTATATTTTTAAAATAATAATTTTTACTTACAAAATTTATAAGTAAATGAGTAAAACATTCATATTATAAAGATTTAGAGCATAGAATAAATGAATTCTGAGAACAACACTGGCTTTATATACACTATAATTTAACATAAAAAATTATTTTAACTAATTCTCAAACAAGAACTCTTCTCTATGGATATTCTATTCTATATTCAATTCAAATTCATAATAATTTAATAAAAAAACAAAATTTGAAAATTATTTTAAAGATTATAAAATAAAATTATTTTATACAAGTATATTCTAAAAGTTTATTTCAAATTGCCTCAAATAATAACTAGCTATGTATGTATTTTATTCTATCAAATTATTTTAACTAAAAATAAATTTTAAATTATTTTTCTAGTGAAATTTAACTTGCTCTCATTTAAAAATGTTAAAATCTTCAACTTTACAAATATTTTATTATGTTACATTTTAAAAACAAATTTATCTTATTACTGTTTTTTTTTTTTGTTTTTTTAAACCATAAAAATTACATTTTCTTTTTCTAATATTTTTTCTTTATACCTACTTCAACTAATGGAAATTTTACTACCACTATCATCATTAAAAAACATTAAAATAAAACTAAAAGTAAAATAAAGTTGTAGTAAACTTAATATAAAATGTGAATCAGTTTTTTGATTAATGATCCAAATACAACACCTACTTACTCATCTGAGATTATACTTGAAAAAAAAAATATAAAATCATCTTCTAAAGCAACATCAAGTAATAAAAGGACGAAAAAAAAAGATTGAATACAATATAAAAATATCTGACATGTTTATAACCCAGTCAATGACCATAGAATTTCAATAGAATTAATTTGTTACAAAATTATACATTCAATATCAAGCAATTGGAGTTGGTATAGTTACGATGGAAGTACATAGTTGTTGTTTCAGTAGACTTCTTGAAAATAATTAGAACTAAGTATTGCAAATTTTAATTGGTAGTTTTTTGGCAGACAATGAGCTGAATGTTATTTATTATGCGTAAGCAGTACATAATAAATGAAAATGCTGTCCTACAGTTACAAGTAAGCCACTTTCCAACTCTTGCTAGTTGGTTATTAAAATGTCTAAGCTTCTACATTTATATCAATTTTAAATAAACTGTGCCTCTGATGATTCTATTATTTTTTTATTTTTTTTTTTATTTTAGACTTACAAATTTTTTTGACTTGACTACAATTTTTATTGAAAATTGTTGAAAATAGTCTAGAGCGTTTATTCTCAATATTTTTAGTTGTAATACAATCCCGATAATCGATCATAAATGATCGAAGCAAAATACATCCTATTTTATTTTTTTGTCATTATAGTTTTTACTTCGAAATCAAAAAGAATGTTAATTTACTTTTTGAACATTCTTTCAATATCTAAAATTTTTATTTAATTATTAATTATTAATTAAATTAATAATTTGATTAAAACCTATATAATTTTTGTTTTTACTAGAACGTAAAGTACACTTACTTTATAATTTTTTCTGACCAGTCGTGTTAGAGCTTCGAAAAAATACATTGTAAGTTATTGCATATCTTCATGAGGTATAAAAAAATAAAAATATATTAGGCACTGCATAAAATGTATTAGGCACTTGCTTTGAATTTTTTGCTGACCGGTAGTAACTCTAACTCAAACTCTGGAGCTAACACATTGTATTTTATTTCATATATGGATAAGGCAAAAGTCGTTAAAGGTCGACAGATATTTTACATAAAATGCACTTAAGATCTTGAGTTACATTTTTGCTGACCCATTGTGTCATCTTCCGAGATTGTATATCGTAATTGATATGCATAAGGTACAAAACGTTAGGGGCCGACAGATATATTACAAAATGTTGTAAGTAAAAATTATTATTTTAAAAATATATCTGTAATATATAATTAAATAAATAAATATAATATCTACATATTATAGAATTAAGTAATAGATACAGTAATAGATACAATTAATATTAAACATTAATTCAAAAATCACTCTTAATACTTTGAAAAAATAGCTTCGGTTCTACAAATTTATAATATCGAGTTTTGCTAATGTTTTACTATAAGTGAAAGCGCAAAATGTTGCATTATAGTCAAGAAATAAGACATAAAGGCTCTTAATTATGGCCTGAAAATGTTTTTACAGTATATCGACGATTTATTCATACCACACCTACATTCAAAAGCACTAACAACTATTTCAATTGGTTCTAATTTTAATTCTAAATGAACTGGAAAAATGCTTCAAAGAGTAAAATATGAACTGAATAGAGTAAATATGAGCTTAAGGGGGTAAATATGAGCATAAGAGGGTAAATATGAGCTTAAGAGGGTAAATATGAGCTTGAGAGGGTAAATATGAGCTTAAAGTGGTAAATATAATCTCAAGAGAGGGTAAAAATTATCCAGAATATTCCATTGTCCAAATTCAAATCCATGCTATTCAATGATTTACTATTAAGTATTTACCATTACCTACTAAAAATTAACTTTCATTATTTAAATGAGCTCCGCTTCTATAAATTCATAATATCGAGTTTTGCTAATGTTTACTATAAGTGAAAGCGCAAAATGTTGCATTATAGTCAAGAAGTAAGACACAAAGGCACTTAATTATGGCCTGAAAATGTTTTTACAGAATACCGACGATTTATTCATACCCCCTACATTCAAATGCACTAACGACTGTTTCAATTTGTTCTAGTTTTAATCCTAAATGAACTTAAAAAATGCTTCAAAGAGTAAATATGAGCTGAATATGATATATTACAGCTTAAGAGGGTAAACATGAGCTTAAGAGAGTAAATATAACCTCAAGAGGGTAAATATTATCCAAAATATTACATTGTACAAATTAAAATCCATGCTATTCAACGATTTACTATTAAGTATTTACCATTACCTCTAATATTAAGATTTGTTCTTGTCTACTTTTTTTTCTACTAAAAATTAACTTTCATTACTTAAATGAGCTGACATTAATGGATTAAATAAAATAAAAAAAAAAAAACATATTATAATAATCATATTTTACTTGTATATATACAAAACCAAAAATTTCTATAAAAACAAAACTAAAGAAAAAAAAATATATAAACCAAGATGTTTTAAACAGGACTACCAAAATGGTAAAAATCACCACCGAAAAAAAAACCAACAACCAACAACAAAAAAAAAATAAAATCTTACAATGAACGAATCATTTCCTCATCAAATATCCATAAAAAGTTAACACAATGAACATTCTTACACAAAATCATTACTCTTATACTGATGGTTTTTGGAATGGTATGAAATCATATAAAAATATCCTTAAATCCTGATGTATTCATCTTTTCTTCCATCACTAAAATAATTTTTTTTTTATCTGTTTTTTTTTTTTTTTTTTTTGTATTTGGTTTTTTTTATTTATTTGCTTTCCTTATGCTGCCTTTTTTGTTATTGTGTCCGATAATAAACTTATAAGAAAAAAAAAATAATATACATAGCTTAGCTATATAATATTATATATTATATACACAATTTATTATTTACCTCCTTTACTGTTATAACATACCCGAATTAAAATCCACAGGATATACATATTATCATCAGGATATTATATTATTATTATTAATCTTACTCCTTGTATGACTATAATATATATAATACAAGGATAAATAACCCGGTGATGGTGGTTTTATTGGCTATTTTTATAATACACGGTAACAAGTTGAGAAAAAGGCTATAGTAGGTATATGAAAGCAAAAAAATAACAAAAAATATCCTGACAAATCCTTTATTATTTTTTTTTTTTTTTAACTTTCTTCTTTAGGGCTAATATTTAACTAAATGTATTATTATAATAATAGTCGTATAAAAAAAAAAAATTATCTTGATAATGATTCTTATGATCTGTAGTCACATGCAACTATTTGTAAATTCCTTTTTATAATAAAGGAACAATAAGTTTGTATAGTTATACAATATATATATATATATATATATACATATTATGTATCTACATTTATATAGTTTATATACAAAATTCAAAAGAATAAAAAAAAAATGTTGCAAAGTTGGCAAATATGTTTGACAGATATGAATACAAAAAAAATGAACAAAGGATAACAGAAAAAGAAAAATAATAGAAGAAAACAAAAAAATCCTCTATAAAGTCATCCATTTATAACAAAAGATCCTGCGTTTTTATATAAATTTGTTTGTTACTTTCATTTTGTAATAATAGTATTAGTAGTGAAAGTTAAATATATAATATACCTAATAATATAATAGTCTAGTTATAATACATGTATATTCACAGTCCTCACGAACAAAATCAAAAATACAAAATTGTTTTTCTTCTTTTAGTAAAACAACAACAACAACAACAATAACAATAAGAACAACAAATGAAAAAAAAAATCTACTAAATAGTTCTAAATATCCATAAATAAATAGATAATATCTATTAAAAGAATAGAACACTGATAGTGTTATGACAATATTATGACAGTCTAAAAAATATACTATTTAAAAATATTACAATTTGTATGAATACGATACGATAACAAAATATACAGGGTGTTTTTAGATATTTTATTTTTTAGTTCTATTGCACTCTAGGTTTTGACAAAGCTTCGATCCACTTGTAATTCATTTTTTTAGGTTCATTAAGTAATCTTGCAAAGTATAATTGAGCTCAGTTTAATGGAGCTATATTCAATTTTATTGCCACTTTAATTAATGTTTCAATAGAAGAATTCAAAATACTAGATAGGCTAAAAATTAATATAATTATATCAATTTTGATAATAAAATATAAAACTACATCATATTATCTGGCCAGATCAAACACGGGAAAGATGACATAGACTAAATACGTGTGCGACCTATAGAAAAATATTAACAAAACCAAAAACAACTTTTAGTCACGCCCCATACTGAAATACATAAAGAGAAGTAGACATTAGTAAGGGTCACTGACCAATAATTGGAATCCACGCTGCCAAGCTACGTTTAACCCGCATTGTTGTAATTGCGAAATAGAAAATGAACCAGAATTTATTGAACACTTTATTTGCAGCCTACCAGCATTAGCTAGGGTCAAACTTAAGGTGAGACTTTCCCTAACAATCAAGGTATTATTTTGAAAACAAAATAGTTGATCTGATCAATTTTCTGAATCCCACAGGGTTGTTCTAGTACGGAGTTCATTGGGAGAGTGATCCTATAAAACAATAAATAACAACAAAGAGTTGACTCGGGTCGTGATATCAAAAAGGGGCACAATTAAGTTATAAGTGGTTTTCCATAAGAGAAATTGGAATATGGCCAATTATACATACCTATAGCTATATGTATATTAATTTACGAAAATATATATATAGCGTCGGTATTTGGTAAACTAATTGAAACCTTCAACAACCACCTGCTAAACTAAATTGTATAGATAATAAATTAGGTGGCACATGTCAATATAACTTCACTTAACTAGTCTAATACAAAATCCCCAATATTTGGCACTATATCATATATCGGATCATAAATTTTGGTTGTACATTCATGTGCAGTTGAAATAATAAAATAATCCATCCATGCATCCAATAACCCTTACGTCCAAGCCATCTTGATCTTGGTATTGCGTCTAATATTGTTTTTGGCATTTTTTAATCATTCATCTTGACCACAGGTCCTGCCAATCTTAGTATTTGGGCTTTAATTACAGTAATGGTATTTGTTAATCAATTAATGCTTCTATTTCCTCGTTTTATTTTTTTTTTACACGATGGGTCTGTGAATATCGTTTTCGAGTGTGCAATACAGAGAACATCAATTATTTGCAAGCTTATTGAATAATAGAAAAGAATATTTTGAATGTCAACAAGTAAAGAAAATCATATATAGTTTATGGAGTAATTAAATCTAACTCATTTTGGACCAATTTTTGTTGGACCAATTGGTTAGTAACTTTTCAAATTTAAAACTTTATAGAAATAAAATCTTTTAAGTTGGTCATCAAACTTACCGTTTGGGTCTATTACTCGAAAACGGTAAACTTTAGGCCCACCCAACAAATTAATTACTTACTTAGATGACCAATAGATCATGCAGGTCCCGGGCTTGACCAAACGTCCTCTATTTTTGCTGTTGGTCACGGGCGGCATCTCTTTAGTTGAAGATATACGAAACTGTTTCATGTCTGCCGATACTTCGTCTCTCAAACACAAAGATTTGGTCTGGCCCGACATATTTTACCTTCAGGTCTGGATTGGAAGACTCTCTTAGCTAGATTTGGCCTGTCCCGACATCTTCTAAGTGTTCGAATCACTGTAGTCTCTTGACTTTAATTTTCGCAATTATCCCTCCAGACTCCATCGTCGTTTTCAGGACCACATAACCATCCAACAAATACCGTATTAGTTTAAGCTATTCATTCTTGTATAAGCATGTTTTCAACATGAATATACAAAAACAGTAAACACTAGAATTTTTCTTCTATTATTCGATTTAAATAAAACTATAATGCCTTAATGTGGACTACACTTCTGTTACGTACATAGTTTCGTAAATACAAAAACAATTACAGTTTTGAAGACCCCATGTACATATATACTTTAACTAAACTTAGTATAAATCATAAATTGACTAACAAAAACAAAACAAAAAAAAACAAAATTAAATTTTCTAAAAATAAGGACATTTATACAATATAATAAAAACATAAAAACAAAACAAAAAACATCAAAATTACAACAATACAATGAAGTGAATTTATTTACTTACTACTACTCATACTAAATACATTTACTTTTCATCAAAACAAATTTTCATTTCAATCTTTAGAAATGTTTTCATATCGCAAGCATTCTCTTATTATATTATTTCCTTTTATGAAAATTCAACCAAGCATAGTGTTAGCTGACCTAGCTAAAGCTGGATAAGCAGTAAAGTTATCTCGAAAATATCTAAATAAAAGCACACACGAAAAAAAAAAAAAAGAAAAACTAAAGAAAAATCATCAAAAAAATTGTTTTCTTCTTCTTTTATTGAATCTATGGAAGAATTAAGTTTCATACTCCACTACAAAAGGCATCAAACCCTCAAATTTACAATGTAGGTGTATATTGTTTTGTTATTGTAAAAAGGAATAGAGTAGAGAATTAAATTATAACATACCCGAACGCCTACAATATAACATATGAGAGTTTATCACTTAAACTATATATGACTGAACAATTCACCACACAGTAACACAGACAATCATCTAAGAATATTTCCATGAATTTTTTTTTTTTTTTGCCTTTATAAATATTGTGTTTTTGAGATGAAAGAAATAACTGGAATTAAGGACGAAATTTTGGTTATTTTTTTTTTTTTTAGAACAAATCAACAAGGAACAAAAATTTATAAAATAGTAAAAATACGGGTTGAAATAAATAAAAAAAATTTTTGATAAGAATAGAGATGAAAAATGATTTGGAAGTGTAGGGAATTAAACTGATGGGTAATGCTTGTATACGAGTTTTTTTTTTTTTTTTTTTTTTTGTTGTAGGTTTTATAAACATTTTTATTCTTTCACAAAATCTGATTCTATATGTACATAAATAGAAAATTTAGATTTTGAGTTGAGATTTTATTTTATATTTATGCAAAGTAATATAAATGACATGTACGAAGAGTATAATAAGTATGTAGTGAACTCACTGTTGCTTTATTTTTGACTATCAAAATGATAATGTGAGTAGTGAGTATGTGTTAACAGTTTTCTGTCAAAAAAATATCTTTCTAGAAATATTCAACATGTTTTAAGATAATTATTAAAAGTGAATTTTTATATTTAAAATTATGTTGAGTATTGCATTTGAAGACCTTTATTTTATTTTCACTGTGTAGCATAGTCAAATTGTTCAAAAACATACATAGATAAAGATTTTCCGAATTATAATTTTAATTTTCAGTAGAATATTTTGAACTAATTTTATTCATTTATATTAACTTGCCAGTGTATTGTATGTTTGTTTACTTATTTATTTATTTATTTACTTATTTATATTATGTAGGTTTATTTATTTATTTATTTAAAGGTTTGCGTGGTAGTTTGGAATTTTTTTTAAATAATATTTTTTATATTAATATTATAATTTCACATACATGTTACATGTCTTTCTCAATAACAAAAAAAAAAAAAAAAATTAGTATTGAAAATGGCATTTTTAAATAATTTTACTTTTAAATGATGCAATTGAATTGAATTTATTTTTGTATAAATGTATGTACAACTATGTATTACTATAGTACAACTATTTGTGTTATCATTATTTAAATAAATTATGGCCATTCTTATAAGCTACAGAGGGTTTATTTGTATTATATTATATTATATTGACAAAGAAAATACTAAATAATAAAAATATTGAAAAAAAAGGTATAAGTATATGTTTTACATATACATAATACTTCAATTCAATTCACTTAATTTATTTAACCAAATAATTTGCATTTATATAAAATTTTCTATACATTAAATTTTTACAGAAATCAGTTCAAATGCAAATTAATCTACACAATTGAAATATAATTATTTAATTTTTCTTAAATCTCAGATTTTTCTGTTTTAATATTAACAATTCAAAATTTTGAGAGGATAATGTATTTTTCTTCTTTCTCATTCAAATTCATGGTTTTAATAAATTTTAAAGCTAATTGCTACTTTACACGACTATTCAAATATTTTATTATTATTTAAACTTTTACAATTTTTTAATTTATTAATAATTAAAATTTAATATAAAAATTTAATAAATTATAAATTTGAAATTTTACAATTTTTTAATATACATTTTTTGAACATACATGAAAGTAGTGTTTCGTTCATCAACACTATTGGAATTCAATAATATATTCCTGTGGTTTTACAACGAAAGATGATAACTTCAATTTTGTCGAATTTTAGTTATGAATGCCATTTTATATAAAATTTTAAGCTCTTTCAAATAAAAAAAAAAAAATTTAATAATATTAAGTAACTAGCTTTGTAACCCGTCATAAATGACGGAAGCAAAATAAATTCTAGTTTCTTTTTTTCTTTCATTAGATTCTTTATTCCGAAATTACAGTACTTATGTTTATATCACTTTTTATTTATTTTTATTTATGTTTATATTGGCCTAACACTAATATTTTTTTTTATATAACAGAAAAAGAAGTACCATACCAACAAATTTGTATAAAATGTTTGTATTTTTGTATGGTATACTCGTACTCACTTCCATTTAGTTATAATTCGTTAGTTGGGTTCCATTTAGTATAAATTATACCGTATTAGCGTTATTGAGTCCTCCGGGAGAGCAAATTTAAAAATGGGATCTTATTTTCATATAAATTTTATCTTTTGTATACTGTATAGGGATCTTATTTTGCTATATATGAATAAACTGTTATTATGGTATTGTGTTATTTTTAAAAAAATATTCAAAATTTTGTATCTAAATTGATAAAATTTACAAAAAATACAAAAACATTTTGATCAATAATTTTCAATTTAAAAAAAAACAATGTTTTATTATCCGGCGTAGAAGTAGAGTTAATTATCCTACTATACTTCTATCAAGTTCTATTGATTGAACAGTGAACCTGAACAGTGAAGTGAAAAGTGAACACTTAACACTGAAAATAAAATAATATTTTTGGAATGGAGCATATAGAACATACAGAATACAGATGCAGCAAATAATTAAAAAAAAACAAAAAAAAAACAAAAATAATTTTTTTTGAGTGAAGTGAGTTACGCACACAATAATGACAAAAATAAAAGGTAGAAGCAATAAAGTAGTATAATGTATAATATTATACAATACAAATATGTTGATACACATGTGTATTAATATGTATAATTTTAAGTAATAAGAATAACCTTTGAGTGAATTATGTTTTTTTTTTGTGTTAAATGCTGTTTGCCTTTTGGTTATTACACCATATTAAACTATTGATTAAATTTCTATTAGTCCTTATTATTATAAATCAAAAAAATTGTTTGTTTTATTTATATTATTATTATTATTTATTAGTTTTCCTTATTATTTGCGAAGAAGACTAACATTAGATTAAAAAAATATAGTTCATGCAATCAATTTTTCCTGCAAAGGTTTAGCATGGTAGACAGCGGTTAAAAAAAAGCACCAAAGCAATTTGTATATGTGTTGAAGCGTTCCGTCGCACTTACAAACATCCAGATAAATGCAGAATAATATATATATATAATTTATGAATTCAAAACTGAATAGCTAACAACTGCCGTTGTAAATTTTTCTAACATAAGCATATAACTTCACTTATGCAGTTATGGAGGCAACACTTACCGAAAAGTACAAAACAAAAAAAAATGATATGTTAAGATATACAATTTTGCATTTCCATGTATCTTGAAAAATTTTACTGCGTATTATACATTTTTTTTTTTTGTATAAACTGAATAACTGCAGTTATTATGTTCTTCAGCAATAACTTTTATGTAACAAAAATGAATAAGTTATTTAAAAATTAAAAAAAAAATGTAAAAATTTTACGAAAATTAAAAATTTATTGAAATGATTTCAAAGATCATATCTTTTTAAAGATTTTCAAAAGATTTTCATTAAAAATATTTTTTAAAAATCAAAAATAACTAGAAAAGTATAGCAAATTCTATACTAAATTTTATTCAATTGCGATTTATAAGAAATGGCAAAAATGCAGTTATCATTTTTCGTCGTAAAACACAGATTCATAATTGGTAGTTTTACTATAATTATAATGCTATCTTTTCCACTCTGTCGATATTAATTCTGAAGTTTAAATACATCGTATATAGTAAAAGTATTTAAAATATTATAATTTATTTGAAATTACACAAGACTTAGTCTTGAATCAGTGCTAGAAACACAACATCACACTGTCACTACTTTTACTTTGTTGATCTTCAAATTGTGAATTTCGGTTTTTTCTGCACACAACATCAAAAATTGTTCCAGTATCCGAAAATGAATCCAGTAGAGGTTACAGTTACGTATACAAGATAGCTTGGGTAATTGACTTGAATTCTTCTTGAAATTTAGAGTTGTGTATCCGATTGACCAGCTGGAAAATAGCTTGGGTTTGTCATATGTAATTTTGGTGACAAAAATTTTTCGCCTAAAATTTGTAAAATATAAAAAAAAAATATATAAAATCTCTTTTAAATCTTCTATTTTTAAATTCACTCTAAATATTAACAAAACTTCATGAATTTTTGACATTAATAATGTCAACCAGTGTTGGCATTTTACGTGTAAATTAACGTTTTTTATGATTCTTTACATATTTGACGTAAAGAAGTGTAAAATACAAGTAAACAACTGTAAATAACTGTAAACAACTGTAAACAACTGTAAATTACTGTAAAATTATTTGGTTTTGACAGTTCGACAAAATTTTTGAAAATGTTTCATTCTAATCTGTTATAGAAACTTCTAATGGATTATAAAAAGAAAATGGGGCTTAACGGTGGAACTGATAACCTATAATGTAATAAAAATGGTTTATTAATTTATGAACCACAGTCAATGTTTGATCATTCTATTCATTAAAACTATTAAATATGTTCATTGTATTAAAGAATTAGTTTATTAGCTTATTAATATTTTTTATAATACATATTAATAACTGCATTCATCAAATTAACAAACATTTTAACTAATTAACTATATTATTCGTAAAGATAATAAATAGTTTTGTAAATTTTCAATTTTGATTCAGAATATTGATTTGTATTGGATTTGTATCATCGAAACGCATTACATTTAAATGCTTGTTATACTTCAGTGCTCATGTTGCCCGCTATTAATAAGGCTGTTTTATCCGGAAACATGGATATGCGACAATATTGATTTAAAAGAAGAACTAATTTAAAACAATTCAATTAAAATTAACAAAACGTCAACTTCAAAAAAATATGTACATACTGATTTCATATTTCGCAAAACATATGTTCATTTTTGGCTGAAAATGACAATGATTAATAAGATAAGGTATTAGAGAAAAAGAGAAAGATATACTAAGCTACCAATCTATATGCGCCATACTAAAAAGGCTATAAAAGTTTTGACAATGATGTATATAGAATATAGATTGTAAGGTAGATATTAATAAATTGTAAGGTGGGTTCTTAGCAAATTGTGATTTTAATTATTTTTTGAATACAATCACTTCATATTCGTAAGTTTTCATTAATTAATATACAAATGTTGCAGCTAAATTATCTATTTTGAGCTGTTTACATTATTTACATAATTGCTTACACATTTACAACAAAAAAACATCCAAGTAAATTACTAAGTTCTTTACATGTAATCAACTGTGTAAAAAACTAAACGTAATTTATTTTGCCAACACTGATGTCAACTCAAGCTTTCAAGCAGCGTATTCGATTGAAATTTTCAAGTAAAGTAAGTCAATTTTTGTGATTGCTGATTTCAATAAACTAGCGTACCCAATATGATGTTGAAGCTTTCTTGAAGCTTACTTGAAGCTATCATATTCTATACGGGGTAAGTGTTGTGTCATATCAAATCACGAAAAGATTTTTACGTTTTATTTGTTTTCAATAATTTTTTACGATGAGCTTTGGATTGACATCCTTTTTTGGGATGTTGTGTAAATCGTAGATTTGCATATTTAAGAAAACAATATAAAATCCTTAGTTAAAAATAAAAACCCCATATTAAATCCACAATAATCGATTTTCGTTGTAGCTCGAACTCTACAACAATTTACCCGTTTTTTACAAAACATTTTCAAATATCGCCTTACAAATCCCAATAATATAAATATTTCATTATACCGCATTTAAATTAACACAGTAACGTTAAAATCCATAAAACAAGAATTATAAGTATGTGAGGAAAAATCAGAGAGAGAAAGATATATATATAGAACCAAAAAAAAAAAATAATGTACAAATTTATTTTTCATGAATTAAAAAAATAAAAACATGGTACAACTTCTTGACTATATGTAAACAATTAATAAAACAGTAACATTAAATCATTTTAAAAAGTCATGTTCACTTGAAATTAACAAAAACAAAAAACGTAAAAAAAAAATTGCTTTTCGTCCTTTTAATAATGACTTTTATTTTATAATTTCATTGTTTTTAAATAAATTTTCTTTTTTTGTTTTTTTTTTTTTTTTTTTTTTTTGTTTTAAATCTGTTGTGTACATTTTTTTTTTTGTTTTGTTTTCATACATTGCATATTTTCAAAAATTCACTAAAATTCCAAACTTTAATTCTGAATTCTTATAAATGGAGGAGTAATACAAATATTATATACATTTTTATTTATTTATTCTTATAGAAGTAAATCTCTACAAACACAAAAAATAGTCGTAACAAAGTAAAAGAGTACAAAGAAAAAAAAAAAAAAGAAAAACACCAAAATAATATAATATTCACATACAGGTATAACAATGTCCATGTAATGGATTGTATAACGTCAACATGAATTGAAAAGAAAATTTTTGTCATTATCATGAATATATAAATGTACGTATGTACATTGATGTATGTACATATTATTGTATATGTTATTATAATGCATAAAAATATAGAATGAAAATGGAAAAAATTTCATTTAAAATAAAAAACTCTTTCATTTTTTTATTGTTGTTTTTCTTACTATATAATATGTTTGTATATATATATATATATATATACCGTAGTATATATAAAACCATAAAAACATGAAAATGTCAACTTTTATTATTTTCGTTTTTTTGTTGATGTCATCATTAAATGAAAGATTACATTGCAAAATATTATTTCTGTCAAGTAATACACATAAATACATTTACTTATACTTGTATATAATATATTATATACTATGTATGGATATGAAAATGATATTTGGACACAGATTTAGAATACTATTTTCTGTTTTTTTTTTTTGTTCACTTTCAACTATTTGATTTTGTTGAATTATTTGGAAAATTATCTAAAGAAAATAAAAAGAAGAAAAAAAAATTTTTTTTTTTTGTTTATTTTAGAGAATAAAATTTTATGAAATTCATCATAAAGGTAGAGAATAGAATGATAAAGGGTAAATTTAATAAGGATTCAGGATTATTGTATAATATTTTGGAGAAGACAAAATTTTTAAAATAAAATTTTATTTTAAAAATTAATTTTTCATTGAAGATATTTAAAGCTAAAATTAAGTTTGTTAAATCCTTTAAATTGTTAACAATTCAAATATTTAATATTTTAAGTACTTCAAATGAACAATTAAATCGGATATCATAACTTTATTTAAAATTGATTTATATATTAAAAGATTTATATATATTCAATTTTTGATAAATTTCTTTTCATCTCTGTTATTAAAAATGGATTATCTTTTCATCTTATACCAAATATGAAAAGGAATGTATAAAATGAAAGGACTTATCAAAGACATTTTATCCTGACCTGTTCTATTCAACAACTACGGATATTATAAACGTAATATCCCAATGGTTGGACTTATTATTTAGAATAATGTGATTTAGAATTATTTAGAATTCAATTTGACATAAAGCTATGTCCCTAGGCAGAAGTAGCCAAACCAATTAACAATTGTGATTTTTTGATAGCACGACTCGACATATGTGGTTATTTGGTTGTTTTAGGTAATTAATCAGCCATTTTTACTCTCCCAAGGAACTCAGTACTAGAGCCACCCTGTACGATTGAGACATTATATCCCTATTTTTATTATTTTTTAATTAGTCCAAGACCTACTTAACAAAATTTTAATTGAAAACTAGAAAAAAAATGGTTTTCTAAGTAACAATTGCACTAAACTAAATAATTAATAAAAATAGTGACAGTGGAATTCGTACAAGTCAAATTGAATATCAAATATTGAGCATAATTTATTATTTTAAGGAAGAAAATTTTTTTTTTCTTTATTACTAGCTCTTGTGTATTATTTATTTATTTATTTATTTATTTATGCTTAATACAAACATATTACAATATACATAAGTGTACAAAATTAAACAAACAAAATATAATTTTAAGTTTAATCTTATTCTAGATCTTATTATTAAAATATTGACCTTTATATATTTTTATAATTTATTACCAAAGAATGTTGGTGGTGAATAACTGGATTTGACCAGTGTAAGTTACGCAGTGCGAATCTCAAAAAAATTTTTTGTGTAACTTCAATTCCTTGGATATGTTTAAGGTAATGAGGCAAGCACACTTGTCTGGCATATTCAAGATTTGGTCGAACAAGAGACGTAAAAAGTGATTTAAGGACGTATGGATCGTTAAATTATTAAGAAAATCTTTTGACGAAGCCTAGCATGAAGTTAGATTTATTTATTATGACATTTAAATGTTGTTTGAAACATAATTTATTATCAAAGAGTACACCAAGGTCTTTAAAGTGTGAGACTCGTTCAATAGATTTATTTTCAAAAGTATAATCAACCATTAATGATTCAGAAGAGCGAGAAAAAGTCATTAAAGCACATTTATTAATATTTAAGGTCAGATTGTTAATTTTACACCAATTTAAAAGAGAGTTTAAGTCTTGTTGAAGAAGGGATGTGTCCGTTGCTGATGTAATTTTTTTATAAATTTTCATGTCATCTGCATAAATAGTAATTTTACTATACTTAATGACGGAAGTTACATCATTAATGGAACTAATAAATGGAAATACGTTGTAGGTCCTATTAATTAAGTGGGAATTAATCCAATTGGTAAAAAAAGGAGGGAATCCCATTTTTTTGAATTGTAGTATAATAATGGAATGACGAAGAAGATCAAAGGCCTTACTTAAATCGATGTATCGTTTACTAATGCTAGCTAAGTATCTAGCAGTAAAATATTAAACTAGTAATGGCTATATATTAGTGATTTTCACAAACAAGCAATATTTGGCAATATTGTCTATATATTGACAAATATTTTGTTCATAAACAAAATGTTTCAATAATGAAGTTTGTTCATAAGTATTTCTAACTTAGCAGGAAAACTGCAACATTATAGTATAGATAAAATATAACAATTAGTTATGTTGTAGTTTTTTATTTACAGCGAAAACTGCAAATGTATAAAATTCAAATTTTAACAACCCTATCATAATAGGTTAATTTAAAGCTAGAGTTAAATTGACTGAAAATGAAAATTTGTTAGTAGAGACATCATTTTAATTATAGCTATATTTGAATGCGAAATAAAAATTCTGTATAGAAGAAAGATTGAAACAATATAATGAACCAAATAATAAAGTGTTTTATTATTATTATCGTATATGATTGTTCCGATGTGTTCCACAGTTTCTTACTTTTTGTCATAGAATCCGAATTTGCAAAAAAAAATACCCCTTCCCATTTGATAATCTCGATTTCGGCCAATTTCGCCGATTTTTGGGCTTAAATACGGTCTTTCCCGGAAGTTGAAAATATCACAAATCGATAGAGCATCCTCGATTTAGTTAATAAATTTTTTTTAAATTTTAAAATAACGACTCATTCCCTCTTAAAAAGCTGATACGCATGCTCTGGAAAACCCGGTATATAAACACAGGCTATATTATTATTCCTAAAACACCCCAATTGATATGCTGAAATAAAAAATATGAAATTTAGTAAAAAATTCAGTTTGTTCAAAAATACTGTTTGGTAAAACAGTTATCCAGTAACTGATCCAGAAATTATCCAGTAATTGAGTCAAGGCTCTTAATATTAATATGTTTTATAGTAAAAAAAGTTAGAACACATTCCTATTTTTTGCATTAATTTGTTTTAGGAAAATATTTAATATGATACAAAGCTTAAATTTGATATTTAATACAACTCCAAAGCTTACATTCGAATACTCTCATAATCCAATTTTAGATGTTATTGAATGCTTAAACAAATGTAGTCCATTTCCATACTCCATACATAATTTTTTAAGGCTGAAAACTAATTTTTGAAAAATAAAAACGAAGTGAGTTTTGATTTCTCTTATACTTATATACCATTATTTCTTGTCATATCTCCTACACGTCTTACGTTAGACTGTTAAAATAATCTTGATAGAAAAAGTTAATAAATCTATATTTTTTAATAGTGCCATAAATAATTTATTTTTACACAAGAATTTTGTGTAATACCATTTACGTAATTAAGATAGATTTTTACACGTTAAATCATTTATATTTACGCATTATTTTTGTGGTGGAAGTAAATGAAGATCTAAGTGATGATAATTAATGTTAAAAATAATAAAAAATTATTTAACTTTTGTTAACAAAATTATTATTTTTCTGCTACACTCCATATTCTATTGTTATTTTCTATTTCTTTATGTAATCATCTCCAACAGGTATCCGCCATTTACCTACGGATTCCAATATAATGCTTGCCTTGCAATATTATTCATAGATCTTCTGAGGGTGTGGCGGCATATCCATCTCCATTTTATTCTCCATTTATTTATTTTTTATTAATTTTTAAAATTATAAAAATACTTTAGTACATTATCATAAATTAAATTAAAAAATTTGCAAAACAGTAATGGTAAAATTAGATAAATGTAAGATCATTCTGATATTCCTGAGAATATGTGATGAATGAAATAACAAATATTTTGTTAACGAAGACCTGCATTAACATAAGTCTTCTGTATAGTCTTCTTGTGAGAGCTCATTTTATTGCTTTGACTGTGGTTGTTACTTTCTTAATAACTCCATGAAGTACTGCATTGAAGAGGAGGGAAGATAGTGAACAGCCTTGCTTAATTAATGTTCTAAGTTTAAATGTGTTACTCATGTTGCCATTGTGAAGCATTTTTGTTTCGTATAATGATTGTCCTTATTATTATATATATAATATTATTACCTTACATAAATTGAAAATTTTTATGATCTACCGTTAATAATAACTGCAGATATATAAAATACTATTCTAATATATAGGGTAAATCAAGCGTTTGTATTATGAGCAGCTATAGTCTTCACTCAGAATATTAGCCTTAATATAAACCTTATCAATTACCGATTATCCTGTTCCAGGACGACTAATCAAAATGTAGTAAAAATTTTATATAACCGTGGTAAAAAAAAACAACAAGCGATATTATTCCTACATTAATACCGTATTTCATAAAATCAATTTCCTTTTAACAGTTAAAAATTATCATAGACAAAAACCAATTTGCGAAATCGCATTAACTTTAATTTCGACATAATTTCGCAATTCAAAATTTAATAGTAATTATAAACATTTTTATTTACTATTAATTGAAATTAATGAATATAATATTATAATTTTTTATTTACGTTGATGAATTCATAATGGCTAATTTTAAAACTCAACAAAATAATAAAATAATCATAAAAAAAAAAATTTTATAACAGAAATTAACATTGAAAACAATCAAAATTACCTGTCAAAATAGCAAAATAATAAAATTAAATGATATGACAGTTTCACCATTCATTCACACACACTAAAAAATATTTATTTAATATTTTTTTTAAATTAAATTCTATAAAACAATTGCAATATTGTGTCCCTTTAAGCTTTAATTTTTTTGTTAGCTTTAAAGTAAAAAAAAAAAATAACAAAAATAAATTAAAATTTAATTACATAATAACTATAAAAATGCATTATCCAAAATAGTGAAAAAAAAAAAATGATAATAATAAAAATAAAAATAAACTTTTAATGTAATTAAAAAATGTTTATGAGTATTATAATACACCAGTATTCTGTATACCTACTCCCTTTTCTTAAGGGAAACTATTTTTGTGGGTTGAAAAAGTTTTCTTGAAGTTTTACATGTTTTTCAATCTTTAATTTTTTTTTTCGCTTTTTTTGTACTCTTTACTAATTGTTTGAGTTTTATTTTGAGCGTTCTTTTCAAGTGTTATAGGTGGTACTTAGGTACATTAAAAAAAAAAAATAATGATGTTTTTTTTTTTTTAATTTTATTATCATTTTTTGAAATTTTTTTTTTTGTTATTGTTGTTGTTGTTTATTTCTCATATTTTACACCTGATGATATTGATGCACAAAAATTATTTCTTAAGACTTTCTTAGATGTTCCGTTTCAGTATTATTGTCCTTTCTTGTATTGGGATCTTGGTATTGTATATAGTTGTACTATATATAATGTATATATATATATATATATATAGATTGTTTTACCTTATTTATTTTTATTGTTTATTTAATTATTATTTATTTTTTGTTTGTATTGGTTGTTGTACTTTACTTATTAAGTTTTTATGATATACACATACAGGGTGTTTCATCATTAGATGTAAAATATTTTTCATATTAATTCACAATAATCAGGCATTGTTTTTTTAACGCATTGGTTTTGAAAAATTCAATACCAATTTATAATTATAGTTATTGTTTATAACTTTTTTATTAAAAATATCCATCAATGCATATACATAGTCTCTATCAATTCAGCTAATCTACATTACAGATTAACGAAATATTATTTTAGTGATTTACATTATTTGGTGGATGATATGGTGCTTAAATTGGCTAAAATGTTGCATTGACTAATAATTAAAAATAATATAAAACCGATAATGTATAAATATAGGTACATTTAATTGATATCTAGATTGTAAGAATTTATTTGAAAGTATCAAATAGAATGAAATACATCGATATCGATATTAATCATTAAAATCACTTACTCTCTTAAAATTTAAATCACAATCACACTGTCACTGGGATTATTTCCCCTTAATTTAAATTTAAACAATGCCACTTAATATATATTTTGCTAAAAAATCATTCATTTTCAATTCTAATTGTGAATCACATGACAACACAAATATTTTGACTGTGATTTTTCAATGTGATTTGAAAGTAGCAATGAGATTTAGTATAGTAGTGATTATAAAAAATCACTTTATTGCTCATCTCTTGGTACAAATCTTATTTTTCATGACAATTCTCAGATTAATCAGATCATCAGTTGGCTAAAGAACTGCTCTGAATTGGCATTATATTTTCAAAGTAGTTATTTTCCATAAGTTTAAACCAAAGGTGTTAAAGTCATGTTTAACTGCTTCCTTCTATCAAAAATTTGACTTATAGCAAAATGACAAGATTAAATCTCTAAGTAAAGTAAATAATAAAATAATTAAAATATGTATATTTAAAATTGTTTTAAAACCCAATTTTTTCATATTTATTAATCAAGACATTTATGAGTCATGACTTTAGAATTTGACTTTTGATTGTGCATTTTTTCTGATTGTTAATTGTTCTTCTTTAAAATAGGCATTCAGTACTTGTTGTTTTTCAATATACATATTATCTTCACTTCAATTTTATGATGGAGACGCCAGTCGACCTTTTGTCATTCTATTTATATGGTATTTCGCTTCAATTCTATATGATAACGACGTCCAGAATTCATACCACCTTTTTGGAGGTCTTCCTGGTAGACATTTCACATTGATTTGGCCATTCGTTATTACCTTCACAACTTCACCTTCTGTCTTTCTATGTGCATGGTCATTTAGAGTTCACACGTAACAATTTTATTGCTATAAGAGTCTTGCGCACTTTTATAACACTATTATAAACACTTTTATAGCAGTATTGTTGCGAAACGTTATAAATACGTTATAGCACTAAAATGTAGAATCCTATAAGACACCGGAGCAATTTCTATAATATTGTTATAGGATTAGTATACATATTATGTATTAGTTTATCTGTTTTTATTTGTAAATCAAATTCATTTGAAACAATTTATACGAGATTGTGAAAGGCGGTATCATCTTTTATTTTAAAACAATGATTTTATGGACTTTATATTTATTTCATGATCAAAATAATGGCCGTCGCAAAATATTTTACCTAAATATTTATTCAAAAGCAACAGTAAGTTTATTAGTATACAGTAAAGTAATAATAACACTACTACGGCAATTCTATTCTTATAACAACTCTTGATATACGTACTTTTACACTTATAACAACATTGATGTAGTACTTGCTGAAAATTCCATTATAACAACTACCGCAATTGCTATAAGAACATTCTTATAACAATATTAATCAAATTATTCCAATAAAAACATCATTATAACATCTTTATTACTTATCGGGAGTCATATAGGAGTCTTATAGCACTAATTTTGTTTTTATAACAATAAAATGTTACGTGTGTGTTACTACAATATATTGAATGTCCCATGCGTCTCTGATGTCGTTGCCACGTTTCTTATCTCTCAATATGTATCCACATATTTGCCTCAGAGTTCGAATTTCTGTTGTTCACATTTTCCGTTTTGATTTATAATATGTGTTTGCGGTTAATATGGATCGAATACAGCTTTTATATATTCGTAATTTATTTTCTATTGGCATACAGTGTATTTGTTTTTCCACATAACATCTCTGATATAAATTTGTTACTTCCTATAACATCACTTTTTATTTCGTGTTGCGAGACCTGGTAATATTTTTATGCCCAGATATTTAAGATTGTGCATTTGTTTGATAATTTGATTGTTAATGGATAATTTACATCTGATGGGTTCTTTCGAAATAATCATGGATTTGATTTTTATTTTACTCTTTGCAGATCATGTTCATTCTCTGCGAGTAGTACAGCGTCAGCTACATAATATATTTGATCAGATTCAATGATTGCTCAATCAAAACTGTTACATTATTATGTAATAACATTATTATTATATATTTTTTTTGTACTTCCATTTTGAAATATGTAAGACGAATGCACTTTGTGCCGTGACACACTCTGTATATATATTATATAAGAAAATGAAATTATTGCTATTTACAAAGCAAAAACAAAGGAATTATTTCCTTTATATTTTTTTTTTATTTATTTTTTGTCTTGCTATTTTTAATATTAGCAAAGTTATTCCTATACCGTTATATTACACAGTGCTTCTTGTTATATTCTATTTTTATTTGTATTATAGTGTATTGTAAACACTTTAGTGGTAATTTAATACCTTATATACATCAGTAGTATTATAATATAAAATTATACTCATTGTTTGCACAATATAAGATTTTTAAGTACCATTAAAAGCTTTTTTATTACTTTTATTTTTGTATTTTTTTTTTTTTTCAAAAATAGTAAATTATTTTACCGTTATTTTATTTTTATTATATATTTGCTTTTCTTCTATTATTATTTTTTATTATTTTTAATTTTATTTTTATTGCTTATTTTAAAATGTAACAGGAACAACAAAATGAAAAAAAAAAACGTGAAATATAACTTATTTATATGTTTGTTCTTATATTCAAAAAGAAAGAGATAGATAGTATAGAATATAGAATGGAATGGAATAAGATGTGAAATAAGTAATTTGTAAAATTATGAAATTTTATGGTTGTTGTTTAAATTTCTTTGTACTTTGTACATATATTTAATTTGGAGAATATGAGTTGGAAATTGTATATTGGTATTATGGTACAACATAGTAAGTAAGAAAATAAAAGTCGGTTTTTGAATTTTCTAATTTAATTTGATTTTTTGTATATCTACATTTTTTTTTTTTAATTTTCTTCTGTATAAATTCTGAAATTAGTCTTATTGATTGAATAGTGAGTAACTAACATGCTATAATCTTCAAGACGTACTTGAAGCTTATAATTTGACATTTTAGTTTATTCTCGATTATATAAGACAGATATTCCTATGATATTTTTTATTATTATTCTAAAATGATGTTGAATTTTAGTCTAGTAAAAACATGCAATAATGAAGTTTTGTTTTTAAAAGCAAATATTTTGTTAAGTTAAAAAGACAATAAGTCAGCTTATTGACTTAAGAAGGACAATTTAGATTCTTATCAAGCTCTCAAATTTTGAAAATCATAGTGAAACAAAAATATTGCTTATTCCATAACATAGTATTGCCATATTAATTAAATTGTTTAACATACTATGACAAAGAAGTTTAAGTTAAGCTTGGTAATGTTGTTTCTAGTAATTGTTTTTTTCTTTTATAATTTGAAGTCTATAGGATCCAATTTTAAGTCTATGGGATAAACACCCGAACTACTTTTGCACAGTGATTTAGAACACACAGTTGCATACAATAGCTTTTCTTCATAATTATTATGGTAAATATTTACTAATTTTAAATGTGGGAAACAATATGTCTATTCGAGTATAGTGCTTCGCCTTCATTATGCTATAATTCCATTTTATAGTAGTGATAATCAACACTGTCAACACTATGATTTTTTATCATATATTTTATCCCTATGACAAAGGGTCATAGCCAGCGTTTGTGTATAATTGTACCGACTTGCGTTTGTGTATAATTTATAAAATTATGATTCTGGCTAATATCTAAAACCTTAGTCTAATAGATTAATTTTTCATAATATTAACCTTGTTTGAAATTTTTCCATAAATTGCCTTATATTCTAAAAATACCAAATTCTAATACAAATTATTACAAATTAAGTACACCTTAACATTTTTTTGTCTCAATTTTACTCCATCTTAACAAATTAAAAATAGCTAACAATAAACATTGACGATGTAAATCTAATTCAAGTTAAATATTTGTTTCCTAAATATTAATTATATTACAGTGAAAAAACGAAAAAAAAAAAATATAACATAATTAAAATTTGAAAAAATAAAATTTTACTTATACATTACATAAAATGTAAAAAAATTAAAATTATTAATATTATAGACAATAAAACATAACGATATTATTTGAATGAAGCAAATAAAAAATAATATAAAATAGATTGAGTCATTTAAATAATATTTCCTAGCTATTTCCATCATAGGAAAATATAGGTACCCCATTGTAAAAAATATTTGATATTTATTTAAATAAGGATATACACAGTTTGTAGTATGTGTGGTATAGTTCAATGTTTTTCCTTCATCACCTTGAAAAATAATTTCGTAATAATTAATATTTTGTATTGTGAAATATAAAATTAAATTAGAAGGTTGATCGACTGTGAATTGGTTAAAAATAAAACTATAGTATAACACAATATAAGATTATTATTGTTGTAAAACAACCAAAAAATATCAGGAGTAGGAATTTTGAATTTTCCCACTTTGTAAAATTAAAACAATGATGTTTAATTTTTAGAAATGATTTGGAAATATTAGCATGAGAGCGTCTTTAAAATTCATTAGCGTCTATAAATTCTCATAAAGTGCTAATAAATAAATAAATAGACATAAAAACTGTAGCCATAGTTTGTATACAGTTAGTTGAATTGGAAAACATCATTTTATCTAATATCTTTTGATAAAAATGACATTTCACAATTTTCCATTTAACATATTTGAACATTTTACAAATAAGAAGAATAAAATAGAGCTTTAACAAACGCGAAATAGCATTAGGCGAAATTGAAGTTTGATATATGGATTTTACAGGCGGCATATAACCTCTAGCTGACAACATGTTATTTCACAAATGGTAGTAAAATCATTTTCAATGTATATATCAAAGTACATACCTGATATTATTAGTACAGGGTAATTAAGCAAATTTATCAAATAAAAAAAATGGTAAAATTCGGGTTAAGCTTGACATGTAGTGTATATTACTATTGAATTATTAAATTAAATCCACGTCCGTTCAGTTCACAAGTTTTGAAGAAAGAATAAGAAAATAAATAATTCAAGTACAGCTTTCATTCAATTCCTATAACTAATACAATGTAATTATTCTTATACGACTCGTCTAAACATCAACAGACGTGAACAAAATATTGTACACAAATGTGATGATAAACTAATTTCAACAATTACAATCGAAAATAATATTAACATTTCATTTTCTAAATTTTTATAAAAAAATAAATATTCAAAAAAAATTACGAATATAAGTGAAAAATTAAATAAAATGATTCAGGAAGAAATATTTTTATTTTCCAATCTATTTTCATATTTTAAGATGTTCAATCTACATTTTATAATATCTATTTAATTTCATATGTTAAACTCCTGTATATGGGCACCAGGGCATTCTGACATCGTGTATAATGAAGCTAACGAACATATTATAAAAGCTTAAACTGACTATTTTATGGGATCAAGTCCGTTCTGCAGAATTTTCCAAAGCCAAAACGGGAAGCAATTTCTAAGCCAAACTAATCTGGAAATAGATAAGCAAAAATGCTGATGCAATTATATGCAATAATATGCCTGGTAGCTATATGTATGAGTTATATAATTATATGCACCTTTGAGATCTTAAGGATGCCTGATTTAGTAACTATACTCAGGAAGTGTTCTTCAGAAGTGTACCAGATGGATCGTATAATTTTGAGAACGCTATACTAAAATGGCAAAGTCTATTTACAAGAGAAGTGTATTGATTCATAGAGCATATTTTGAATAGATTTTTGCTATATTTGACATATTTTGCGCACAAGCTTTTATCAGCAAGTCCGATCCCATGTAGATTTTTTTACTTGATAATGACCAATTAATTATGCCAGTCATTATTCGCATCTATGTCCTGTTAAAACATAGAAAGAAAAGAAGAATAGAGTTAGAAAGGTGGAGTTTCTTGAGCGAATAATAACATGCTCAGCTCTACTTTTAAAACACTTTTAAGTTGATATCGATGAGACTTTCAATTGAAGATGATTACAAAAGTGGATGATATAAAAATAAGTATTACAGAAAATTAGGGAAAATAGAGCAAAAATTGTACCTTTGGGCCACTTATAAGCGGACAAAAAAAAATAAACCTAACGAAAATAATTTATAGTTGCACGGGAATGCTTTGTGCTATTTATGAGACACGCCATAGTATTGATCCGCCTAGAGAATTCAATGTAACAACAAGTTATCTCTTCTTAACTTAAAAATAGTTTGTGCAATATATATATATATATATATATATATATACATATAACTATTCAGGGCAGATCCCGTGCTCATGTTAAATAAATTTGATACTTCTCTAAACTAGTACTTAGTCTCCAGATGTTTGAATATCATGAAATTTCCAATTAGGACTCTCTTTCTTATCTTGTTTCAAAAATGGCCGAATTCTATGTTTTAGCTTCTGAAATAATTTCATAAGTATACATTTTGGACATTTGTTTTATTAATAAACAAATTCGAATACTTATTATAAAGGTGTCCCTTTTAAATCCAAAATGACTTCGAAATATACCTCATGCGGAAATGTTCTAATAGTTTTAATACTTTTTTTTTATTTTTAATACATTTCTATTTGTTTTCAATATTTTTTTGAATTATTTTTGTTCTTTTTTTCTTAAAAATTGATTTAGGTCTACGTTGTGAAATAATACCAATTTCACTATTAGTCTCTATTATCGCGCTTGTAAAATAATTGATATTAAATTTTTATCCATTTAAATAAATTGTTGTTATCACAAATAGGTATAAAAAATTTTCGTATTAAATGAACATAAGACTTTGCAGAAACGTCCGATAGATGTAGATTATAAGTAGAGTTTTTGTTCATTATTTTAAGCTACGCCACCTGGTTGCAGACTGATCGTCAGTCTAAATCAATATTTTTAATTCTCAAACATTACAAATACATAACATGCAAATAAAAATATAAAATCGAACACAAAGCTAATTACTAACAATGAAATGCATAACTATAACACTAGATCGGCAAATAATCTGGGTATGATCTCAGGACATAACTCAATAATACACCAGTCAATTAAACTCTATACCAGGTGACATTAAAGCTTTATCGTACAAAAAATTTATAAAATTCAGTCAGAAATAGGTAATTGTCTAAGTATAATAATGTGTAAATTCAATATTAAATATCAATATCAATCCTAGCTGAATCATATTATGTCAACTTATTTTTCTTTTATTCTCTTTCTTTCTTTTTGTATATTATAAAATTAAATGTATCATATAATCATATAATCAGAACTAACTGTATTTTCACTTTTATATTACGATTTATTGTTAACTTGTACTAAAAAATTTTTTTTTTCGTTATTGTTTGCATCAATTGTAAAACATAATAATTATATATACACCTTGTACGGCTCATTGAGCTCTTTTAGGTTATTTGAATAAATAAAATAAAAAAAAATAAAAAAAAAAAAATAAAAAAATGTAATCTTATTTAATGTCATTTTAAATCTTCTTTGCAAACAATTTTATTTCAAAATTTTTAACTGAAAGCATTTGGAGCTAAAATTTCTATCTACTGATATTATTAATATTATTATATTCTATCTAATAGTATTTAAACTGTTATTTCCATTCTCACTTTAAAATTGGATACAACCTCAATTAAATTATATTTTGTAAGTCACTGTATTTTTGTTAACATGTATTGGCGCTCGAATTAAATTGTTTGTTGCTTTGGACTTTTTTTTTATGTTTTGGACAGTAATTTAGGTAGAATTACCACTTCGTGCTTGAATTACATATTTTATTGCAATGTTTTGAAGTATCTATTAATCAAATTTCTGGCTTATCGCTAACTCATTAAATGTGAAAAATTATTTTGAATATTGTCAAATAATACTATATTACTATTTACCTCAGAATTTAACTTTTTCAATATCTGGATAGAGTAGAAATACTTCTGATGCTAAACTAATATTGTGAAGATTTAAATAAACAGTTGAACTAACCATACTCAAGTCAACTTCCACATAAAACAAATATTCAAAAATGAATCAATGACCCTCTAAAATTACTAATTTACTTATTATAAAATATAATTATTATTTACTATTTGATTGACAGATTTGCATAGAACAACATAATTTCACAGTTTTGCTAATGATAGTACTCTGGTGGCATCCTTCGACTTCCTCCGTAAATCTAATGCTACAACTACCGAAGTTGGCAATAGAAGACCGATAATGGTTAACATGAATAGCCATGATCTGACTAAAATTGCTAACTGGGGCAAAAAAAACAGAGTTGAGTTTAACTCGTCTAAAACCCAAAACTGTCTTATTTCACGCAAACTTCCAGGATTTCAACCTAATCTCTCCTTCCAAGGTGTTACTTTACAAAAAACTAATAGTCTAAATATTTTAGGCATGTGTGTGAATCAAAAAAATATTTGAAACAACCATATTATTTATATCGCCAACGGAGCTGCCAAGTGTTTAGGCTATCTAAGTAGATGTAAAGCTGTTATTTCACTTTTGGAACTCCTAGAAGAATATCTATAAATCCTTTAAACGTCCCAAGATTAAATAAAGCTCACACATTTGGGCTGGCACTTCCATTACAGCTTTAGGCTATCTTGACTGCGTTCAAAATCGCGCCATTCGTCTAATTGGCGACACAAATATAACTTCATCCCTAATTTCTCTTGGACATCGACGTGTAGTCAGAGCACTTTCTCTGTTTAATAGATACTTCCTCCTCTTAAACAATTCCAATGCGAAACAAGAGGAGCTGCAATTGCTCATCCCTACACTGTGGATATCCAAAGATAGCATAAAGTAGGTTATGGAAGTTCGTTCATAGTTCGCACTTCAAGATGTGTTTCCACATTCAACTTACAATTTGCAAAAGTTTAAAGAAAATATTAATTTAGCTTCATTCTTCAACATCCTATTACTAATCTATCTCCCTTCTTTTCTTCCTAATTTATTCTATCCTATCCTATCTCAACCAAGCGTCACGTAAGTGCTAAAGGTATTTTCATACCTAACGCTTTGGCTGTTTATAAAAAAAAAAAAAAAAATTTTGAGCAAACACTCAAGTTTTGAAAGCCCCAGTTGAACCCAAACAATTACTTTACTTCTCATTACTAATTCAATATATTGTTAGAAGTCGCTAGTGGCCTGGCGTAAGAAAAAAAATATATTTGTAATATTAAAATGTAGATGCACTTTAAATTCCCATAAATTTCTAATAGAGACTTCAAAATTTAGAAGTTAAAATTTTTCAAAATTGTTAAAAATTTATTTTTACCATAGTTTTTTTTTCTCACTGCAACATTAAAAACAATTAAAATTCATTTTAAATGCATTTTGTTAATAATTTTAAACAAATTTTGTTTTTTTAGCTGTACCTACTTTTTTTTTTGTAAAAACTTTTTAAAGTTTATTTTATTTTTTTTTTTTCAAAACAGTCCATCGTATATTCACCAAAAACAAAATAAAACAACATTATAATACACATACAAAAATTAAAAAAAAAAAAAATATTTTTCTAACTAATCAAACTCTAACTAGGATATTTTCTAAAGAAGATGGTATTCGTAATAGAAAATTCCACGCATTCTGCACAAAATTCAAGAAAATAAATTTGAATGCAAAATATTTTACCCTACACTATACGACCTCATACACAATACAAAAACTTAAATAACACCACAAAATAAAACTAAAACTAAATTAGAATAAAAACAAAAAAACAAAAAAAAAAAACAACTTTTGAAGGCTGGATAAAATAAAACTTTTTTTTTCGTTTTGTTGTTATTCATGAATTTTTTAGTAGACCACGTTCTTTTTTTACTCAAAAACTAGATAGTTTTCCAAAATGTTACAAAATGTACACAGAGAAAAAAAAAGAAGAAAAAAAAAAAAAAATTAAAAATTAAACAAAAGGCACCAACAATATTATCCTTATTTTACTCTTAAGGATATTTTTGGGAATTCTTTTATATTTTATAAGAGGTAGCAAGAGAATTCAAGGACTTGTTTATAAACGCAATTGCCATCAAGGATAACAAATAACTATTTGGTGAATAGTTCATGAAGATACAATACATTTTTTTTTTTTTTTTTTGTTATTGTTTTTGTTTTTTTTTTTGTTCCGTTTTCTTGGTACGGCTACCGTCAGTAAGAGGACTAGAATATTAAATAAGTTTTATGGTATATGTGTATTCATAAAAAATGTATGATGTTAGTGCATATAGACAGTACACAGGGATCTTATTTAATGAATTTACAAGACTCAATTTCTTAATGAGAATTGAAATGCCAGAACATTTTGTTTCTATTTTTTTTTTATTTTTTTTTTTTTTTATTTAATAATTTATTAGTAAGTAGAAAATTGAAGGAGAATATAAAAAAAAACAAAAATTTTATATTTTTGTTAGTTAAAATAGAAAAATTTAGGAATTCAAACTGAAATAGAAATTTTTTTTTATTGAAAAGGTCGAAATTAGAAATGCAAAAAAAAAAAAAAGTTCATTAACAGTAAAAGAAAAATATTACAATTTACGAAAATATATTTTATTGTTACCATTAATCATTTTAGAAAATCTTTTCAAACTATTTTCTGTGACTGATGATGAGTCCAAACTATAGATTTATGTTTAAGACAATGTTATTTGTGTGCAAAACATACCATATTTTATCATCATCCTTATCATAATAGATTAGAGCCGATACGAGTAAATTTTTTGTTTGTTTTTGTTATTGGGGAGTTCTCTGTAAGCGAACCTAGAACGTCTTAAGACTTATTGGACTTCCCTGCTTATCTCAGAATTGTAGGTCTGATACAATTAAAATTTATTTATTTATTTTTTATTGGAGAGTTCTCTGTAAGCGAACCTAGGACCTCTTATGACCTATTGGACTTTCCCGTTTATCTCAGAACCGTAGGTACAGAATTGGGGGGTTCTCTGTAAGCGAATCTAGGACATATTATGCCCTATTGGACTTCCATGTTTATCTCAGAATTGCAGGTACGATACGATTAACCTTTTTTTTTGGTTATTAAGGGGTTCTCTGTAAGCGAGCCTAGGACCTCTTAAGACCTATTGGACTTACCTGTTTATCTCAGAATTGTAGGTACGATACGATTAAAATTTATTTATTTTTTTTTATTGGAGAGTTCTCTGTAAGCGAATTTAGGACCTCTTATGACCTATTGGACTTTCCCGTTTATCTCAGAATCGTAGGTACAGAATTGGGGGGTTCTCTGTAAGCGAATCTAGGACCTCTTAAGACATATTGAACTTCCATGTTTATCTCAGAATTGTAGGTCTGATACAATTAAAATTTATTTATTTATTTTTTATTGGAGAGTTCTCTGTAAGCGAACCTAGGACCTCTTATGACCTATTGGACTTTCCCGTTTATCTCAGAATCGTAGGTACAGAATTGGGGGGTTCTCTGTAAGCGAACCCAGGACCTCTTAAGACCTATTGAACTTCCATGTTTATCTCAGAATTGTAGGTAAGTTACGATTAAATTTTTTTTTTTTTTTATTGGGGAGTTGCCTGTAAGCGAACCTAGGACTTCTTAAAACCTATTGAACTTCCCCGTTTGTCTCAGAATTGTAGGTATATGTCCTTGATAAATGCTATTATTGCTCTGATTTCAGAATCATTGGAAATATTTTTATCTTACGATACACATGAGAATAATCTCGTCCTTGAATATTTAATTGGTATCACAATAGACTTAACATACGACGAATAAATTGGCCCAGCAGCATTAATAAAATTTGGTACAAATATTTAAATGTCAGTTTCTCTATTCGGAATTTGTTTACATTTTGAATTGGAATTTTTGAATTTTTTAAACCAAATCAATAAAATTAAAACAGTAAAAAGTGAAATAAGATAAAAAATTTAACAATAGATGTACATAAATAGACCTACATAAATTGTATTTATTTATTTATAAAGGTTGCATTTTTATTATTTTGAAAATCTTATTTTTATATTTAGGTACAATAACAAACAACAATATTTTAATATTTTATTTTTTATTTACAAAACTTAACAATAATAATTTACACTTTTAATATTAATTTTAAAACAAGTACAAAATGGTTTAAAAACTTTAACTGTCGCTTAATAATTCAACACGATTGGAAACACTATAACTTTCTAATGTAATATCAAAATGTTCATACTGCATTTTTGCCTAAGCAGAATTATTCGAAAAAAAAGTCTAATATGATACCAAAATGTTGTATATTTATCGCCACATACGACAACCGTCATTTTTTTAGCCTATTATAATAAAGGTGTATTATAAAAACCTTATTTTACACCTATATATACTTTTTTTATTCAAATTCAACATTTTGTCGAACAATTTGTTTGAAAAAATATTGAATTAGAATGAAAAAAAGTATATTAATGCGTCTCAACAATATATTGTCACTTTATAATGAAATTACCACTATACTGTTACAGAATATACAGTTATATAACTGTTATATTAATGTGTTTTAACATTACATTTTCACTATAATCTATAATTATAATTGACAAGCATTTAAGGTCCTGCGCAGTAGACACCTTTTTATTTTATTTCGATTCTCCTACTGCTTAATGAACTTCTAATATATATAATATATGAGATTATATATAAAACCAAAATGCGCACACAGTTGAAAATTTTGTACTCATACGATTTTATTATTCAGCAAATACATTATGCATAAGTGAGATCTTATGAAAATAATAAACAAAAGCAAACAAATCAGTTATTATAATTTATATTATGTAATTGCAAATGAATCTATGTACATATGCCAAAAAAAAAACAAAGAAACAAATTCATCTCAAATAAAAAATATAAAAAAGCAAAAACAAAAAAAAATCAGTTGAATTCTTCATTTTTATTTTTTAAGTAACTGTTTCTAAATTTTGGTTATTTGTATTAATAATATAGTTTTTATTAAAATTATGTTATATACCTCTTTAATGACAAAATTTTTTATTTTTAGAAATTTTATCCACTAAATGCCACTTACTATAGGGAATATATCGGAAACGAAGCAGTATATGTGGGACGTGTATTTATGTGTCCTAAATAAAACTTACTAACCACAAATCTTTTTATTAAACACGAGTGGTTCCTGCTATATCGTGCGAAGTCTATGTCAGTATGTAAATTACTGTTTTTTTAAAAACTTTAAATTTGACTTCAACTTGAAATATAATTACTCAACAGGGGCCCCTAGTCGAATTAAAATAACGAAAATAACAAACGGAAGACATAAATTCCCCAAAAACTGACAACTCTATACTAAAACAATAATTCAAACTACATTAAAGGACGAAATTACATTAAAGCTCACCACACTAAACATTTTTAATTTAATTCGCTTGAATTTATGAATGAAATTTCAACTTAGTGCTAACAAATTATTTTTTTCATTAAACAAACCAACAAGAATGAAACAAATTATAAAAAAAAGTCTTAATAAACATACTAATGTTATAACACAGTTATAACACAGTCTGTTTATTAGAATGTCGTCTTCTGAGCTTTCAAAGAAACATAAATGCCACATGTAGTGTTTATTATCAAATAAAATAGCAAAAAAAAGCCTTCTAAATGTACCTGGGAAAGGCAAGAAAAGGTTAACAAATGAAAAAGAAGATGATTATATTGTTGGATATGTAAAGAAGAATCCAACACTGACAATTTGAAGACATTAAAAAAATGTTAGCCGTAACGAAAGGAATGAAACAAGCAAAACCATAGTTCGGAAAGCGTATGTGACTCGAAAACCACCTTATATTTCTTCAAAAATCGATTTCGAATTGAATTTACTTTGCAACATAAAGATATGCATAAAGAAAATAATTTTGGGGGGCGCATATTGTGGACGAACAAAATGACTGTTTCATTAGATGCAACCAATTTTAAGCACTTTTATTATTCCCACCTAAGTGAAAAGAAAAAATGAGCTGTGCTCATGCCATTCAATTGGATGAAAAACCATTATGTGAGGATATGTCTCTTATAGTGGTTTCAGTCCATTTATCGCATCCCCAGAAAACATGACCCACTATTTGCATCTTTTGAATGATGTTGTACTTGTTGCGGGTACCACATTAACTGATCAAGATATTGTTCTGCAACACGGCAATGCTCCGATTCATAAAGCAAGATGCATTACGCAATATTTACATGGTGTTGAACAAAATGTGTTAAAATGGCCTCCAAAGAGTCCTGATTTTAACATTATTGAAAATGTTTGGCATAAAATTAATTGCCATGAAATGCATTTGTATATATTTCCTCAAAAAATGGCATAATCGGCAAATGAAGAAAAATAATATGCTCATGCTTTGAAGTTTTGGAATGAAATTGACCATACCGAAATTCATATAACAGGTAATTGCTACAAAGGAGGCGAATACAAAATACTGAATAATATTGAGGCTACTAACACTTTAATATATTTACAAATTTTTTACTTTTTTAATTTTTTAATACGAACTATAAATATTATTGAAACGATCAACACGTGTGCAAATAATTATGAAATTTTTGTTTTGTTGAATTGTTAAAGAAAACAGTAAATAATTTATATTTAAAATTTGAGTTCAATTTGATAATAATTAGATTTTGACTTCAGTTCATAAGCATTCTAGTAAAATTTCTGGTGTGTAAATAATATTGAAATTGACTGTATTTTATCAACTGTTTTTTAGTACTAAAAAATAAAAAAAAAATAATTAGTTTACTTGCCAGCAGAGTGCTCTGGCGAAGAATATTGTGCCGTTGTTGATGATTATCAATACTATGTTTGATGTATTCCATTAATAGAGATCGATTTGATTTTGATCACATCAAAACGAAAAAGTGATCAATTTCCCACATTTATGAAATTTAATGGTAAATCTAGTAGTGACGCGAAGAGTATATCTGAATTTTTCCGTGATTTCTTTGCAACCTCCTATTCCACTTCTGTTTTTACACCTAATGACAGCCACTTTGAACATTTGGATAATTATCCAAAAGCAATTTTGCCGTACTAGTGAAAGTACGTATTTGGTGCCGTGTTGTTTAATTTTGCCGTATTAGTGCCGTATTAAAGAAAAAATAAATTGCCGTATTAGTGAAAGCCTTGTAGAAAAATATTTGACAAATCTTAATAATAATACACGCCCAGGTCCGGATGGGGTTCCTGAATCTATCTTAAAAAAGTGTTACAATTCACTCGCTTCTCCACTATCTATTTTATTCAATATTTCCCTTCAATCTGGTAACTTTCTTTTAATTTGGAAAAAGTCTTTTATAAAACTTATAATAAGAATGACGTAATTAATTACCGTTCTAGTGCCAAATTATTCTCAATTCCTAAAGTGTTTGAATTAATTGTGTTTGACTCTGTTTATTCTCACAGCTGCGCTCCTTTCCTAATACATAATCAGCACGAATTTATAAAAAGTAAATCCGGGGTAACTAACCTTGTAGAAGCAACGTCAGCCTTTATCAATAATATGGAGGAAGGCCTGCAAACAGATGTCATTTACACAGACTTTAACTTTGCTTGATTTAAGCTTGAAATAAATAAATGAATATCATGATATTAGATGACACACATCTAACGATATATCATCATATCAGCAATATTACAATAGCGATAATACTACTGACATACATGTATTATCGATATTATATTGTATCAGCATTCAACATGTATCAAGATATTTATTGACACACATATCAGCAATACTACAACATCGATAATACATGTATGTTAGTAGTGTTAATATAGCATAGTTTCAATTAATTTCACATAATACCAAATCTATAACAAATTTTATATAAATTTAAGGGGATTCTGAGGCAGATGTTGTATCGACGTTAGACCTAATGACCATATCCCGAAGATAACTGAAATTGTTAGCTTTCCAAAAATATATATCTTTAGTGACGCATCTCATCCTTTAAGGACGAAAAGGGCATTTGAAAGTATCCTTGTTGTTTTAATTTTTTTGTATAAAAACAAGTACATCTGTTGATCTAATATATATATATATATATGCAATTTCGTCTGGAGCATAATTCAATATTTATTTGATGACGATTAGTGTTGCCGTTATGAAGATATTGTAGTTCAAAGTAGAAAATTTTGGAAAAAACAAACAATTTTTATTTTCTTTCTTGAAAAACCAAATACCTCAGCATTTTACCATAAAACCCTCCCAATACTTATATACTGTTGAAAATGCCTCGTTTTTTTCTATAACTCATACATACATACTTTACATCTACGTCGAATAGTTTAGAAAATATAAGCATTTATTAAAAAAAATTATTTTTTTTTTATCCTACGCCGATACAACATCTGCCTCAGAAGAGCCAAATTTAATTTATTTTAAGAATAATGAAAAAGTTCAATTTAATATCCATGCCCTTTCTGGAATATGTACCCGGGGATCTTCTGATATCAGAATATTAGTTATCAGTGGACATATTAATCAACATACACTACATGTACTGTAGTAGGGAGATCATAATTTCTGATTTGAACAAATTTAAATTACAATTTAATATAATCAGTCTATTTTCGTATGCCTACCAAAACTGCACCTCTAGAAGACAAACATAAACTTCAACAGACTCCAAAAAGTCTTTCACAACATATTTTGTATACTTTCTGAATTATTGTTTATTGTTGTAGTTTTTTTTTTTTAATTCAACATCACAATCTTAAATTTTCCCTCAAAACTCTCTTGTACTACAAATAAAAAAAATTTATTGGAAATTTATACGACTATCTAAAAATTCACCTATAAAATAAATTTAAAAAATTCAACTAACTCGGAAAATTCTCTAACATGTCTCACATTTTTTTTTTTTTTTTTTTTGTTCTCTCTATAACTCAGACGACATCGATAAACTAAAATACAACAATTTCACCAACAATGTGGTGTACATAGTTTCAAGTCTTATATTGCAACATACTTTTCTTTTTTTTCTCCCCTATAAAATATTCAAAAACAAAAATAAAAAAAAAAAAAAATGGTTTCCTTGTGTCTCCATTATCCTTATATACCTAAATATCCATAAGCAAACCTTTAATAGAGATGCTTGAAAATTTATTTCCATTAAAAAAAAAAAATAAACTAACCTAGAATTTTTAACAACAATATGAATGTCTGTTCTTTGAAGAAGACCCAATGTAAAAAAGCAAACATTTCCATATAGAAAAAATCCAGTTTCTGGAATTGAGGAAATAGAGACAAAAAAAAAACAGAATATATTGGAGACAAAATAATAGAAATTTTTAGAAAAAATTAAGAAATTTTTTTATGCATTAAACAAAAAAAAATAAAAGACAACTGGTTTTGTTTTTTTTTTTTTTTTTCAAGGATTACATATTAAAGTAACAACAACCAAACAGGAAACAGAAACAAAACAAAAAAAAAATAAAACTAAAGTATTTTTTAATCCTTGAGAACTGTTCTCTCTCTGAAACAAAACAATAAAACTAAAAAAAACAGAATAATAACAATTTCATGCAATTATCCTATTGTAAAAACAATGATACTCTCATCTCAGGAAACAGCACAACAACCTTAGGAAGGATACAATGGAAATTTAAAAAAAAAAAAAAAAAAAAATTAATGAAAATTACAAAGTGGTGGAAAATTAAGGATTTCTTTTTAAGGTTTTTCTGTTTTTGTAAATTTCTTGGCTATGAATTTTTTCATTTAATATTTATATACTGTAGACATTATACCTCCCTATATATATATATATATATATATATATATATATATATATATATTATATACTTATATACATATTTTATTACATTACATAAATGAGAATATAGGCAAGACTCATTTCATGATGATTTCTCATCATGTTTTCTCATTTGTGTTTTTATTTTCTTTTGTTTTTTGTTTTTTTTTTTTATTATGATTTTTAAGTGAGCCGAACAACTATAGAATTTCCTTTAAGAGATAAGAGAGCTGGAAAAAAGGAAAAACTATTTAGAAAATTAGAAAATACAAATGTAAAGAACTTAAATGGTATTACATTTTTTTTGTTTTTTTTTTTTGTGTTTTTATTATAGTTAATTGAAGTTGTCATTTTATTTACTTATTATTTAGTTATACCTAAGTATACGTGTATATTACAATTTATGTCAAATGTATATATATATATATATGTATGTGTATGAATATATTTATAAACTCAGTAATATCAGTATTATTAATTTAGTTAGTATTCATGAAAGATAGACAATATTATTGTTAATTTATTTTAATTAAATAAATTATTTCAAAATAAAAAAAAATTTGTAGTTTCAGAATATTTAAATAATAAATGGTAAAAAAGTAAAATTAAAAAAAAATGTATGTATTTTTCAATTTAAATTCAAAATAAAAAAAAAATGTATATAATGTTTCTTCGGTTAACAATTTTGAATTTAAATGTTGAATTATTTTTTTACGAAATAATTTATAAATTATTATTTGCATATTATTATACAACATGCTCTAAAGATTGTCAAGTAAATAAAAAAATAAATGTATTGGACAGACCAAGTACAACTTATAGATCAAAAATATCCAACGTAGAATTAATAGATATGAAATAACATCTGATGATGATATACATCCATATTACACCCATACCTACCCTATTAGATATAGAAAAATTTTGTTTTGTGTTAGACAAGAGCGATAATCTTAAATTGGCGCGAGGGTAAATGTTAAAACTATCGATTTTAGAGTTCAAAGAAACAAGTTGTAATTAAATAAATTGTCAATATCATATAACCATCATAACCGATTCCATAGAATTTTAGCATAGTTATTTAGTACATTGTCAATACGTTTTGAATATGGAAAATGGAAGGTCTAAAATAATTTGGTACAATCAGTGTATATAATAGTTTATTAATTTATTTATTTATATTTGTTTAAATCAAACAAATTACAATAATTAATTGATTTTACATTACTATTAATATACAGTTATCAAAATTAAAAAGAAAAAAAGAAGAAAAAAAAAACAAGAGAAATAATTTTAACAATAATGAAAAAAACAAAAAGAATGTAATCAAAACAGATTTTAATAAGTAGTTGGAAAGTTAATAATATATATACTTTTTTTCATTCAAATTGAATGAAAAATTGTTTAATTTGTTTGAAAAAATGTTGAATTTGAATTGAAAAAAGTATAGTAAAAAATATGCGAAGATTGATCTAAATTAAATTATTTATTAATTAATTCAGTTAGTACATTATTGTAATCAGACGAGATAAAAACAAAAAATCAAACCACTAAGACTAAGCCTTGAACTCTGCATAAATATGAAATGCAATGAACAAAAATAATTTAGTACAATGAGTGTAGTGTAGTTACTACAAGGACATTGTAACACTGTTAATAATCAATAAATAACAACCCACACTGAACCTACGCATTTACTTCTATATAAATTAAATCCATTAAACCATATGGAACAAAATATCGAAACACTAAAATTTCTTCAACTACTCGTAATAATAAATGGTATAAATAATCTGCAAATACTCGTAAATAACCACACAATACTCATTGCAAAGTATCTTAAAAATATTTCTTCATTACAATTTTCCAAATAAACATAAATGTTTTAAAGTAAGAATATAAAAAAAAAAAACAAACAAAACAAAATATAAAACACTAAATCTCTTATTTTTTCCACTCGTTCTCTCATTACTCCTCCACCAACAAAAACAAAAACAAAAAAATAATAATTCGAATTCAATTCAACAAATGAGAAAACAAAAACAAAATAAAACAAAAATAAAGTATGTATATTGAAATTCTGTTTACGGTTAATATCTCACATAACACATTTATAAATTATCGAAATAAATCAAAGTTTTTTGTCTTTTTTTTCTGTTTTTTTTTTTTGTTTTTGTTTGCATTCGATTTTCTATCACATTTCATTTTCAATATTCTTGAAGTGTTGTTATCCTTACAAAATTTTTAGGCTGTGTTTTTTTTTTTCATACATTTTTTATTTTTATTTTTGAACCCAAGTTTTAAGAAATCATTTATATATTTATTCTATTTGATTATATGTATTATATATATATATGATATATATATGTATATACATTTATGTATTATTATGTATATAATCAAATATAATTTATATAAAAATGAAAGTGAAATGCATACATGATTTTAAGAAGACTTTTTATATACAATTGCATATATATTTAAATATATATATATTACATACATATATATATAAAATAAATATATTTAGTGTATATTAAGGGCTCTTATAAGAAATTGAAATATTACTTTTTATTTAAAAAATATTTTTTTTACTCTTCCTTTTTTTTCTGATTGAGAATCATATAAAAGGATGTCTATTCATATATATATATATATATGTATGTTTATTGGTGTATTAATAAACAGGTCAGCATTATTAATGTACCTTTCGACTATAATAAATTTCCATATGAGAGTAAGAAAATAGGCATACAAAAAGGAAAAAGAGTATAGCTATATTGTGAATAATACCGTTGAGTATGAAAAATTATAGCATATTTTTCTTACAAATATTTTAGAGAAAAATGAATATCAAAATGTATATATATAATATATGTATAAATATATGTATAATTATCTCTAAGGAATGCAAAAGATTGAGTACTTATCTAATTTGAAATTTATTTTTAATATTGTCCGTATATTTAATATTTTATTTTTTTTTTTAATGCAAAAAATTTGAATTGCTAATTGATATTTTGACTAGAATATCTGGAACTATTATTAGATATAATTAAAGCAAATTAAGCGTTAATTATTCAGTAGAGTATAATTTCACAAAAAAAAAATAATAATAATAATAAAAGTAATTAATTAAATTTAATTAAGTTATTAATGTGCTTACAAGTAATTTAACCTCTATACATTTTATTTGGTTTTAATTATTAGCTATAAAATCAGATGGGAATTAAGTTTTTACTTAGAAATTTTTTTTTATTAATAGTTATGGAGTGAATATGAATAGGATTGTGAATTCTAGCTTTTGTATATTATCATAAATATTTGATGGTGCCATAACTTGAAGTTAACCAAATTATTTTAATAATTATGAACTTCGGATTTGAAATGGGCTTCAAAATGATTCCTATTTTTCAATTTTATTTTTTTTTTTTTTAAATTTATTTTTTTTATTAAAGACAAACTAACAAATAAATTTAATTTAAAAAACATTTTTTTTTTAAATTAAATTAGTTACTAAATACATTTAACATAAAATATAAATTGATAAAAAATATCAATCATTTAATAAAAATCACGCCCATTTATTTGATTTTTCCCATCCAATATAAACATTATTTTTCTCATTTTCAGCTTTAAGCCAAACAATTAATGGCACAAGCTCCACATTTAACATAAATATTCATCATTATTACTAATAATTGTAGACCCAAATATATTTTCTTATGATGGTTTTAATCATTCTACTTCAATAGATTTTACATAGTCAAAACCAAGGTCTTCTCCAAGGTTTAATCCAAATATTAATATTTATCACTAATTTTGTCAGCAAATAATTTTTCGGAAAATTCGACTTCTTTCGACTAAATGTTTTTTATTATATTTTAATCACTAATTATCATGTTTCAAACTTTACAGCTATAAGTGGAAATTTTTAACAGTTTAATTTTTAAAAACTATACTTCGGACTTAATTAATAAGTAATTTTTTTTTATTCATAACCTGGATGCTGTTTTAAGTGATATTTTAACTGTATATTATGAGTTAATCACAAGTACTGAATAAATTAAACTTCATCGATATTCATTAATACTTCATTAATTAATTATAACCCTTGTTCTCTATAAAAACATGAATATTTATTGTAATCACAAATAAAAATAGTAGTAGTGAAAGAAAATTTGACAACAATAATTGACAGCGACTAAACAACGAGTACACAATTAGCCTTATAGTTAGGTAGGTATAGCTAGTATTGGCTGTCGACCGGTTAGACCGGTGAGGTCCATTGTGATAACCCTTATAGTTAAAAGTATAATAATTTTTTGTTCTAGTTTCAAATCTTAAATAAATACGGTGAAGATGATTGACCAGAACCAGAACTTCAAGAATAAATTAATGAAATTTGAAAAATAAAACAATTTAATCTTTATTGTATGAAACCGAACTTATGACTATAATCAGAATATTTTTAAACTTTAATTGATTGTGTGTTCTTGCAGTTTTTATGCTTTATCTACACTTCGCCAAACATACAACATTTTCGCAACAACAATAATTTTACAACATTTTGTTTCAACTTGTACGAGTATATTTTAACTTGCTTCCGAATATTCCAATATATCAGCTCCAGCTAAATATCATCTCTTCTGGTAATAATACTGTTATAATATTTTTAAATACAGCGAATGTAGAAATCGTGAAATTACTTCAAAATAGAATTTAAAATAGGCTTTAAAAAAAATATTAATTTCATAAAATAAAAGTTGAGAGTTGAAAAGAATATAAATTTATTATTGAAAATTTATTAGTCTCCATCAATGTGTTCCTTAGCATTCATTTGTTGTATATAAAAAATCATTTCTATATACAACAATTTCTATTATCTATATGAAATTAAATCTTTATCAATTCCTGTTTTTTTTTTTTCATTTTCTTCACAAATCGTATTTGGGCTTAAAACTTGTGAACTCGGATCTCCAATTGCAAAATAAAACTGTCAAAACTGTAAAACTATTTTAATTTGAGAGTACTGTTTATGTAAAATCACCTTAAGCGCCTCTAAGATCAAATATTATTACTACAAAGCTAAATCCAAATGACAATCCACAGAAAACATGGATTTAAGGTTTTTTTGTTTTATTTACGTATTATCAACTTGTAGAAATTGCTATGCAGGAATTTGACAGATTACAAAACTAAATTCAAATCACAATCCACAAAAAATATGGGTTTAAGTTTTTGTTGTTGTATTGACGTATTGTCAACTTACAGAAATTCCTTTGCAGGAATTTGACAGATTACAAAACTAAATTCAAATCACAATCCACAAAAAATATGGGTTTAAGTTTTTGTTGTTGTATTGACATATTATCAACCTGCAGAAATTTCTATGCAGGAATTTGACATATTACAAAACTAAATTCAAATCACAATCCACAAAAAATATGGGTTTAAGTTTTTGTTGTTGTATTGGCGTATTATCAACTTGCAGAAATTCCTTTGCAGGAATTTGACAGATTACAAAACTACATCCAAATCACAATCGACAAAAAAACATGGATTTAATTTTTTTTGTTTTACTTACGTATTATCAACTTGCAGAAATTGCTTTGCAGGAATTTGACAGATTACAAAACTAAATTCAAATCACAATCCACAAAAAACATGGATTTAAGTTTTTGCTATTGTATTGACGTATTATCAACTTGCAGAAATTCCTTTGCAGGAATTTGACAGATTACAAAACTAAATTCAAATCACAATCCACAAAAACATGGATTTAAGTTTTTGTTGTTGATTTGACGTATTATCAACCTGTAGAAATTTGACAGATTATAAAACTACATCCAAATCCCAATCGACAAAAAACATGGATTTAAGTTTTTGTTGTTTTATTAACATATTATCAACTTGCAGAAATTCCTTTGCAGAAATTTGACAGATTACAAACCTAAATTCAAATCACAATCCACAAAAAACATGGATTTAAGTTTTCGTTATTTTATTTACGTATTAACAACCTGTAGAAATTTGATAGATTAGAAAGCTAAATCCAAATTTAAAATAAAACCTGGATTGCAGCTTTTATTGTTGTATTTACATATTATAAAACTTTAAAAAATCTTCTTCAAAAATTCTAAGATTCTGAAAATAAATTGTTACTCATAATATCCACTACTTTACTTAATACGATCCATATTTTCTTCTCTGAAATTTACAAAAAAAAAATCTACAATTTCCACTTAATGGAAATGCATAGTTTTAACCTAATTTTATTATCAATATCGAATTTTTAATTTTTTAAAATTAACGATGAAAGATCCAATTAAATAAACCGTTTCTTTCTTCCTTATTCATAAATATTAAAATAATATTAAAATCGATTTTATAATAAAAACACAATTTTATTTTATTATTTTTATTTTGTTTTTCTCTGAATTTTAATTAACACGTTTTTTAAATAAATGTTTTTAAAAAAAAAAAATTATTAATGAAATATATTTTATATCCTTTACAAAAAATTTCCGTTATTTGGTTTTATTCAATTAAAAATACTATAGATAATATGAAAAAAAAAAAAAAGCAGAATATAAAAAACAAAAATTAAACAATATTTCACCTGCAAATACCTGTATCAATATTAGCCAAAGGTATATAAAATTTCAGATTTTTTTTTTTTTTGTTCCCTGTTTGTAATATTTTTTTTTTCTTTTTTTTTCAACCTTGTACCTAATAAAAAAAAAATTTTTTTTTTTTAATATGATTTCTAGAAAATCATACCATCACATCCATAAATAATATTTCAAGTTAAAAAAAATTTATTCTTCAATTTACGTGCAACTGAATACAATGAATAAATAAATATATTCAAATACACAGGAAGCTTTTAAAATGAATGTATTTGTAAATAAATTAATGTTTAAAAAAAAATGTTCTTCGAATCAATGGAAATATTGAGTTTTTTTTCGAATTATGTAATTGATTTGTAAAAAAGGGTAGATAGAGTAGCTAGTACCTACTTCAATTTTTAAATGAAATGAAAATTTTTAAATATTTTCAATACAAAAACATACAATCTAATAATTTAAGTTAAGTGATCAAAGTTTATTGATGGTAATATAGTTAGAATTGTAATTGGAAATAGAATATATGAAAACAAAATAGTAGAAAAATATGAATCTATATAGGCAGCAGAATTATTTAACAAAAAAAGAGAGAGAGCTTTTCTTAAATAAATCAAATTCAAAATTTACCTAGACTCAAAAAAAATAAATATAAATCACCATAATTGATCAAAATAGAAATCTATAAGCTGTTCATTTAATTTCATTTTGGTAGAGATAATTGGCTTTCATTCATTGAGGCATTATATATTATATAACAATGAAGTTCACTACACACCTAATTACTCATACATTATCTTATTTTATAGTTTATTAAGTTATCAACCTGTTAATATATTTTCTAAAACTAACTTATAGCATAATGTGCTGAACTTGGGTGACATAACGCATTCATAATGTTTTTAATCTGTAAATTGTGGATAATATTATGTTCTAAGTTAAGAATTATAAATTATAACTAGGTTCAAATTGCATTGATGTCATTTATGACTAACATTGAGACAATATGTGAATTTTTGTAGTAATAGTATTAAGTATTGTACGTATATGTAATTCAATTATAGTGTACAGACCAACATGTGCGAAGACTGAAAAGGTATCATCCTATAGATCTAAGCAGCAGATTTATGAATAGTCAAACCAGAAATCCCCACTAGCTTGACCGGAAATATAAAACTTCGGAGATGTGCCAATGGGCTCACTCACAACCTGTTAAATAAAAAAAGCCAAAACAAATTACTCAATATCGTCTAATAGTGACATACTATTATTAGATAAAAAGATAGATTGTAAAGTTAAATAAATAAAACAAAAAAAAAAAATACTAATACTAATACTAATACTAATACTAATACTAATACTAATACTAATACTAATACTAATACTAATACTAATACTAATACTAATACTAATACTAATACTAATACTAATACTAATACTAATACTAATACTAATACTAATACTAATACTAATACTAATACTAATGCTAATACTAATGCTAATACTAATACTAATACTAATACTAATACTAATACTAATACTAATACTAATACTAATACTAATACTAATACTGATACTAATACTAATACTAATACTAATACTAATACTAATACTAATGCTAATACTAATTCTAATACTAATACTAATACTAATACTAATACTAATACTAATACTAATACTAATACTAATACTAATACTAATACTAATACTAATACTAATACTAATACTAATACTAATGCTAATACTAATACTAATACTAATGCTAATACTAATTCTAATACTAATACTAATACTAATACTAATACTAATACTAATACTAATACTAATACTAATACTAATACTAATACTAATACTAATACTAATACTAATTCTAATACTAATACTAAAAGTAAATTTATATTAAAATTGAACAAATCAACATTATCAATTGTTGGGCTGCCTTTTAACACAGTATTACAACATAATTTTATTAAAAAGGCTGTTAGAGGTGAACCCAAACACTTAGCATAGCTACGGTGAACTAAAACACTAAAGCGACTTATACAATACAGTGCTGCAATCCAATCCTTTTTATAAGCCCAACCATAAAATATACAGAATCAAACCTTATAATTTATTTATTGTAAGCCATTATGGGAATTTCTAAAATCGGAAAGATTTTATTTTTTAGCAGTGATATTTTCAAGTTGAAATATATTTCAAAAAATATATGATTTCATCTATACTTTCTACTGAAAATCTTCTTAAAACTGATTAAAATTTCTTTGCAAATTTTGATTTAAAAAAAAAACTGTCTGATTTAAACAATCTGACAAGCTATCAAACAGCAAATCGAATCTAAATATAAAATTTTGTTTTTTTTTTTTCTTCATGGTAAAGTGTATTGCTGGAATTTCTGCAGTACAATGGAATAAAACAAAATAAAATAAATAGAATGTAAAGTATATACCTAAAATATAAATTAAGTATTGACAAAAAACAGTTTTCGGTTGAATTTCAAAGAAGACATATAGTAAGTAGGTACACATTGCTATAATTAAAAAAAAACTGAAAATTTGTACTTTAAATGTGATTTTAAATTTAAATTTCAAAATGATCGATTTTTAAAACTGAACATATGCAAAATCGATTTAATTATAATCAAATACATTTGTATTATTAAAATTTAAGATTTTGAAACTCTGAGACGGATTTAAGATTTAACAAAAACTCTTTACTATAACAATTTGCCAATCACTAGTAAAAATAGTACATATTTTAGAAAAATTAATTGATAAATGAATATAGATTTTTGTTTTTGTTAATTGACAAAAAAACGGACACAAATGCAAAATTGAAGGAGAAGAAAAATTCAATCGAGTGGCGTTATAGTTGTTATGTTATCAAGCTACTATTAAAGACTTTTTTTAATCAGTTATGCATATTAATAGTTACTAAAGCTTATATTTTTTTGAATTGCTATATTTTTCAATGACTTAATTCTACACAGTTTGTTGAGTAAATAAATAATTAACCTGTTCCCGTACTCCATTTATTTGAACCATTTGTTTTTAGTAGAACATTAAATTAAATTTTTGACAAAAATTTTATTTTTTTTTTTTATTAATGTGATTTTAACCAGTATTAAGATCTTATATTTAATTAAACTACTGATCATGATCACATTTTTGCAATGTTTTCAGTCCTGCTTTTATTGTACTAAGTGGTTCGGATTAACTTCAAATTTATTTTTATACATTGAACTAATGTTTATAATATCCTTTCTAACAGTTTTAACGTCCAGAATGCATCAACTAGATAAATATTAATACTAGGGAGCTCCTGTTATGGTTTTTAGTATTATTTAACTTAAATATATATATATATAAATAAATAAAATATATAGAGAAAATGATTTTGTATAGCCTTGAAATGAGAGAAATGTCTTTAAGCAACGATAATTGAAAATAAATAAATAAAATAAATAAAAATATTCCAATGACAATTTGTACTGTACAAGGTAAAACAAAGTCCATAAGGCATTTTTTTTTTTTTACAATTCTAATGAACACCCTAACTGCTTTTTCACAAATATTTTGTATACACAATTACATACAATAGGTTTTTCTTTTAAATTTTTTTTATATATCTACTAATTTAAATGTGGGAAACGATCTATTGTAGAGTAACTTTGCCTTCATAATAGTATAGTTCCATTTTAGTTAGTAACTATCGGTTAGTAACTATCGGCCAATCGCTAAATTGTCCACTATTCCTAAATTATTCGAATTAATTCTCTTTGATCAACTATATCATCATTGCACTTGTTTTCTAATCCCAAACCAGTACGGGTTTGTCAAAAACAGCTTATTAATAATATGGAAAAAGGTTTTCAAACTGATGTCGTCTATACAGATTTTAGTAAAGCCTTCGATCTTCTGCATCGTTCTCTTAAAATTAATTAAACTTGGATTTCCACCGTCATTTGTGAAATGGATTGAATTTTATTTGGCTAATCGAAAGTACTCTGTACGATTCAGAGCAATTACGTCAACATCATTCGAAGCAAATTCAGGAGTTCCTCAAGGAAGCCATCTAGGTCCCCTTCCATTCATAATCTCTATTAATGACGTTGTATCAGTAATAAAAAATAGTGAAGTTCAAATTTATGCTGATGACATGAAAATTTTTAAGAAAATCACATCACTTCGAGACTCAAGTTTGCCTCAAAATGATCTCGATAGTTTCTTCGCATGGTGCCGTAGCAATAACCTTATGCTTAATACGAATAAATGTGTTGTGATGAGATATCATAGGCGTACCAGTTTCTTTTCAAATATCTATTCACTTAATGGACATGTTCTTGAAATAGTTAGTTCGGTGAAAGATTTAGGTGTCACTTTCGACGAAAAACTGTCTTTTAAATTTCACTATAATAATATTATTAGTAAGGCTAACTCAATATTAGGTTTTATAAAGCGATGGTCTAAAGAATTTGATGACCCTTATATCTTGAAATCCCTATATACATGTCTTGTGAGGCCACAACTGAAATATGCTAGTCAGGTCTAGTCACCCTATTACGAAATTCGTATTAAACGAATAGAAGTTATTCAAAAGAACTTCATAAGATATGCACTTCGCCACCTTCCTTGGTCCAATCCATTTGTCCTGCCGCCATATGAACACAGATGCATGTCTTGTGAGGCCACAACGCTAGTCAGGTCTGGTCACCCTATTACGAAATTCGTATTAAACGAATAGAAGTTATTCAAAAGAACTTCATAAGATATGCACTTCACCACCTTCCTTGGTCCAATCCATTTGTCCTGCCGCCATATGAACACAGATGCATGTCTTGTGAGGCCACAACGCTAGTCAGGTCTGGTCACCCTATTACGAAATTCGTATTAAACGAATAGAAGTTATTCAAAAGAACTTCATAAGATATGCACTTCGCCACCTTCCTTGGTCCAATCCATTTGTCCCGCCTCCATATGAACACAAACTAAATTTACTACATTTAGCTACATTAAAAACTAGTTGTGAAGTTGCTGATGTGCTTTTCATCATCCAAGTAGTGAAGGGAAATATTACATCCCCATTTATATTGAATTCTACCGAATTTCCAATAACACTCGACTCAGATCACCTAATATTTTCACACTTGTATTTCATAGAACCAACTATGGTATGAATGAGCATAACCACAGAATGATGATAATAGGGAACAAATATAAGAACGTGATTGACCTATCACTCTCAAAAAATATGTTAAGGAATCGGCTATACCTCTGTAATCAGAACCCTTTTAACTAACCCCTCTAACCATTAGATAGTTAACTTTTGTAAATTTTTTTTGTTTTTGAAAATCTTTTAATTGTTTTTTAAAATTTTGATTCTGTTAAATTTAATCTTATATATAAAAGAAAAAGGAAAATAATTATTGTAATTTGTTTGAATTAAACAAAATAAATAAATATTAAATTTTATAAAACATGCTTTGTTGTAGTTGGTTTGACTGAACAGTTAATTTATTTAAGGTTTACAATCTCCTTTTTATATCTATTATATACACTAAATTCGCCTAATAGCATAGTTAAACTTCAGCAAACAACATATAATAAAAACAGTCTCATCCAATCCAAATTTTTAAAATATTATATTTATATAGCGGGTCGCCACATTACAACCCGTTCTCTAAAATCAATTTGAATATTTAAAAAAAAAAAAATATATTCACTATGTTAAAAATAATTTTTAAAAAACAATTTAAAATTTTATAAATTAGTTGATAAGAATAGTAAAATTATACTTAATAAATAATCAATAAAATAAAAAAAATTATCTTCAAAACAATTGGCTTTTTAAAACAATAATTTTGCTCTTCAAATCTTCTTTATTTATTTATTCATTTATAATATTTAGCTCAAACAGTTTACAATTCAGTATTACATTTCATATATTAATTAATATACAATTAAATTTACTTAGTATACATTCAAAAATAACCAAATTCAAAATACAAAAATAAAATACCTAATACCTACTAATTTCCTACTTACGAATATGATATGAATATACTTGTACACAGCTTATTATATTATGTTTTGTGATTTTAGTGATTTAGACCACATTCAATTCTAAATTAATTCCAATAACTGAAAAAACTGAGCTGAATTTTAACTCCTTCTGATTACTAGTCAGATGATAATTTAACCACTATCGGTAGAAATCTTATAGGGTAACGAACCAGTGACATATCGTTTCAATACCAGAAACTCTATATATTGCATCACTTACCATACAGTTCAAAACAATTATTAATTCTATATTCATTAAAATAAAAAAATCTCTCTATAACAACTATTCTGAACTAGTACAGAACTTCAGTATTTAAAAAATTTTACACATCTAATTAATTCATCCAATATACTTCACATCACTCGTTCTACTTTATTTAATAAATTTCAATACCGTGCATTTAATGTGCGAAGCATAGTGACTGACAATATGATAAAAAAAAATATCATCCACCACTTCTTTTATTCAATATTATGATGGAAAAAACTTTCAATACAGAATTACGATATTATGCAAAAGAATGTTATCAAACCAATATTTTTATTCACACATAATTCTCAACATTAAATTTTACACTAAGTATTTTATGCTTTATATATGTGGAAAAACAAATCCTATACACCTCTGATTGAATTATTCTGCTGTCTGTAAAGCTTTCTGATGCGAAATACTAAAAACTTTGGTAACCTGCATATTTTCTTTGTCTTTATTTTTTAAAGCTTACATTCAATATTTTCATTGCTTCACAAAAAAAATAAATAAAGTTTTTCATATATTTTCTTTGTTTTCTAAAACACAAAAAACAAAAAAACAAATAAATTTCTATTCGTAGTCAATGGAACAAAAAAAAAAAAAAAAAATGATTAAAATGAAAATATGAAATATTTTAGGCTAGAAATTTTTTCATTGTTTTTCCTTTTTACATTTTATTGTTAAACTTTGTCCTTTACCATTTTTAATTTTATTAAAGCACTGCCAACATAAATAAATATAATAAAAAAAAAATAAAAATAAAAACAAAACAAAAAAAAAATCCATAAATTTTACTTTTATCGCACACATCATAAAATGGCACCCATATAATATAATATGAGGAGAACCTCTAAATTCATGACGATCTCATACCCAATACAATATGATGTACATAATATAATATACATTATGTATTATTTATGTACCAATCATGGAAGTCATATAATAGAAAAACTGCAATACAGTTTTATATTTTACAGTTAGATGAGGTTTTCACAACATTTTTAGAGCTTAAAAGAAAATATACATAATGTATAGAACGTGCATTGAAAGTGGTTGGGTGAAGAAAATTTGGGGCGGAAGATATGTTTTGTTTTAACTGTTTTTAAAATTTTTTTTTTTTAATTTACTTTTTTTTTCTTCTTAATAAATAAAATATAGGGATGAGATGTTTTCATTTTTGTTTTTTTTTTTCTACTAAAATTTTTCCCCTTTGTTTAACGAAAATTTTATATTTGTTGCATATATAAACCATGTGTTGCAGTGGTAGCGTAACTTTAGGCAATTTATATATTTATTTATTATATTTCTTTAACTAGGCATATAAAAACCAAACCACATAATTGGCCATTTTAAATTAGGAATGTTGACCACATTTAGGCAATTTATTAAAAAAAAAAAAATTATGAGCCACAAAATATTTTATTTTTATTAAAAAATTTTCAAATAATCAATTTGTTTTCATTATTTTAGTTATTTTTTATTTATTTTAAAATAGATTTATTGTAGCTTAATGTAGTTTAATTTTATTTTATTATTTTAACTGCAAATAAATATACAACCATAATTTTTGGACCCTTTTGCGGGCAGAAGATGGGCCATTTCTTTACAAATCTTATATCTATACTTATTTGATACTAATAGAAATTAAATTCAAACGATTTCAATCTAAATCTAATCTAAATCGAATTATGAAGATAAACATAGATTAATTAAAATAAAATAAAGCATAATAATTATTAATGTGCCCCTTCACTCGCTTCATGTGCCAATGTTCTGCCTAATCGTCTTATATTTGAACATTTTTCTAAACATACTTCAATTTTGCAAAGCTCCAACTCTCATTAGAGAGATAGGTTTTTTAGGTATAACTACATTTTCAATCGAAATGAAATCAGGGGTGGCATTATGTAACTTTGTTTCAAACATTTCGGTCGAAACAAAATATTGTCGAAACAAAATTTGGATGACATTACGTAATATGAAACGTTAATTTATTTTGAAACCCTCGAAAAAAACAGTGAAACACTTTACATAATTCCATTTTTGATTTGTTCCGTTAAAATTTCAACAATTACTGCTAGAAAATAATATTAGAAAAAAAAATGGAACTAAAAGAAATTGCAACTAGATACAAGTAAAAGAAGCTAATAATAATACCAACATTTTTCTTTTTTTTTATTCTGAAGATGTTTCTTCTTGAAAAAAAATCATTATAAATTTACTTAATTTTTCATTTTACTGGAATTTTTATTTCTGTGCGTTTCTAAAATAAATATTCCAATAAAAATCATGTATTAATTTATTATTTTTTTTTTTTTAAATTTACCTAAAAGTGTCAACTATTTTTCAATCGCCAAAATTTGGTCGTATCAAATGTAAAAAAAGTAGCGTTTCAACCTTACGCAATACCAAAATATGTCGTACCAATTTTGAAAAGATTGAAACAAAATAAAAATGGTCGAAACAAAATTATGCAATGCCAGTTTTTGAAAATAGTCGAAACAAAACGACGTTTCAAATTACAGAATGCCACCCCAGTATTATCCAATTAGATTTACATTAATATATAGCATTAATATATATGCGGTTGGCTGTAGATGAAATGATAGAATATGCGGTTGGCTGATGCATTTGATAGAATGTGCTGTAGATGAAAAATTTTTAATAATAAAGATTAAAAACTCTAGATATATATTAAAATAGATCAGATGTTCTGACGATGGTCTCTAATAACCGAAATCGATCGAGATATTTATTAAAATTAATAAAACATACTTAGATTACATTAAATTTCATCGTACTAGTATTACCAAAGACAATTTAATTATTTTTTTTATTTATTTATAAATTTATTTATTTATTTATTCATTTACAATCTAATGGGATCAAAAAATGGCTTTATAAAAGGCTTATCACTACATTAGTGTTATTAAACCCCATTCTTATAAAACTATACAAAATTACTTACAAAACTACAAAATATAATTAATTATAATAAAATGTAAAAATAAAAATTGACATTGACAAATTGACAAATTGACATGACAAAGCCAATGGCCCTGGTAGCTAGTGCTTACTTTTATTATAATTTTAATTACAGTAAATAAAGAAATAATAACAATCATAATAATTAATAATTAATTATATAGTCTTTGGTATTACTATTTAGTTCTATTCACCTTCTATTTCATCCTAGTTAACAACAATCGATGACATTTTAGTCAGATTTTGAAAAGTTTGTCATTCTTAAAATATTCCGAATATATGAAATCAAATCTCATCACATTTACAAAACAACATTCTGAAAATGAAGCCATTATTATTTTATTATATACTCTCATATACACATTAACTAAGCATACATAATTTTTAACTTACTTCACAACCTATACTTAAATTTAAAGCGAACATTAAAATCTTTGTTTTTGTAAATATTGACATAAAAAATACCATTTTAATACCAGTGCCAGATTAATGAGATATTTATGAACATTTTTAATTTTTACAAATTAGTGGTATTTTTGGTTGTAAAATTTATATGATTTTAAATAAATCGTTTCAAATTTATAGATAGATAGATAAATTATGATTAATTTAGAAATAAAATAAAATAGAACAGCAAATTAATTTAAATTAGGTATATGTATGTATATTAATAATTTACTAATTTATAAAATAAAATATGTGTGTGTATATGTAGGTATATTATGTATATTAAATAACTTATTATAATGTAAAAAAAAATCTGATAAATATATAAGTACATAGATATATTTGACAATAATAATATAAAAAAGTCTATATCAATCTATAAAAATATTGAAAAAAATTTAATATAGAAATGATAGCTATAGACTGGAATACTGTAGTATTATGTAGAATAATAAATGTATTATTTTTTGTAGAAAATAATATACACAATTTTATATTACCTCCACTACGACTCAGTATATCAAAACAAATCAAGAAATATGCAATGAGAACAAATTAGTATTTTAAAAATTATGTGAATTTGAAAATGGAAACATGTTTACATAACTTTAATCAAAAATATAAATTTTCACGAACTGTTGGTGTTATTGTAATGAAAATTATTAAGCTAATAGTAATTATATTGCACAAAATTTATTTTACTAAAAATCGCTTATCGTACAAAATTATTAACAAATTTTCAGGAAGAAATTTGTACCATGATAATTTGATAATTTTTATTTTAAATTTTTATAAACTATGCAAATCTTTTCTCCACATTATAATTTATTTTATTCTTTTGCTTGCTTTAATTATGCTATACATTAGGGGACAAAAACACTCATGAATAGTACATAGGTAGGTATTAGTAATTGATTATTGAGATCCACAGGTCCAGGAACCTACCTTACATAAACCTAGGCTCTTGTGAAGGAGATAGTGTAGGCCCTAATGACTATATCCCAAGGGTACCTGGTGTTCTTAAAACTTTACAAAAATATATATCTTTAATGTGCTATCTTTTAAGGACAAAAAGGACATTTGAAAGTATCTTTGTTGTTTTGATGTTTTTGTATATATGAACCGTTATATCTATTGATCTGTTATATATATAAATATATATATAAATATATATATATATATATATATATATATATAAATATATATATAAAAATATATATATATATATATAAATATATATATATATAAATATATATATATAAATATATATATATAAAAATATATATATATATATATATATATACATACATATATATGGATTCATATATTTTACAGTTAGTCATTTGGTCCTATTTTCATTTCATTTACATCAGATCCATATTTTAACATATAGTCATTTCAACATTTATAAACCATTCAAAAGTTCATCATAATAATTATAGAAATTATACTAATTTTATCAGCACAAGTTAATGAAATATATATCATTAATATAGTTTATATATTCAAAACATGTATTTCATATTAACCATATTAAATAAAACATATTATAATAATAACAATACATAACAACAAATATATTAAATTTTATTTGAATATCAAATATAATTTATTACCTAAATACATAATTATATTATTATAATAGTAATAATTGTATACAAAAAGAACAATATAAATTTAATTAATTTTCAATTTATATTTTTTTGTGATTGAAATTAATGTTCATTTAATTTTTCATCAATTATTCAAATAAATTAATAATTTAAAGAATTGAAATAAATTTCATAATTAATTAATATGATAATAATTTCAATATCAAGTTAATTAAATATTTAATAAAAAAAAAAAAAAAATATTTTAAAATATTTTTATATTCCACATTGTGAGACATAAAAATTTATTTAATTAATCTTTAAATGAGGATGTAACCACCTCGTAAATCAGGGAAGTAATTTTGCACTTATCTACGTTTCTTATATATCTTATCCAGTACATCCTATATTCATATTATATATCTTATCTAATACATACCCACTTAATTATCAATTACAAATTATGTATAAAAAAAAAATTACTAATTTCAAAATTCTGGTTAAAAAAATTTAAAATTCTGATTGTAAAATTCCGCATTACGACAATTTTGATTTTCCTGGAAGTATGCAAAAATTATATTTAAAAATATTATAATTTTGTTATTTCACAATCTTTTTAATACAGAATTTGAATACAATTAGAAATATTACATCATAATATACAGAATTTAACATAACATTTTTATTGTTTTTTTATATATAATTATTTCTCTAACACACTAATTGGGTATAAAATTTAAAAATTTGTCACAGTAAGAGACCTATGGAAATCTGTGCACGCAGTATACATAGTAATACATAGTTCATACAAATACATAGTTCATTCGTAAATTAGCCAAACAAATGTTTATTTACATATATATATATATATATATAATATTTGTGACAAATATATCAACTAAATTTATTTCATCTATTAACTACTACCTCTACTTCATCATTTATTTTTTCATCAATTAGCCATCTTTTAAATAAGTTAATTAACTGCTTGTACGTATTGAGTACTTTGCAATATTAAAATTTATCCTATTTAACTATAAATTTACTGAAACAAATTTCTCAGATCGAAAAATTTTTCTAATAGAATTTATTATCAATTTATGTTACAGTCACATTCCGAAAATCTTCACCTTTCCTTTTGATTGTTCAACACCTAATTGTTGTTAACGATCAACAATACAAAATGATATGAATCAGTTTTTGTTGATAATTTTGTTTTTTTTTAGCTTATCTAGTTGTGATCTAGTATGCATGAAACAAAAAAAAAAACAGAGTATAGGCCTCATAGCTCCTTAACTTATAATTTTTGAATAGAAAAATACCTACCACACAATTTATTTATTTATTACCTTCTCAATCAGCCATGTAATTATAAATTATTAGTAATCTACTCATTTCAAGCATATTTCCATTTCTTTGTTTTCTAAAATTTTAATTAATGAAATTTTTATCGAGAGAATTGCGTAATAACATTTCACTCGATTTTATCAAAATTTAACTAAAATACATGTATTTGTTAATTCTAACCCCCGAACAGAATGTACCGTGGTATCACCAAACACTTTCAAATAACAATATCTCTATATTTGAAATATTAGTTCTTGAATAGATTATTTTTGTTGTTTTTTTCGATTTAAAATGTATGAATATTTAATTTCATAGAAATTGAATTGTTCTAAATGTCATAATTTTAATAAAAAGGACATTTTTCACCTTTAATAAATTATTAAGATACATATTTCATTTTTGTACATTCTTTACATGTAGATATTGTGGTCGCTTTCACAAAAAAAATCGGAGTATACGCTACCAACACTGTCAAAGAATACATAGTTAAATCTAATCAGAGCACACTTAATAAATGAACAACACAGAGCTAAAGTTGTCACAAATGTCATTACATATGTATTGGTTTTATAGTCATAGATATTTATTATGTTCAAATCATAAAAAAAATTAATTAACAAAAAAGTAAACATTTTTTAAGAAATTGACAAATGACAGTAATTTGAAAATATTTTATTAAATTTCAACGACTTAAATTTTGACAAATAGTAATTTGATATATACATGCTCGACAATTTTATAACGAGCAAGCATAAAAATCAAGCTCTGATCACACTTTGATTGAAAAAATTAACACAATTTTTACGCTCTTAGTGCTCTAAGCTAGAAAGTAAATACAAAATTTTGTATTCTATTCTATCACTAAATTTTTTGATAGATGAAACTGCTCTGCATTACAATATGGCAACGCCCTGTATTAGATAATTAATTTTGTATTTCAAATATTTAGTTTTTTTTCTGCAAATAAATACAATAATTAATTAAATTTTTTTTTTTTTTTCTTTATTTATTTCAATTCTTACCTATATCTAAAATATTTTCAAAAGTAATATATTTATAATTATAAACTATTAATAAGTAGTGAATTTATAGGCCTTGGCTTTTAGCCGTCCGGCCCTATAGAGTATTAAAATTACAATTTAATTAATTAAAATTTCGAAAGACTTAAAGTGATAGTATAGAGTAATCTCATACACTTTAAATGAGGTGTACCAGGGCACCTTTCTGCTCGAAATCGATAAACGAAATATGTTTATGTGTTCCCATTAGGGTTAATAGTTAATATATAAACAGTCAAAATTGTTGATTTATAATAATTCACCTTCAATTATTCTTTTATTATTTTTTCTATATACATCGGAAAATTCAAGTGATGAATTGACTACAGTGTTACACGCAGAACTGAAGACAATTCAAAATTACAAAAAAAAACTATATAATATACAATTTTATTATTATTATAAATAATAATAGGATTATAAAATAAGAAGGATGAATATCTCTTAATACACAAAAATATCAAAATAAATCATAAAAAAAAAAAAAATATTATCTTACATATTTTTTTATTATGTCCTTTTAATTTTATTTCATTTTCAATCCATATGAAATAAAATTCTGAGTTTTGAAATAACATTTTTTTTTTATCTTTTTTTAATTTAATTTTATTATATATAGCTGTATATATATATATATTTTTCATAACTCTTTTTTTTTCATTTTGTCAACAAACTTATTTCTTGTTATGTTTACTTTCCATGTTTTCAAATTACAGAGCGAATCGTTACGTACTTTCCAGAAAATCAAATAAACAAATAAATAAATATTACCAGAAATAAAGGTCCTTAATCAAAAATTTTGTTTTTCAAAGTTCACCTTTCAACGAAATACTTAAAAATAAAAACAAAAAATTATGTTCTTCATATATTCATCTATTTTTTTTTTTTTTTTTTTTTTTTTTAAATATTTTTACGCAAAATAATGTGAAACAGAAATTGCAAGATATTAATCTACTATATATTATTATACCTTTTAGTCCTTTAAAAACAGTCCTTAACATTTGTTTTGAGTATAATAAAAAAATTTTTAAACACTCACATATACATTTCACTGATTCTATAAAAATATATCTGATATTTTAGGTACCCTACTCCGTATATAAGGAATTGATACCAAAAAAAAAATGGAGAAAAATCAGAAAAGAAAAGCAAAATAATAATCTGCTCCCTTTTTACTTTTAAAATGTATTTAAGCAATAAATAAATAAATAGGATTTTCATAAATCGTTATCCTGTCAAATGTACGAGTACAGCAAAACTGAAATAAAAAGGTTCACATAAAAATATTTATATTATTCTGCTGTTACACCTATATATAATTGAGAAGGGGTATATATACTCGTACTCGTACATATTAAAATATAAATAAGAACAAAAAGAAAAGCCTTAAAATGTCTGATAGGACATAATAAATATTTTATTTTTTTGCACAGCAGGTGTACATCGATTATAATATAATCCATATGTACATTATATTAAAAATTATACTCTAATGGAATCAAATAAAAACAAAAACAAGAAAAAAAATGTTTTTAAGTCTGTACATTGATTTTAATTAAAAAGAATCTGTTATTTATTAACATTTCTTATATTATCCTATTATGTTATGCCTATATTATTCATTCTCTCTTATGTTGAAGTTTTGCTTCATTTTAGTCCTTAATATAAATAATTTAATTCCTTTTAATTGTTTTGCTGATGATAATTCAAAATAATTTTTTTAATTGACAAATTATTATTTTTGATGATCGAATTTGATTTTTAGTAACGTGTTAAGACGTGTTATGTCAGTTAAAATATCTACGATAATTTAAATAACATTTTACATATTTTTTTTTCTTTATTTCTAACAATTTATTTCATTATGCCTGTTACATTCATTTTTTAAATTTATATTTTTTATTTTTATAGTTTTATAATTTTAATTTTTCATTATTTATTTTTTGTAACTATATTTTTATAATTTTAATTATCATATTGATATATTAAAAACCTAAATGTAAACTTATATAGTCTCTAATGAAATAACTCTCTTTAGACATTGTTTTTTAAATAAATAAATAAATACAAATTTTATTTAAATTATAATTTTATTCAATAATTATTTATAAGTTAAGGTTCAATTTTACAATTAAATCTAATATTAACGTGATATTAAGCGTAGAGACAAATATTTATATTTGATTTAATAAAAAGATTAAAAAAAAATTTAAAAAAATAGTTAAGATTAATATTATAAATAGTCAATTTTGTTACTAAGTGTTTTTTTTTATTTGCTTTTATATTTAATTTATCATACAAAAAAAAACTTAAGAACAAAATAATATCTTCTATTAACATTTAATGTCCTACCTTGGGAACTAGTCTTAATCAATTATATTATAAGAGTATACTCCTATACTACCTTAACCCTTTTACGTAAATGACAAAGTAATGGGAACACTAAAGGCTGTATTCTTAAAACTATAAGCATAAAAATCTGCATTTAAACTTCTTTTAGCATGTAAACGTGTTATCTTTTCAAATATTTGACAGTTAATGTTTTTTTTGTTTTTTTTTTTAAATAGTTTTATTTATATTTCTAATATATAATTAATAATTCTAAAACAAAATTTAAAAATAGAATTATATATATAATTTTTTGCATTTATCTGGATGTTTGTAAGTTCGACGGAATACTCTACAAATATACAAATTGAAATATATATACAAATTGTAACATCATGTAATTGTTATAAACATAGTACTTATATGTTTTTTATTGCTTATATATGCCATCTGTCATCTGTCATTTGTCATTTGTCGTTTGTCATTTGTCGTTTGTCATTTGTCATTTGTCATTTGTCATTTGTCTTTTGTCATTTGTCATTTGTCATTTGTCGTTTGTCATTTGTCATTTGTCATTTGTCATTTGTCATTTGTCATTTGTCATTTGTCATTTGTCATTTGTCATTTGTCATTTGTCATTTGTCATTTGTCATTTGTCATTTGTCATTTGTCATTTGTCATTTGTCATTTGTCATTTGTCATTTGTCATTTGTCATTTGTCATTTGTCATTTGTCATTTGTCATTTGTCATTTGTCATTTGTCATTTGTCATTTGTCATTTGTCATTTGTCATTTGTCATTTGTCATTTGTCATTTGTCATTTGTCATTTGTCATTTGTCATTTGTAATTTTTCATTTGTCATTTGTCATCTGTCATCTGGCATATGTCATCTGTTATCTGTCCCATCATTTCATAATGAGCATCATGTCATTCAAGTGTTAAATTTAGATGGCGCCATAGAACTTTTCACTTTTATTATGTCTTAATTAATTTCATTTTACAATTTGAATTTTACAGTAGAATGCTGCCATGGTTGTAAAAATATAAAATTATTGTAGGTTTATATTATATAGTTAGATTTTGTTTTCATTAAAAATATTATTTGAATTTAGTATTTCTATATTAATTTAAATTGAAATTATCTTTACTTATATTATAATTAATTGAATACAATAGAATGTCTAAAAATATTGATTATTTAGAATTATTGAGGTCTTAGGATAATATCTGTTTAAATTTCCAATGATGGCAAATAAGATGTCGAGTAAATAACCCTTAGGGAATTGAAAATTTTGCACCTTACTACAAATATTCTGTGTATATGGTAATTGAAAGCATTCTAATAATTCTAATACAGATATGATATTGATAAATTAGTAAGCAAATACATATTTTTCTTAAACTTGAAATGAAAACTGTAATGAAGGAAGAAACGCTAGAATTTATTTTGCTTCCGTCATTTATGGCGGGTTACAAAACTAGTTTCTTATATATAACTTAAAGTATTCATATGGCTAACTTATATCTAGCTCTCTTACATATATGTACTATTAATTGGATATAATGTACACATTTGAATTATATAATTTTGATTATGTTATATATTGTTGTTTTTTTTTTTTAAATAACTAACTGACTAATTTTGGTACTGGAAAAGATTTATTCAGAACAAAAAAAAACAGTTTTTGAGATGATTGACAGTTAATGTCAAAAGTTGTGTTTAGTAGGGAATTCCCCGAAATAGTAAAACTATTGTAGAGTTTTTTTAACTATAAATAGCCCAACACTTATAATTATAGATAATATATATTACAAATAGATGGTTCACTGAATGAAATGTGTAGTGACGCCATTACCTCTTATTGCGGTTGGTGACTGAAACTAACAGATATTGTTTTTTAATTGGGTCAACATCTAATATTTGGTATTTGTTTAACATAGTTTTTTACCTGAAAACAAAAATAAAAAAACTAAAAGAAATAAATTACAGTTTATTAGTTTTACAAAATTGTTTCGGTCGGAGACTGAAGTTTAATTAACGTCAAACCAATATTTTATATGAAAGTGGATACCCACCTGTTTATAGCAGTCATAATTTGCATTTATTTTATGTACAAAAATAAATTAGTTTGGTCTGTGGGTAAAATTTTTTTTTTACATTTTGTCCGAAGAAATATTTTGAAATGTCGTATGAGAAAAATATCGAAAAAATTAGAAAATTGTTCGAAGAAACTGATTCTTATATAAGTGAAGATGAAGATAGCTATTCGGAAGGAAGCAGAGATAGTGATTTTTCGAATGATGGATTATTCAATGGTGATCCAGACTATATGAATGAGTTTTTACAATATGATTCAATTATGGCTGCAATAGCATTCATTTGTGAGGAAAAAAAATGAATGGTATAGCATTAAAATTTTTTTTTTATTTTCGGCCATTTTTGTACTCAGTTTTGAATTTTGAACATATTACTGATTTCATAATTAAAAAATCTTTAAAACTACAAAACTTATAACAAGTGTGTTTCTAAGTAGATCATGTTAAAAAATAGTGAACGCCAAAGGGTCAATCAATAATTTAATATTAGTATTTTGAAGATATAATAATATCTATAGATTTATCTACATTTGGGTTATTTTATTTACTTAGTTCTCCAAATAAAGAGAAGCCAAATTTAAAGATTTTTATAAAAATATAGTTTATATTATCTATCTTCATATATATATATATACATACATATAAGAATAGCATGTCCATTTCCAGCAAATAAACTTAAAAACTGAATGACTGATTTTCATAAAAGTTGACATTGCATATATATATTATATTTGAGAAATAAATATAATTTATAACATACTGAGAATCACATCAAATGAAATCAATTTCGTGTTCATACAATATCTAGCAACAATTTGGAATGAGATCAATTTCAGGTCCATACAATACCTAGCAACAATTTGGAATGAGATCAATTTCGGGTTCATACAATACCCAGCAACAATTTAGATTGAGATCAATTTCGGGTTCATACAATACCTAGCAACAATTTGGATCAATTTCGGGTCCATACAATACCTAGCAACAATTTAGAATGAGATCAATTTCGGGTCCATACAATACCTAGCAACAATTTAGAATGAGATCAATTTCGGGTTCATACAATACCTAGCAACAATTTGGAATGAGATCAATTTCGGGTCCATACAATACTTAGAAACAATTTAGAATGAGATCAATTTCGGGTCCATACAATACCTAGCAACAATTTGGAATGAGATCAATTTTGGGTTCATACAATACCTAGGAACAATTTAAAATGAGATCAATTTCGGGTCCATACAATACTTAGAAACAATTTAGAATGACATCAATTTCAGGTTACTACAATACCTAGCAACAATTTGGAATGAGATCAATTTTGGGTTCATACAATACCTAGGAACAATTTAAAATGAGATCAATTTCGGGTCCATACAATACTTAGAAACAATTTAGAATGAGATCAATTTCAGGTCCATACAATACCAAGCAACAATTTAGAATGAGATCAATTTCGGGTCCATGCAATGCTACTATACAATGCCTATATAAACAATTAAGAATACTTCAAAAATGAATCAGATCTAAACTCAGGTGTTACAAATCTGAACATTTTTATTTAAAATAGATACTCTATCAAAAACAAACCAACCAGTTTTAATAATTTTGAATAGTTGATGAACTCTTTTAAATATACACAAACATTAAATTTATCATTTTTGAAACTTCGGCCTGGTATAGGTATCTGATTCCATACAACTTTCAATATTTTAAAAACCACAGGTGTGAAAAGCCAGAAAAAAAGTTCTTTGAAACTCTTTCAAAAATATAAATAAAAATTAAAAATTACTATGTTGGTTTTCTAAACTTCGTCCTGGTGGAGATGTTTTCCATAAAACTACTTGTACCCATCTGTAATATTTCAAACTTCAAATTTCAAAAACAAAAGATGTTAAATACCGGAAAATTTGTATTTCGGTATTTTACCAAAATTTTATCAAAAATTTGCAATGTTCAAAACATTGTCAGTGTTATATTGTCAGTTAGCACATTGTTAGCACGTAGCTGATATAAGTAGAGCATATTTTCTTTTTTGTATCACATTAAAATTTTGAACCTTAATACAAATTTGATTACCTCAGAACTAATAACTACATCTTGATGAAAAAATAATTTATGAAGATCTAAATAGTAGTAAAACTGATATGACAACAATATAATCATTTCATCAATAATAAAACTGAAGTTGTTAACTATACCCAACGAAATTTGTATTAACTATACCCCCCAAAATCTTCTATAATAAATAAGTAATAAATTATACAACACTAATGGTCAGCCCATTACTGTATAGTTTTATAAACAATTTGTCAAATTTAATTATAAATTTTGTTGTAATTTTAATTTTAAGCAAATATTGTATATATATATAATAAATTGATAATAAATTGAATTGAATTGAAAAAAAAAAATGTTAAATTCGTTAACGCCCAAACTTCTAGCTTTATTAACAATCAAAACTTTGTTAAACGACAAGAGCGAACAAAATCACTTTAGTTATAAGTTAAAACCATATATTTATCAAAACTTATAAATTAAACAGACTTTAGTAAATCAAAGGTATCGTAGTTGCTTTCAGTTAAAAGTAAATTAATGGTTAGTCTGTAAGACTAGTTTCAATGTTGGAATAGTCATATCAGTATTTTGTGAGTTGAAAGTTCAAAAGCAGTCAAAAACAGTTCCTGAAGCTTCTTTTAATTATTTACTGCTATCTGGAAATTAAAAATTAGTTAAATTTAACTTTATTTTTTATATTTAATCCTCAATAGCTGCTTCAATAATACTTTTACCACCTTTCATTCACTTCAAAACTATCTAATGATACCACAACAATAATAAAAAAAAGTATCATTATATTATTGCAACATAATTTCAAACAAATTCAAACCTACTACAGATTTTTAATTGGATCCCAAAAATATTTTCGAACATCTGTTATTCAACTTCTAGAATAAATTTCTAAAACCATTTTTAATTCAATTAAACTTTATTGAACTATACTAACTTGATTTACCGAACATATAAAGTCAGTATCTTCTTCTTATCCGTCATCAGGCTTAGCTCAACATTTAAAATCTTCAGACCACTTTACCGATATAGAAAAATTAACAGTTAGCAGAGTTGTGGATAAATATAAAATTTTTCATATTAATAAATTAAAATTAAAAAAAGCCAACTTATTAAATAACCAGTTACACTTAACTAATGAGAGCCCGCTACTTAATATTAAATTTTTTACATCTTAAATCAAATTCCATATTTTGTAAGTTTTGTCGCTTACAACATGTCAATCTTTGTTAATATAAAAATCACATGTGTGTTTTTTAATAAATGTATAATTTTACTAGTAATTTACCAGTTACTATTTTTTCTACTTGTATATATAATCGTTCTCTAAAAATAAAAAATATAAATTGATTATTGTTTACCTACTATTATAAAATAGTATATAAACGTTAAATTGAACATGTATTCTTCTTAGTTACATTTTAATTTTCATCTTTTAAATTTAAATTTTATTGTATTTCTGTAGTCTTGATAATGTCTTAGAAGGACGAAACATGTCGACTCAAATTTTATTTTTATAAAAATGTTAAAATAAAATATATAAGAAAATTTTAATAATTTCTTATTCAGTGAAACAATAACAAGTATTTTATTTCATTTAATTAAATATTAATAAATAAATATATTTTGTATTAATTTCTGTAAATTTTATATAAATTTTGTGCAATCCAACAGATTACTCATCTTCTACACAATAAAAACAATACAAACAAATCAAACTAATCATATATTTATTTATTTTTTTTTAATTACAGGCAATAATACACCACCAGGATTTCCAGAAATAACAACAACACCAAATACTCGAGTTATTGAAGTTGGACATACGGCAGTGATGCAATGTAAAGCGGATGGTAATCCAGCACCAATAATTTATTGGATTAAAAATCAAACAAAAGTTGACATGTCAAATCCCAGATACAGTTTATTAGATGGTAAGTCTTATTTTACAATAAATTATATTCAATTTGGTAGTTTTATAAAATTATTATATTAATAAAATCCAACTGAATTCAAGAAATTGTTACTGAAATTTTGTGGAAATTTAATCAATACAAAGAAAAAAAAAATAATTTTAATAAAAATTTCCAAGAATAAAGAAAATTCAAAAGTGAAAAAATTATATTAAAGTAAATTTATATATATATACATATTTATCTCTTTTCAACATTTACGTCAAAATTTTCTTATTTACTTAAAGAAATAAAAAAAAAACTTAAATAATTTTATAATAACAAAAAACAAAAAAATGAGACATAAAACTTAATAAAAGCATCAAGAAAATTATAAGAAAAAAATTAAAAAAATAAAAAAAAAAAAAAAACTAAAAAACTTCAATGAAATAATATTGAAGGAAGAAATTTGCAGAACTAAAAAGATATTATGAAAAGTGAAAAAGAGAAAGAAAGAAAGAATAAATAAAATTAAACCATAACTAATTTCGTTTTTTCTCTTAGTTTTTCCTGATTTCCCGTTTTTCTTCTTTTTTTTCGCTTTATAAATCGAGTTGTCTTGTTGGTTGATTGACGTTGTAATTATAAAGAGATTAAACTTTTCTAATTAGGTAATGCTGACATTTTAAAATAAATTAAAATGGTACTTTTAAGTTTCAAATAACTAATATACTGGTATATTATATATATATATATATATATATATATAAAATATTACAATAATACAAATTGTAAATATAAGGAAGGAAAATAAAGAAAATCATTTATTATTTTACACTTTCTTAATTATTTATTTAAAAAAATACAGACAGACACACAAACAATAGAAATGAGTGTTCTCTGTGAATGGCGTTTTGTTATTAACAAATAAAAACGAAAGAAAATAAAATTTAATAAATAAAAAATAAACAAAATCAGTCAAAATTCACCATCTTTATCATCTTATAACACCACACCATTATAATATTTATCAAAAAAAAAATATTTTGAACAGTTTAAATTTTTAAATTCATTTCCTAATCAGTTTTAATTCAAATAATTTTTTTTTGCTTTTTTTTGATTGATATTGAACTAATTAATTATCCAAATTTATATGTACAATCATCAACGAACCGAATCGATATCGTTTAGAAAAGATTTATATATAAGATGATGATTTATAATAAATTTAATTTATAACCCAATTAAAAATATTTTAATTGGATACTTTAAATTAGAATAATAATAATAAGATATTTTGAATTTATTTCTGTTATTTAATGATATCTACTAGATATTAATAATAGCTATAATATATAATAATTGACCGTGAAAAGTTTTCGATTATATCTAATTCATTATATCTAATGAATAATTTAGATAATATATTTATTTTTTAAAGGAGGTTTTAATAAAATAAATTTACATTTCGTTCATATTTAGAACTACCGGTAGCATTGAAGTAAAACTTTAATTACATTTAATGTAAATGCTGAAAATATAACTGTAAACATTATATATATATTATTCTGCATTTATCTGGATGTTTGTAAGTTCGACGGAACGCTCCAACACATATACAAATTACATATGTATACAAATGCATATACATACAAATTGCTTTGGTGCTTTTTTTTAACCCCTGTCTACCATGCTGAACCTTTGCAGGAAAAATTGGTTGCATGAACTATATTTTTTTAATTTAATGTTAGTCTTTTTCGCAATTAATAAGAAAAAATAAAAAATAATAATAATAATATAAATAAAACAAACAATTTTTTTGATTTATAATAATAAGGACTAATAGAAATTTAATCAATAGTTTAATATGGTATAATAACCAAAAGGCAAACAGCATTTAACACAAAAAAAAACATAATTCACTCAAAGGTTATTCTTATTACTTAAAATTATACATAATAATACAAATGTGTATCAACATATTTGTATTGTATAATATTATACATTATACTACTTTATTGCTTCTACCTTTTATTTTTGTCATTATTGTGTGCGTAACTCACTTCACTCAAAAAAAATTATTTTTGTTTTTTTTTTTGTTTTTTTTTTTGTTTTTTTTTAATTATTTGCTGCATCTGTATTCTGTATGTTCTATATGCTCCATTCCAAAAATATTATTTTATTTTCAGTGTTAAGTGTTCACTTTTCACTTCACTGTTCAGGTTCACTGTTCAATCAATAGAACTTGATAGAAGTAGAGTAGGATAATAAACTCTACTTCTACGTCGGATAATAAAACATTGTTTTTTTTAAATTGAAAATTATATATGAAAATGTTTTTGTATTTTTTGTAAATTTTACCAATTTAGATACAAAATTTTGAATATTTTTTTAAAAATAACACAATACCATAATAACAGTTTATTCATATAGCAAAATAAGATCCCTATACATTATACAAAAGACAAAATTTATATGAAAATAAGATTCCATTTTTAAATTTGCTCTCCCGGAGGACTCAATAACGCTAATACGGTATAATTTATACTAAATGGAACCCAACTAACGAATTATAACTAAATAGAAGTGAGTACGAGTATACCATACAAAAATACAAACATTTTATACAAATTTGTTGGTATGGTACTTCTTTTTCTGTTATATAAAAAAAAAAGATTAGTGTTAGGCCAATATAAACATAAATAAAAATAAATAAAAAGTGATATAAAGATAAGTACTGTAATTTCGGAATAAAGAATCTAATGAAAGAAAAAAAGAAACTAGAATTTATTTTGCTTCCGTCATTTATGACGGGTTACAAAGCTAGTGCCTAAATATAAACAAAAATTATTACACGAGTGGCTTCGTTCATTGTAACACTAATTGAACTTAGCTGTATACGTATTTATAGTGTTAGACTATACTTATATACTCTAACTCCAAATTTTTACTTTTATTGATTTTATAACTTATAACAATATGTTATTAATTCATCGTCAGCTGAGGACAATTTTCATTCATACTGTGAAATAGAATTGAATAAAATTTTCTTTATCTTTTGATAGAATAGCGGGTATAGTTATTGACACCCCGAAATTTCGATACAGTTATTGAGATCCAAATTTTTATAAGCATTTTTCTGCTAATTTTTGTATAAGTTTATTATTGGGATTAAATTTGTAAAAATAATTCGGTTTTTCCCCTTTAAACGCAGTATAAAACCTTTTTTATTAAAATATTCAGTTGGTTTATAATCTTTAAAGTTACAAGACGGATTTGATGTACGCAGTTTTTGCCAAAAACGTAATAAATTCATTAAGAAACCTCTTCAAGTAAGTTGGGGATTATTTATGATTATACATACAAAAATTATAACTTAATTACTTTTTTGTAAAGGTTTAATGTTTTTTAGCTTATTTTGAGCATACTAATTTAATAATCTATAATTATAATTGACAAGCATTTAAGGTCCTGCGCAGTAGACACCTTTTCATTTTATTTCGATTCTCCTACTCCTTAATGAACTTCTAATATACATAAAATATAAGATTATATATAAAACAAAAATGCGCGCACAGTTGAACATTTTGTACTCATATGATTTTATTATTCAGCAAATACATTATGCATAAGTGAGATCTTATGAAAATAATAAACAAAAGCAAACAAATCAGTTATTATAATTTATATTATGTACTTGCAAATGAATCTATGTACATATGCCAAAAAAAAAACAAAGAAACAAATTCATCTCAAATAAAAAATATAAAAAAGCAAAAACAAAAAAAATCAGTTGAATTGTTCATATGACTAGCAAATTTATTTTTATATAGTAGAGTTAGAGTACTTCATTTTGATATAGTAGGTCACTTCAATTCTTCATTTTTATCTTTTTAAGTAACTATTTCTAAATTTTTGTTATTTGTAGTAATAATATAGTTTTGACTAAAATTATGTATTATGTAGGTATATATATACGTACCTCTTTAATAACAAAACTTTTTATTTTTAGTAATTTTATCACTAAATGCTTCTTACTATAGGGAATATATCGGAAACGAAGCAGTATATGAGGGACGTGTATTTATGTGTCCTAAATAAAACTTACTAACCACAAAACTTTTTATTAAACACGAGTGGTTTCTGCTATATCGTGCGAAGTCTATGTCAGTACGTAAATTATTGTTTTTTTAAAAACTTTAAATTTGACTTCAACTTGAAATATAATTACTCAACAGGGGCCACTAGTAGTACATATAATATATTAAATAGTATTGGTGTCAATAATTGATACATTTTTTGGATATCTATTCCATTATTGACATCAAGTGCTGGAGTTTCTATATAGCCAAAAAATATTTTTGAATAAAAAATAATGATTACCCATAACTAGCCAATCAGCTAATTTAATCAATTTTGTTATTTTAAAGATATCAAAATGCTAAAAACTAAAAAAACGTATAAAGAGAAAGACTTACAAAATTCATTACATTATGTTATAACTAAAAAATAATCAAAAAAAAAATCAGCAACAAAGAAATACCAAATTTCAAGGTATACTTTGATTTTTAGATTAGGGCCAAAATTTACTAATTCTCGCCACAGTTCTGCAACAATTTAAAATGAAGGTGAGGGATAAGAAATTGAAAACTGGATAGAAAAGATGTTTTGGATGTTGTTAAGCACTTTTTAATGGATGCAAAGATGGAAAAGGTTGCACTTTTTAACGGACTTTTTAACGGATAGGAAAAAGTTAGTTTAAAGATTTATTACGAAGACATACAAAAATATCATTGAGAACACTGGATGCTGCAACGATGGCTAATGACACAGTTCGACCTGCAGATATTGCATCTTGGTTTGATAACATTGAAGCATGTCTGAAAGAAAATAATTAGATGAGCATCTTGCAAAATCCTGATCGTGTGTATAACGGTGACGAAACAAACTTTTTCATGTGCCAAAAACGAAAATTGTGTTGGCAGCGAAAATCGCAAGTAATAACTACGAAATAGATAGAGAAATGGCAAACGCAATAGTAATGTTTTCTTTTTGTGCTGTATTCGGATAAATGACTTTACTAACTTTATAGACTTTATTGTTAATAAATATTAAAATTTAAATTAGAATAATGAATTTAAACATAATTAAATTAGCAAAACATTCTATTTAATAAAATTGTAGCTTACGAAACTTATTTATCTCTTAAGGGTGTCAATAACTGGACTCGTTACGCTAGATGGTTGTAGATTTTTTGTTTAAAAATTTTTATATAATTTGATTTAAGGTATGCAAAGCTATAAACATTTTTACAAAAAAGTAAAAATTAAATTTTGGTCCAAATCCAATTTGTAACATTTGTATGACATGGATCAAAATGGTTTGGATACTGGATTAAACAAGCATGCATCAAAAAAAAATATTTTAGGTACAACCCGAAATATATCTTAAGTAAAAAAAAAATTTTTTTGTCATTTACTTTTATTTTAAATTTGTTATTTAATTAACAAAACAATATATTATGTATTACATTATGTATCTAATAATAAGTAATAATAAAATAATTTATTAGATTTAGATCTTCAGTATCAGGACTCATTTAATTTTGATGTTACGTTGGAAGACATAACTTTTATTTTCTCTTTAGAGATCAAACGTTCAGACAATATTGGTACTGTGCAGCTCAGCAAATTCTTAGAAGAGCTAGTTTTTATTTACAGGCTTTATTAGACAACATGCTTTAAGATTAGCTTCCGAAAACAAATTTTTATATTTTAATATTACAAATTCTACATTTTCATACATCGAATTGTTTTCATTATTGTAAATTTTACTAAAATTTAATTTCTCTGCTGTATTCCTTTTTCTATTTCAAATCAGTCGAATGTAATTGCAATACTTTTAGCTTAATTTTTTGACTTGGCATATTTAGTAGTAAATGAACAACGGTCGCTATAAATCGATAAATTTCCACATTTTTGAAATTTTTATCAAATTTTTGTGTAGGTATTTTCTAAAATATTTGCTTATGATTCGAGAAATATCATTATTGCTGTTTAAAATCACTTTGTTCTTATTTTATGCAACGCAATAATCACTCCACAATGTCAGTTTAGTCAATTCAGGATAATTCTTTATTAGTTCAGTCAAAATACGAATCAGTGCACTTACATTATCGTTTTTTGATCTACCGCTGTGGGCCAGCGATGATCAAATTGACCAATTTGACCAAGTAATTATTTTTCCATTGGCGAATATTAATCTGACAGTTAAATTGCAAACGTTCAAATTACATGCGTTACATTTTGATATACCACAAACTTTTCGTAAATTATCATAGCATATTATTATGGGTTAAATATGGGGTTAATAAGGGTTAAATATATATTAACTCTTGTTTGGAATCCAGGTTTGTTTAATCAACATCTCTTTCAAAAATCTTTTTTCTTTTTAATGTTCTGTATTGCTTATTATTTACTATAAATATGACTGATTGATTATGGATATGAATCAATTATGTTCGAAATTTATTATTTCGATCCATGTGTATTGTATACTTACATTGCGTGCTATACATTGATATGAATCAAAACAATACTGATGCAAAACTAAATTTTTATTTACAAACTGTCCATTACAAAAATGTATTATACCGTTAGGAATCTCTATGCAATTGTACCAATAGAGCAATTAAAATAATTTTTTATATTATGACTCATATCGCATGAAATGGATCAAATTAGTATGATTATTTTAATTTTGTAAAATTGTATTATAATTTTGATCCACACGTCGCCGGTTTTGGATATGGCCAAAATACATTTTCTAGAAATAGCTATTCATTTTTCCATTTCAAATCATCCGAACTTAATTGCAAAATGTTTAACTTAATTTTTTGACTAGACATATTTAATAGTTATTTTTAGTTACATTTTTTAAGTTCAAAAACGTAAAAGTGGCATATGAACCAAAATAGCATTCAGGCGACGACATCTGCGAGTTATAAAAATCAACCAAAATTTAAACTTAAAATTGATTATAATTATTTATATTAAAATAATCTTCTTTCGGATTCTACTCTTTGACAAATAAAAATGGCCAAGTCCGACTTATTTATTTACAATGATATAGTGTGTAACATTTAAAAATTTAATTAGAAATTCTAAGAAAGTAAAAATTAACAATTTTATTTCAGTAAAGACTGCTCATTCTTTGTTCTTTAATACTTTATTCTAATAATACCGGACCTAAATGTAGCAGTCATTAAATACTTACAAATTTCCAATATTGTCTTCTCTTTATAAATTTTATACATTTTTATACAACTTTTATATTCATCTATACCACCACACGAATCTATAAAACTACCTTATCCTTAAATTTTTCAATACCTATCTACATATATTTTTTTTTTTTAATTCTGATATTAAATTTCCACGTTTCAACTTGCATTGGGTCGTATAACATTTTTAGATATTAGAAATTTAGTAACTCTATTGTTTATTAAAGTTTTAAAATCAAGAAATATATATATTTTTTTATCAACAAACGGTTTATATAGTCTATATTATTATATTAAAAAAAAAAAAAAAACAACAACAACAAAAATTTCTCACTTTTTTTAAATAACTTTACAATATTAAAGTTATCCTTGCAATATCATAAACACAAACACAAACAAAAACTTTATTCATTTTTCTCAAGTTTTATGACCAATAAAATACTTGAATTGGAAAATATGTTCGCTGCTCGTTAGTTTTCTTCCTTAAATTATTATATACGAGTACCTTTTTTCTACTATATTTTCATTTTATTATATTCGGTTTTGTAGAATTTTCCAAAGAAAAACTTTCAATACAAGTAAAATTTCAAATCTAAACTTTCGAAAAAAAAAAAAAAATAAACAAAAACCAAAACTCTAAACTGAAATGACTTACAAAAATACTCATATAAACAAAAAAAAAATAAAAATAACCGAAATGTATAGTAGTAAAAATATAGAAAACGAATTGAATAATAGTAGTAAGAAATCAAAATATTTAGAAAAAACAAAAATCGTTAAAATAACAAAAAGTCATTCAAAATGTCAAATTTTTATTTTGTTTTTTTGGTTTTCTTATTTTTTTATTACCTCTAAAAAAAAATTATATTTGAGTTTTAATTAATTTGTGACACTTAAAATATTTTTATATCTAAATTGTAAATTTCATGTGTCACTTTAATGTATGTCTGGTGTCCTATTGGAGATAGTGTGGAGTTATAGCTGTCTACAAATTGATTTAGATTTTTATGTTAGATATATAACTTCCATTTTGTCTATTTTGTTTTTAAATTTATATTTTTTTTTTATTTCATATTGATGTGTGCATTAAATAACCAGCCGTACCGGTGAATTCAATTCGATATAAAATTATTCGAATTTCTCGATTCGATTCGATGGAAATTTCTTAACGGTGAATTCGATCGAAAGACTAATTTTGTACTCATTTCAAAAAATGTAATCAAATAAGAAATATAACGGAATGTAATGACTTTTATGTCAAATAAGTTCAAATTTCAAATTACAAAAATAAATTTAGATTGCTGTTTCAGAAATAAATTATCATAATACACATACTTATAAAAAAATAAAAATAAAAAAAATATTATAAAATTTTGCACGAGAAAATTTTCGATCAAAAATTTTTGGACTGTTTTTTTAATCGAATTCACCGGTTGAAAATTTACGAACGAGCACTCGATTTTTATTCGATCGAATTCGGCTACGGTACGGCTGAATAAATATTGCAAATTGAAGTGATGTAAATAAAAAATGTATATTCAATATTTCATATAGTGAACATAGTCTTAATTCACTAAAGCAAAGTATGGAATTTGATGTAGATTTGCCTAAAAAATGGTTCATAATTCATAAACTTATAATAAGTGATAAAACCAAAATAATTGTTTTTAATTTCAGAAATTCTTCTGACAATACTGATCTAGAAATTAAATTTCATTCTACTGATTGTGTTCGTTTATTATGCTTCTCATTGCAATTGTTATATGTTGGCTCATCTTTAAATAGTTTGTGCTCAGTATAGGTTGTTTTAAAATTGAATCTGTTGAAAAGTACAAGTACTTGGGAATAATTAGTGATAAAAATCTAAATTGGAAACCTCATCTCTAGATAACTTATATAAATACATGTTGTTGTGTGTTAGAAAATTCTATATATTGAAACGATATTTTTCAAAAAAGCTTTTATTAAATATTTATTATGCTCTGGTTCACTCTAAAATAAAGTATGGTATAACTAATTCCCAATTAACCAAATTGGTTGGAATTCTAATTGGATTTTCAAATATTTTTTCCGAAATTGTACCACGTACCAATGGTACAGAATGGTACATATTTTCGGAAGAGCTGCATGAAAATTAATTGGAATTCCAATGTTTTTTCCTATGAAAGTGGTCACTTTTTTTAAAATGTACCAATGTCGGATTTTTTATCTGAGCATGTACGTCAAATGTACCTAATAAAATTTAATGACGTCGTAGTTTTCTATTATTTTTCCGTAATAAATTCCTATCATTATTCCTAAAGGAATTCTAACCTTTTTTCCAACAATGTTTCCTCACTTTGTACCAAGTATTATTCCTATAATTTTTTTTTTGGTTTTTCCTATAATTTTTCTTACATTTTTTCCCATACAATTATTCACCCTGTTGTACCTTGTATTATTCCTGTAACATTTCATATGGATTTCCTATAATTTTTACTACGTTTTTTCCAATACAATAGTGATCTTGTTTTACTTTTTTAATTTTTCATACGACTTTTCCCATAATTTTTCCTACATTATTTCCAGTACTATTTCACTCTGTTGTACCTTGCAGTACATTGTTCCTATAATTTTCCAGATGACTTTTCCCATAACTTTTCCCACTGTTTTTCCAATACTATTTCACCCTGTTGTACCTTATATTATTCCTATAGTTTTCCTACGTTTTTTCCAATACTATTTTACCCTGTTGTACCTTATATTGTTCCTATAGTTTTTCCTACGTTTTTTCCAATACTATTTTACCCTGCTGTACCTTATATTGTTCCTATAGTTTTTCTATACCTTTCATTTTTTTGTTTTTCTATACCTTTCATTGGAATATTGTTTGGAAATATCATTGAATACTAATTTAGTAATTTTTCCAGTAAAAGGAATATTTGTTGAAAATATTGCTGTTAAAATTAATGTGAAAAAATTTTTAAGGTGATGTAATTAAAGATTTTTTGTAGGAAAAGAATACGGTACTTTAAAAATAAAAGTTTTTGTATGACATCATACAGAATTTTAAGGGTACTCGTACCACTACTTTTCTGTATTCATAAAGAAAAATTATTGGTACTATGAGGGAAAAATTCCTTGTGGTACAAATTCTAAAAAAATCCATATAAAATTCCTAATTTGAATCTGGAAATTTATGTGGTACATTTGGTACTGGAACAAGTTCGAAAAAATTCCATCTAAATATCCTTATTTTGAGTTAGGAAATTTGCATGGTACAACTTGGTACTGGTACAAAAATTTCAAGTTTGGTCAATTGCGTTGGGGTGGCTCATATTTCAATACAATTGAACCATTACTATAAAAGCTCAAAAATGTATTCTCCGTATCATGTACTTTAAAAATATAACCTTCAGTTGTTGGCCTCTATGAACTAAATAACCAAGAACTAAATATACTGCCTGTTAGACACCTCTTTGCTCATTACTCATTAATTAAATTTTACAAGGACAAATATCATTTGAGACTTCGCAATTCAAACTCGTATAACTTAAGAATAAATTATAGAATGACAGTCAATATACCTTTCTGTAATTAGACAAGCTATGAGAAGTTTTCTCTTTACTATGCCATAAAAATACTTTAATAATCTTCCAATGAATATAAAAAATTCAAATTGTTTAAATAAATTTGTTAAACTTTGTAAAAAATGGATTTTAAATATAAATTATTACGAGATTGAACTACTAAGGTAAATTACGTCAATTAGATTATTTATTCTAGTTTCAAACTGCACTGGAACTATTAGAAGTCGCTTTTCATCTACACTGAAAAAAAAATTGTTCGTAATATCAATGAACAGCGATTATTAACATATTTTTTGTTGGCTCAATTAATTATTCATTAATATTACGAAAATATAACATCTCTTTTTTTTTTCTTAATAAACTGTTTATTGATTCAACGAATTAGGATTTATTGACACAAATATGCAGTTTTTAATACAATAATTGAACAACTAATTCATTAATAATGCGAATGCACTTTCAATAAAATTTTATTAATAACAGTGTTCGTTGTTTTAGCAAATTCGATTGTTAAAATCAATAATTTCCTCTTTGATTAGCAATGCGTTCATTAATATGTATGTATACTTTTATATTTGTTACTTGCATAATATCAACCAAATATAAAATGTTTCGTTATGTCAACGAATTCATACTTTAAAATTCGGAATTTTTTCTTTATTTCAACGAACTAGTTTATTAAAACTAACAATTTTTTTGTTTACTTAATGACGCGAAGCGTGTTATTTGTAATTTATGTACTCGTATTTTAACAGAATTTTTCAGTGTAAAAAAGAATTTATAATTGTAAGATCTTATAAATTAGCGTAATTTTAAATTCTTTATTTTCTTTCCTGTCAATTCCAATATAGTCTTAAATATACATAAGGAAGGAAAATTACAAAGAACTATATAAAAATGAATACAAAAAAACTTACAATAATTAGATGGTTCTATCATACACAAAACTTAAATCAAATTCCAAAATAAAATATAACAAATTAAAATTAAATACAAATGTGCAAAAAAGAGAATAGTTAGTGACATTTTTTATTTAAAAAATAGTGTTAAACGCCACATAAAAAAAATTATTTACAATAATTAAGAAGTAAATTTATTGTGAGAATATAAACGAAAAATCCATAATAAATATAACAAGTAAAAAAAATAATAATTAAATAAAATGTTATAAACTACTTAAGAATATAATTTAAAAAATGAAAAAACATATCGTACTACCCATTCTAGTATACTGTAAGTGCACTTACGATATAATAGAATGATTTGTCCATTAGATACGTAACACTGATGTGCATCTCCCGTAAAAATTTCATATCCATACGACATGTCGTTCAAAAGTTATGTCAAAAATATTACATACAATATTCTCTTATTTTTTAAAATCTCCATTCTTTTATATTGTGAGTTTAATTACAATACATAAGAATGTATATTTCTAACACAACACTATTGTATGTCTACTTACGATATAATATGACTGTTTTTTTTTTTTATTTTTGCTATTGTATGTGTATGTTACAATATTCTATCTCATATCAAAAATTTGAATTCAATGTCACATGTGATACTTACGATATATACGTTTGGACAATTTAGGTATCAAGAAATAACAGTTTTAAAAAATTAAAGTTATTTAGAAATACATTCTCAACCATACTGAATATCATTATAAGAAATTGACTAAATTTGACTTGAATTGACTATTGAAATTGACTTGAATTGTGTCTGGTAACAGTCGTCAATAATATCTATTTTTTAACATCTTTCACTAACGAAAATAGTAGAGTGAAAGTATGTAATAAAATGTTCTTAAACACATTGAATATAAGTAGCCAAATGGTGGAGACCGCTTTTACCAAGCTAATGGCTGAGAACGGAAATCTTGAAGGAAATAAAAGAGGAAAGTATCTGAAATAGATAAAAAACGGAGACAAAACGTTAAAGATCACATAAGTTCATTTGCACCAATCGAATCTCACTATTTGCGGATGCAAACAACAAGAAAATATATCGATAGTCATTTAACTATTGCGAAAATGCACAGACTCTACGAAGTTGAGTGTAAAACACGTAACGATACTGGCAATAATGTAACTTTGAGACAATATAGAGATATTTTCAATAACTGTTTCAATATAGGATTTTATATGTCTAAAAAAGATCAATGTAACAAATGTACAAAATATAATGACGTGCGACGAAAGAAGAACAAGAAAATAATGAAGAAGAATACAATATGCATATTTTTTCCCAGAAATAAGCACGAGTTCTAAAAGATGAAGATAAAGCAAGAGCTACTGAACATGATACCGTCATAACTGCGGTCTTCGATTTTCAAAAAATCATAAGGGTTCCTTGTGAAGAGACAAGGATATTTTATTATAAAAGAAAGTTTTGCATATTTAATTTTACTATTTTCGAACTTGCTAGTCTTCAAAGTTTTTGTTTCGTATGGGATCGTAAACGATCGGAAAAAGAGGTGCTAACGAAGTTGCAAGTTGCCTCTATCAGTATTTAGAAAAACAAACTGAAAAAAGTATAAAAATTTACAATTTTTATTCCGATAAGTGCCCAGGGCAAAATAAAAATAGATGTTTGTTTATTTTTTACGCATGGGTTTCGAAAATGTTAGAAATTGAGATAAAACATATATTTCTTGAAAATGGGCACACCCAAAATGAGGGTGATAATATGCATTCTTTAATTGAGAAAGATAAAAACATAAAAAACTTTACGTTTCATCTCATTTGTATGCCTCTATCCGAAACTGTAAAGTACATGAGTCACATTATAAATGTAACTGAAATGACGAATAATGAATTTTTAAATTTTTCAAGCTTTATAAATATGGTATATGTAGACAAAAATGATGAAAACCTTAAGGTGAAATTCAATAACATTAGAATTCTGAAGACTGACAAAAATTATCCGAACAAATTATTTTACAACTATTCATTTGAATCTGAAACATATTCTTCGATAACTTTATATGATTAAACCAAAGATACTAAACGCAGAAGACGTAAGAAAAAATTACAACTACCTACTGAAAAGCCAGCTATTTTATATAAGGAGCCTTTGAAAATTTCTTCAGAAAAATACAATGATCTGGTTGAACTGTCGAATTACTTGCCAGCCAATTATAGAAATTTCTACAAAAATTTGTCCCACATAAGCAAAAACCCAAACGAAACCAGATAATAACATGTGAAATTCAAAAAAAATTTTCTTTAATAAATTTTATTTTTTTTTTATTTAAAATATTTTATTTCAATAAATAATGAAAGTAAAATTAATGCAATATAATTTGTTTGTTTATTTAACTGTTATCATTTAAAAATCAATAAATAAAACAGTTTTAGGTTATTCTTTATTGTCATTTTGGTGGTATTTAAATATTGTAAGTACCTTATAAGCTGGGAAAAACAATATCACCTCCAAACTAAATTATTGTAAGTAATATTTACAATATAAAATGAAAAAAAATTTTTGGGCGTAAAAACTGTAAGTATAGTTATTGTATTTTATTCAGTTTTTTTTTTTTCAAAATTTCTATGCTAAGTGAACATACAATAGGAAATTTTTGAAAATGTCCGTTCTATTATATAAGTTTATCAAATATCTCTATTTGAGCAAGTTATTCAAAAGTAGTTTATAATAATATTTTATTAGAGTCAAAATCTCTTTCATTTGCCGCAATAAGCAAACTTCTGTCTTGTATAATAAGCAGAGAACAAAGCTTAAGAAGTTTTTAAATCTTTAAATCGCTCTCCTGAAAAATGTGATTTTCGAGTTATCATATACTAGAATGGACAGTGCGATATTTAATCATTTCATATTTAAAACTAATGAAAATTTAAAACTAAGACTAAGAGGTACAAAAGAAAATAAGTTATCAACAAAAATTTATTATAAAATAAAAATTGTTTAAAAAAATAAAATCCAAATAATTAAAATAATAATACACAAAAAGTAAAAAACATTGTATTTTTATTTAAAGAAGTGATAAGTGGCGGAGAGTGGGAAGTAAGAGGAGAGCTCAGAAAGCGGGGACAACGATCAAATAAATTATAGAAGTGGAAGACGTGGGAACCGACAAAATGCCGACAAAATGAAATTTTCAATGAAATATTTTATTATTTCAACAAACATATTTATTGAAACAAAAATTTATTTTAATAAACACATTTAATAATTGTTCATTGTATTAACGACGAGGTTATTAAATTAATAAATAGCTATTCATCGGACAAATATTAATAAATTTTTAATTGTCTCAACGAATTTTTTTATTGTAGTTACGTACCTTTTTGGTTCAGTGTAAATTTTGTGAAATCTATTTTTATTATTGGTATATATATATATATATCTGACCTGAAGTACCTTGCTTAGAAATTCTCACGATAGATCTTACTTAGACTGCGAATACAATTATATAGATGTATATGATAAAATTAAGAAATTTTAAATTACCTATGGCTTTACTTATCCTCTTATGTTCTTGCAATAAATAAATTTTAATTTAAAAAAAAAAAAAAATAACTTACTTAATTTCTATTGTATTTTATTAGATTAAAAATTATTATTAATCTTTGTTGAAATTGAAACCCCACAATTAATTTCTTGAAAAAGTGAATTTAAGTAAAATTAAGAATGATTTAAATGGCTTTACATCACTAGTGTGAATTCACTGCTGTATAGTTTAAATTTTATTTGTATATATATAAAAAAATAAAATAAAAAAAAAAAATATTCAAATAATTTGCTATCCTAAAAACAATTAATTGTATTTTGATGACTTCAAACCTAAGAACCTAAGTAGTATGAACTAACACCAAAGTCACTAATCCCGAAAAAAAAACGAAGAAACCTCCATTATTTTTGCTTTTAACTTTTTTACTTAGGGATGACCTACTATAGTCTATTCCATAGAACTTTTACGTATGGAATAGCAATTTGGGGTAACACATTTATGAAAAATATCTACAGCCTTCAAAAAATTCAAAATAAGGCAATAAAAAACCTGAAATACTAAAATTAATACACTATAAAGAAGTAATACATAATATGAGGAATAACTTAATAAAAACAAACACCAATCTAGTGTCAAATAATGACGTACATGAACACTACACCAGAAGCAATAATAATTTACGATACAATGCAGGTGCTAATTTGAATGGTATAGAGCCTATAATGAATACAGCAATAATGTTATATAATAATTTGGCATTGAGTGTAAAAAATATGTCCAGTAAGAAATTCAAAAAAACTTGTAAAATAATGTATTTGTCCGATTATTAAAATTAGAATTTTTATTGAATTATATTTGAATTGTTGAAAAAAAAAAAAAAAAAAAAAAAAAAAATCTTTTTTATTTTCTTATTATATTAATATGTTAAATTATAATTATGTTGCACTGAATACTTTTATTTTTGATATGTTAAATCACATACATGTATATATACTCTATACGAGCTACACAGCTCTTTTTGAGAAATGAAATAAATAAATAAAAATAAATAAATAAATGAGTTCATTTTTAGAACATGAGAGATTGATTCATCTCTGACCATATCTTCCAATTTGTTCAAACATTTAAATAATTTTTAGTATATAGTTATGTAATAAATCTAATAGATAATGTCTTTCAAAGATATATTTCAGCCGGTTACTATTTCCGGTTACTGTGCACGCACGGAAATGAAATACACCGTTGTTAGATTAAAACTCAGTCTCAGATGGACCATTGAGGAAAACGGAATTAAAATCTTAAAATCTATAGTTGTGTAAATTCTTAATAGTTATAAAATAAAAATAAATAAATTAAACTGTGTAAATAAAATTTAATTAATAAATAAACCTTGTGAAAAATGAATTAACAAGAGTTTTAATCATTATTTTCTAAAACAAGTTAAAAAAAATATTTCGAAGAAGAAATATTAACTATATATTTCTTTAATGTAATAATTTTTCCTTCATATTAATTGTAAAATTGTAAACAAAAATATGTTAAGCTTCCAATTGCAGCTTCTTCTATCACATTTAATAAAAATAAAGAAAAATAAAATCGTTTTTTAATATCAAAAATCACAAACAAAAGTTATTTTTTAAACAATTTTTTTTTTACATATTTTTTTTTTTTCACAAAAAATTCATATTTTCTTGTTTATTTCATTTGAAGTGAATTCTTTTAGTTTTTATGTTGAAAAAGAAAGCAACAACAACAGAACAACCAAAAATAAAAAAAATATTTTCTCAGAATTTATTATTTAGAAAAAAAATAAGAAAAAATTTCAATTAAAAACTTTTTCATTTTTATTCTGACCCAAAGAAAATAAAAAAAAAAAAAACAAAAAAAACGGAATTCACTAAAAACAAATACCGAGGTAGGTGGCCGAGTTTTCTAAACAGAGAGAAGTTAAAATTAAAAAAATGTAACTTTTTTTGTTTCACAAATTTATAAGATTTTTTTTTTTGTTTTTTGGGTTTTTTTTTAATTTTATACAAAATGTAGGTCAATACATAAAAAAATGTAGCCTGTATATAAATTTTGTTTCAATCTGATTTAATTTCGATCTTGTGATCCTGACATCGAGAATTGATACTTGCAACATATTTATTTATTTATTTATTTATCAGTGTATCTGCAGATAAATCTGCAGGTCTACTTCAGGTCCTTTTCCTTTTCGGGATGTGGGCCTTTCTTATAAAAAAAAAATTTTACAAATAAAAATAGGAAAATTATTAGGTACAATTCATTGTTAAACTTAAAATTTAACTTCCCACGTAACAATTTTATTGCTATAAGACTCTTGCGTACTCTTATAACACTATTATAAACACTCTTATAGCAGTATTAGTGTTAATTTGAGTGCTCCGCAATTGCTGCGAAAGATTATAAATACGTTATAGCACAAAAATAGAGAATGCTGTAAGGCACCGGAGCAAGTGCTGTAATATTGTTATAAAATTAGTATACATGTATTGGTGTATATGTTTTTATTTTGAAATGATATTCATTTGAAATAATTTATGTTATGCGAGAGTGAGAAAGGTATTCTTTTTTATTTTCAAATAATAATTTTATGGAGCTTATATTTATTTCCTGAGAAAGGGAGATAGTTATAAATTACATATTTTTATATTTGTGTGTGTAAATGATTAATAATATAAAAATGTCTTACTAATAAATAATATTTTGCGGTTAAAAATAATTGTATTAATATTTATAATTATTGTGACCAAAATGCAAAATTTGGCTGGGAATGAAATTTCATTGGCATTTATTATAATAATACTGCGAAAAAATATATTGCCCTTGAAAAATAACCAATTTTTAAATAAATAAAAGAAAATATATTTTTAAATTGCATCTTTAAAATATTTAATAATGTATGTTAATTAATGCATAACATCAAATTTGATATTTAAATAATTACTCTTTTAAGTTAAAATGATATTTTTGCGAAAATAATGCAAAATAAAACTTTTCAGTTTTTGTTTATTTAAAAAAAAATTTACCTCGTTTGTAGAAAATAATGGCCGTCGCAAAATATTTATCTAAAAGCTACCGTAAGTTTATTAGTAACATTATATGAATACAGTAAAATAATAACCCCACTACTGCTATTACAGCAATTCTATTCTTATAACAACACTTTAACTCTTAATATAAGATTACGCACTTTTAGATTTATAAAAACATTGCTGTATCACTTGCGGAACATCCCATTATAACAACTCCCGAAATTGCTATAAGAACATTCTTATAGCAATATTAATCACATTATTCCCATAAAAACATCATTATAACACCTTTAGTGCTTATCGGGAGTCATATAGAAGTCTTGTAGCACTAATTTTGTTTTTATAACAATTAAATGTTACGTGGGTTTACTACTTTTTTTTTTTTTTTATTCAATATTTTTATTTTTCAGCATTTTCTTAATCTATGATAAAATATAATTGATTTAGTAGGTATATACAAATAATAAAATTAATTTTATAGCTAAAAGTTATTTTAATTCAAAATTATATCTGTACAATACAAATTCATTTAGTATTAATTAATAGAGAAAAAAAAATAAAAATAGAAATAGTTAGTCACCATTCTGTTGCATAAAGCAAGAATCGAATGATGCTTATTTTTAAAAAATAATCAACAAATAACGTTAATGGGGAAAGTGCAAAAGAGAAATTAAAATTTAAATACAAATAGAAAATAAAAAATACAAAATTTCAAATAATTTTATGCAGTGCACTATCAAGTAAATATGTTAAAAGTTGAAAAGAATTTTACTTAAGCTAATCATGATAATAGACACCAAATATAAATTGCAAGAACTTCAAAAATCTTACTCAGCTAAACAACAACTCTTAATAACTCCTCACTTCTATCAAAATGAATTTCCAAAAGCCAAGCTTTCAATAATTTTAAAAAATCCGATAAAATAATTTGCCTGATGTGGGAAGTTTATTAAAAATTCTAGGTTCTACAATATCATAGAAACGACAAAAATGACTTCTCCTACAACGTGGAACGTGAACCAAATTACGATAATTAACTCTCAAGTTATACCTATTAGTATATCTAACATCTAAATATCCAGACTTCATAAAAAACATTTTTAAAAATCATTTTTAAAGTTTTATAGTAAAATAAATTTCCAATGGGAAGTATTTTTAATTTAAAAAATAAAGGAAAAGACGGACAAGTACGTCTTTTCCCGCAAATTATTCGAATAGTATGTTTTTGTGACACAAGTAATTGACTAATCTTAGTAAAGTATGCTCCTCCCCAACAAGTTATACCATACTGAATTTTTGAATGTATAATTATAAAAAATATTGCATTGATAATACTGATATATTTATAATTAAGAAATTTAATACATTAAAAAAATGTAATGCTTCAAAAAAATTAAACGTAATTTTTTTTTTATAATTATAAAAAATATTGCATTGATAATGCTTATATATTTAAAATTAAGAAATTTAATGCATTAAAAAAATGTAATGCATCAAAAAAATTCAAAGTAATTTTGTTTTATAATAATATTGATAATGCTAATATATATATATTTTTTTTTTTTACACTCTACAGTAACTTAGGTAGAATCACCTTTTTGTGCTTAATTAATTACGGTACTGCAATTTTACACTACAATCTACAACATTTCGAGTATTTATTTATTTAACAAATTACTGGCTTATCAACTCATTAAATGTGGAAAACTACTGCTATTGTCAGCAACTAAGCCTTCTTAAATAGAATAGTTTCATTTTTATTATGATTATACTCTCAATTATTTTTTGCCTTTTATTATATCCCAATGACAAAGGGTACTGGACCAGATCGAAAAATCCATAAAGCATTTTTTTTGCTTCATCGGGAATCGAACCTGTAACCTTTCGGTTGAAAGGCAGTCGCTCTACCTACTGCGCCACCCAGCGTGTAAAATTATTATATTCAAAATTAAGAAATTTAATGCATTAAAAAATGTAATGCATTAAAAAAATGTAATGCATCAACAAAATTCAACGAAATTTGTTTGTGCATTAACATTACAAATTAAAAATTCATACAAAATTTTTTTTTCATTAGCATTGAAATTTTCAAAACCAATGCATTAAATCAAAAACTATTAGAAAAACAATTCATTGTGCCTGTAGAGTATCATGAATTTACATTATGTTTAATTATCCTGATTTTATTGTATGTTTAATTACCTATTGCATTGTAAAACGACTAATTGAATTTTTATTTCTAATTGTACCTACACATACAAGTATTCATTCAATTATATATTTTTATTTAATGTACACAACTATTAATAAAGTCAGTCTTAAAATATAATCCAAATGGGGCGTATGAAAACACATGAGTAGAGCCTAAAATATTGTAGATATTCTAGTGTAAAATTGCAGTACCGTATACTTAATTAAGCAGGAAAAAGGTATTCTACCTAAATTGTCAAGAGTGTAGCAAAAAAAAAATACAGTGCCCATATCTGCTAAAAACGAAGCATTATGCTCTGTTATATAATTCCCTTACTCTTTGCGAGACAACTGTAGCCATACACATTTCCAGAATCATTTTAAAATCAACTATATAATGGACCAAACTTGACCTACAGACTTATCTACAAGTTCGCTGATCAATAAATAAATTAATCAACTATATTTAACCACACATTTTTATATCAATGTATTTATTTCATATTAATTTCATTTCCTCAAAAAATATCATCAAAATTTAAAAAATGTCATTCCGCAAATAATCAATTATTGTTAATTTTCAATATAATTCATTTATTTTAATTCCTCATTAATTTTGCATTTAAATGCATTTTTTTTAAATATTTATTCATTTTCTAACAGTGACAGAATCAACTATAAAATTTTGAATTCACTGAAAATACCTATAATGTGTTCAAAAATCAAAATAAAAAAATATATTTACAATTTAGTATAGAAAAATTTTCTATAAAATAGATCTACCAGAAATAATAGAACCCACAATTTTCAATAATATCAATTTACAAATACCCCGGTACACGATAACTATATAATATCAAACTAATATCTAATTTTTATTCTTTAACCAAAGTGTTCTATATTAACAACCGCATTCTATCAGTAGGTACCATCATCATCATCATGCTTAAATCGATTAAATTATAGATTAATATAATTTTAAAAATTCTATAAACGTATTTGAAGTGATATTATGAAATTATCCTTTCTTGAATACAAAATCAACTGATTTCCGAATATAGAAATTCTTTTTCAAAAATTGTGAATCAATTTTTCTTCCTTTCCCCATTATACACCTATATACAATATTATGAGGTTAGTCAAATTGAATTGAGTCAGGAAATCAAAAAATTGAATCAGGAAATTATTGCAGCAGTACCCCCTACCTATAAAAATGAATGATTTTAAAAAATAAAATTGTTATTCAGCATTTCTTTTTTAGATTTTAGAAATATTTTTTTTTAAATTTCTATCTTAATTAAAAAATTTCAGTTATATTTTGTTTTTTTCAAATTCCTTCCTTTAAATTTTCTATTCAATATTTTCTTTGAATTTCTATTTTTTTTTTATATTTTTAACCAAAAAATATTTAATTTCTCTTTGCTAATAATGTCAATTTTAATTTGATATATCATTCTTTTAAATCTATTTTAAGATATTTTCTATAAGTTAAACATTGATGTTCCATTTTTTGCCATATAGTTAGAGAGGGGGGGAAAAGATGAAATATTTCAAGAAATTTTAACCAAAACCAAAAAAAAAATACTAGGAAAAAAAATTCAAAACCTCAACTTCAGTTTTATAAATTTCTCGTGAATGATGTAATGATATTATAGTAATGCTGAATGGTTAAATTGTCCTTGTTTTTATTATTTTTCAAGTTATTTACAATTTCATTGAAAGAGTTTCTATTTTTTGTTTTTATTTTTTATTTTTGCAAGTTTTCAACTCTTTTGTTTTTGTTTTTGTCTTTTTTTTTCTTTGGTTTTTGTTATAAATTGGTAAATGCAAAAATTAAAATGGAATAGTTATAATTTTTCATTTGAATTATACATTTTATTCATGTATGTGTGTTTGTGTATATGTGTGTGTATGTATGCAGGTATGTATGTTTTTGTGTATGTACATATGTATGTACAATATATAAAATATATAAACAAAAATATAAAATATTCAACATCGTAAAGATATAACAGTAATAATAACTGAAAACAGGCTCAGCTTTACAGACTACTTAAAATGATCTGTAAACACTAATTAACATAACAGTAAAATTTTTGTAATTAAATATATTTGACAATATATAAATAGTGAGGTTTTTGTTAAAGGAACAAATATATAAAATTTTCAACATCGTGAAGATATAACAGTAATCAGAATTAAAAACAGGTTCGGCTTTACAGACTACTTAAAATGATCTGTAAACACTAATTAGCATAACAGTAAAATTTTGGTAATTGAATATATTTTACAATATATAAACAGTGAGATGTTTGTTAAAAATACAAAAATATACAATATTCAACATCGTGCAGATATAACAGTAATCATAACTGAAAACAGGTGCGGCTTTATAGACTACTTAAAATTGTCTGCAAACACTAATTAGCATAACAGTAAAATTTAGGTAATTGAATATATTTTACAGCTCCAAAAGAAACATTATTAAAATTGAAAAAAGATTAAAACTCTATAGGTATGTTCCCCAAATTCACACATACTAGGTCTTCTGATGATGGTGTAATAACCGAAATCGATTAATATATTTAATAAAAGTCGGTGAAACACACCTAGAGTTTTAATCTTTATTTAATATTTGCAATTGAAATACTTATAAAATTTTCTAGTGTTCAAAATCTTAAAACCTCTAGAATTGACTTCAAAAAAATAATATTCTAACAACAACATCTAAAACAAACAATGCACCACTGAAATTAAGCTATTAGTAAAGTATTGATAGATTTTTCAGAAAACTTGAATAATATTTCGACTGAAATAATCACTTTTAGAACTTACAACTTATTATAAAGTTAAACAATACGAAATTGCACAAAATTGCAATTAAAATATTAAGCCGAAGGATTCGTGATAATTTTTTTTTGCGTGGATTGGTAGACACAATCAAAAAACAAATATTCATAGACACAATGAGCCCCGTAGGCCTTCCATTAAAACTAGTCAGACGGATTAACCATTAATTTATTATTAGTTTTGTTTTAAAAAAAAAATCATGAAATTCTATCGTATTAAGTCTAGTGGCTTGATCTAGAAGCCTTATGGTACCATTTTGATTTTCCAACAGTTGAGTGACCTCAACGTTAACATTATCCTCCAGACGAGCCAAATGCTTTGCTACATATTTTTTTATTTCATTTTCTGTACAAGGAATTTTTAAATCTCTGTGCAAGTCACTGTTGCGAAGGGGCATTTACTATGTTGCGCAAGACTTTATTTTTGAATTTTTGAATACAAAGTACATGTGTTGATTGGACACAACCCCATATTTGTGTGCCGTACAACCATATCGGTTTGATTATCTGATTATAAAACAATATCTCGTTAGGTATAGGCAATTTCGAATTTCGACCTATATATTTATTATCAAGCTCAATTTTTTCTCTTTGCCGTGCTCTTTCTTCCTAAGTTTGACATCTAATACCATTCTTGTGTATTTAGCGTTGTTTTCTTGGGGTAAATTCACTCCATTCAGCTTTGCCGATAGTTGATTTTCTAATTTTTTATTTGTAAAATTTACATGACGTACCGATTTCAGCTCATTGAGTTTAATTTTCCATTTATTTGTTCAGAGGTATAGTTTGTCACTTGCTCGTTGCTATTTATAGCTCTAGCTTCGTCAATATTTGATCCTAATACCATCAACACAGTATCGTCAGCGAATGTATCTACAGTTATATTTTCCATTTATGGTAAATCATTAGTGTAGCCCAAATACGGTATGTGATAAAAATGAAATTATTTGTTTATTTGAATCTATACTCTACTGGACCCACACGTAAATAATAAATATGTACTGATAGATAACAAAAATGTAAACAAGAGATAAAAACAATATAAATAAAATATTTTTTAAAATATTTCAGAGAATTAAATTTTTTTAGATTAGATTTGTTTTTGACTACTGTTGCTATCTTGTTACGAATTTTTGAAGAAAACTCAATAGTGTTCCAAACAAAAATTAAACTTGAAAGAACAAGGTAATACTTACTGGTAAGACAGTAAATAATAATACTTAATAATTTTTTTATTAATTTGCTTCTGTCTTCATTATTAATTTCTAGCCAGTAATTTGGGAGTGTATTGTTTGGACATGTAGATATCATTGATATTTGAGGCGGTTGCAAGTTATGACGATTATTAATTAGAACTAAATTTTTAATCAATTGCTTGTGTAAAAAAATGTTAACATAATAATTTTAATGCTTTCGTTAACATGTTCTAATAAAAACTTATTTTAAGGACAGCAAGGACATTTGAAAGCACCTTTGTTGTTTCAATGTTTTTGTATATAAATCGTTATATCTGTTGATATATATATATATATATATATATATACATATATCTTATATATATATATACACACATATATATATATATATATATCTAATATCTAATATATATATATATACATATACATATACATATATATACATATTCGGTTTCTTATTTATTAAAATAATTGTCTGACAAATATTTATGGTACATTTGATTATGATAAGTGCTGTAGTTGTGAATATAATGTAGTATATAAAGTAGAGTTTAGAAAATGTAGGCATTTATTTTAAAAAAAAACTGTTTCTATATAAAACTGTGAATATTTGTCTTTTATCAAGTAACAGTCTTCTAAAATAAATATTAGACCAGCGTATAACCAAATCACTGTATCTCAAGGATAAACTGGCCATTTTTTTTAAACTATATATCCTAAATGGTTCAATTAGTCTTGAGGGGGCAAAAAAAATTACATTTGAAATAATATTTTTTGTCTTAATGTATTTGAATATAAACTGTTATATCTGTGAATTTATTAGACAGGCTCAGTTTCTTATCCAATAACATAACAATATGAAAAATATTTTAAGTTTATTTGATGACCATAAATGTTGCCAACTATTATATATATACTTATATTTAATATACCAATAAATATAAGTGTTTATAAACAAAAATATTAAAACAATAAAATTGCTTTCACATGTCCTTTTCGCCTTTAAAAGATAAGATACGCCATTAAAAATATATATTTTTAGAAAACTGCCACAATTAGGTATCCTTAAAACATAGTCACTTGGTCTTACGTGATTTTAATTATTGCTTCAGAGTAGCAAAATCAAAAGATTAGCTCAAAATTGAATTCGGTGATCGAAGTTTTTTTATGTTCTCAATATACCCACAGGGTGCACCAGAATTGATAATAATGATGATTTAAAACATTTCAAGTCGGGTAGTATTGATTAATAATGATATTAATTCCAACATCAATTTGTATTCATCACATTTCAAAATTAATTTTTGTTCTTATTATTTTTATTATTCTCTATGTTTTTATTTATGTATTGTGTAACAATTTGAAATCTTGTTCTTTTCTAAGACATATTATTTGAAACTAGTTTTCTCTGTGTATAATTTTTTTTTTTTTTTTTTTTAATTTTTACTTATCTTTTTTTGTTGTGCGGAATAAATGATCGCTATTTAATGTTGCGGAAAAGATATTTCAAGCATGTGATATAAAAAATGATTCCTAAGTTCTATTAAAGAATTTATATTTATATATATATATATATATATTAATATTAATATGTAGAATGAATAATTTTAGAAGCGCACAATTTAATAGCAATAATGGTAATAATATTGCTTATTCTTCGAATAATTTATCTTAATTTTTTTGTTCAGTTTCAGGATGCAGAATTTCTTACTAGAAGTAAAAAAAAAAGGTTTTTCTTTTTATTTTCTTCTTTTTTTTATATTTTTTGAACAGTGCATTAAACGAAATATGAAACTCTTGTTACATGTAAACTTACATTCGAATATACTTAGATAATAATGTGAAATAAAATGAATGAAAAATATGTGTATATGTATGTGTAACTGTAATGCAAGGATAATATAATTTTTCCAGTTTTTCGTTTTTTATTTTGATGGAAAATTTTATGCGCGAATGAAATTTTAAATTCAAAAAAATTTCATTCTAAGAGAATAATTTCATTTCCTTATTTTCAATTTGATATGCCTTTGAATATTTTGTATTTGTATACATCTTCTAAGTATCGATCTTATTAAAATTTTGAATAATAATACAAAAAAAAAATATATAAAAAATTAAACAACGTTGGTTAAGAAAGGAATTAGTTTGATGCAAAAAAAAAAAATGTAATTTTGTTATTCTGGTTACATTTCAACTGCATCTATATACATAGAGAGCCAATAAAAAGGATATAATATACTATACTTGTATATTGTATAGTTTTTGTCTGCTTTATAAAATTTTAATTTTCATAAGCATGTTATAAATATGATCAAAATTGAATAATAAATTATAATTTGTATTTTGTATTATTATATTATAACGTTTTTTAATAATTCAAAGGTTTTTATATTCATGCATAACAAAACGAATAGAACATTTTATGAACTGCAATGCGTATAATATTTTGGTTGTAATTTTAGATTTAATACTAGTGCATACCTTGTGCAATTACACATAAGTGGTTTTTATTAAAAAAAATGCATATATCATAATTTTAGTAACGATAAATCAGTATAGGATACCTTAACGCGTCATTAATTTCTGAAAAAAATTTATTTTATCATTACTAATCCTATATAAGATAATTGGAGACATGATTTTATATTAAACAAATAATTTACTTGAATATTGTTGCTGCTCTCTGAAAAATATTACTTTAATCAAGTAATGCAATCAATACGAATTTTTTTTATATAATATTATAACATTAATAAATTCAAGAAAAAAGATATATATACATACAATTAAATTTTATTGCTAAATTAAACTGCTAATCTTGTCTCTTGTATATCATAATGTTAAATTAAAATTCATCTTTTACGTTAAAAATTCAAAAAATTTGGTGCCTTTTTTTCAATTTACTTTAATTTGAATATTATCAAAGATCTAGTCTTTATACCAAATAAAATCTTAACATTTTATTTGATATGAAAACTATAATAACTAATAGTTGTTAAATAATGTATTTTAGATAAATTCTATACCTATTTTATTGTCTAATAAGCAAAATGTTTAATAACTATAAAATATATGCTCATCAGTCAGAGAATATAATAATTGTAATATAATTTCTAGATTTAATTATTATAGTTGTAACAACCACTATCACTACAATTATATTATATGCACCAGCTATTTCCGGTCTAGCATTAACAAAATATTTTTTTCCTTTTTATTAAAATATTTCAGTAAAAGTTTTCTATTCCCTTTTTTTTAGACGACAATAATGCCAAAGATAGACTAAGACAATTAATGTTTATTAAAACCGCAGATCGTAAAAATATGGATTAAATTATGTTTAATTTCGTCAGTAAGGCCAGTACACAACAAAAAAATAATTTTTAATCTCATTACAACGCGCACAAAGCAACAACAACAATTAGGAAAATTAATAATAATTTTAAAAAATTTAGTACTTTATTAGACTCCATATTAATATTCGTAGTTTATCTTGCAATTTGGCATAAGCCAGCGACATCTTAATACTTTTTCTCTATACTTCTACTTTCAAAAGGCTTAATATTAATTTTTTTTTTTTTTTTGTTATTTTACAATTCATCACTTTATTTATTTTATTTTTAATTGATCAAATTTCTTTAAAAAAATAAATATATTATTAAAAGAAAAGTTCAGGTTAGTCTAAATAAATTAAAAGTCATAGGTGTAGTATAAAATACATTAGTATAAGCTCTTAATTATTAAAATTAGAAATTTATTTATTTATTTATTTATACTATTTAGCTCAAACAGTTTACAATTTAATATTACATTTCATATATTAATTAAAATATAGAAATAAAGTAATATAGAAATAAAATATAATAATAATTAATTTATTTTTGATGCGATAATTAACTATAAATTAACTATTAATTGATTAAAATTTGTTTTGAGGTCTTACTATTATTCACCACTTGATTTATTTCAAATGCAAAGTTATAAATATAACTACATACCGAGGTAAATAATACCAAAATGAAAAGTTTATAATTTTTGGTTTGTGTCACTGCTTACTTTAATTCACCGTGGTGGAAAGTTTTACAATATTAATATATTAGATACTCTTCCATACGTAATTAACGACGAAAGTAATGATAAAAAGTACTTACCATCTGATATCATACAAAATTAAAATTCTTAATAAATCCAAAAATAAATATAAATTGAACTGGAATTGTAGCCAAGAAAATTGTATATAATATTGTATGTATAAAAACAATTTCGTACATACATAGTATTAAAACGAACTAGAAAGTAGAATGTAAACGACAATCATGATTATATGACATAAGTTTAAAGTGTTAAATTTATGGCCATGCTAAAACCATATAGCTGGTATTGCATTGAATATCAGTATTCCCTATATATAATATGTACGAAATTTTAATAATTCCACAAATTCTAAAACTCCCAATAATTCTATAATTTTTACCTTTTAATATGATCTTAATAAATATATAACTAATATTCGCCCCCTCTTCGAAATTCGAGATAGTTTGATAAAAAATCGTACTTAATTAAAAAAGTACTAATTTCTTTATGAAATGTTTTCCATTACGTCAATTTATACTTGTTACCATTTTTTTTTTTATTGTTTTATCTTAGACAACAACCACACGTAATAATTTATTTACAAAAAAACAAAATTTGAATTTAATTTTAGCGATGGATATGTTGCGGCAATTTAATAAAATAAATTTTTTTTTATTGATTTATCTTAGACAACAGCCACACGTATTAATTTTGTTACAAAAAACAAAACAAAATTTGAATTTAATTCTAGCGATGGATGACTTGCGGCAATTTGATAAGCTAAAATTTTTTTTTGTATAGTTTTATCTTAGACAACAACCAAACGTAATAATTTATTTATAAAAACCAAAACAAAATTTCAATTTAATTTTAGCGATGGATGAGTTGCGGCAATTTGATAAATTAAAATTGCCCACTCTTCGAAATTCGAAATAGTTTGATAAAAAACCGTACTTAATTCAAATCGTACTAATTTCATTATGAACTGTTTTCCATTAGGTACTTCAATTTATACTTGTTACCATATTTTTTTTTATTGATTTGTCTTAGACAACAACCACCCGTAATAATTTATTTACAAAAAACAAAACAAAATTTGAATTTAATTTTAGCGATGGATGAGTGGCGGCAATTTGATAAAATAAATTTTTTTTTATTTATTTATCTTAGACAACAACCACGCACGTAATAATTTATTTACAAAAAACAAAACAAAATTTGAATTTAATTTTAGCGATGGATGAGTTGCGGGAATTTGATAAATTAAAAAAAATTTTTTTATTGTTTTATCTTAGACAACAACCACGCGTAATAATTTATTTACAAAAAACAAAAACAAAATTTGAATTTAATTTTAGCGAAGGATGAGTTGCGGGAATTTGATAAATTAAAATATTGGTATGTTAAAATGACTTATATACATGGGGCAAAATTTTCAATTGAAATTTCTAATTGAAAATTAAAAATATTTAGTTTCGCCACGTCTCCTGTTAAATATATATCATTTAAAAAAATAATAATGAAAATCGGTGTGAAATAGTTCAGGTATTTATACCGCAATATTTTTAATTGTTTTTTTTTTAATATTCTTTGCAGTAGGTAGGTAGGTAGTAGTGGCTGCCGACAGCACGCCGACACACATAAACCGGTGAGGTCCATTGTGATAATCTTGTCAGTCACATAGGTAAAATTAACTTTTATACTTAATTACTTAAGTACGGTACTACAAGTTTCTACTTTATATTACAGTACAAATGTAATGAAAATAAAAAATAAAATTTGAAAAAATATTTAAATTCGCCACGTCTCCTTTTAACTATCTATTAAAAGAGTCGGTTCCGAAATGGTTCAAATACTTGAACAAAATTTTTTTTTTTAATTTTCAAATTAAATATTATAATGATGATGATAAAAGGAATTATTACACTATATATGCATTGAAATGTAATAAATACTTTACAAATTTAAATATTTTCACTTCTCATCATAACCAAAAAATATTTTTTTTTCGAATTAATTTCTCTTTATATCAACTTAAACTGCATTCAAATACACTTAAACTACACATTCTTTATTTTATAGAATTTTGTAAGAAAAATTAGTTGAATTTTTGGCACTTAATAATTTCTCATTATAGATATTATTAATATTCATTACGATTTCTACAAAAAAAAAAATAATAAAAATACAAAAAACGAAAAGTAGATATTTATTTCCTTGAAAAGTGCTTGTCATCTAGGAAATTTGTTATATTAAATTTTTTTTTTGTTTTTTCTTTGAATGAAATTTTTTTTAAATTCAAGATTTTCCCTTAATATTTTAATATGCAACTGTCAATCATAATGTAAATTATAAATTATAGCAAGAAATTTATCATTCACTAGAGTAAAGCGCAAAATAAATAAAAAAAAAAAATGGAAAAAAGTATAAAGTAGAAATTTACTATCAGAGTACGAACAATACGAAAAATTTAAATTTTTTTTTGCCTTTTATTCCTTTAGGAATTATTATGCTGCACTGTCATCTATCTGCAAGTATGTATATATTGCAAATGGAGGCAAAAAAAAAAAAAAAGAAAAATCAAAACAAACGCGATTCAATTTTATTTCATTTTTTGTTTTTTTTTTTTTATGTGAAATCTTTCCAGCATAAAAATAAAGAAAACTAAAAACAGCAACCAAAACAAAAAAAATAGTCTTGATTTGGTTTTTTATTTTTTTTTTTTACATGCCAGGAAGAAGAAATTTCACATAAAAATTGAGTTAAAAAAAATATCCTGAAAATATCCTTTTTTTCGTTTTTGTACGTCTTCTTTTATAATTTTTGTTTGTTTTTTGTTGTATTAATTTTTGTTGTTTTTTTATATGTATATCACAATTTTATTACAACAGCATCCGAAATTGTAACAAATGCAAATTTCATTTTCAACACTGATACTTGTCTTGCATCTTGTGAATCTGTTTTTGTGAATCCATTTTTAAAGTATTTTTTTTTTTTAGTTTTTTTTTTTATGAGCAACAACAGGACGAAATATTTCGATAAAAAATATTTAGATTTTTTTTTTTTGTTCTACCTCAAGGTTTTGTTTTTATGTTTTTTTTGGTTTTTTTTTTTTGTTTTACTTTAAGAAACCATTACTTACTTCAACTAAAAAATTCAACTCGAAAAGTACAGTATAAAATTTCAAGTGAAATTTCGTTTTTTTTGTTTTTGTTTCTGTTTTTTTTATAACTCTCTATAGAAAGAAAACTATGCAATTTTAGTTGTATTCATTTTTTTATGATTAAAGTAAGACTTTTGAATCGTTTGAAATATTTTAAAGAGAATGGAATTTTTCATTACATAAATGCATTAGAGGAATTTTTGTGTTTTAATGATAGAATTATGCAAATATATTTTACAGAGAGAAAGAAGAGCTAGAAATGTATAGCTTTTTGGTTTGAAATAATAATACCTTAATAACTAATTATTTGAATTATAAAGTATATAGAAAAAAAGAGTAATTTATTTAAATTTTTTTTATTTTTATTGGTGGAAAAAAAAATGTTTTATTAAAAAAATGCAATGAAAGAGATCAATTTAAAATATTTTAAGTTAGTATACAAACGTTTATGGGAGTACAAGGAGAGTAAATAGTTCTATGGATTTAGTCAAAAATAAAAACAATGCACCACTTAAAGTCAATAGTTTTATGAATCGGTTCCATCTACATTGATATTTAAGTTACTACAAATTACATCTTGTTTTTTTTTTTATTTAGCTTAGAAGCGTAGAAGCCAGAGTCCAGAGTATTTACTTTTAAGAAAGTTTTATATTAGTATAAGTCAATATTATCAATAATTGACCAGTTTTATAATATGTAATTTTACTACTAGAACAATATGAGAACAAATTCGATTAAAAGTGATTTAAATATTCAAAGCAACAACATCAGGTTTTTTTTTTTTTTTTTTTCTTTATTAATTCATATATTTCTGATTTAGCTTATAATGATACATTGATGTTTATACTTATAGACTATGAATAATTCACAATTTTTTTTTATTTATATATAATTTATATAATTTCAGATTGATATGAAAAATTCGGTGACCTAAACTTTCGCTGTCTGGTCTTATTGTTATGAATTTTACAGCATAATATCATACTTGTAAAATTCTTATGCTTATAAAAAATAATGTTAAGTTAATGAGTAAGAAAAAGAAAAATTAAACAAAAAAAAATTTAAAAAATAAATAAAATACAGAATGATCAGAGAAATGAATGCACATTCTTAAAATCCCCAATATTTATGATAGATTAAGTAATTCCTTAATTTTATTTGTGAAGATACAAATATTTTCAATATTTTTGATTTCATTTGGTAACTCGTTATAGATTTCAAGACAGTTATATACGCAATTATATCTTTGCTTTTCAGTTTAAAAGAATGTTAAATGAAAATTAGTTTTGTTGCGTGTATTGTGATTGTGTATGTCAATATTCCTATTTAAAATGAAATTATGCTTTATTTTGTTATTTATTATCTTGAATGCAACCATGTATAGTTCTTACTTACATATTTTATTGAAACTGATATATTTTCCAGAATAGAGCATATGAGTGGGGTGCAATGTAGGGTAATTATGTATGATTTTAATGGCTTTTTTGATAAGAAAATCAATTTTGCTCAGATAGGTTTGTGGAGCTCTGTTCCAAATAGGATTAACGTAGATTATATTTGAAATAATATATGACGAATAAATGATGTATAGTATATTAGAATTGAAAAATCTTTTTAATAAGAAAACAAATGGTGTTATTTTTTTGACAATGTAGTTAATATGCTCATCCCATCTTAATTTTTCATCTAATATCAACCCAAGATATTTGTAACTTTTCACTACTTCAATATAATGTATTATTGTACATGAATGTGGTATTGATAAATTTTTTATTGTCAAAAATCAATATTTTGGTTTTATCGACATTCATTAGTAGTCTATTATTTATTAGCCATTTGTCAATAACTTTTAAGTCATCGGATATTGCAGAAGAAAGGTGGTTGTCACTACTTTCGGAATATTTTATGACAGCATCATCAGCATAAAGCTGAATACATCCCAGTAGTGGAAGGCGTGCTAAATCGTCTATATAAATTTTAAATAAATCAGGTCCTAAAATGGAGCCTTGAGTAACACCTTTTTTTTTACCTCCATTCAATCGCTCTTATTGCTCCCATTACGAACACATTGCATTCTGTTGGTTAAGTATGATTTGAAAAACATTTTTTGGCTACTATTAAAGTTAAGACTGGAAAGCTTACTTCATCGGATTGATACAATCTGATCGTAGCTAATTGTAGAAGTAATGATGACATTTTATTACTGACTTTTTTAAATAGAAATTTCATTCAAAAAATTTAAAATAGCGCAAAATTAAAAACTATAATTATTGAATACAAAAAAAAAAATTCAATTAGAGTATTTTTATAACATGTTTCCGAGATATTAGAATTATTTGCTTTAATTATTATATACGGTGTTCTTTTTACTGTAAGTTTACGTACTGACATTCAATTATTAAATAAATAATATTTAAGAATATTCATAAGTGTAAATACAATAGTATAAGCTCTAAAAAATTTAAAATTGTTAAAAAGATTATGAATATGCATCATGGCAATAAATAAATAAATAAATATATATAAATTTGATACATTATATTCTGCAAATTTTCTTCTACATAGTTGTATGTAGTTGTTTTCAGCATATACGATTACCAAATCATCAACATATACATAAATGATTTACCATTTAATTTTAAATTCGAGAAATTACTAACATAAGACGCACTTGTCCCAATGCAATAATATTGGTTGTTCCAACGACCTCCTCTGTATTACACCATATTCAATATTATTATTATATACTGACTTGTAACGGTATAACATGCTGAGTATTATTTTCTATTCATAAAATTTTGCACCATCTTAATAAAATACGTATATCCATAGACTCAAAAGTCAAAATATATTAGACTCATCAAATCAAATAATATTAGACCTACTTTTTTCCCTTTAGTAATGAACTCTTGAACATGGCAAACTACATTAAACAATGCTGTATTAGTATTAGATTCCTTCATGAAACTATATTGCAGCTTCTCTATAATAATTCAGTCTTGTTGAGATGGCTATATAGGTGATTTGATTACTAACATAAATTTTGATAATTTTGCAAAACACTGATGCAAAATAACATCAACTTGACAGTGATAAAAATGTTTAATGAAACTAATATTAATCCTATTGTTATTACCTTTTACCTTTTTTTTGTACAAGTGATGTTAGTGGAAAATTCTATGAAATAAGTCAGTTTAGTTTATCTTAATTTTATGTATACAATATCAAAGCAAGAAATCACCATTGAAACTATAAACAACCAGGCTGTAGTCAAGTACACCTTTAATTCTTAATTTTAGTTATAGTTTTAGTTGTAGTTTTAATTACTTTATATTATGATTTTAATAATAAAAGAAAACGTCATTAAAGACTTAAACCAAAATGATTTAACAAAAATATTATTTATTAGATAAATAAGTTACGACTAGTATTCGCCCGCTCCTCAAAAATCGAAAATGTTTGATAAAAAAACCATATTCAATATTTCGTTATGAAAATGTTTTCCATCATTTCAATTTATCGTGGACACTATGTATTTTTATTTATTTATCTTAAATAACAACCTAATACGTAATAACTTTTTTAAAATAATACAAACTAAATTTTAATCAAGAGTGCTATAGTGCGGCAATATGATAAATTACAATTTTTGTATGTTAAAATGACTGTACATGAACCGAAATTTCTAATTGAAAATTGAAAATATTTTTAAAAAATATTTGAATACGCCACGTCTCCTTTTAAATATCTATCATTTAAAAGAATAATAATGAATTTCAATTTGTAATACGATTTTGAAGTGGTACAAGGGATGACGTCACATTAGTTTTGTCGATAAGACGAATAGCATGCTTGTGAAATTTGTCAATAAAACTTAATATACGGTTCGTGATTTGAATGTGGAAAATTTAATGGGGTTGATGCGGCTTGTATGACCATATATGTGAATTGTATTCCAACTTGGGTCGTATGTATGATTTGTAGATATTTTGCATGTCATATACAGTTATAATAAACTTACAGACTAATCGTCTCTTATAATATTGAATTTTGAAATAAATTATATGGCTTAAAAAATTTTAAAAAAAAAACATTTGAAAAGAGCCAATGTCAAAACAATAATAAGAATGAGTCGATGATATATCTGAAATAGGCATATGTCAATTAATTAAATCTAAATTACAATTTAGAATAAAATATACATACTGCACACCCCTATGATATATTTATTAATTTATAAGAGATTCTACAACGAATAATTAAGGGGTATTAACAGAAAATTATAATATTTATTTTATTTTATTTATTTATTTTATTATTATATAAGATGTCATATGCACACTGTTGATAACCAAATGTCCTATATTTTTCTAAACCGACAAGCTTCAACAGTTTCATATATAATTCAATAATAATTGTATTCATTTATGAATTTGAAATGACTTTAAAACGACTTTAAAGGACTTCGAAAATAGAAAAAATATTTTATAGGACAAAACATCTTTTTTTTTGTAATATTAATGACAGATTTACATTGATTTTTAGAAATTTATTCCGTATAAATTAATATTCCCTAATTTGATATGAAAATTTAATTTAATATTCTAATTATTTTAATTTATTCAAAACAAAATCAAATATCTAATTTATTAAAAAAAAAAAAACAAAAAAAAAACAAATTAATAGGTAAATATTTATCATGTTCAAAAAACAATTTTATTTTTCGAAAAATAAATTAAAATTAATATTTTGTTTTCGCAGAAATATAGAAACACAAAATATAGATAAATTTATTAAATTCTACATATAAAATATAAATTTAATTAATTTTACTAAAAAATTCTATATACAAAATATAAATTTAATTAATTTTACAAAAAATTCAAAATATAAATTTATAAAATTCTGCATAAAATTCTACATACATAGTATAAATTGATTAAATATTCTACATACAAAATATAAATTTATAAAATTCTACATAAAATTCTACATTCAAAGTATAAATTCATTAAATATTCTACATACAAAATGTAAATTTATGAAATTCTACAAAAAACTCTACATGCAAAATATAAATTCATTAAATATTCTACGTACAAAATATAAATTTATTACATAAAATATTCTACATACAAAATATAAATTTATTACATAAAATATTCTACATACAAAGTATAAATTTATTAAATTCTACATAAAATATTCAACATACAAAATATAAATTTATAAAATTCTACATAAAATATTCTACATACAAAATACAAATTTATAAAATTCTACATAAAATTCTACCTTCAAAGTATAAATTCATTAAATATTCTACATACAAAATGTAAATTTATAAAATTCTACAAAAAATTCTACATACATAGTATAAATTCATTAAATATTCTACGTACAAAATATAAATTTATTACATAAAATATTCTACATACAAAGTATAAATTTATTAAATTCAACATAAAATATTCTACATAGAAAATGTAAATTTATAAAATTCTACAAAAAATTCTACATACATAGTATAAATTCATTAAATATTCTACGTACAAAATATAAATTTATTACATAAAATATTCTACATACAAAGTATAAATTTATTAAATTCAACATAAAATATTCTACATAGAAAATATAAATTTATGTAATTCTACAAAAAACTCTACATGCAAAATATAAATTCATTAAATATTCTACGTACAATATATAAATTTATTACATAAAATATTCTACATACAAAGTATAAATTTATTAAATTCTACAAAAAACTCTACATACAAAATATAAATTTATAAAATTCTACATAAAATTCTACATACATAGTATAAATTGATTAAATATTCTACATACAAAATATAAATTTATTACATTCTAAATAAAATTCTACATACAAAGTATAAATTTATTAAATTCTACATAAAATATTCTACATACAAAATACAAATTTATAAAATTCTACATAAAATTCTACCTTCAAAGTATAAATTCATTAAATATTCTACATACAAAATGTAAATTTATAAAATTCTACAAAAAATTCTACATACATAGTATAAATTCATTAAATATTCTACATACAAAATATAAATTTATTACATAAAATATTCTACATACAAAATATAAATTTATTAAATTCTAGATAAAATATTCTACATACAAAATATAAATTTATAAAATTCTACATAAAATTCTACATTCAAAGTATAAATTCATTAAATATTCTACATACAAAATGTAAATTTATGAAATTCTACAAAAAACTCTACATGCAAAATATAAATTCATTAAATATTCTACGTACAAAATATAAATTTATTACATAAAATATTCTACATACAAAGTATAAATTTATTAAATTCAACATAAAATATTCTACATAGAAAATATAAATTTATGAAATTCTACAAAAAACTCTACATGCAAAATATAAATTTATTAAATATTCTACGTACAAAATATAAATTTATTACATAAAATATTCTACAAACAAAGTATAAATTTATTAAATTCAACATAAAATATTCTACATAGAAAATGTAAATTTATGAAATTCTACAAAAAACTCTACATGCAAAATATAAATTCATTAAATATTCTACGTACAAAATATAAATTTATTACATAAAATATTCTACATACAAAGTATAAATTTATTAAATTCAACATAAAATATTCTACATAGAAAATGTAAATTTATGAAATTCTACAAAAAACTCTACATGCAAAATATAAATTCATTAAATATTCTACGTACAAAATATAAATTTATAATATTCTACATAAAATTATACACACAAAATATAAATTCACTAAATATTCTACACACAAAATATAAATTTATTAAATACATTTATTAAATTCTACACACATCTTTCAAAATTTAAACAAATTAAAATGTAAAATACTTCGGCTGTCAATCGCTGCTCTTCTCTATCTACCCTTATTTATTTAATAGTTAGGGCACATAAAAACAAAACCAAGTACTTTAGAGTACTTTAAAGTCCTTTTAAATTTATTAACAAACACACCCTCATTATAAATTACAAATTTTGTAATTTATTTTCAAATCATTAATTAAACTAAAATTTTTATTATTATTTTATTTTTATTTAAATACGGAAACAACTGATTGAATTCATTAAAATTCAATAAATAATAAATAATTAATTTTAAAATTTAATTTCACAAAATTAATCAAAGTACATATATATTCTATAATAATTATTTAATGAAACAGAAAAATTTAATTCTATAATTAGAAAATTATTATTTTATTTTTTATCATAATTCGATCACCTTTACATCAATTTCAAAATACGAAATTTAAAATCGATTATTCGAATCGTATTACAAAAACTTTTTGTTTTTTTATCCTGCCCAATAAACATTTTTCTTTTATTTTTAATTATTCATTACTGAATTATTGTTCTTAATTTTCCATTACAAAAAAAAAAAAATATGAAAACAAAAACAAAATAAAAAATAAATTTTCTTTATTATATTATTAAAAGCTCATTTTTCATTTCAATTCAATTCTCCTATTAGCAGGCATAAAAATTAAAAACTAAAGACAATGAATAACCTTGCCCTAAGGTATAAATTGCTATCGGAAATAAGAACAATAACAAAAAAAAACACAAAAAACAGGAAAATAGTATTAAAAAATAAAACAACAAAAAAAAAATAATGAAAACTGCTGTAAGATAACAAAAAAATAATATATATATATATATAAACCTAATAACAAAAGGACAAACAAACAAAAAGAAAATTGCTCATTTCCTGACACTCCAGCCAACAACCGCTCGCTGTTCGTTTTTTGTTTTTTTTTTTTTTGTTATTTTTTATTTGTTTGTACACATATACACCATCACCACACCCGTATTCATTTATTTGCTTTTTTACTATTTTTGTTTTGGTTTTTTTTTTGCGTTTTTGTTTGTTGTGCAATAAGTTTTGTTGAGAGTAGAAAAAAAAACAATAAAAACAAACAAAAAAACAAGAAGTTTAGTAAGATAAATTCACATTCGTTATATTTTTTTAATATTTGAAAAGAAATCTGATCTTTATAAATTGTCGCATATTTCTGTATGTTTGTGTATTGTCTATGGTGTATTCATATGTTGATGGTAACTAACTATATTGTCTGATGGCCACCTTCTGGGCATCCGGTAGTTATTTCACTTTTTCTTTTTTTGAATTTTCATTTTTTCAATTTGATTTTAAATTCTAATTTACTGTAGTTTGTGTATTTGATGGTTCTGAATTTCTATATAGGTTTCTTATTCCCTTAATCTCGTTCTCATCAAGTTTTTAACTGTACACTATTTTTCAAATTATTAGTTTTATCCTCTATTTTCTTGCAATCTCTTTATATGTTCTGCAAATTAAAAATGAAATTATCTGTAGTTGGTTCAATTTTTCTATATGTTCTGATCATTGGAGATAAACAAGAATGGTATTATGTAAAATTTTACAAGATTTTATTCTATAATAGTATATGTGTATCTATAGTTTAACTAACAGTAAAGTCTCATATGATATTGTTGTCAGCATATATATATATATATTCTTATGTATAGGTAATTTAAAGATATTTTTTTTTATTTTTAAATATGGTCATATAAATTTTATATAACTTTCAAATAGTATATGTATATATATATATTGATATATGTACACTCATATATATTTTTAAATAATATTTGTATTCAAAGTCCTTGCACAACTAAAGTATAAATAAAACAATAACAATGCAGTCATGCATCGTCTCTTTAATGCATTAACATGTCTATACATATATATATATATATATATATATAAAAATATGTACATATATAAAATTTTATATTCTAAGTAAACAGCATGCACATTTTTTTTTTTTTTATTTTTTTTTTTTATTTTACAGGAATTACAAGTCGTGAGAGTCTTAATTTGAAATAGTGCACAGAATGCTTTTATAAAATTCGTTCTCCTTCTCCTAAAGGATTCAGTGATTCTTTATTTATATATCTATAGTCACTATACTACTAGAATGAGATAGTACACACACGTGTATGTATTTTTATTTTCCAATGAAAATATATAAAAACAAAAAAAAAATTCATTTTTAATTTCATGAAAAGAGAATAAAAAAGTTTAAAATTTTTTTTTTCCAATATTCTTCTAAAAAAAAAGCAAAACAAAAAAAACAGAAAAACAAAAAGACTCTTCAAATGAATTTCTTCTGAATTCTCTGGTCTGTATAATGTGTTCACCTGTCGTCACGTTATGGAAAAAAAAATGTTTTTTTCCATTAAAAAAAAATTTTTTTTTTGTTTTAAACTTTTTTTTGTTTATGTTGTTTTTTTTTTTTTTTTGATTCATTCATTTTCACGGTTGATTTTCATCCTTGTCTTCCATTTTTTTTTTTTTAGTTAATATAACGTATAAGACTGAATATTGTATGTGTATGGATGTGTATGTAGTATGCATATCTGAACATAAAATGAAAATTTAAGAGGAATTTTAATCTAACTTTTAAACTGGAAGCCTTTTGTAATAATCGAATTGGGAGAGGTAAAAAGAAAAAAAACAAAGCTTCCGTTTTGTGAAGAATTTAATTTAATGAGTGATTTTCAGTCAGTATTAAAAGGATATTGAAGGTATAACACCAATTAGGAATCATTCATTCGAATTTTTTGTTTTTTTTTTTATTGTTGTTGTTTTTCTTTTGTTCAATCTATTTACAAACATAAATTATGATATGAAAATATTCTTTTATATTATATATATATATATAAATTTATTAAATTTTATGAAATTTATTGAATTAATATACAAAATTAGCTTAACAATGTAAAATTCGGATTATCTTTTGCAATTCACTGTCAATGTGGCATTATTTTTGTTTGATTTAAATACTGTCGTCATACTATCGTCACACTTATATTATTTTCGGTATTGTCACACTACCAAAGATAGTACTATATTTATTTTAGTATGATTTGAAGTTGGCCTTACATTCTTCACGAGACATTTCACTATACATTTGCTATACATTTCTACTAAGAAGAAGTTTAGAAGTCTATACATTTGTTATGATATTAGCAAATATTATATTTATTTTTACTATAATAATATTTTTTAATATGTTGCCATATAATTGTTTTTAAATTGTAACATTAATAATTTTAATTGTTATGTGCAATGAATTTACAAATAAAAAAAGTAGCAAGGAATGAATTAATTTTGTGCATTATTGTGGTTGTTGACTTAAATGAGATTTAATATTTATATAAATATTGTATGTAGTTTTGGGTTTTTTAAAGAGTGGTATTGATATGTGTTAAGTAATTCTTTCCTTAATTGTTTATTTTCAGCCATAATTTTGTTTTATGCAGTTTTGAAACAATTTGTTAACAAATTTAAAAATTTAAAATGTTATTTTTTTTATTATTTATAAATAATTAAAATAGATAATTGTAATTGAGTTATTGAAAGCTTAAGAAAAACTAATTTTCGGTTAGAAGTTTTGAGAAAAAATTATTAATTGTTAAAGATGGTAAATCAGTGCTTGCTCTACTAATAACATTAATAAAACGATGTAATCAGCATTTTTCAGTAAAATCATTTAATTCGTATACGTGGTATTTTCCAACATAAATATAGAAAACTCATATTCACAACTTTTCTACATTGTTTTCTTGAAGTCAGAACTTAAATTAAAGTTATATATTTTCAGATGAAAATTTTAATAACAACAACAGTATTTGCGAAATATTAACATTTTTAATTGAAACAGAATTAAACAACTCTTTTAATGAATAGCCTAAATTTTGTTAATTGATAATAATACTTCCTCTATAACAACTACTTCAGTTGAGCGACCGTTTTTCTGCCTAAACAAAATTAAAACTACTTTAAGAAGTAGATGTAAACAATTTTGACTGTCGAAATTAACATGATGCTTCCTTTTATAGTGCTTCCTCAGTTGAAAATTCCACGCCCCGTCACTGATATATGTATATATATTTAATAGATCAACAGATATAACGGTTTTTATACAAAAACATCAAAACAACAATGATACTTTCTAATGTCCTTTTCGTCCTTAAACGATAAGATGCGCCACTAAAGATGTATGTTTTTGGAAAGCTAGCAACTCCAGTTATTCTTGGGATATGGTCATTAGGTCCTACGCCGATACAATATCTCCCTCAGAATCCCCAATCAAACTTACTTGATGTGTATTGGAATCTTGATAGTAGTAACCCTAAATTGTAATTTATTTAGAATAGTTAGCATGGTACAAAATAAGTTAACATAAATGTTATGTTCAACGTTTTTGATACTATAATGCCTTACATTTTTCGTGTAGAAACACTGTCCCTGATGGAAGTTTAATTTGGAAGTAAACCTTTCATTTTGAATAAAGTGGTGTCCAAGTTTAATTCACAGAAAATTAAGTATACTTTTAATGTAGGTATAAATGCTTTATTTCAATACTAATAAACATAATACCATTGTTAAACAACATAGATAGTAGCAAACAGTAGTGTAATGTTTTGATGGAGTAAAAAAAAATATAAGTAGACCCAAAGTATACAAAAAAAACATATTTCGTTGTGATTTTACATCTCAGAAATTTTGTTTTCAGTATTTTAATATGCAGGCAGCCACAGATGAATAATTTGAGATGATTGTAGTTGTGTTGTTATTGTGGTTATAAACAGGACTGCAAATCTGCGAAAGATTGGATTCAGTTGCGAGTTAGACCTGCTTTAATGGGTTTGAATTCAAATTTTTTCTGTTAATAAAGGATTTTTCACTTTTAATGTTATTTGAATATAAATAATCATTTAAATTTATTTATTTATATAACAGTGGATTTGCAGATAAATTTGCAGGACAACTACAAGTCATTTTTCATTTTGGAATGTGAGCCTTTATATAGTAATTATTTGGTATATATTTTTGTATATTGTATAATTATATTATTTTTATTAATTTTTAATTATTATTATATTTATTTTGTACCATATTTTATTTATTAAAATTTTTACTCAAACATTTAATTTCAAGAAAACCTGTTGCAATAAACCTATTTTTAATTTGATATCCACTTAGTGAACGATCTATGAAAAATTCATATTTATTAGGTACCATAAATATTCTATTGATTGGCCCATATTTCTTGTACTTTGTCCGGTGATTATCAAAAATGTTAACTCAACGAAACCGCATGTACTAGTAAATTAATATGGGTCATTCACCATACTTTTAAATGTACTGTGAATTAATTTAATTTTTCATAACTTGTAATATTTTTTTTTATCATATAAACTATACAATCTGCCTCTAATGGAGGTATTCAGTATAGTTTGTATGATTTTTTTGTTTTTATATTATGTAAACAACATATAATGACTTACTAATAATGTTGTGACGCTTAAGTCTACTAGTACCATTTAAAATTAACAAGTTGTTTGCTAGAGTATTTGAATGAGAATCTAATGTTGTTTGGTATTTGCTGCTTATTCTTCTGATTTCCTCTTTATATAAAATATCGTTACTTACTAACGATAGTGGGCATGCTATTAGTTTTAATACTTTTGACTTATATCACTGCAATATTTCGATATTTTAATTGCTTGCTACACTCCACAGTTGTATTCCGTCGATATTTGCTTTAAAATAAGTTTATTAATCGAAAGCTATACATTGGTGAGTCAGGACTAATTATCCAAACATTTAATGTAATTTCAACCCCAGTTGTTTTCTTTTCGTTTAGACATGGATTTTCAATTAAACTTTCTATTCAAATGTATGCCCAGGTACTTTAATGTTTCTCTCTGTGGGACTATACTTCGATATTTGACACCACCGTTGGATAAATTTGTAATATGAAGATTGTATCAGAAATTTCTCTCCTAGATTTCAAAGAGATTAAATTAATAAGCTTTAAGCGAATTTTATCTAGGTGGAATAAGAAAGTTAGGAAATGATATATTACATAAATTTTACCCCAGGAATTTATTCTGAATTAACTCAATTCTATCAGTATGAAGATTATCTCTCTCACTATTTTATAATTTTATAGAAAATTAAGTTAGTCTTAGCATGATGAATTTACATTTGTTTTTATCGTATACTCTTGTAGAGACTTACCACCTCACATATAATATGTACAAAATGAAATAAATAAATCAAAATCTTCTCAATCTTTCTTCCAGTTGATTTACCATATTTTTCCAAATATTTTAGATTAAATTCATTTTAAAGCATAGTTTTAGAAAATATCTCGTTGTTTTGCGATTTTTTAGAATATTTTTAATAGCTTATATATGTCAGTTAATTTATTTATGCCCCACGGATGGGGTTACAGGACATTGATAATTTATTAATCACACATTAAGTCTACTATCTTGCATTAAATACATCACAAAGTTCATGGCTTCTCTTTAGTTTAAATTTTAGAAACATTTTGCATTTCTTAATCTTCATCTCTTGACATTATTATAGTTTTTCCAATTTTTAAAATATATCTAGACCAAAAAAGTTATATAAACATCTTTATACTTAGTTAATTTATTCCATGGGTGATTATATTTTTTAATTGACCACTCTATAATTGACTAAGTTTTGACTGATCCAGTTTTTTATGAATAATAATAAAAAAAAAATTTTCAATTCAAACAATTTTTTTGAAATGAAATCATTATTGTCAATTAAATTATGTTCAATCAATGGCCAATTAAATTATGTTCAATTTTATAAACACTAGCTAGTTGCAGTAGAGCCTTTCAACTTTGCAAATTTAATAAAATTATATTGTATATCAAGTCAATGTTTCAAATTGTGTTATATTTATTAGATTAGATTATTTTTTTTCTTCTTACTCCTCTTGGGAGCATAGAGCTTCCACTTGGCATTTCCATCGTACTCGATTGCTAGTTGCTACTATTTCTATTTGTGAGGCAATGTCTAAATTTCATTCTCATCTGTTCATTCAAATCTGTTTATACTGTCTAAGTAGGGGATTGCCCTACTGTAGAAGACCACTTTGATAACTCTATCTGCGCCTACGTGGTAAGACGACGTCATATTTTCTGCAAGTTGTCGCTGCGATTTTATCCATCTTTGACGTTAAGAAGCCTGACGTTACTATGTTTACCGGATACGTCATGGCACATACTTTTGTCAGTTGTTGACAATTGTGTAATTATTATTAGTGTTTATCAAATATTTATTTATTTTGTTATTTGGTTATTGTGTTGTATGAGATATATGAGTATTAATATAGATAATGATATAGGTAATATTGTTTAGTTATAAAGTATTAATTATTAATTATTTTTTTTATTGATTATAAATTTTATATATATAATATTTTACTATTTATAAATTTTGATTACCACATCGTAATTCAAACACATTACTGTGCACCAACCGATTAGGCCACGGAAGGGATTAAATTAGATTAGATTACGTAATTTAGGAAGTGTATCTGTCCTCTATATCACCGCAGCCGTTAATGGGCTTATTGTAATTATCAGTATTTGTTGGGGCTATTATTAGTCCTTTGAGTCTTTAAGGATACCTAATTTTGTGATCACACTCAAAATATTCTTTAATGATATGCTATTTCTAAGTGGTGAAGTCTGCTACGAGTAAGCCCTTTGCATTCACAGAGCAGATGTGTGACATATATTACTATACATATAATACCATACAATATACTCGTTATAACACAGTCATGGTAATCAAATTAAATATAAAAATCATATTTTACAGTTTCAATAGAAATCTATATTTAATATATTTTATTTTGAATACTATTTTAATTCTTAGAATTCTGAACCAATATAATTTACATCTGCAAATAACTACACTATACACTGTAAAATATAAAATTAACTTCAAAATTCAAAAATTTTAAAATGTTCACTTTCAAATCTAAAATTAATAACAACCTATACAACAATCCATAAAAAATAATTAATTTAATGAATTCTCTTTTAGATTTCAAGGCTTTATTTAATATTAAATACTTTCTATATTTACATCCTTGTATGTACTTCTAAACAGGATGTGTTTACCAAATTGATGATTCATAAGAAAATTTTTTATTAATATAAAAATCATATGGAACTCATATAGAATCAAAAAAGTTAAATAATTCAATATTTTAGTAGACATCATCACCACAGTTTCCTAAATTGTATTTTTGTTTGAATTTTTTTGTTTTTAAAGAATTTTACTTAAGGGAAAACTAAATTGAGAGTAATGAAAGCCATTTTTATTATTTGTTTTTGTATTACCCAAGGAAATTTACGAGAAATCATTTAAATTACAAATTTTTTTTTTTTTTTTTTTGTTTTAAAAAGCCTTAAGAGACTTGAAATTTTTTTTGAAAGTGCAACTTCATGTGAATAATGGACAAAAAAATTTCCCAAAAAAAAAAAACAAACAAAAACAAAAAACCAAAACTTGAAAATGATTACCCTATTGCAAAGTTGTAAGATTTGTCTTTTTTTTTTATTGTTGTTGTTTTTGTTTTTATCTAACAATGAAATAATATAATTTTATGTGATAAAATATAATGTTACGGGGAAAGCGATAAATTGATAATATGCATTAAGACTGGTATATGATATCAAAACTTTGTAAACGTATTACCATATTTGTCATAATTACTAAAAATGTTGGTTTAAAAACCATGATTAAATTTGACAACATTTCAATCAAATTAACCTATGTTTATACCACCTTTGAATATGAACAATTAGCCTGTAATTATGAACAAAAATACATACCTGTTGGTGAATTTATTTATTTATTTATTCAAATAACCTAAAAGAACCTAATGGCTCGTACAAGGTGTATATAATTATTATGTTTTACAATTGAATTTACTAAACATTTTATATTATTATTTCTTGTAAATCCAAATGAAATTTAGAACCGGTGTTCGAATTAGTGGCTACATGTTCAAACAATTCATAAATTATGGAAAAAAACTGCTTTCATTGGTTGAATACAATCGGAGGCTACAAATATTATTATATTTATTATTTCTATTGAATATAATTTAAATTATACACAATAGTAATTTATAAGCTGTAGTAGCTGTAGTAGGGACTATCTGGTTCACAAATATTACTACACTCTTCTGTATTTGAAATTTTATATTCATTTTCTGTTTAGAAAAGCTTAATTGTTGAGCGTTAGAATAAAATTTGTATAATTGTTGAAAATTGTTGAATATATTCCATTTAATTTTATTACACATTGCTTATCATACAGATGCTAGTACTCTATTACTTGCGCAGACTCATTCAATGTTATGTACTCGACTACGGGAACTAAAATCATTTTATTTATTTTTACTATTTATGACAGTGGTCCAGTTTGCCATTTGATATTTTTTGCACCCGATTGGTCCACTTTCAATTTAAATGATGCTGTACAACAGTTAGAAACTACTGAACATGAAAATACTAAAACTCGTAGCATAATAAACACAATAAAATGATAAACTATTTATGTTAAAATTAACAAAAAAAAAAACAATAGCACAGATGGTATATTCAGGCCAACGTCCGGTTTTAACACAAAATATATAAAATTTACTTCAATAAAGTTGAATAATATGAGCGTAATGAAAAATAACAAAAATAGTTTATAACAGACCCCATTTTGTTTATATCTGATGTAAACTCATGGAAAATGGTAAAAAATGTGTTTGTTTATTTTTGATAGAATACATAATTACCAATTTTTAGATTTCTAACACAATGGGTTTTTTAAATAATTTTGATGAAACCTAGATTAAATTAGATTAGGTAATTCGGGAGGAGATCTATTCCCTATATTAACGCCGCCGCAAATGGGCTTATTGTGAAGACCCATATTAGTTGGTGCTGTTAATAATTTGAGTCTTTAAGAATAACTGATTTTATCACTCAGGATGTCTTTCAATTGTATGCTGGATATCTCCTACCCTCCTATATCCTAGCTACTTCCAGATGGCGAAGTCTACTACACGTGAGTCCCACACAACAGATATCAATAGATTCTGTCTCTATCTCAAGTTGTTTTCGGTTTAAACCAATTTTAAAAAAATGCTTCTTTTCCAGGCAATGACCTGTTGTTATTCCTGACATGATACACATATTGGGGTTTTGGTGATGAGAACTAGAAGAAGGAATTGAATTGTATGGTAATTCGTGATGATTTATCATGTTATAGATTTCTAAAGAAACCACGTTAGTTCTCTTTTTTGATCATGAATAACAGGTTTGAGAACTGTACCTTGAAAGCTATAAGCGTGTATGTAGCGAACAAACAAATAAATGTTCCCTATTGTAAGTATAGATTGCTATTATTTAAAAGTCAAAGATCTCCACCGCTTTGGAAAAAGCTCAAAATGGTTAAACTAGTAGAGTTTAATATACGAAAAGTTCCCGTGGCATTACAATGGATCTTTCTGATCTAAGTGTACCGGCATACTGTCGGCATCCACTACTATCTACCTACCTATTATTTAAAACTTAATTTCATGCGTTAGGGTGGATTTATTGGTTATATTACACTTTTCTAGCCTTGATCTTTGTCCAGGACACAGTCATTATTTGTTTGATATATTTGGTATGCTTTCAGTTGAGTTCAGTTTAATTTACTATTACTATATTTTCGTTGAAAATACTGTGTTGTATACTATTTCCCAATACTATGTTCTTCTATTGGAAATATACTCTATGGGATGTTCTTTTACTTTGAATCTGAACTCCACTAACTTTTACTTTCTAACTAGTTCTGTTTTTGTCCAATATAAGCTTTGTTGCAATATTTCCAACTGATCTGGTGTATTTACGATTTTGCCATTTAATCAATATTGGATCTTCAGTTGACCTTAGAATTATTTTTCTAATACAAAGTATAATATTATGGATTCATGTTAATAAAAAATTAAAATTTTATTTGTATATTACAAAATTATTTCAATTTAATAAATTCAGACTAAACAATGGGCCAAATTCAGAACCGGCAACAAACAATTATTTATAATCACCGGTTGATTTAATTAATTTTTCCTATTTATTGCATTTCCCAATATTGTTGCTGGTAATGATCCATAACCGTCTCTGTAATGAAAAATGTATAATTATCGCGTTTATTGAATTTCCCGTAACATTTTTTTCTTTTAATCTAAATGGATTTATATTGTTGTATGTATGGATGTATATATGTAATGTTAAATTTTTAAATATTCTATATCTAGCTGCTGCTGTCTTGTGTTTTGTAGCAATAAAATAGAAAAAAAAAACCAAATAAAAAAACTATGAGTCCTCCTCCAAGTCTAATGTCCAAAAAAAAAAAACTTTTTTACTTTATTATTACTTTTTTTTTGTTCAGTTGTTTTTGTTTTTGTTTTTTTTTTTGTGAACCAAAGCGTTTTGTTTCCATTTAAATGCAGACACTATTTAAATTGCATACATTTAAAAGTTCGTTTTTTCATACTCTCTAAGGGGCAACTTTTATATCCTTTATGTCGTTTATTATTAAGCGGTCCTTCTAAGTTTTTAAGTTTGTTTTTAATTTGATGTTCTTTTTCTTCTTTTTTTTTTGTTATTTTTTTTTTTTTTTTTCTTTTTTTTTTTCTTATTTATTTTATTTATCCTTTTCAGTTGTTGCTTTGTACTAGAAACGTTTTGTTATTCTTTAGAAAAATTGTATATTTTGTGACTTCTTAATAAAACAAAAAAAAAAAAAAATAAAAAAAACAAAAACAAAATTAAAAAAAAAAAAAACAAAATTAAAATTAAATGACTATGGAACTAATTTGCATATGTATAATATTAAAAAACTATAAGGACTTTTTATTTTAACATTATACAAATTGTATTCCGGAGATATATCTATATAAAAAAATAAAACAAAAGAAAATAAAATAACAAAACCAGAAAAAAAAGAGATATGACTTTGGTTGTCAGGCAGACAGATTTTTCTTTTACAACAACAACAACAAAAACAACAAAACTGAAATTAAAGAGAAACAAGAGATTTCTGTTCAGGATATGAACACATAATGTGCAAATGAACTCAGAATAATTAAGTTGTGGTATTTTCTTTTACTCTTCTACTCTTCTATTAAAAAAAGAAAAACAATATACAAAAAAAAAAAATTTATTGTAAATTTTTTTTAACTTAAGGCAACCTCTTTCATTGCATTTAACTTTATTTTTTATGTATAGCTGCTGCTGCATATGTGTGAATATACTGAAATTTTGTTCGCTTTTTAAATAATTAAATGATGTAAAAGAAAATTTATTTAAATTTAAAAATAATATATATATATATATATATATATATATATATATATATATATATATATATATATATATATATAAAGATATGCAGGATATTTTTTTGTTAGATAATAAAATAAAAAAAATTTTTGAAAAATTATGAATTTACAGATTTTTATCAAAATTTTAAATATTAATAGATTTTTTTTTTATTTTTTATTGATTTATTAATTTATTTAATTATTTTAACGCTTTATAACTACATAATTCAATTTTTTAAATTTATCAATGATCAATTTAAATTTTATAAATCAATTAGAGTATATTTAAAAAATTCTATAGGTACACACTTATAAACTTGGCAATATTCATTAATATCATATTAAAGCTTTCTTTCACTGTAAATAGTGGCATTCTAAATTCGTGGGTATACTGCAAAAACATCTCATGTCCATAAATAATTATTTCGAGATATTCAATTTTTGAAAAATAAAAAAATATTATTTATGCAATACTTAATAAATTTACATCAACAAATTTTATTTAAATTTAATTAAATAATTTTAATAATTCAAAATTTTAAGAGCTTTATACATATGTCAAAATAGTTCACATAATATTATAATATGTATTTTGGATTTAATGAAAGTCTATTTCGTCAAATAAACATGATTTTGAATATGAAATTTGAAATATTACCTACAAGGTATAATATATTGTAGGTTGTTCTTTTGCGTGACATCATTGGACAGGATCATTAAAACGTCAATTGAATTGAAAATAGAAATTGAATATGCCATCAATAAACAGAAACATCAAAACTATAACTTGACAATAAAAAGTAGTAAAATATCGTTAACATGTTATCATACAACATAATAAGGCAAGATTTTTTTTTCGAAAGATAGCAGTTAACCCCAGAAAGACATCAATAACCACAGCTATACATATCTCTTGATAGTGGGAAAATTGAACCCACTACTACAACCCACCTATTTTCCGTTATAACCAATCTACGTTAAATCGACTAATGACATTGTTTTCGTAATTTTTTCTATTGCACGTTTTTAGATAATTATTATAGTAATAGTTAATCCGTGGTGGATTGATATCAACAAAATCATTTCCATGTATAAGGAATCACTGTGATATTTCCACTGTGATATTTCCTCTTCTTCTTCAGCTACATATCTACTACTGGATGCCTGCGATCACATTTCTGAAGTTCTCTCTATTCTGCACTGTGCAGCAGATATTTCTTTCATTTCTGAACATTATTTGGCATAACGTATACGAAAGCATCTACTAGTCATGTACATGTTTTTAGAATTTCATAAATTTGTCTTGGTAAATCACAATGTATTTTAAATTCAAGACCTATACTTTTTCAATTGTCTAAGCAAATTTAATATAACTGAACAGACTTTTTTTTCTTCGGACGTTTTTTTCCACTATATGTATTTGTAATCCAATGCATTATTGATCCATTATAGAATGTTTTATTTCTGAATCCATATTGATGTTTCGGGATCAGATCTATTGCTTCAATAATCGGGGGAAGTGTTTTGACTAGTAGTTTCTCAAATATTTTTGATATAATAGATGACAGCGATATTAGTTGATATGATGCTACCTCTGAAGGCGGTTTTGCTTCACACCAGATTATGATGATTATATTAATATTGTCATTATTCAGGCTGTCTACATACTATTTATAATTAATTTTATGTTATTTATTTATTTTATTTTAATAGTGGATATATAATTTATCTGTAGAAAATTTGAAGGCCAAATTATAGGTAGTTTTTCCTTTCGAAATGTGGGCCTATTTTAATAAATTATAGTAATTATTTTTTATATATATTTTTTTATATTATATAATACTAGTATAATGCCACTGCTAACCAACTGTAGTAAAGTTTTGTATGCAGTTTTGAATACAAAAAAATAAAATAAGAAAAAACAACAAAATAAGCAAAAGCAAAATATGGGATGTTTATTTTCATTTCATTATTTTTGTTGTTATAATTGAGTGAGTGTTAGAGGAATTGATTTTATACAAATTATAATAATGTCAAATAATAACTAATATTTATTTAGATTAGGGGCCGAAAACATGCAAATTTGTGAAGTGGAAATTTAGTAGCGTATTCTCCCTTATTACTTTTAAGTGACAAATATTTTTCGCTTGCTTTAATATGAAAAAGAACATTTCTCAAAGGTGCATTCCAAATTTAGGTTTGGTTGCTAACAATGAAAATTAAAAAGGTAACAATACTGATAATATTAATAACTATTCAGGTACAGGTTCTAAATTTTTTTGATCAACATATTATTAAAGCATTGTTCTTGGACTACATTCAATTATAAAACTTCAAGAAAATCCAAAAGAAAAATTTTATTAAATCAGTGTTTTTTAATTAATACTACATAATATTGGTAAATATTATTATTAAAACCTATTTATTTTATAAGGTAAAAAAAGCAAAAAATTAAAACTCTCAGTTATCACTCTTCTAAGAGGTAGAAAAAAATTCAGTTTCACTTTTGCATGTTCATAAAACAAAACAAAAAACAAATCAAGTACAAAATCAATTGTATATACAATAATATAGTCATTGCCAAAAGTACAGAAAAATAATTAAAAAAAAAACTATACATATAACAAGAAGCTTCTAAGTCTACCTATTATTTGATTTTTTTGTTTTTTTTTTTAATAAAATAAAAATGCTTGTATTAAAAATAAATGAAAATAAAAAAATTAACTGCAAAAAAACAGGAAGTGTGCGAATAAAATAACTCATAACTTCTGAAGCACTGGTCCCAGTATAGCCGTTCGAGGATTTTTTTTGAATGAAATTAAATTTTCTATAATTATGTGAAAAAAAAATTATCTTAGGACTTTCGCTATTGAATTATAAATTTAAAAAGAAATAAAAATAGTAGCATAAATTTTTATTTAATTTCTTACAAAACGCATTGGTTTGGTTGTTTGTACCTCCGTTTGTAACAACATTTCGTCAAACAAAAAAAATAAAAACTAAAAAATAAACAAAAAAAAAACAAAAAAAAAAAATGCAAACAAAATATTTTTTTGTTTGGTAAATAGGTTACTTGAAATAAAGCCAGAAGAAATAAAACCGAAATCATATAAGTTTTGTTTTCGTCTTTACTTTATTTTAAAAAAACCAATAAAGTCATTTCAAATATTTACATATAAGTATTCAAATATTTATAAAAACAAATTCTGTGTGTAACTCATATACGTGCATATGAATATTCTAGAAAAGTGGAATACCCTGATTTTGAGTCCAAGTCTTCTCTCCTAATTCACCCCTCTTCTTATCGTTAGTGAACCATAACACCGCAGATAATTGGTTTTATTATTTTAAAAAGTTAAAGGATAAACATTATTTTATTATTATTTACATTATCAATCCAAAGGTGCATATTATTGAAAAGATAATAAAAAAAAAAATATAACAATATTTAAACTTGTAAGTCAAATAAAACAAAAAAAAAATCAAAAAAAAATAATCATAAAACCATGTGAATATTAAATTTTCTCTATACAACCAGACAGCTTTTTGCTAGGTCTTAATTTTTTAATATGTTAATTATTACATTAGTAATTTGTTAAAATCTTTTTTATTTTTAAATAATAAAAAGCATATTCTTAGTTAGTTTTTAAGTAATAGTTGAAAAAGATAAAGAAAGGGAAGTTTGGCTCGTGAATTGTTACCGCATATACAGTATAAATATTATAAATATTTTGGAAAATGGCATTCCCTGATTCTAATCCAAATCTAAAATACATAGTTAAGGTGCCTATTATGTATTTCGATAACGATTACGATTTGATCGAACGAAATGTCAAAATGCAAAATTGCCATTATGTATTACGATATCGTTCAGAAATTGTCGACGAAATCGATAAAGTTTATCGATGTAAAATTTTACCACGAAAGAGACATCGAAAGAGAGATTTTGTACAAATTATTTCAATTTTGAATTGAAAGGATAAAATAAAAGAGATACAAATATATTTTATTTATATTGGACACTTGGTGTTTTGTTTTATATTTATGATATTTTTTTAAATAAAAATAAATTTAAAAGTTGAAATGAAAGTAGGTATTTTACTTTATTCTACATAATAATTTTTTATTGAAATAAATTTTAATAGGAATGAAAGGCCTGTTACAAATAGACTGCAATATGAAAAGTTATAGTGTAAATAATGAGACACCATTATAAATTTTCCAAAGAGGTACCAGGATATCTTGCACTCACAAAACCAATTACCTGATTATGATCACATATCTAAAAACAAAAACTGTTATAATAATGTAAACTAATTACAATAAAGTATAAACTTATCAGAATTGCATTAATGCTACAAAATCCCTTTCTACTATAACATAAATGTTGTACGTTTTGCTTCGGTGATTTAATTTGAATAAGCTTTCCATCTACTGTAATTCAGTAATTCTGCTCAAAAAATCATAAAAATAATGTTTGCCTGACTTTTTTCTTCTAGCGCGTAATGAAATTTCATCCATTTTGCACATAATTATAAACTGCAAATACATATAAAACTTCTTTAAGAACAAAAAAAAATTAGCTGTGCTAGTCCGACATGGAAATCATTTCCTACGTTGAAAATCATTTGCTTGGTACAAACCGCACAGGATCTTAATACACTAACCAATTTAATTATATTTGGAATCGACGTATTACTTATTGGCTATTTCAATTTTTGCCTTAATTTAATAGTTTTCACAATGTAGATAATAAGTCCTCAATTTCATGTATAATTATATACGTATAATCTTCCAAATCTAGTGGATTAGAATAATCGCGAATATATGTTCGCTTGTTTTTTAATTCTGCAATTTGATAGCGTTTTTCAGCACTATCAGAAATTGAAAAATTTAACTCTGCTCAAATCATTTTATTTATAAAAACTTATAATATTATAATTATATTTTATTTAAACACTTCAACTTATTTTCAACTTAAAAATTTTAAATATAACATTGTTTTGTTTTTTTTTCGTATAATAATTTGAATTTGACAGTTAAAGAATGAAACATATGTCATTTTCATCGTAGATTTGAATTTTACAATGGCAGCATTTTTAAACACTTTCGATCAAATTTTCATCGAAATACATAATGACACTAACGATCACAATCGAATAACTTTAACGATAACGATGAACGATTCGATTAATTTCGATCGAAATACATAATAGGCACCTAAAATTCAAATTCATCATTATCATCTGTTTAATAATATTTTTAATTTTGAATGCTAAAAAATTCATGATTTCGGCTTTATTTCAAACGTGATATTGAAATATAGCCAAAAAGTATATAAACTGATTTTTAATCTTATTTCTTTTGATTTTCAACACCCATATAAAATAAAGTAGGAAAATGTCATTTCACTTTATTTCTTTCGGATTTACTTCAGGTAACAGTTTCATAAATTATATACAATCATTTATTTGATGATACGGTTGGTATGAATTTACATGCAAACTAAACGTACGGTACGGTAAGTACGGTAGGTAACGTGTATGGTAACTAAGAAAATATGTACGGTATCTATGTCTTCAGACCAAAAACAAAATTAGTATATATAAGATATTAAATTCGGTTTTTCATATATTTCTAAAAATTAGGCATAAAATTTTATTTTTATATTTTAATGATGGTTTATTTATTTTTATAAATATCACCGATTTCAACTCAATGGTCAGATTTTAATTTTAAATAAGTCAATTGGAAATGAATAAAAAATAGAAACAAAATACAATTATGAGATAATATGTAGACCTAATTAGACTTAATAATACATTTTATTGCACTGAATTGAATTAAATAATAATTACTTTTAAATATAAACACTCTGTATGCGTTTTGCTAGCTCTTTTGAGTTAAATATAACTAATAGAAATTTTGGAAGTATTTAATTCTCAGTTCAACGCGATGTTATTAATCCGTACAATAAGTTTAAATATTAAATTTGAATATCATAATAATGATTACATATTTTTGTCGTTATGCGTCACACGCGTCCAAATCATAAATTTTATAAAAACATTTTAATATAATAGATATTTTATATATACTATTGTATATATATTGAAATTTAAAAGCATTTTAAAATAAAATTCTATACTTAAAAAAATGTTAAAAGTAAAATAATTATAAAATCATTCAATGCATTTTCAAAACATTTTCTTAGAAAATCAAAAAAAAAATAATAATAATAGAACTTAATAAACTTTAATGAATTTTTGAATCCCATTATAATTTTAAACTGAAAATTTATGGTTTTCTAATATAAAATAATTTATTATGAACAAATTTTTAGGTACATTTTATTAAAATAGTTTTTTTTTAGCCACCTTTTAATTTACACTAAAAATTATGTCAATAATTATAATGTATATATATATATATATATATATGTACTTCTAAATAATATTAAAATTTAAATTATTTACGTAATAAAGCATATTTATTTATTTGACTTTTCCAATACACGCTTATATTCATATACATTATTATACATAACTAAAATATATATTTGTATATATATATATATATATATATATATACATAACTAAAATAAATATTTGTATATATATATATATATATTTATATAATATTTATGCATACAGGATTATTATCCTAAATGAATACATTTATATATATACAAAATTATTTTAATAATAATTGCAATATAGTTTCTCTCATTTGATGCAGTTTTATTAGTTTCAAATTTCGGCCCTCATTGTTTTGGTTTGTTTTTTCAACATAATAATTTGATTTTACTTTTAAAATATAATTGAAAATAAACCTAAAATAAAAAAAATATATCTACAGATAATAATTATATTGTTCTATTAAAATCATACACCATTACTAACATAATAATAATAATATATTATTGATGATAATGAGTTATTTTGTATTATAGCTACCTATAATAATATTGAAATAAGGATATTTTTTGAAATGAATAAATTTTATTCATTTATATTGGAATCATTTTCATAATATTAAATATTAAATAAAATTTTCAAAAAATATATTTTTGTAGATTGTGGATATCAGTAACAAGGATAATAAAAAATAGTAAATAATCCTGGAATACTATTTATAAAATGTTGCAAATTATTTTTTGATATAAATAAAAAATTAATTTTAAATAGTTTTCGAGTAGAGAAATTTGTATTGCTATGAAACTTTATTTATATATCAGACGGGCGTTGCCCGACAAAATATTTAGTTTTATACAGATATTTTTTTAATTTTATTGTGTTTTTTTTTATTTGTTCAAAAGAATTATTTTTTGTCAATTAAATTATTGTTTGTTTTTATGTTATTGTTAAACTTATTTTAACCGTTTTTATTTCAATAACAGTAATATTAAATTATTCACTGTCTTTGAACCCTATCCGTGGGGCATATAGAGTGTATATAAAGCCATTCGATCGTCTCGTAATTGTGGTTAACATGTTCAATTGTGGCCACGTTCTTTGTTGGGTACTTTACTACGGTTAAGACTGTTCCACATGTTTTTTCATTCGAAATATTGTTTGTAAACAATAAAATGTATTTCTAAATGTTGGTATTTAACATTTTAATTTTATTACTTAATTATATTTTTATCTATACATAGTTTTGTTTTTCCCCCATCGTTGTTAAAAATAGGTAGACAGATTTCATTTCAAATTTGCCGTTTTTTAGATAAAGCCAAATTAAACATTTGAGTACTTGCATTTTAATAAACGCTGAAAATTGAATATAGTTTTATTTTATTTGTCAAAATAAGTCAAAATTATGATTTGAAATTTCGATATGACTTTACTTGACTAGTCTGAAATGAAAGTTGTGTGTGACAAAATTGTCATTGATTTATATTCACAAAAATTTCAATTTTTTATAACAACATTTTAAGTTTAGGCAACTATTACTCAAAAGCGGTAATTTGAATGACCAACAAGTCCCGTTAGACAGATACATCAGATCTATGCAGATAATATGAAAATTTTCAAAAAAATAAAATTCATTAATGACTCAATCCTACTCCAAACTGATCTAAACAACTTCTATATTTGGTCTAACAATAATAATTTACTACTTAATATTAAAAAGTGTGTTTTAATGTGCTATACACGTCGTTCCCAACCAATCTTATACAATTATTTACTTAATGCTGAATTATTATTAAGACTTAATTCAATTAAAGATTTATGAGTGTAAATTACACTTCAACTGCATTATAAATAAATCAAATTCCTTGCTAGGGCTTATAAAGCGTTGGTCTAAACAATTCTCTGATTCCTATATAGACCACTTGTCCAGAACAATATTTCTGATTATTCAGAAAGGTTAATAGAACCTGACATCAATACAAAATAAAATAAAAAACATTCTTATCAATATTAATCATCATTCAGAAACATTATAGGTATAGATTAGTAGAATGGGGACCCTATTGAAAGTACTGATGTTAGTAGAACACTCTGTGTGTATCGGCATATGTGGTAGTTTAGCCTACTTCTGTCGTCGTTCTCGGAATTAATTTATTATAATTTGGAAGTGATCAAAGTCACTGTAAGTGTATAAAATTCATCAATTTTTATATTTATTTATATACATATATATGTATATGTATATATATATTTCAGTATAATTATTCATTATAAATTATACTGTATATTAACTCATGTTCAAAAATAAAATTTTAAGTGCTTTCCTGTCCAAATTTTTAAACAGATTTAAATATATAATTTATGTTTCTACAAGCACTTAAATTTTAATTAGAAAATTTATATCAAAACATATTTTGTTTTAATTTTTGTTTTTTTTTTTTTTTGTTTTTATTTTAATAACACTATAATAGTTTTTATATATAGCAGATTGATTGAAATATCGAAATCAATATAATAAATTCAAATTTAAATAAATATATTGTATACGGGTATAGTAGCTTAGCTACTTCTCTATACTGGTAGTTTATTATTAAAATCATTAAAATTTAAATATAGAAAATTTTTATAACTGCTAAATTTTCAAAATTTTAATTTTTAATAGTATCTACCATATATAGTTAAAAATCGAAAGTGTTTTTTTAATTTATATAAAATAATAATGCACTTCAATAATAATTTATTTTAGATAAAATTTCAATTTATTTTTAATAATGTGAAATTTTCAACACAGTTTTTTTTATTGAAATTTAAATTTCTATATTCTGAAATTAGATTTTGTTAAAGAGTTTTGATATTCTATACATAATAGTTATATACATATAATTATTTAATACATATACTGTAATTTAATTATATAGGTAGCTATATTCATTATTATTGTTTTTAATATTTTTGCTTTTATACAGTTATAATTAATTAATGTTGATACTTTTAGATAGGGATGAGTTAATGGAATTTTTTCACAAAAATTTATTTATTCAGTCTTTTAAATTTTTTTATTTTTATTTTATTTTCCTTTATATTTTCATTTTAACAAATCAAATTTTATTTGTTTTACTCAATAAATTTTAATACTAAAATTAATTAATTTTGAAATTATACCTATATAATAAATATTATATGTAATATTATTTGCCATAATATTATTATTAAGTTAATATTCGTGTTAATTACGGAATAGAGAAACTAAAGAAATATGAACAAAAAAAAAATAATAAAATAAGGACAAAATTATTATCTATGGATACCTATTATTGTTATGATAAAATCTTGTTTTGATATTAATTGGGTTTTAAATAATAAATTTATTCATTTATTTTGAAATTGATTAGTCAGCCAACAATAATTTAATATTTTAATGTAGTTTTATATTGTGTTAAATTTTCTGAACATAATAACATAGATTTTATTTATTATACCTAATATACAATTTTATTTTTGCTAATATACAATTTATGACCAATTTATTTTATAATTTAAATGAATTATATAGATACATAAATATTACATAGATATATATTATTAAATTAATGTATTAGAAATTTATATTTTTTTTCACACAAATGAAATTTATTTTAAATAATAATTATTTATAAAGAATAATTATTCAATAGAAATAAATTAATGATTGGATCAGACATGCAGTGTAAGGATTTTGAGCGGAGCATTCATTATGTGTATATAAATGACATTAAAAATATTAAAGTTTTTTCTTTTATTAATTTCTACAAGTTTTACACTTAAAAAAAATATTTGGAAGTAGGTACATTGTTTAAATAGGCACTAAGCAATTTTATATCCATTCATTATTCAAATTGATTTATCAAACAAACAAGATTTAAATAAATTAAAAGGTAGATATAATTAATACTATTTATGTATATGACTCTGATATATCTTATTTGGTCAACGAATATAGTTGTGACATTAGAATTGTGAAATTAGAATTTCCCTGGATTTCATATGACCGACCCGGCTTTTGAATTACAAAATTAGGATAAATGGAGAATATTTTATGTATATATTCATTTACAAAATACATTTATATGGGTAAAATATGTCTACGATGTGGGGCTAGTGGGTTGGTTAGTAAAACATTGTTAAATATCTGTAATACAACAAAAGATAATAATATACTGTACAATGTACTGTTGGTACATATATGAATCACTTTCCAAGACGATTGGTATATTTATGAACAATTTCGTTTATAACCTCAACATCCCGAATGTGGAATCAAAACATGATAAATTCTATATTTATGGCCTAAATAAATTCAAGACGGACATTAACACATTCATTCGTAATTGCCCTCCTTGCGTTCTACCTTCCACCGTTCCTAATTTTCCTTTCCCACTCTAATCAAATGTATCAATCGGTATAAAAAGTCCCAAAGCACTATGTATAAAAAAAATATATACATATATATAATATATGTAGAAATATATAAAAATAAACAAAATTTATAAAAACAATCTTACCTTCTGTAATTATAACACTAATATTTGTTATATTTTAATTTATTTTAGTAATATTTTCACATGTCAATATTTCATACTAACCGAAATCTGTATCTGCAAAATAAAGCTAACTTACCTTGTTGACAAAAATGCACCAAAATGAATATATTTTTTTCAAGACTTATTATAAAAAAAAACACTTTAAACACGATTTGGTATAGATTCAAACCAATTTATATACAATTTCTTAGTTTTAGCAATATTTAAACTTTTAGTGGCAGGTACATAAGTTATACCAGTCTGCCCAAAAATATTAACTTAACTATTGATGACAGTTCTATTCTCTAATTGAAAACATAAATCAAAGTTAAAACTAATTTATATATACATTATAAATTATATTATATACATTTTTTTAATTAATTTATACACATTTTATACATTTATATTTTTATACATTTAGTTAGTAAATGATTGAAAAATTTGCTGTCTAGGAAATTAGAATTAGAATTAGTGTTTTATTACAAGCACACACCTTAAATACGGTACTGCAATACTTAATGAATATTTAAAGAAAAATACAATTAAATATGCTTATCGTTTGGCCAGGGCTAGAACCCGAAACCTTCTAATTAGTAATCAGATTCCATCAGATAACATAACCACTACACCATGTCAATGATTCACTATTTTAGTTTAGTTAACTGTGTCCTATTAAAATTATTTTTAATTTGATGCATTTTGGATTCTGTTAATAATTTTTAAATTCTTTGACTTACTACCAGTGTTGTGAGACGTAAACTACATTATGTAAACTTACGACGTTATTTTCTACACGTCGATAATACTTTGTAGACAATACTAATATGTCTACTTCATTGTGTAGTAGGTATTCCAGAGCAGAGTTTTTTAAGAGAGAAAGGAGCGGTTATCTTAAAATTAAAAAAATTTATTAATTAAATCGAGGGTGCTCAATCGATTGGTGATACTTTCAACTCTGGGAAGGACCTGCAAAGTGTTTTTTAACCTCAAAATTCGGCAAAAGTCGAGATTTTAAAATATAAACAGGTACTTTTTTATGCAAATTTGGATTCTAAGTCAAAAAATGTTGCAGTGTTACCCAAATATGCTTACCGATTATTTTTGATCAAATTCTTGAAATTAACCGAATCTACTGAAAAAACTACTATTGTTTACATCATAGTTGACACTGTTTTTATTCAGCATAGTTTACATTTTTTATAGTAAATTGCTTGTTTGCACTAAAGTCTACTTCAAAGTGTAGACAATTAAAAATTACGCGTAAAGTAAAGGAACAACACTACTTACTACCAAAATATAAAACAAACTAAAATGCCGAAATATAAGCAAAATTAAAAACACATATACATATACAAACAACAACAATTATTATTATTTATGTAAATATGTATATCTAAACAAATTATTAATATTAATTAATTTTTTAATTAAAAAAATTTCAAAAAAGTCCCAATAAATATTTCCACTAACAATGGTCACTCCATATTTATTTATACTAAAAACAAAAACACAATTTTAATAACAGGTTATTATTCACACAACCACAAAATAGTGTGATACCACAAAAATCTAAATAAAAGAAAATTACAATAAAATCTCAACAACTAACAAAAATAATGTAAATAATCAACAACACCGTACCTATAAAACCGGTTTCGATTATTGAGTTGGATTTAAATTTATTTTATTTTCATAAAATAAAACTCATCTTAAAGCCATATTTTTTATTTACTCATTCACTCTCAGTTACTGTTCAATTTAATTTAAATTTAGTTTTTATATTAATTTCATTTAGTCAATCTTCTCATCCGGCTTAATTGAGTTATTTAACTCGACAATTTTAATCTGTATTTCTCTTATAATAAAAATATAATATAAATAAATTAAGAAATGTCAAAAATAATGATTAAAAATAAAAATATAATATTTATATTTGAAATTTTCTTAATAATTTCAATAATACAATGTTGTTTAACTTGTGATTTAATTAAATGTGATAAAGCATTTAAATTATGTATGGAACAAAATTTATGTGAATGTAATTCAACTACAGTGCCTGTACAACAAAGTCAAGAGGATGAAAAAAATAATAAAAATTCCAATATAAAAACAAATGTTAAAGGTCATAATAGGGATACTTCATCATCATCATCATCATCAGAACTAGAATTGAAATGTCGTCCAACAAAAAATTGTTTTAAATGTATGGGTGATTTATATGCAGAATGTTGTAATTGTGTTGATGGTTTATGTCCTAAAACATTACTTAAGGAGGATTTATCACGAATGTCTCATGTTGGTGATTTTAAAGGAGAAACAAATTTATTTAATGCTTTAACAAAAACTCAGGGTGCTCATGATGAATGGACAGTATTTACATTTCCAAATGATTTGAGTGCATTTACTGCAAATTTAGATACAAATGAAATAAATAAATTAGCTGCTAAAGAAACAAATATTTGTACTGTTTTGTTCATGGATCAATGTTTATCATCAAATCAATGTGATAAAAATTGTGAAAGCTTAGGAGCTGTAAGTTTATTATTTTAGGAAAATTTTGCAAAATTTTCATATTTATAATTTGATTATAAATTTTTTTTGTTTTTTTTTTTGTTATTGTAATTTATTGTATTTGCTTTTAGAATGCATATCGATGGTTTCATAATGGTTGTTGTGAATGTATTGGAGAAAATTGCCTTAATTATGGTATTAGTCAAAGTCGATGTAAAATTTGTGGTAATGAGGATATTGAAGAAGGTGGCGGTGATGATGATTATTCAGATGAAAAAGATGAATTGTAAATAATTATTGGAAATTTTTCAATTCCATTTTGGAATTGTTAATTGTAATTGTATTGGAGATTATTAATAATATGAAAAACAAATTAAAGATTTATTTCAAAATTGAAATTATGAGTTTAGTTTTAAATGATTTTAAATGTAATAATTGTTTGAAATTTTAAATCTTATTAGCAGTGTAGAAGTAGAACATTAGTCTTTTTAAAAAAAAATGTTTTTATTTTCAATTTAAATTTTTTAATTACTTACAACAGATTTTTCGGTTCTAATAATATTAGCAGCTAATGCTATTGTTAATTAAAAAAATTTTAATTTTAACCAACCATTAATAAATTCGATTTTAGAAGTTGGTATTACTGTACTGGGGGTGTAATAGATCAAATATTCTTGTACTATTACGTACAAAGATAACATGGCTTAGGTATTTTGGATAACTATCTCAAAATTAGTGTTTTTTAGAATATCACTTTGCTTTCGCTTATGTCATCTGCGCTGCATTTGTAAAAGCAAGTCAACTGTTATCACGTTTCCGACTATACAGTTAACGACAATTAACGATCACCATACTTTCGGTTTTTTAAAATTGCAGTCAAATTTGCGGATACAAAGCAGCAGCAAAAAAATTAATGATTAGTTATTAACCTTTATTGTTCTGTGTTAGTGTGATGCTAAAACGGCAAAAACATGAGAATATTTAACTACATACTTTTTACGAAAAATTTATTTAAAACAAAAATAAATAAAAATACACAACAAAATCTCAATTCATAAATTAAAAATTTATGTTCTGTAATAGCGAATACACTACTTCAAAAGTATGGATATGTCTATTTGATATTTGATTGATTGAATTGACTGATTGATAATGATCATCAATTAAGCATTACCGAAAACATGGCCAGATATCTAGAATTAAATAAATTATTTAACATTGTTTAAGCAAATAAGATTCGAACTTGAACGAAATTTATACAAACACAAAATCACATTCATAATCAAGGCATCATACCGGTTAACTGCACAATTATAGACCATCAATATTCGTATATGAAATAAAAAAGTAAAAATCAAGCTTAGTTTATTTTTACAAATAATATCAACATAAATATTATGGACTATTTGATATAGTTATTTAAGAGTTTAGGTTAATTATTTATGATTTTGATTCACAGATATAACTCACAGATGTATTTATAATATATTATAATGAACTATAAAATTAATCAAAGTACAAATTAGAAATTGAATAGATAGTCTAACACTATAATATCTACTTGAACGCAAGTATAGTGTTATGATAATCGAAACCAAATCACTTCTTTAACAATAATTATTAATTAAGGAGTTAGTTGTTAGTAGTTATATCGCCATTTTATTTCTGATTAATATTTGATTTAATTTATTTTATTAAACTATTTTTTTGTATATTTTTGTATACGATTGTACAGTGGAGGATTTAGGTTGGAAAAATAGTTTACGTATGATCAGCAGAATAAATTTATTAATATTAACTTAAGATTAAAACTATAGGAATGTTTCACTAATTTTATGAAATATCTTAATAGATTTTGATTATTACACCATCATCAGAAGCGACTGATAAAGTAATTACACATGTATAAACATTTTTTTTTTTTTTGTTTTTTTATGTAATATTATTTATTTCTTACAATTACAAAGGTTTAATAAATTTTAAGAGACTTGATTTTATTAAGTCTACTTGATTACAATATTTTTGTGTAGACCTACAGCATACCCTATAAAATATATGAATTTATTAATATTCATTTTAGTTCGGAATCATGCTCGGTCATAATTAACAATGCTTTTAAATTTATCCTAACATTTTTCTATATTGAAATAAATATATTCCTAAATAATATCTATACATAATATCAAATTTTAAATTAAATCAATTTTAAGTACCAAATTTTATTTCGTAAAACTTTTTTAAATGTTTTAAAAACCGCAGGAAATTTACTAACAGGAAAAACATAATTTTCTTAGTATTTATCAGTACTTCAATATTCTATAGAATTAAAAACGTTCAATAAAATACCAACATCTAATTAAATTAAATATTATTTTACTGAATTTAGAATTTAGAATAAGAAATATTTTTTTTTTTCAATCGTGTCTACTTCAAATTAAATCAATATAATATTTTGAAATCCTTTTAAGAATAACAAATTCTTATAGTGTATATACGTACCCTTAAGATATTTTATCTCATCTTTTCTATCTTTAAATTTATAAGTTACAATTATTATTAAATTCTAACACTTGAACAGTTCATTTACTATACTATGTATATATAAAACCCACCACAGTTATGCTATATTATTATTTTTCATTTCTTCTAATTTACTAATTTTTATTAGATAAGTTGTATTCAAGAATGAAAGCTAAAGAAATTACCGTGGGCACAATTTAACGAAATTGTACATTTAAGCAGAATACAAAGAAATTTTGTATAGAAATTAAATAAAAAAATAACATTTATATTATTATATCCTGATCATGATTGCTCTAACTCTATATATATATATATATATATAGCATTACTAAAATATTTGGAAAATTTTAATTTTGCAGATATTTTCTACATTCTACATCTAGAATATATAATTTGTAACAATATAATTATAAATATAAATATATATAAATATATAGAATTTAAATGGAATGAAAACAATGTAATCAGGATAGTAAAAACAAAAAAAAAAAAAAAAAAAGGAAAAGGAAATATTTTTATTATAAGAAATTCTTTTGTAATTTAAACCCACCTCCCATCCCCTTTTTCTATCTAACACAAACATTTGAAATCTCTTAGTAGAAAAATTAAAATATTTAGTATGGATATAAGAAATGATAATCAAAATTCTTGTCACATTCTTTGATTTTAATTAACTACAACATAGCCTTAATCAAAATTATTTTAACATACTTAAGAAATTAAATTTTTTTTTATTTTTTGTTGTTGTTTTTTCTTTTTGATATAATTCAAAATGTACAGAAAACGTTCAGTATATTTATATTAAAGTTATCTAATTTTTAAATAATAAAATTTAAATTTTTGTATTTAAATTAAGAATATTTAAAAATATATTAAATAAATTATTTGAAAAGGATTTATTTAATCTGTATATATAAGATAATAATTTTTTAAATTTTGAGAAAGATGTCTTAAAGAGTCTTATAGAAAAATTAAATTTTATTTAAGATACGATTTATTATTATTGAATAAAATTATAATTTTAATCCTGAAAAATTAGAAAATTTGAATTTTAATCAAAATTTAATTTAATTATTAAATTTGCGGACTTGGATTTAAATACATATATTTTTTTTTTATTTATTCGTTCGTACAGAGTAAGATAAACAACCTAAATGTTTCAATCACTGATTTGGCATATAAAAATCAATACTACTTGCCTACAATTATTAACTTTTCTGTTGAATATTACATATCTCAACTAATTCAAATATAAAAAACTACTAAGCTGGCGGTATAGCTTCAGAATTATATCGTCAAAAATCAAAAAAATTCAGAATTACAGTATACTGTAGGTATATACCATGGACATAGAGGTCGATTGTGGTACACTACACATCTGGTACACGCCTGCACATTATTTTTTATCAATTTAATTTTTGTATGGAATTTTTTGGTGAAAATAGAAGGTAGTAATGACTGTAAGGATATACCATAGACATAGATGTCTATTGTGGTACACGCCTGTACATTATTTTTTATCAATTTAATTTTTGTATGGAAGTTGTTGGTGAAAATAGGAGGTAGTAATGATTGTAGGTATATACCATAGACGTAGAGTTCTATTGTACACTTCTGGAACATGCCTGTACATTATTTTTTATCAATTTAATTTTTGTATGGAAGTTGTTGGTGAAAATAGGAGGTAGTAATGATTGTAGGTATATACCATAGACGTAGATGTCTATTGTGGTACACGCCTGTACATTATTTTTTATCAATTTAATTTTTGTATGGAAGTTGTTGGTGAAAATAGGAGGTAGTAATGATTGTAGGTATATACCATAGACGTAGAGTTCTATTGTACACTTCTGGAACATGCCTGTACATTATTTTTTATCAATTTAATTTTTGTATGGAAGTTCTTGGTGAAAATAGAAGGTAGTAATGACTGTAGATATATACCATAGACATAGAGGTCGATTGCGGTACACTTCTGGTACATGCCTGTACATTATTTTTTATCAATTTAATTTTTGTATGGAAGTTGTTGGTGAAAATAGAAGGTAGTAATGACTGTAGGTATATACCATAGACATAGAGGTATATTGTGGTACACGCCTGTACATTATTTTTTATCAATTTAATTTTTGTATGGAAGTTGTTGGTGAAAATAGAAGGTAGTAATGACTGTAACGATATACCATAGACATAGAGGTCTATTGTACACTTCTGGAACACGCCTGTACATTATTTTTTATCAATTTAATTTTTATATGGAAGTTGTTGGTGAAAATAAGAGATAGTAATTACTATAAGGATATACCATAGACATAGAGGTCGATTGCAATACACTTCTGGTACATGCCTGTACATTATTTTTTATCAATTTAATTTTTGTATGGAAGTTGTTGGTGAAAATAGAAAGTAGTAATGACTGTAAGGATATACCATAGACATAGAGGTCTATTGTGGTACACTTGTATAATAACACGCTTGCGCATTAATTTTTATCAATTTACTTTTTATATGGTAATTTTAAGTGAAAATAGAAGACTGACTCAATTTTGGTTATGTGAACCTGTCGGCATATACCAACATAGAAGTCACTTGTAATACATAAATCTGCATAATAGCACAAAAATTTATCGCCTTATAATCTAAACATTTTAGTCTAGTGCAGCTAGCATAATTTATGAAATTTGTTGATATAGATAGGTATATTATACTTAATTTCATCAGTGTTAAATAAAAAATTGATATTTACATATTTAAGAATACTTAATATTAAAACAAAAAAATTTATATAACAAAATGTAAATATATATATTTACAATAATATTTTTGTAATACTTTTATTTAAAATAATTCGTTAGTGAATACTTAATTCTACTATCTAACTATTCCTGAAATTCCATTTACATTTTAATTGTTATTCATTTTCGAAATTATATAAAAAAAAATTTGTATGCAGTTTAAAGTCTAAATTTGATTTAAATAAAAATCGTTGATTTTAACTCTAAATAAACCTGTTTTTTTAATTTTTTGTTTTTTATTTCATTTGGCGAGTATTTATTTTTTTTTATCAAATTTCTGACTTATCAACTCATTAAATGTGGAAAACCTCCACTATTGTCAGGAACTATATATGTAAGCCTTCTTAAATAACGTAGTTCTTTTTTTTCTTTCTTTATTTATTTATTTCCAAAATTCTAAATTTACAGTAATTAATATATATATACAATTTTTTAAATTATATGAATTTTGAAAAAGAAAAAAAAAACATATTTTTTATTTCAAGCCTTAGTCGTAGCTGTCTGGCTTAATATTTATTTTTAACTGTCCTTAACGTAATATTATATTGAGTTCGAAAAAATTTTTATTTTCGTTTTTGAAATAATCTAGACTATTTTTAATTATTATGAAAAAAAATGAAAAAATATTTAGGTTTTAAATAATTTAGTTTTAGTAGATTTTTTAATTGATTTTAATTGATTTGAATTTTAAATTTGAAATTTCATAAATTATATTTTAATGTAATATATTTTTTTATTTTTATTTTGGAATGTTATCGACATTTTTTAATTCAGGCGTTAATTCATTATAAACTTTCAAACAGTTGTAAAGTACATTATTTTTCTGATTATTTGTTTTAAAAAAGCTGAAGTAAAAGTTAGATTTATTCTTAGTATATTATGGGTATGGATGTCTACTTTTCTGTTTAATATGAAATTGTGTCTTATTAGATTATTTACTACCTTAAATGCTGTCATACACAGTTCTTTTCGGCAAATATATCCTAAGCTTATGAATTTTTCCGTCATATAATTGTTCGCTGGGAAATATTATTGGATAATAATGTATAATTTTTATTGCTTTTTTGTATGTAATATTTAATTTGGTTAACGTATATATTCGGGTGCTCTGTTCCATATTGGATTAAGATTATGTTATATTTGATAATACACTCAAAAAAAATCAAAAAAATTGTAGAGTTATTTTGCTATTGAAATAATAGTAAATTTGCTATTTTCGTTAGAGTAAATTTTTTTTTAATATAGTCAAAAGTAAAAACACTTTTGTTATAGTAAAAGTACTTTGAGTAAATTTTAATTAATTCAATTACAGTATTATTTCTCAATAGACAATAATTTTAATACATGTTGAGTGAAAATTTACTGTGTTCAGATTAATTTCACTATATTTGATAGTAATATTTTAATATGTGAAGTAAATTTATTCCATTCTGTAGTAATTTGACAGGTTGCGCTTTCTTTTTTCTACTTATTTATTTTGCTTTAACTGGTGGTAGTATGCGTGTGTATGTTTTAAAAGGTTGACGTGGTGGACAGCGCGACAGAAAAAAACAAATTCTACTAATTAATTAGTATTATAATTAATATTAAAGTTTAAAATTATCATTAACTATATAATATTTATGTTACAATTTTACAATAATGAATTACTTTGTTTTTTTTTTAATATAATAAAAAATGCATTTAATTTTTTTTTATTAATAAAATAAATTAAGACAAAATTAAATGCATTTTTTAATTTGAAATTTTTAGCATTATAGTTATACTTTTTCCATTGCAAAATTCTCTATATTCTTCAAATTTAGTTTTGTTTTTCATTTAAATATAATTTGAAATTTAACAAACTATTTTGAATTAACAAAATGAAAATTTTATTTAGCATCTTTTTGATTCAATTTGGCTGTAAAATTTCAAATTATACTTAAAAAATCAAACCCTAATTTGCTAATTGGACATTTTTTCAAATATCCAGTGATATTTCCTACTTTCCGGGAAGTACTTTCTTTACAGTCTATAGTAGTTCTTACTCTTTAATTGACACAAAATTACTACATTAAAATTACAAAATTACATTGTATTAAAATAATTTTATTATTATAATCTAATTTGCTCTAAAATAAGTATTTTTAATACAAAAGTTCAAGTAAACTTCACTCTTTTTTTAATAATTTTACTACAAAAATAAGAGTAAATTTTCACTCCTTTTACTAATTTTACTCTAAAAATAATAGTAAATTTCTACCCCTTTTGTTATTAATTTTACTACAAAAATAATAGTAAATTTTCATCTTTTGTAGTAGTAAAAAAAACTTACTATATTTAATGTAGGCACCTAGATTACCTACAATTATTGTAGCGCAAATTTCTTAGAGTGATGTGTAGGAACCAAAAATAGAATACAACATGTTAGGAGAAAGATATTTTCGAAGTCGAGTCAATATAAATATATATGAAGACATTTTCTTAATTATATGTTCAACATGTCCCTTCCATTTTTGTTTACTGTCAAGCATCAGGCCCAGATATTTTATTTCGGTTGTTACCAGTTTATACTCTCAATAATTTTTTGTCATTTATTTTATTCCAATTTAATTTTTATTCAAAACAAAAAATTATTTTTTATTTATGAATAATTTTGAAATATAATTTTAAATGTTTTTTTTAAAATATTCACATACAGAGAGAATAAAATCTTTTTATAAAAATTTGAAAAAACCATTTTTAAACTGAAATAAACTTAACTTTTTTAAATATCTTTTAAATAAAATTATTCTAGTATATTAAGATATAATTGAAAGATTTTATTATAATAGAATTATATAATCAGGACATTTTTTTTGTTTTGTTTTTTTTTTTTTTTTTTGTTTTATAGTCCTTTAAAAATTTAATTTCAAAAGAAACACCTTCAAAAAATTGAATTGTAGTAATCTAACTAAAATTGGACAATATTAAAAAAGAAAATTTAATTTTTTTTGTTGTTTTTTTTTCTGGTCAATGATATCCTTATTATACCATTGACCCATTCTTTTCAAACAATGTCAAACCTTTGAAATAGATTAAAAGTTAAAATAAAAACTTGAATAGAAAAGGAAAATGTTTTTTTCACTTATTATAAAAACAACAAGGGAAACAAACAAAAAAGTACAAAATGAATCCTTTTTCTCAAAAAGAACCCAAAATATATAAAAGAAATTTCTTTGTTAATACAATTCCTTGTTGGATAATATATATATATATAAATAATTGTAACTTCAATGAATGTCCAAAAAAAAAATTTATTTTTCACTTTTTAATCTAATTCTGAAATTTCCAAAAAAATATAATATTTACTTTCAACTTTTTCTATTCTCATATTTAAAACAAAAACAAAAAAAAAAAAAAAATAACACAAAAAAAGGATCAAAATGACCAAACTTTTCAAATCCTTTCTCAGTTGAAATACTCAAAAAAAAATCACTTTTTTTTTTTATTTATACTTTTTTTTTTAATTGATTTTCTTTTGGTTACACCAAAAAAGAAAACGTCTTACCTTTGGCATCTTAGGATATTAAGTTTTATTTGTCAAAAATTTACCTTGACCTGTTAAAACATTTTCTAGTATTTTTTTTCAAACTAAAATGTTTATTCTTTTGATACCATTTTTTTTATTTCTATGTTTGTTATTTTAAATTTTTTTTTAACACCTTTCCATCACGAATTATTGTGTTTTTTTTTTTCTTTTCTTTCTATTTTTTGTTAGCTCTTAATTTTCTCCTTTGAAAAATACTTAATAGGTAAATTTCTCTTTTTTTGTGATTTAATTCCATTTTTGGTTTTTAAAATTTACTTTAATGAAGTTTTTTGCTTTACCATTTTTAATAACAATAAATTGTGAATACAATCGACATAATAAAAAGGCACATTGAATTAATTCAATTTGAATATGCACACAATATTGAGGTCACTTATAATATTTTCGGTGAATTGAAATTTAAATTGTCAGCTTTAATAAAAATAAGCGAATGAAATGAGAATTTTCTGGTAATTTTTTGCTGCTAACTGAATGAAACTGTGGTTATAGAAATAAGAAATAAAAAACGTAGCAATAAAATCAGGGACGTAGGCGACACTGATGGGCATTAAATTCAGCTACTTTATCACAATATTATATTGGTGTAATAAAGTTTACTGAAGCTCGACGACATCATTTGGCTGCATCAAGTTTAATATTAAGTGAATATGAAGAGAAAATGATAACACCGGGTATGTCAGAAGATGGTATATTAGCTGCAAAAGAAAGTGCTGATGTACCTAGATGTTGGTCAAAATACGGTTTACAGCTTCTAAGGAAAGATTAATAGTAGATGGGTCATTATTTTTTTAAACGACCACTTCACTTATCAAAAAAAAAAAATTCTTATTTTGCATCTTATAGCTTACACCATTAGGAACAGTAATCAAAGCTCAGCAGCGATGATTTTTTCCATTTTATGCATTTTATGCAGAAAAAAGCAAGTTAAGATTCTACTTTTTTTCAACTCTGTTACCAATTCATTTGTACCATTTTTCAGTAAATAAAATTAATTAAAAATTTAATTTTTTTTCGCAAAATAAGTAAACTCCAGCAGTATTTTCAATTTCTTTTATTATTATTTTTTAATTATATAAAAAAAAAAAAAAAAAATTAACATAAATCACCTTACAATTAATATTTTCAATCGATGCATTATACAAATTCAAATTAATCACATAAAGTTTTGCATTTCATTAATGTATTAAACTAAATTAAATAAGGAACTTCATTTTTAATTAAAATAATTCATTATAATTTAATAATTCAAATATCAGAAATATAATAAATAAAAAAACTTAACAGTAACAAAGTGGAACGGAAGGTAACATAGTAGAGAAGAAGTAACAGAATAGAAAAAAATTTTCACTTCTATTGTAATTTATTGTTCTGCAATATCTATAGATGAATTAAAATTATAAAATATTCTGCCACCATTCATTTTAATGTTTGGGTTAGGCAAAAGAGTTAATACTTGATCAGGCGTAAAATGTACGCTACATCATTTTCTTGAATCTTAAAACATAACTTACTGCTATCACAGCTTTTAAGGAACATGATATTAATATCACCATCTTCAATTAAATTTTGGACGATTCCTACGAATCTATAAAAATTATTCTTTCGGCCAGCAATTTTAACAATGAGGAAGGTACCATTTTTTATATTTGAAGACTCTTCGTATTCGGATTCCGAAGATGGATACACTTCCTTATAAGACATCCTAGATGTAAATCGTAACTCATTTTCCATCATCTTTCCAATTTCATATAATTTCGGACTATAACATTTACAGAGGCCTCTATTATTATGATTTGCACAAAAACAACTTACATCTCGATAAATTATGGTAATTGGAATATTTTTTGGAATCAGCTAATTGTCTCAACTTCTGTTTTGTCGACTAAAAAAACTTTAATGTGTGTTGAAGCTTGTAATTGTTCATAAAATTGTTGACCATTTTGAATATCTTTGCCATATTTCTTTTATATTTTTTTTTTTTACACTCTACAGTAACTTAGGTAGAATCACCTTTTCGTGCTTAATTAAGTACGGTACTGCAATTTTACACTACAATCTGCAATATTTCGAATATTTATTTAACAAGCATTGCAAGCATATTTTATCAGCAGAACGCTTTAAAGCACCACCGACACCATCTGCATCTCCTTTCCCGTGAGAACTTTCAAAAAAATTCCAGGTACCATATTTAAAACCTTCTTTAAACATTAGTTTAGTGAGTAGGAAGAAATTTCCTTTTTGTCTATATTGAGTGCATGATCCATCTGAAAAGAAATGAATAGTGTTTATATATTTACTCATTTCTTTGATTAGTCTCAAAATAGGTTTTGAATGTGTCCAAATGGCAGCCGGTCCGTGCTCTTTCTTTATCGTTCTTTCTATTTTCAGCTTCTTTTTCACTATTTTATTTCCTCCTTTGTCTGCACAATCGTTGTTTTTCTGCTGCTGTTAACGCCATGTTCTGTAGACGAAAAGCTATACGTATATGATTTAGTAAGGTTTATACTCTGTTACTGCTTTTTCCATTCCAGTTACCATAAAAAGTAACATTGTAGAATAGTAACAAAGTGGAAAAAACTTCTTCGAAGTCAAATAAATTTCTATTTAAATAATATTTTAAAATTCAATAATCTTCCTTTGAATTAATATCACATATTGTAAACACTTTATTTATATAATTTTAATTTTAATTAATTTACTTACCCGATATTTTTCACAACAGAGTGGAAGTATAATTTTGCCACAACGAGACCAAACATGAAACGCACTGTTACATATTTGTAGTACTACAGAAAATCAGAATATTTTTTTCTCCAAATAAGAAGTGAAATTCTTGTGGATTATTTTGGCGCGTTTTTTATGTTTGAAATTTGAAACGACCGTTTTTTTAACGAAAACAGAGTAGAAGTAACAGAGTTGAAAAAAACATGGTACACATATATTTTATATCATATCTAAATGAAAAAATTAGCAAAACAATTTTAAATCTATATTTTAATAAAATTTAAATTAAATATTATATATATATTATTCTGCATTTATCTGGATGTTTGTAAGTTCGACGGAACGCTCCAACACATATAAAAATTGCATATGTATACAAATGCATATATATACAAATTGCTTTGGTGCTTTTTTTTAACCCCTGTCTACCATGCTGAACCTTTGCAGGAAAAATTGGTTGCATGAAATATATTTTTTTAATTTAATGTTAGTTTTCTTCACAAATAATAAGGAAAAATAATAAATAATAATAAAAATATAAATAAAACAAACAATTTTTTTGATTTATAATAATAAGGACTAATAGAAATTTAATCAATAGTTTAATATGGTATAATAACCAAAAGGCAAACAGCATTTAACACAAAAAAAAACATAATTCACTCAAAGGTTATTCTTATTACTTAAAATTATACATAATAATATACATGCATATTTGTATTGTATAATATTATACATTATACTACTTTATTGCTTCTACCTTTTATTTTTGTCATTATTGTGTGCGTAACTCACTTCACTCAAAAAAAATTATTTTTGTTTTTTTTTTGTTTTTTTTTTATTATTTGCTGTATCTGTATTCTGTATGTTCTATATGCTCCATTCCAAAAATATTATTTTATTTTCAGTGTTAAGTGTTCACTTTTCACTTCAATGTTCAGGTTAACTGTTCAATCAATAGAACTTGATAGAAGTAGAGTAGGATAATTAACTCTACTCCTACGCCGGATAATAAAACATTGTTTTTTTTAAATTGAAAATTATTGATGAAAATGTTTTTGTATTTTTGTAAATTTTACCAATTTAGATACAAAATTTTGAATATATAAATTATGAATATTTTTTAAAAATAACACAATACCATATTAACAGTTTATTCATATAGCAAAATAAGATCCCTATACATTATACAAAAGACAAAATTGATATGAAAATAAGATTCCATTTTTAAATTTGCTCTCCCGGAGGACTCAATAACGCTAATACGGTATAATTTATACTAAATGGAACCCAACTAACGAATTATAACTAAATGGAAGTGAGTACGAGTATACCATACAAAAATACAAACATTTTATACAAATTTGTTGGTATGGTACTTCTTTTTCTGTTATATAAAAAAAAAAAAGATTAGTGTTAGGCCAATATAAACATAAATAAAAATAAATAAAAAGTGATATAAACATAAGTACTGTAATTTCGGAATAAAGAATCTAATGAAAGAAAAAAAGAAACTAGGATTTATTTTGCTTCCGTCATTTATGACGGGTTACAAAGCTAGTTTTATTATAAGATTGAAAATTAACAGATTTTGCAGTAATACAATAAAAAATTTGCCATTTGAATTTTACAAATCTATGCTGGGACATACCTAAATTTGATACCTTTAGTAACATAATGGAACATTTTTGTTAAAAATAAAATAAAAATAATAATAATATTATTAGTGATCTATAATCTAAACATATTTTGCATTTCATTTTTATTTTAATTTTTTTTCAATTCACAATACTTTCCGAAATAATAACGTTTTTTTGTTGTCGCAAGCAAGTGGTCGTTTAAAAAAAGAATGACCCAGATACGGATAAAGTTCAATTAAATAGAGAAATTGAAGCATTTTGTACAAATGATGATGATTTTAAATTTGTAAACCTTAGCTTATGGGCTATTAAAAATGGCATTACGGATAAATATTGTTTAACATTTGATGATGCTAAAGCTGTTTTTCATTTTGTTATATTATGGTTAGATCGTTTAAAAGAATATTATAAACCTGATACAGAAGCATTAGAATATGTTAGAATTATTATAGATTTTTCTGAATTATATAAAATAATTGCATTCTTTGACGATATTCCTTCAAATCAAAGTAAAATGCATAGAAAACGTGTCGTATATTTGGAAGATTTATTAAAAGTATTAAATCCAACATATTATCTTTTTTATGTCGTGAATGTTGGTATAATGCAGGCTTAGTATATTGTACAATACTTGATATAAAATTAGATGCAATTGAAATTTGATGAACAAACACCACATGCATTACATAAAATCCGTATGTTATGTGATAAAGCAATTGAAAATTTTAAACAATTTATTAATTCTTATTTGGAAAAAGATTCTGAAAATTTAAAATAAGGAATTTTATCATCAGAAAAAGAATGATATCTATTTGCACATTTCCATTTGGGTCGTCTTTTCTATAAGATAATAACGCCAAATAAATAGAAACAATTAAATAATATTATAAATAACTTGTGGATGGTTGCGAAGCTTATAAAGAGTTTTCAGCATCATTACAAGCTGAAGTTTGTGTTTTCAAAGAAATTATTACATTAAAATTAGTAAAAAAATAAAAAGTAGTGATGAAATTTAAATTTTGCAAATATTACAGTCTTATAATATAATTTTAAGTTTATTGCTTTTATCTGTAAATATATTAACAAGCTTAATTATATTGTTGTTAAACTTTTATTACCATAATGTTAAAATCATGTGTTTGATTTGTAGTGTATATACAATGTATTTTTTTTGAGGTTAATAAACACTTCTTGTAATTTCATTTGGAAAAAAAATTAGTAATAATGTAGGAAACACATTAATTAGGGCGTTTGCGAATCTAGTACTAAACTCTTGTGCCTATCTCAACCTTCCCTTTTTCATTCACTTCACTCGTTTTCCATCCGCATGACAATTTTGATATCGCAGCATTCACTTTTCAACTCAAAAAGTGACTGTAAAGTGAATAAAGTGAAAAATTAAAGTTGACATACATACATGTAGGTAAAAGTAAATTTTAACTGTTTCTATTTATTTAATTTTTCTATAAACACTATTAAGCTACTAAGCTCTAATGTATAATTTTAATCTACTCTTTGACTATCTTTTTCCACTTTGTTTAAAACACCAAAAAAATTTTTTTGAAAATTTCAACTTTTGTATGTTTTTCACTTTAAAAAATGAGCCGGATAGAATTCACCCGGATGATTTTTTTTTTCACTTTGTTACTTTTACTAGAGCAAAAGTGTGAAAATCTTTTAACACTCTTTCTTATGGTAAATATGAGAACTTTACTCAATAATGTTAAAAACTAGCAATATTTAGAAAATTTTTATTAACATAATTTCTTATCATTAACATAAAAAATAAAAAAAAAAGAGACAACTACTCAAAACTATGCAATATTTGTTAAATGTTGCTCAACATTGTTTCTAGTATAATAAATGAAACTTGCGATACTGATTTATTCCTCAGATGGGTGAAAAATGAAGTGAAAAAACAAAGTGAATGTTGTGATAGACACATATAAAACTTCCGGATAATATTAAATTTTAAATCCCGAATAAGGTTTAGTGCTTCCGAAATCTCCGCTCTAAATTAGCTGATCGCACTTGCTTTTTTGTCAAAATTTTAGTGTAGTCTCAAGTACATTAAATATCGCGCTAAAAAAAATTATATATACCTACATATTATAAGAAAAGTAAAAAAAAAAAAGTTGGTTCCGTAGTAAAAGTGAAAATGCAAAAGTAAAAAGTGCAAATCAAAATAAAAATGTCAATAAAATTGTCACTAAAATAAATAAATAATTGTACAAAATCTAATACCATAATATAAGATTATCTATTAAAAATGCAATTATTCCTACTTACATTTAATTTTTTCTAAAGCCATTATCTCTTTTTCTTTTAACCAAACAATATAATTTAAAACAAATTTGAAATAAAATGAAAAATAACATATTTGCATTAAATTTAAAATTTATATCGTTCCCATAATCATTATAATAATAACAAATATTGCATAAATGTTGCTAAATATTATTGGAATAAAGCACATTTTTGCTTTTTTCAAAATAAATTTAACATAAAAAGTTAAAAAAAAAATATGTACCTTATATGGCAATATTGATTTTACTCCTAAAAATTTATTAATTGTCATAAATTTACTAAAATAGTGCGGGACAAATAGTGTGACTATAGTCAAAAACAAAAAAAAAAAAAACAACCATAGCAAAATCCTAAAAGTGCAATTGTATAATTTTTTCTAATAACGATATTACTGGGAATGAAAGTTGGTTTTGCATTACCCTTTAAAATCACTGGTAATGAAAATAACATCAGAAATCTCACGCTTAAAATTCAATGTACAGAGATCAATATTAATTTTAATCTTTGTTCATATGGTGGTAAGATAATAGAATTAGACAAGTGGCGTAAAGTAAATCTAAGCAAGTTTTATTAATATTTTTGTGATTTTTTTTATTTATAATTATAAATTATTCATAAGTAGTGAATTTATAGGTCTTGGCTGCCGGCCTTATAGAGTATTAAAATTACAATTTAATTAATTAAATGCATACAATTATTTTTGTTTTTTTTTTCATCTTACGCTAAAAATATTAGATTCATGAACAGATTTTTTTTTTTTTTTATTATCTCTTTTTTTCATTTCTCATTGCTTTATTCTTTCATGCTATTTTACAATTTCGTTTCCATTAACTTTCTTTCATTTCTTTTAAAGCTTTCCGGGTGCGTTTTGAATGTTGTAGATATTTAATAATATTAAGCAATAAAATGGAACTATGATAGAATAAGTTTGCCTTTCTTTTTCTAAAACTTATCGTTTCTTAAGTCTTTTGTAATTTTACTCAGCCAGGTTGTTTCTGGTACCCCCTCTTTCTTTTATTAATTTTTCTATTACTACTATAACTCTGTATACATTATCTGTGATTGATTTTCATACTCATAACATAACCCTATCATCTAAAGCGGCTCTTTAAATATTTTTTTTGAATGGTAGGCACTACGCTCGTCATTTCATAATTTTCATATTCGTTTGTGTGAAGCTTTTGTTTTTTGACTTTTTCAAAGTCGATTCTGCACTGAAAAATATGCTGAAAATCGCACATGAGTTCATTTGAATTTATACAGAGTGTCGGGAAAATTTTCAGCACAATTCTCCTCCATTATTATACAAATACTAATACATTCTCACATAAATTTTCAGCAGTAGGCGCATCTTTAAGCACATTTTTTACCACACAAATCAGCACGTATTTCTGTGCTCATTCAAAAATATTTTCAGCACACATTTATGCTTCTTTGGGCCCAAATTTTTCAGCAAATGTATAAATATAAAATTTGTTATTTCAGATATGGGATTTTCAAATTTGAAATTCATACCATAAATTGTAAACAAAAATTTATCTAGTTAACATTTATAGAATAATTATAAATATTAACTAAAAAGATCGAATTTTAGTTTAAAATTTGTCATACAAATTTGAATTTGTCATATGAACTGGTTCACCAATGATTTTGGTTTTGATCTTTTCGAAACAAACTTTTCAAAATAACTGATGAAATATTCTACAGAAAAAATGCTGATATTATTGAAAAATACGCAGCAGTTTGTGCTGAAAATATTCAGCACCAACTAAAGCACCGAAAAAGGCGTTGAAAATTTTCAGCACTTCATTTTCAACGCTGTTTTCCTTACTGAAAAATGCAGTATTTCACAAATTCGACATCTACTAATATAATCGCAAAATTTTACTGTGTAAAACAATTTTTTTTTTTTGATAATATTTGCAAAAGTAGGAGAAGTGCTGAAATTTTTTTATCAGGGAACAAAGTATCGTCGGATTAATAGTGCCTATTATTGAAAATGGCGTTTTAATTACGGCTCGTATTGAGTAAAACCGTGTTCGATTCGATCGAATGAGAATTTGGTATTTTTGAAAACGTCGGTTGCTCCAGTAATCGGTAAAATTTATCCGTCAGCGGTAAATATTTTGTTATTATATTGTTGTACGCAAGTATTTAGTAAGAATAAAATATTTCAAAACTGAATTTTATTACTAATGCATGTATAAATTGAAGAAATGATAAAAGAAGAAATGTAAAGAACATTGCGAAGGATATTTTTAATTTAATTAATAAAGAGTAGTAAAAACAATTTGTTTGAACAAAATATTTAAAATTTATTTTATAAAAGATGTACTAATAAAATGAATGATTAAAAATTATTTAACTTTTAAGCTTATAAATATTTTTTGACTAAATAAAAATTTGTTTAAATATGTTTTAAAAAAAATTGAATTTGATTTTCATAAAATCCTCTGAACCAATACTCGAAATAGTTATTCATTTAAAAATGTAAAAAAAAACGTAAAACTTCACTTTAAATAAAAAAAAAAAAAAACCATTCGATATTTCTAAATAATTTTGATATAAAACAAAAATAAATAAACAAATGTTTAATATATTTAACTTAGTTTTTTCATATCCATTTTATAAAATGCACTAAATTAATAGCGGATATGAAATGCTATAATTTGTATGAAGCTCGTTCCTACTACGTTTTCAAAAATACCAATAAATTTTTCCGATTCATTTGCAAAACGCACGTTTTCAAAAATACCAACTTTACAAAATCGAATGAATATCCGAGCCGAGATTGAAATGCCGTTTTCAATAATAGGCACTAATATTTTACCGGGGACACTCAAAAACTTTACTCTTGCGTTAAGTTTTTGTATATAATTAATTATATTATTATAATTTACTAGTATAATAAAATAATTCATAAAACAGTTATTTTGTTTTTTAAAATATTTATTATAACTTTTGTTAATTATTTTTTAAATGTGTGCAATCTTCTAAGAGATTTTAGTCAGAAAAATAGACAGAGAGACAGAGCTTGAAATTGTGCCATTTATATAGTGATCAACTAGGCTAGTTTTAAATTATTATTTTATTATATTTAATATTTTTTGTTTTTATAAATTTGTAAGTTACGTCTTGAATATTTAATGTAAATTAGCTTTTGGATTTGATAAAATAAAATCTATTTTATTATTATTATTATTATTACTTAGCAATCAATGGCAGAACATGCAATCAGATATAGTTACTGGACATAATACTAGTTTCATGTAGCACTACATCAGCCACGTGATAACTACTATTACCATTCACTGCCTGCACCATCTATTATTACACTATTGTATAACTTACATCGTCTTCGCTTGTTTTTCTCCAATTAAATCATTTTACAAAATTACATCTTTTATTATATATATATCAACTTTAGTTATTTTATCTTCATTTCAATATACATATACATAATAATAATAAATTTTTTAACTTTTAGTTTTTAAACAAATACAATTAATTTTTGATTTTCTATATAAAATAAAACTTTTTTCAATTTTTCAATCACTTCAAAAATTAATTATTTAAAAGCTATTCAATTACTGATGATTGCCAATTTGTAATCTTCTTAATTATGCTAACTCTTATGTAATAATTATAAGAATTAAATAACCAACTTTAAAACTTTTAGTTTCTCTCTATACTTTAATAATAATTGAAACTTATATAATATAAAAGACCTACTTACTCTACTACTGTAATTTTGAAAATTAAATTTTATAAAAGTTAAGAAATAAGCGTTAAGTTTTCAAAAAGTAATTTTCTAAATTAGTGATATGTTTTTTTTTTTCTTATTTTTGTTTTTGTTTTTGTTTTTTTTTTTACGCTTATGTAGGCTGTATTTTTAATAAATTATTATGTAACAAAATGAAGCTCATTAATTCTTTATATCAGAGGATACAGTAACAATATGTATATACAGATATACAATTATATATATATATATATACTTAAATTATATAGAAATAAATTAAATAAAATAAAAACTTTATAAATTATTGAAAATGAAAATAAGTTTATTAGGATTAAAAAAAAATTTTTATAAGATTTTCGCTTTCAATAGAAAAACTTTATTTTCATTTTCTGCAAATAAATTTGAAAGGAAGTAATAAAAATTGTTAATTTTCTTTATTTTGCATTTAAAGAAAACGGAAATTTTGCAAGTATACCGGTGTATACGTCAAAAAACCAATGAAAATAATAAAGTTTTTTTTTTTTTTTTGTTGGTAGACATTTTCATTTTTTTTTCTTCTATTTTGTTTTTGATTGCTTTTAGCAACTTAAAAACGATAAAAAAAAATGTATTTATTTCAATTAAAGGATAATGAAAGTTTAACAGAAATTGTTACTATTTATTGAATATAAAATGATTAGTTATTTTTTATTTAATTAATTATAATTAATTAATAAAATAAAAAATTTAATTGCAGTGTTTAAAAAAATGAAATGAGTTTATCAATAGAATGTAATTACCAACATTTTTTTTTTTTAAATAACTGAAATCAACAGAAATTTTTATAATATAACTAAATATTTAGCACCGTGTACGACTCAGGATATTTAATTGAATTTTTCTTTCATTATTCATAAAATAAAGTTATTTTATAAAATTTGTTAAGAGTACAATTTGGTAAAAATTTTAAAGAATGGATTAAAGATATATAAGGCGGCCTAATTTCTGATAATAGTTGTAATTTTCCACTTTTAATTAGTTGATATTTGTACAAGCAAATTAACAAAATAAATTAGTTTAGTTTTCAAAATTCATTTATTTATTATACCATGTTACATATTACATACCTTAGTACATTATCATAAATTAATTAAAAAAATTTCCAAAACAATAATGGTAAAATTAGATAAATGTAAGATCATTCTGATATTCCTAAGAATATGTGATGAATGAAATAACAAGAGTAGAAATAATTAAGTTATATAATTAAACAATATTAGGTTGATAATTCAGAGCTAAAAGTAATACAGTTACAGAAATACAAAAATAAAAATAAAAAATTCAGTATTAAAGTAATAAAGTAAAGAAAAACGTAACGCAAAAAATTTAAAAATTATAAAATAAAATACAAACTTATAACTATTAAATATCAAAATATACATTAGGTATAATTAAATATTATAACACTAATTGTAAAATATGATTATTCGTTGCAGTTTATTTTCATAAAACGCATTACCATACTTTAATGTTGGTGTTTTTTTTTCACATAGTATACTACTTTGTTCTTACTTTCCTACAATTTTTTTAATGCTTGAGATAAATGACAGAAGTAAGTATTTTAATAACAAAAAATTAGTATTCAATTACGAACAAGCTACTCTGAGGTAATTTATAGGACAATTTTACGTGTAAAAGCAAAACAAACAATGTAAATGTATACGTAAAGGTAATACCACCTAAGTCTTGTCTTTATACTTCATTCAATCAATCATAAAAAATATAAAATGTAATTAAAATAATAGAAATAGCAATGCAAAAAAATATGAATTAGTAATAAAATTAAATTTAAGTAAAATTATATTAAAAAGTATGAACTAAATTAAAATGCGCTTTTGCATACATTTTACATTAATTCTATATTATTATTGTATATTTATGTGATCGTTCTAACACGTATTAGGAAAATAAAAATTAATTTATAATACACAATTCAACCAGACAGCTTAGGCTAAATCTTAATCATATAATTTTACATTTTGAATTAATTAGTATACAATATTAATCTTAATCTAAACTACTTTATTTTATCTTTTTTATCTTTTTATTAAATCAAATATAAATATTCTCTATACTTAACACCATGTTACTATTAGATTTAATAATTTTATTTTATTTATTTATTTATTTAATCCAAAATATACAATGTTTCTCTTTCTATACTAATTATTTATAACAGAGTTTAGACTAAAGAAATGTTGTCTTTACAGCTGAAATATTTACAAATTATGATTTTAATAGTTATTTAGAAATAACTACATTATTTACAAGGAAAAATCTTTTGTGAAATAAGCTTATAACTACACTTAAGACTATACTAATATTATTTTAAAAATTTGGTGTGCTAGACACAATTTATATTTATGATCGGTACATATTATTAGATTTAATAATAGATTTAATAATAAAATTGAACTTTATCTTATAATTGAATATAATTATAACAAAATTTGTATTTAGCTCATTTAACAAAAAAAAAAAAAAATGAAAATAGCATAAAAAAAAATAAAACTAAACTATACCCACATATATTAGATCGATTAAATAACTATTATTTGCCCTCCCCAGATAATGTGCCTGAAAGAATTGTTCTGAATCGCTTGCTCTCTGCCATTGTCAATTCACTTCACTCGTTCTTTTGCATCTGGTATATTCCCAAAATATTGAAAAAATCGTTTATCAGACCAGTACACAAAAAAGATATTGGAAAAATGGCAACCCAGCTGCGATATTAATCATATTTTCTTGGCAATTCAAAACCAAAATAAAACTAAATTGTGTTAACAGTGTGGTGTGTTTATTGTTGAAGATAGAATATTAAAATAAAAAATTATAAAATAATAGTCAAAGTAAGATTAGAAAGCAAATGGTCCAATAGTCCAATATATACCTGGTTGTAATACTAACAAATATTATGTCTGTTCAGTACTGAATTTTAAACTGTTTATTATAGTCTTCTCTAATTATTAAAAATATTAGTATATCAGAACCAGTTACTCAGGAAGTTGATGGGCCGATCATAAAACTCTATAACATAATTAATTATATATCACTACGATGGAAATTTTAAGATAATTTTTTTTTATATACCGGGTGTTCCAGAGCATGCGTATCAGCTTTTTAAGAAGGAAAGGAGCCGTTATTTTAAAATTAAAAAAAAAAAAATTATTTAGTAGATCGAGGGTGCCCTATCGATTGGTGATATTTTCAACTTCTGGAAAGGACCGGAAAATGGTTTTTTAAGACCAAAACTCGCCAAAATTGACCGAAATCGAGATTTTCAAACGGGAAGGGGTACTTTTTTATGCAAATTTGGATTCTATGGCAACATCCGGTATATTTAAGAATTCTAAAAAAAAAATATTAATAATTTTTGACTTGTGTTCCATAATGAAAAAATTATTTTTATAAATTTTATAGTAGGAATGTAAAGCTTTTATTTTTATTTTTATATATTGAAAATACACTAGCTTTATATTCAAAATTTAATAAAACTCAAAAATTAAACTTGAAAAAGTATTTTCTATTTGATTTCTCTATATAAAAAAAAAAAACGTAGGATAAAATAATTTTTTGACTTTTTAACGATATTTTTTACCCTATTGGTAAGCATTGTAGAAGCCTATGGCTCCAATCAAAGGATTTTCGCAAAGCCTGTAAAGATAAAGAAAATAACCAAACAATCATCAAAACCTTCTGTGTATTTGTGTTCATCTTAATCAACTTATTTAGTCTAAAAGTTAAGTAATATCAGTTACTGATACTAAACGTAACATGATGGCACGCTCAACCATGACTTAGTCATTATTTTCGACTGGGAAAAAAGTAATAGATTTGAGTTTAACTAACACCTTCAAAAGTCCAATCTGCGTAGTCTCACGCAAAACTACTCCATTTAACTTCACCCTATTATTCGAAGGTGTACATATTTAGCGAACCGAACACTTGAATATCCTGAGAATGCAAGTAAACAAGAAAATTATATTGAACGATCATATATTTGACATTCCATATCTACGTATACAATCTATAACAGTTCAAAAGTAATATTAAAACAATTTATTAAAAAAGTCCTTGCTGATCAAAGGCGACCTTTTTTTTTTCAATCCTCAATTAGTCAAAGCTGTACATTCGTGTATGAAGGTATCATTTGAAACCTAATGTTTAGTTCAAATAAAAAAAAATATATATATTCTGACTTTAGCAGCCACTTGTACCACCTTCCTACCCACTTTTGCTGTAGCAAAATTATTGCAAATATTTTTTTCAATTCAATTATTAATTCCAATGGAACTTCGTTTATAATAATAGAACATAGAAACTAGCCACTATAGGCCTCCAAAATATTTTTGAAACAGTTTATGAAAATAGTTTAGGAATCGATATATGAAACCTGCTCATACTTTTTATCATATTGTTAGCATGGTTTGATGAAAAATTGGTCAACAGTTACTAACTTAGCAGAATATTGCTCTTCTTTTTTCAATACAATGAAAGCTGGTTATCAAACTGATGTAATTTACAATGACATAAGTAAAAGCGTTTGATGTTCTACTACAAAATATTATTACTAAGAAGCTGGCTCACCTTATATTCCCACCTACATTCATAAATTGTATTCAATCGTAGATCATTTATTTCTGATCCATACAATGCCAATTTTGAAGTTTCGTAGTCACCTAGGACCATTACTATTCATTTTATCTATTAATGACGTAACAACAGTTTTGAGAAATAGCAGCGTATCCGTATATGTTGACGTATATCAAAATCTTTACAATTAAGTCACCTAATGAAGTTAATGAAGTAGTCAATTGAAGCTTTTTTCATTAAAGGTTTGAAATAACATTATTCTATAGAATCATTGGCCCACATTTTTATAGTCATTTTACTGTCATTTTTTATTAAACAAAACTATTTCGATTTTGACAGTTGTAAAAAATTACGATAATTATAAAAAATTAAAATAAGCCAATTTTGAGAGTCACTAATGAGTGATATACTCGGAAAAATGTGAAATTAATTGTTATTTTGAATTGTTTTGCTTATAAAATAATTGAAAAAAATAGATTCAACAAATTATTTTTAAAACCGTGATTTTAGTTTTATTTATTTCACATTTGATTTTATATTTTTTAACATTTTGTCTAATATTTTCTACCTTTAAAATGTTCATATTTTTCACAAATTTGAAAATATTTATACATATTTATTTTTATTTTTCATCAATACATATTTACTTTCGAATTCAAGCGAAATTTCTGAAACAAAAAATATTCAAACACATGAACGAAAAAAATATTAGAGAAGTGCTGCCAGTTTATTACAATAAAATATTTTCCGACTATCGGAATTATAAAAGGTTATTAAAATGATATGAAATTCATCGTTCTCATTTTCAGAATACAACCCATTATAGCATAACGAAGTAAATATTTAAAATTAAATCATAGTTACTTACAAATTGTGAGCTTATTCTGTCACTTAGGCATATTCCGCAGTCATTTTGAATATTATTTTGTAAGCTGGCAATTTTTTTTTATTAATAAGTTTTCTTAAAAAAAATCTCTGGTTCGTCTACAGTTTTATATATGCAGATGCAGACCAACTGTTATAAATATATCAATAAATATATTAATCTTTTTATTCAATATTATATAAAAAATTTTTACTGCCATTATTATTGAATATTTTTTTTTGTAAAATTAACTTCAATTTTTTTTTCTGATAAATAAAAAACAAAAAATACTTTAGTTGGTCTACACATTTTAATGTTGTCATATTTAATGTTGTGTCCTAATTAAATTAATAAAATTAATATTATCATATTTAATGTTGTGTTATAATTAAATTAATAAAATTAATATTGTCGGATGCAAATTTTTAAAATTTAATTTGTACCACTCTTTAGTCCTGACCCTGAGGAAGTGTTAAATAAACACGTAACAACAATAAATACACTAATTTTTGTTGTTTTATTTTGTTTTCACCATAGAATATTAATTTTATTAAAAATATATAAATAAAAAAAAATCTATAGCTGGCTGTATGTATGAAAATATGAAAAATGTTGACTCACCTAATACAATTGGACATCACTTCCAAGTTGATGTATATTAATACAAATTTCAAATGAAGACAAACTTTATAGTAAACTAATTAAATTGAATTCAAAATTTGTAGTTCTTCATAATTCTATTACTCGTATGAGAATATTTTTTCCATCTACCGTTATTCATCATTTCATATTACTGAATATTCTATAGATATCTCTGTATTATTATGTGTACACATAAATCCATATAGCTTTTACTTATTTTTATTTATTTGAAAATTTATATTACTCTAAATTAAATTCTAAATGAATCAAAACAAAACACAATTACAAGAAAAAATGTAATTCAACAAAAATAAAAATAAAAATAAAAAAAAAGATAACCAAACCCTTTGCCAAACACAAAATTATTCTAAAAATTCATAAATCTATCATCTTTACCCAAATATAAATCAAATATCTAAACAACAAAAAAAAAAAAAACACAATTTTTTTTTTGTACTCTTAATAAAAATAAATAAATTTTTACATTTTTCATATATGAGTGCTTTTATTTATTTATTTATTTTTTTTTGTTTTTTATGCACATTAAATTTTTTATATTCATCTATCCTATATCTACCAACCACCACCAAAATCATTCATCTCAATCATATCCACAATTATTATCTATATTAGAATGAAAGAGACACAAAATATATGAGAATAAATCCTGTTGCAATTTTTCGTTTTTATTTATATGTATGTTTTTTTTTTTATTATTATTTTTTTTTACAAATTCCGTTACATTGCAACAAAATTTATGTAATTTTAAAGTTGATTTGAGCACATAAATTACAAGAATAACTTTGATAAGAATAAAAAAAAAAAATATAGATACAGGAATCCAAAGGATCAAAAAATAAAATCGTTACTGTTAATACAACAAAACAAGCATATACAGTAATAAAATACATATCTAGGACTATATATTATTATAATGTATATAACTTGTATGTATGTAGTTAATGAAACGAAAAATAGTGAAAAAAAAAACGTTTAATAAACGACGAACAAGTGACTATCATTTTAATACCCGATATGGGAACATTTTTACCCCAACAGAAAAAAAGTTGTGATACCAATTTTATGTTTTGGTTCATTTTTTATTACATTCAGTATCAGTGCATGTGTGTGTGTGTGTGTATAGGTACTTAAAATAATAGCATGAAAAAAAAAACAATTTTAATATTTTTAAAAATCGAATAAAAAAAAATATATATTCATTTGTAGTGACATAAAATGAATGGTAGGTACACTTAGGATTGTATCTCTACCTACTGGCGGCAATTTCTGAATTTACTTTAACTTTGATCAGTATGTATTTGAAAAAACAAGTAACATATTATACAAAATATATACATGGGATATTATTTTCAGTATGTATATTTATTAAAAACTATTACGGGACCAGATTTTTTTAAATATGTTAAATCTTTGGGGTTATGTGCAGCTCTGCGCGGATGACGCGGTCATGAAATATGTCGTGAACAATGAAAATTAGTTCAAATCTGCAATTGAGGAAAATCTGGTGCCAATAAATGGCTGGCTTACTAACAATCATTCATCTCTAAATATCAAATCAAACATTTAACTACACCTTGCTCTAGTGGTGGATAAAAATAACAAAATTGAAAAGGTCATGTTGAACTAGTAATAAAAAAAAATTCGCCATATATTGTTTTAACCTAAGAGACTTCGAAATTATTTTACACCTACAAAATTGTATTGTATTTTCTGCTCTTATATTTTATTGAATATTACCTATCTTGAGCAGAGCACCGCAAATTATTTTGAAAAAAAAATTAAATATCGCCTAGAAGAAAGCAATTAAAATAATTCACAAGTACCCAATTATGTTTCTGAATAATCAATTGTGCAACAAACAGTATATTAAAATATCTGTAAAAAATAAATATATATATACGATCGTCTTAAAGCTTGTTAATAATAATTTCATTCTAAACTAGTAATAATGTTACCCGACGTTGTCCGGGTGAACACAAAATGCATAGAATTTAATTGAATAAAGTTTGTTTTTTCCAAAATTTTCTATTTTGAACTACAATATATCCATAACGGCAGAACCAATCATCATCAAATAAATGTTACAATATGCTGTAGACCGTTGTCTTTCTACAATATATAACTGAATATATATATATATATATATATATATATATATATATATCTAATAGATCAACAGATATTACGTTTTGTAGTATTATAAAAAAACATCAAAACAACACGGATACTTTCAAATGTCCTTTTTGTCTTTAAAGGATAAGATGCGCCACTAAAGATATATATTTTCGGAAAGTTATCAATTCCAGCTATTCTTTGGTCATTAGGTCCTACGCCGATAAAAACATCTTCCTCAGAAGAGCCATTTTCTTCTTCGAATACAAACCTTTTTCAAAAAAAGATCAGATAAAAATAAATTATATGCCACTGAAGCACCTACCTGCAGATGAACTTAAATGCCAAAATACTTTCCTGTTAAGTATTTCAAAGCTTCCAAAAATTTAAAAAAAAAATTTTATCAAATTCAAGAACTGTAAGCTTAATTTATACTATATAGCACCATTAAATATATTAAAAACGTTAAAAACGAAACAAATAAGTACATCGCCTGTTGATTACTATTTTGTGCCATACGCCAATTTTAACGTTTTCAAAATAATAATGACGCTTTGGGTTTTGGGGGCCTTTCTATAAAATGCACTTACTCCAACAACTTTATCTGGCATAGTTTAGCTTTTACCTAACATCAATTCTGTTTCCATATCCATTTTTTTTTTTTAATTTATCTAATTTTGTGCCATATCCAAATTTATCCAATTTTTGGATCAATATCCAAGCAAAATTAGTTAAAATTTTTGCTATTATTATTTTGTTCCATGTTTACATATAGCATAAAAAAGCTACCAAAAAAATCATTTTTATAATGATCCATTAGCCATTATCGGGCAATGTGCAAATTGGTGTTTGGCACAAAATAATAATCAAGCGATGTGAGATAATCATATATTTGTAAATTAGTGTACAGAAAACTTTTACTTGTAACAAAATGTTGTTAATGTTACTTAATTTAGTATTACTTGTTACTTGAAAATTGATAGTGGAAGGTTGTGAAAATGTCATCGCTTGAGCCAGTTATTTATGATGAGGTTTTGCTAAGGTAAAGTTAAAAATTAACCTAAAATGAAGTTGAAAAATATTGAATACAAAGCTGGAAATATAAGGTTTGTTTAATTAAAGTAATGAAATAAACTTAAATATTTGTTTTCATCAAATAAGTTAATACCCCATGTAACATTTTATTGCTATAAAAACAAAATTAGTGCTATAAGACTCCTATATAACTCCCGATAATCACTAAAGGTGTTATAATGATGTTTTTATGGGAATAATGTAATTAATATTTCTATAAGAATGTTCTTATTGCAATTGTGGGAGTTGATACATTACATTGTTGTATAATGAGATTTTCAGCAAGTGCTACAGACAATGTTGTATAATATATTATTATTATCAGTAAGACATTTTTATATTATAATTTATAAACAAATATTTACATACATCTTGAAACAAATTGTATCAATTAGAATTTTCAAAAATGAAATAAAAATATATATATTAAATAAAAACCCAATAAATCAACATCAATAGGGAATAATAAAGTATGTTATAATTATAATAAAATGTAATGGTAATGATTATGATTTATAAAAATTGTATGGAAACAATATTGTTGTTGTAATTGTGTAAGCAGGTGTGAAAAAAAATTAACGACTTATAAAGTAATAATTAAGAAAAAAAAAAAAACAGGAAAAAATGAAACTATTTAACTTGGCAATTATTATAAATTTATCTACAAATTTGTTTTTTTTTTTTTTTTTATATATTAATTTTATATAATTTATTTTTTCATCTTCTAAATAAAAACTCGTTAGCTTATTTAAATTAAATTGAATTATATACAAAAAACAATAAGATCAGACAGCTTAAACCTAAGCTATGATCAATAAAACTAAATTTAATTATCTATTACGTATTTGATATACATGAATTATAAAACAAAATGTATTATTGAAAAAAAAAAATTAAGAAAAAAAAAATATATAATAACCAACTATCTCCTTTTCTCATGAAAAAAATATAAACTCCATAAAATTTTTATTTTAAAATAAAAAATAATAACTGTCCCACTCTCGTATAACATTTAAATTATTTCTTAAGAATTTCATTTTAAAATAAAAACATATACACTAATATATATGTATATCAATAATAATAATATTACACAACTGCTCCAGTGCCTTACAGGATCCTCCATTTTGGTGCTATAACGTATTTATAACGTTTCGCAACAATATTACGGATCACTCAAATTAACACTTTTATAAGAGTGCTTATAATAGTGTTATAAGAGTGCGCAATCATCTTATAGCTATAAAATTGTTACGTGGGATGGCAAAGCAAATGGAAACAAAATATTTTATATATATATAAAAATCGATTATGGAATTGATTTACAAATAACGTTATAACTTCTTTAATTATTAATAAAACTCTTTTTAAAATTTTTAATATAAAAAAAAACTTAATAATGTAAAATAAAACTTAAAAAAAATTAAACATTTTCGGTCAACCTTAAAAATTGATTTTCTCACTGATTGGCGTATGGACCAAAATAATAATCCAGCAACAATATTTCTTAATAAAAAATAATCAAATGCAAATATTGAATATAAAAAATAAACATGCACACACACACAAACACACACGTAAAAACCCTGATACACACAATAATAATATCAACCAACAGTTTCCGACATTTAAATAAGTTTTTATTTATTTTTGAAAGATAAACATTTTTTTTTTTGCTTTTAATTTTTGTTTATTTAAGTTTTCAGATTAAGAAAAAACAATGTTTCATTAAACTTTTGAGGAGATTTAAAATTAATTTTACAAAATAATAATTAATTTCAAAATTGATAAAATTTATTTAAATCAATTAAAATTTATTGAAAATTATTTGAAATATTTCGGATAATTAAGTGAATAAATATTAAGAAAATAATTTATTTAAAACTTTCAAGTAGCATTTAGCATACACCTAGGTTCTAGATTGTTTCCATCTTATGGTATTATCTGTTATAGAATACTGCATCAAATTGATTTCAGTAAAACAAACAAATTGTTCTATATGGGAAAATTTTAATTTCAGTTTTTTTTTTAGTTATTGTGCTAGGAAATTGTTTTTGCCAATTTCTACTATCATTTTACAAGTTGAATCAATAAATCTGGTTTACTTTATGCAATTATCAAATTATCGAAATTTCAATGTTATTTCAATAAAAAATCATTATATAGAAAAGTATGTGTATTTAATTCTATTAAAAACATTTACACTTTAGAAAAACAAAATTTAGAAATTTCAAGTTAAAAAATCTTGTTTTCTAAAATAGGAAAGACGAAGACAATGCCACGAGGAATAGAAGATTACCAATTATAATTTGCCTATACGGACGTATTCCACTGTTAAGCGTTAAACACAATTGCGACTACCGACGAAAAAATTAAAATAAATACGCTCTTAAGTAGATGCTCACAATTCCAACTACAATCGCTCAACCACATTTTCGTTGTCGTCGAAATAAGGTTATTTTCTATTTTTGTCGTTGGTGGTTGGATTTGACATTTCTGACAACCTTTTTAAACATCAAAAAATAAAAACAAAACAATTATTCTGAAATCTGATATTATAATATAATTATTCTGTTTTTTTTAAAGTTTTATATGTTCTACAATTTATAATTATTTATTTTTTTATTTAGATACATATATAAATTTAGATTTATTAGAGATGTATTTGGGGATGCTACAAATAAATTAATAAATTATTGAAAATTTTTTTAAAAATATTTTAATAAAATATTTTTTTATTTTAAAATTCCGCCATTTGATTTTCTGTTTTGTTTGTTTATTTTTATATTCCGTTTCGCTGCAATTGTGTTTCATTTGACGAAATATAGTTGAGTGAAACGAATTTCGTTGGTAATCGGTGGTCGGTGGTCGTAATTGTGCTTACCACTTTAGGGCTATTTCTGTAGCTTTCGAAAATGTTTACGTCTTCTAGAAATATTTTGTCACTTTATCGTACCCCTATCCAAGCCTAAAATGAACTTGTCTCCCATCACGATGTCCAACTGGATGTCAAAGCTACAAATTGATGCAAACTACCTGATTCTGGCAATACATTGTTTAATCGTTTCTCCTTCAAATATATTTGCTTCATAGAACTTTGAACGCTCATCCAAATTGTCGGAGCAATTGTCACTTTAAAATGAGTTTCTATCTTATTTATTAATTCACTGTTTTTACCAATAATTTCGATGTCTCATCGTGAAGTATTGCCCTGCTTTTACTACTCCCAAAAAAGAATTGTTCCAATTTATCTGCCCTCTTTTTCTATTACTATTCCCAATAAATAACTGATTCAATCATCTACTCATACGGTTCATGGTGGAACTTGGCTATAATTCATCCACAATTGCCATAGTTTCAATTGCTTCCACCACCCGCGGATTATCTTCTTCAATTTTCATAAACATGGTTTCTTCTGTTCCTCGTCACCATTTTAAATTACAATATTCAAGTTATAAAAATGTATGATAATAAAAAAAGTAATGATTTGGAAATTCAAAAACTTTATCAAAAAATTTTCTGCCTAAGCATTTTTTTTTTATTCAACTAAACAGGCTTTCTATAGTTTATGAAATCTCCTGCCAGGGTTACCAATGTACAAAATATTGTGTATAAATGTAGAAAGACATTCTGTATTGAATTACCTTATTTTAGTTTTTTATGACAACACAGTGCGATATCAGTGGTAGGCATCTGAATTATTAAATGAGGGTGCTTTAGTTATTGTTTCGGTAATGTAGAAGAAAGAATAGTATTTCGATTTTATTTTATTTTCCTATGAATATTTTTATTTATTATATTTTGCATATTGTTCAATTTTTTTTTGTTTTTTTATTAATAATTTTTGGTAACCATTGTCTTACATTTTAATTATTTCACAATTTTTGCAATTAGTTTTTTAGTTTTAATTTTTTGATATTTATTTTGTTAATTTTAAAATTTGTTTAAATTCACATAAATTTAATACATGTAACTCGCTTGAATTAAGCCTGTAAATAAATAAATAAATGAAATAATACAATTTTATTACATACATTCAGTAGTTAAACATATAAGGGCTAGCGGTTAAACATTCATGATATTCACATTATTTATACTCCATTGTATTTCGTATTGTCTATTGAGTATAGCTACAGGTGCAGACATCTGTGCACTTAATTCTATGGTCTTAGTCGTCTTAAGTGCCACTTGCAGCTAAAAAGCTTTTTGCTAGTCAGTTTGCAGATTTGGCTAGTCTCTTTAGTATTTGGTGCTGAAGCTATTAAAAATATAATTGAAATATTTGGTCAAAAACAATAAATTCATTGAAATATTACCTATATCTAGTAGTTTAAGGTATAATTTTTTTTTGGCGGTTAAATTTTATAAAAATTTCAATTTTTTTTATCGATTGTCCGTGAGTAAGTAAGTACAATAACACGTTTTAGCACATACTGGACTACTATTTATTATATAAAAAGTAAAATGATTATTGTTTTATGAGCAATTATTTATTTATTAATTGTCTGGTATTGTATATAATAAACTAATTATACTCGTATGTGTAAAACAACACTCTTGTAAATGTTGTAGTTCCACTTTATTTTACTTACCAAATTCTACTGTTAACATATTTTACAAAATTTTATTATTTTATTATAATAAACTATCAATTTAACGTTCATACTTTTTTTTTATTTTTTGTTCTTGTAGGTAGAGTTACATTTTCGTACCTAATTAAGTACGGTACTCTAAGTTTTACTACATTTTATACAACAATATTTTTTCAAGTATTTATTTATCAAATTTCTGGCTTATCAACTTATTAAATGAGCGGGATTTGTACCCACGATGTTCCGATTAACAGTCAAATCACATAACCACTTAACCACCATGTATAGTTCGACTAATAATAATGATTACACAAAATTAATCCACTACCAACTGTAATCCAAACCATGCAAAATAAAATATTATTTTCTATCAACTTAAAGAGTTAAAGTTAAAGAGTTGTTGGCTAAATCTACTACAAGAATCAATAATCGTTTTTACTAATCACCAATCAATTTCAATTAATTTTGTTTTTTTTTGTGCTAACGGTTAAATTCACCACTGACATTAACTAACCAAAAACATTTCATATATATTTTCTTAACCTGCACTTTCTGTATTGAAACTGTTGAACAATTTCAATACAGCAAATTAGATATTATATTACACAATATACATATTTAAATTTACTTGACTTTATTGTTTATAAAATAAATGACATGTTTTAAAATATTTATTTAAAAAAAAAAAATGCAATATACAATAATAAACAAAATCAAAAATAATACAAAAATCAAAAAATAACAATAAAATATAGATAAAAAAAAAACAAAAAAAAAAACAAATTAAACGTAAAAGATAAAAGACAATATACATAATATAATATATAACCAATATAATAAACACAGAGAGCACGTCAAAAGTGCGTGGAATAAAAAATGTCAAATCCTTGAACTAAAATACAAAATAAAAACAAAACAAATACATATATACCAATGACAATTTCAGTTGATAAGCTCTTGTACGTGGGATATACTTATATCAAATTTACATGATATCATCATTATCATTACTATACTTTATAATCATTATAATCATAATCATCATCATCATCATCATGGTTATTATCATCAATATACATAGGTACATATATTATGTATAATAATATGTCGAAGAACAATATTCAGTGTATGGCATCAGGATCAAAGAAATATAAACATTGTTTCACAAAATAGGATAATAACAGCCATAATAAAACACAATAAAAATTATATATATATATACATATATATATATTATATTATGTAGAAAACATCCTGATTTAAAAATAAAAAATAAAATAAAATTTAAATTTAAACAATGAAAATGTTTATGTTACGATTTCGAATCAAAATTACCTTAATTTTCAAAAAAAAAAAAATAAAATAAAATTTTCCAAATGGGATTTTATTTTTTTAGTGTTTTGTTTTTATTATTTACTTTTTTTTTGTTTGTATTTTTTTTTTTACAAAATATTACATTTCTATTTTGTTTTTAAATTACAGTTAAAATATTACAGTTAGGTATATATTATGTATATGTAAATGAAAATCCTTATTAAATGAGACGAGCGAAATATTTGAACAGTGACAATAAAATATCTATGATCTTGCATGGAATATTATGCCAATAATCGAAATTTTTTGGGAAATGTTATACATATTTATTGTTTTGTTTGTTTTTTTTTTCAGGGTATTTAAAATAAAACCAAAAAAAATTTAAATTTTATAGTATAATAATAGGATTTATTTTAAATGACATAGAAATTTAGATTATTAAGTGGTAAATTGTTGACATTTTCAGGAAATCAAATTTTATCATACTTAAATAGTTAATTTGGGAACCAGAAAAAAATTTATCTTATATTTTTAAAAAAAAAAGTTTAATTTGAATGTTGGGAAAAATTCAAAATTCTAGTAAATAATTATATTGTATTAATTGTTGATATAAATATATATATACTAACAGTAATATAATTTCTATTATAATTTTAAATTAAAAATTATTAAAACATTAGATTAATGATGAATAGGTTTACATAACTTGGTGTAAAAAATGGTTAAATTTTAATTCTTCCGAATCATTATAATATCATCATCATCATCTTATAGCGCTACAGCTCTGGGTGAGCTTTGGCCTTCATCACTATGCTCCTCCAAAAAGGTCGATCTTGTGCCACTTGTCTCCAATTTGGGATTTGTAGGATTTAAGCATCGTTTTTTACGTTATCTGCCCATCTGCTTCTTGGTCTTTCTCTACCACGGGTGCTATCGGGCTTTCTATTCAGCACCACTGCTTGCTTTCAGCTTTCGTTCATTCGACTTACGTGGCCAGCCCACCTTAGTCTTTGGGTTTTTGCAAATCGTACAATATCATTGTAATATATATTATATCTCAAAATATACAAAGTCATTATAATATATATTATATTAATAGCCTCTCCGCTTCCATGAAATTCTGATTTAAAATAATTTTACATCGAATTATAGTGAATTTTAATTAATGGTAGCTAATTTATGTAAAAATGTTTTGTTTTAAAATGAATAGGGTTTTTAGAGATGTGCCCTGAACATGTGGACATTGGATACTTTGTAAATGTAAATGTAAAAACAATATTTGTATTTTTTTTGCAAACGAATTTTAATTTTAATCATTTTTTAAATTTATTTTACAATTACATATTTTCAAAAACAACCAAAATATTTTAATGTTATATTCTAGCGATACAAGGTCATGTAACAGTCACAAAAATCTACCTATACCTGTATATACCCATTTATTTATTATAAATATTTACAACTGCTGGTAACATTCATATACATACTCTTTTTCCGTTTTAGTCCGTCTTGGAACAGTAGATATTGATTCCGATTTCACACAAGAGGAAAGAAGGAGAACTGTTTTGCTATCTTTCCATATTACCAAACATGCTACCAAACAAAATCTTAAAATTCTCTTCTTTTCATTTTTTTTATAGTATTTTTGTCGCTTCGCCAAGACGATTACGCATAACTGTTCCTGTTTGGTAAATACCACCACCATTCAAATATTTTGTACTTTTTAATTTAACTGGTAAAAAAACGGACTGTGTAAACATAATATTTTTTTTCAATACGTTCAAAATTTTACTATTTTACTTGCTCCTAATCCATATTATCGCATATCGTCATTTTTTATGGTACCCTTTTCAGTGTAAATGATAAAATTTATTGTAGATTATACCATCCGGGGCAAATAAACAATATGTTTGAGGTCACAATCAGGCTTTGATTTTAATGAAACTTCATTCGTTATTGCTCAGTTCACCTTTACGAGTTCAAAAGCTCGCTCAGCTGTTAAATAAACACATATTAAAACTATCCAAACGTACCAAAATAAGATATATTCAATGCCCCTTTATTATTATATTCATCAAGATCTGAAGATGTTATTTATTAAAGACGAAATATTTAAATTGCGCTGCACGGCATAAAATTAATCTGATACAAAAATACCGAAGCTTCTAATTTAGTTGACAATCAACACTTTTGTTTTTGTTTTTTTTTTTTTGCTGGAGAGTTCTTTGTAAACGCGACCTATTCAGACTTATTATATATCTCCGTTTATTATATTGCATGAATTGAATATAAGGTTTATGTCTTTGATAAACGCTATTATTATTTTGATTAATGAATTTCAGAATTTGGCGATATGTATTCGTGGACATATTTATGTCTTTTGCGAGCTATGGGGTCTCAAACCACTAACAAATGTTATAAGCAGAATCTGCACATGTTTATGTTCGATCTATAAATCTTTAATATATGTTTTTTGAATGAACCTAGATCTGTGATAAACCATGCCAATGCTCTGACATTGGATTTAGTCACCTTGATTACTTGATTTAATCGGTGAATACTGATGAGTTTGAAAAAAGCTTTAAACTACGTAAGCCTTTGGCAATTATCACATATATGTTTACAATCAAAAGTTTATTTTTTTTTTTTTTTTTTTTTTTTTTTGAGATATATATATTTTATTTATTTTTTATTTTATTTTTATTCAATTATCTCAAAAGGAGCTTTCTAGCTCGTACAGAGTTTGGTAGCAACTAAACCGAACAAGACCACCTGAGTTTGGTTTTAAAATTTTTATCTATAAAAAATTTTATAGGATTTTGACAAATTAATGTTTAGTCTGTAAGACTAGTTTGAATGCTGCAATTATCATATCAGTTTTCAATAGGTTAAAGTTATTCATCACTTAGAAAATAAAAAAAAGGCAAAGATAGAAATATATTTTAGTAACACAAATTTGGAAAATTTATATTTGTCTCTCTCTTTCATTATTAAAGTTATTAGGCCATCCAAATACTAAGCTCAGAGCTCATGAATTCGAAATTGGTTTGAGGTATTGGTGTAACACATTGTCATTAAAATATTTTTTTTTTTGACAATTTGTAGAAGTAGTAATAGATGGAGTAAAAGGTCCTGGAACTACATATTGGAACTTAACTGGAACGTTTTTATCACAGCTACGTTACAACCCTAAGGCTCAATCACCAAAAAATGTTCCCAATTTTGGATCTAACCACGTTCCAAACACAATTAATTCCTATCACCCATCACAGTTGCATTATTGTAGCAAAATAAGTAGCAAGGCATTGTGGCAAAGTCAAAAATGCTACTGGGACAGTTATTCAAATTGATTTTCCCGGTTAGAAACTGTCTCTGAACAATTTTTCAATAGCTTATTGCTATCTGGAAAAATAATATCATACATTTTTGTTACCGATGAATTTAATAACATGATATAATGGTTAGGCCATCCAATACAGAGCTCATGAATTCGAAATTGGTTTGAGGTATTGATGTAACACATTGTCATTAAAATATTTTTCTTAATTCCTTCAATTTTTCACAATTCAAAATAACTGAAAATATAATTTTGTATAGAAAAATATAATTTGGTAATCACTCAAAATTATAAAATTGACAATGTAGATTTAAACAATGTAAAATCTTATCATTACCATCATCATTTGTTCTGCCACAACTCAATGTCCCGTAAATCTTCAACAAATTTCAACACCTTGAATCTACATATTTCCTTCCAACTTTTCACACTGTCTTTGCTTCTTCAAAAACCTTATTTACTTCTTCAAAACAATTCAGTGCTAACTGATTTTCAAATGCTCATAATATTAAGCTACTCATACATAATGAACAGTTATTTACCTCATTGCTTAAGTATTTCAAATATTCAACCTATTTTTTATCACCTATTTTTTTTTTTATTTTATTTAACGTATTCTGGATGTTAGTTGTCTTTTTTTTACTTTGCTGTCGTTGCTGTTTTTCTTCCCAATTTACTTCCCAAAGTAATATTACAAACATAAGAAAGTCTATTGGATAAAAATTGGAAGTCACGTTCATTTCTACCATAAATAATATACCCCGGTAACATATCCTAAATTTATAATACACACATATTGCGTTGAAAAAGGATATTTAAGGAATATTCGTGACAGCAATTATAATATATTTTCGTATAGAATTAGTTGAGATAGAAAAATATGTTGCTTGTCTTGTTGCGTATATTTGGTATGTTATAGCTAGGTTTAAATTTGAAATAGACAAACAAAAAAAAAATAAAGTAGGTAAATATATTTGGAACATTTTATTTCTTTATCGTAAAATTTCTGATTCTGATTTAAGAATTGCGGTTAGAAATTCCGATTTAAAATATTAATATAGAATGAAAATTTAATACAACTTGTTGGAAATTGTGAAAATTTAAGATTAATGATTTAAGATATTTGGAAACTGATTGTATTGGGTTGACAAAAATTCGATTGTTTAAATACAAAATTGTATAACAGTAGAAAACGAGTCCTCCTATTATAAAATTCTGTTATTTTTGTTTGTTGATTTTTCTTTTAAATGCTTTTTAGGACTGTAAATGTGGCCGGCTTGCAAACTTATTTTTCCAAATAAAAACAAATCAGCTGTCAAAATTCAATCAAAATTTAACAGTTTTATAGTTTTTATCTACAGAATAGACTTGATTTGCATTTTTAAAATCATGATGAGTCAATGTTAAGCACATAATGTTAGAAAATATTTCGATTGTTATTGAAATTTCGATAGATGTGTATTTTTATCTGAAGAAAAAATTTTGAAAAGCCATTTTTATTGATAATTTAAAAACTATGTGTATATTCAATCAGTGTATATGTGTATATGTGTAACTTACCCAATTTACATAAAATTTATATGTATGGCTTGTCTCAGAAATAAAATAAAACACAATTGAACAAATTTTTACAGTATATACCCTTAAAATAATTTTTACAATCCTAACCCCAATGGCTAATTTTAATTAGTCTTCATTGGTTTCATAGCATTTGCCTCTCATCTTCTATAACAATTTTTTAATACTCAGCTCGTTTTCTTGAAGTTTAAAGAACTTTAAAACTTGCAATTTTTTCCTAAGCAATTTTTGATAACATAGAAAGTTCAATGTAGATAGATAGTTACCGGTGACCACCACTAGAGGTAAAATAAATATAAGAATAAAACAGTTCCAAAACTTAGTTCATAGCAAATCAATGTTTATATTCTCTTCCATCTAATTAAAATTTGCCATAGTTTGTGGGCTACAACCATTCTCATATTAATTTCTAATATTATTTATATTTATTAAACCCATAAAGCATTATTTTAAAAAAAAATGTTTTATGGGTTTTTCGACCTAGTCCAGTACCCTTTGTCATTGGGATAAAAAAAATAACAAAAAATAATTGAGAGTATAATCTGGAAACCAGTTAAATAAAATAAAGCTATTCTATTTAAGAAGGCTTAGCTCCTAACAATAGTAGTAGTTTTCCACATTTAATGAGTTGATAAGTCAGTAATTTGAGAAATAAATGATCGAAAAAAACATCACGAAAAGGTGTTAGTTAGTCACCTAAGATACTGTCAAGAACATAAAAAAATATATGTATATATATATAAATTGGTAAAAGATTGACGAGTTTTATTGTGTATTACATTTGAAATATTTTCGGTCACGTTCAGCGGCATATATACTAATTCTGTTTATAAATGCCAGCCCATTACGTTATTGTTGTTGTTTTTTATTTTTATATATTTTTATCGAATTGTATATTTAATATTTAAACCTACTTATATAGCTCAGAATAAAAATTTTAAGTCAGATGTATATATAAGTGCACCAATATTTTATTCAATTGATTTCGATACCGGCGCTTTTGCCTGGTATTGACCTCAGTTATAAGCTGAAAGGAGTAAGTTTTTGAATGAATGCAATCAGCACTGCACCTGTTAAATTAAAATGATCATTGCTAATTGTGAATGCTCTTTATTTTGGTTGAAGTATTGGGCATGTCTATCAGCAGTGCATCTATTAAATGAGCATTACTAATTTTTTGAGCTATTTTTTTTTCTTACACACTACCAAAACACTAGGAAAGGATTTCTTTATGACAAATTATTGTAGGTTTGGGTAGAAAAAAAATTATTTTAGGTTTGTCTTGTTTTAGACGAATCATTACGCATTTGCACCAACAATGCACCCCTGTTAAGTAAAGCCTTGCTTAGTTGTGAATGCACTTTATTTTGAACGAAGTTTACATTCATAAGTATGTGATGACTGCTTTAGCAGTGGTAGTGACAATTAAATTTTGATGAACTGCGAATGGATGGGATATGGAACATAATGTGAAATAACGGACAGTAAATATTCTAATATTGATATAATAATAAAATTAACTAAAATATTATAAATTCACTGTAGATAATTACAAAATAATTGAATAATATTATAACCATAACTATTATTATTACAATTAATAAAAGATAATTAATAAGAGATATTTTTGAGGGTTTTCTCTCTCGTATTGTATATTCAGTCCATTTGCATTTTTACAACTACACTTTATTTACAAAAATTCAATAAAAATGTAGGTAGATGCTTTATTTTGTTAAATTAAAATTTTAAGCTATTTTTTTTTTTATTTTCTATTTATTCATGACCCTAACATATAGTTGTAAGGTCCTAACATATAGCCATAAGCCGTAATTTACATCAAAATTTAATATACCTATAGTGAAGTTATCTTTTTATTTGGTATACTGTTAAATTTTTTTCCTCTACCTTAAAAAAAATAAATTAAATAATTAAGTAAAGATATAAAATGACAGTAAATTATAAAAAATTAGACTACTTATAAAATACATACATATTCATATACTTATATATAACTATGCGTTACACTCTAAAAAATACCATATTTTTAAAATTAATTGTTGAGGATTAATAGATTTAAGTTTAGCGAATATTATCTTAGGTAATGCTTATTAATTACTGTTTATAAATAAAAATTAATTAAAAAAAAAAAATATTAATTTTGTTTAGCAGATTGCTGCTAACGCTAACAATGTTGCTGGCATATCTAGCACTAGCTGTAATACATATAAACTGTTTAAATTAAAATTGAATATTTGTAGAAGAATTAAAGGCTCTTGTTAATTTCACAAATTTATTTTATTCCGACACGTGTTTTGACCTTTCGGTCATAATCATGGATCATAAATGGATCCAAGATCATCCATTTATCATCCGAAATAAAATAAATTTGTGAAATTAACAAGAGTCTTTCATTTTTTTACAAATGTTTATAAAATTTCACCAAGAGTGTACGAGTGAAAGCATAAAATGTTCAAAATTACGGTATATAATACAATTTATTATTAACATTATATTAAGCCTAAATTTAACATATATTTTTTATATAAACAAATTTAAAAATATAAAAATTATTATTATTATTACTATTACTATATATTAATTTATTTTTTACTTGAATGATTCGTTTCATTAGGCATAAAAATAATGCCATCCAGAGAGAGACATTTTAAATCATAATTAATCATTCGTTATTATTTTTGTCAAGTGGAAAATAAATATATAGAATTTAAAAAAAAAAATAAATTAATAAAAACAAAAATAAAACAAATAAATTTTTCCTGTTGGTTAGAGACAGATTTTCCACAGATTAACATCATATTGGAACCATCATGTACATAAAATCCAACAAATAAAACAATAGACTGAACACCCATACTCTTGTTAAAGAATTTGAAATATTTTTTTTTTCTTCTTTTCTTTATTCGTCGTTGCCGTGAGTCTGTTTTTTTTTAATTTTTATTTTTAACTACAGAACAAAATAACAATATGTTAAATTGTTATATTGTACCGTTATGATGTTTAACATTATTATTGTCTAGACGTTGAAAAAAAAAAAACAAAAAAAAAAAATTAACAAACAACAGAAATAAGTTATAATAATAATTTACTCCTGAATTTACCACACTTGATGTCAAAAAAAGTTTCTCTGTTTCATTGTAATTTTACTGTAGGTATACATGGAAAATTCATATTCCAGTTAATTTTTAATAAATTTTATGTTATCGCCTATGAGATTTTAGAAATTTTCTAAAACATACTGTATATAACACACATCTCTTCATTTCACCGGAAAATTATATACTTTGTAAAAACAAAAAAAAAATATTATTTTTATAAAAATTTGTGGTAAAATTAAAAAGTGAAAATTAAAAAAAAAAAAAAAACAAACAATCATAAAATGATTATACTCCTTTGATTTAGGATTTGAAATTATTAGTGCTTGGATTTTGCTAAAAAAATTTATTTTTAAAATGTAGAAATATAAAAATTAAAAATTTGCTTATTCGTATAGAAATTTTGTTGAATTTACATTATTATCTTATTTTTATGAAAAAACGAATATGTATGTATATATAGGACATCAAATAGAAATATTCATAATAGGGATAAGTTAGGAATAATTTTTTAATATTTATGTGAAAATTGCTTTGGGATTTAAAGAATAACAAAACTTTTCTATATAAACCGAAATTAATTAAAATGAATGAATTTTTTTTCACAAACTCTACATTTTTAGTAATATGTTGAAAGAATATTTTAAAGATTGTTATTTCTTCTATTTAGATACTAAGTCAGTTGTATATATAGAATTAAAAAAATGTAGAACAATCTTTTCAAAGTATATATACATATACATATATATATATATATATATATATATATATATATATACATATATTATACATATATATACATATATTATATATAAATACATATATATATACATGAATATACATATATATATAAACATATATATATATGAATATTATTTAGTTCTAGATTATTTTATTTTAAATTAGTGTGCATTTTTATTGTGTATAGCTTAACAATCGTATAAGAAGATCACTATTACAAACGATTAGAGGTGTTTTTATCATTTTGTCAATCCACTTTTATAAGTATCAGCTTGGGAATATAGATCAAATAATTTGGTTCTATAACGTGTTGCCATTTTCACTCAATCAATTGTGTTCACTAATTTATAGTCAATTATTCTATTGTTACACATATTTACTGTCGCGCATACACTCAAAAACTTACACTTAAAAGCTTACACTTTTCTTTTGATTTAGTTAATTTTTAATATAAAAACTTCATTATGTTATTGTTTACTCTTTTTTTTTATTCTCTGAATTTATATTTTTAATCATTAAGTGGCTATAACATAGGCATTAATAGTTAAGCCTATGTTAAAGATGACTACTAGTTGATGGAATACCAAGATTGCTCTCCAAAGTGTTATCCTTATGTCAGAGTGGTGGTTTATATACTTCCATAGCTGGTGTGTTAGCATATCAACACGCGTTGATATTGATGTATCACTGTAAATTAAAATGAAAATAATTAATTGTTATTAAATAAAAATTAAATTAATTGTTTATAATGAAAGGTTTTTAAAAATAGATTTAAGAAATTTAATATAAAATATAAATAATAATTACATTAGTAACAGGTTATCCAATAGTGGGCAAATAATATTAAATGAATGATGTTATGGCATGTATATCTTTAATAAAATCATATTATAGTTCTGCAAAGAAGGTTGTTGAAAACTAAAATGACAGTTTATATGACAATAACACTCTGTTGTGGATTCGTGTATCATCCATGATGCAAGAAGATGACAGAAGGAAAGTATCTTACAACAATATAAGTTGTATACATAATTTATATGACATATGAAATAGACTAAATTGTAATTTTTTTTTTTGTTTACAATATGGAATATGATACGTTTTAGATATTACATTGTTTTTACAATATGGAAATCAAGCATAGACGAAGCTATAACCCTTTCCAAAGACCCAAGACAAAAACATTCCACTTCGATTGATTTAACGCAACCAAAAATTTAATGTGTAACTGATGCACTTAATACACATTTTTTAATACAACCAAACAACTGCTATAATTCGATGGTTTTGTGTTTCAAATCGAAATTTTAATTATTATGCATTTATAGAAGTATTTTATTTCCTCCCATTTCTTCACAATCGCTTAAGGTGGGTCTGGAAAGATAAATGCTTCTCTGACAAGGTTTGAAAATCCTCTGTTAGTTCGCTACTAGGATTTTCCATCTCTCTAAATCAATAAAATTGAAAAGTTGTTCAATTGTACCAAAAATACATTGTTTCGAAAGCTGTAGAACTCTTAAATAACAAAATAGTAACCGACAAAGGTAAAACGCCTAACATGATTATTAAAAATTGATGTTTTGGAATTAATATTATGTCATCGCTTGTGAATAATGATCGAGAAAATAACATTACAACTCTATCAGTACTGTAAAATACTGTGCAAATGTATTTTGTCACTGGTAGTAATAAAACAGCTGCTCCTGTACCTTAAGTCATATATAAGAAATTATATTTTTAAGTTTTATTTTGGAATTATTAATTATATATTAGAAAATTAAATAAAACTAAACTGTAATTTAAAAAAAAACAAACTGTCGCTGACACAACCTATATAGTCTAAGGGACGATTTTCATCGTTACATTGATATTTTCTGCTATCCTATACGAATTATACTATATTTATATTCGCTATTTACTCTTTATAATTAAAAATTTTCATTTTATGTTTAATTTATTTTATGAGTTGTGTCACAATTAGTGTCTTGAAAATCTATGAAAAGCCAGTTGTATCCCAATATACAAAATATATAAAATGTATGGAAAATTGTCATCTGGAAAATACCATTGATTAAATATACTTTGGAATTCAGTATTGAAATATATACATACTAGGGGTCCCTTTTGAGTAATTATAATTCAAGTTGAAAACAGTAATTTACGTACTGACATAGACTACTCACGATATAGCAGAAACCATCTCGTGTTTAATAAAAAGTTTTGTGGTTAGTAAGTCTTATTTTGGATACATAAATGCACCTCCCTCATATACTGATTCGTTTTCGATATATTCTCTATAGAATAATGGATAAAATTACTTAAAATAAAATATTTTTGTAATTAAAGAGGCATTATACATATTTTTAACCACAACTATATGATTACTACAAATTCCCAAAATATAGAAAACAATAATTTGAGACAGTTACTTAAAAAAATTGATAGAATAAATTTCGCTAATTATGTATACAAATAATAAGATGTTGAATGATAGAAAATGGATTTATTTAAAAGTTTGAATATTATAACGAAATTTTTTCAACCCGTATGCGCATTTGTTTTGTATATACAACTTATGCATATATTAAGAGTTCATTAAGGAGAACCAAGATAAAATGAAAAGGTGTTTACTGCGCAGGTCCTAAAATGCTTGTCAATTATAATTATAGATAGAGAAACATTTTACTGAATTGTGTGTAAACATACACTTTCCAACCAACTTCTTTAAAAATTAATTCAACAAATATTTTATAGTGATTGATAATCATTTTGACTATCAATCAAATTAACGATCTCCCAAATATGAAAATATTCGCTTTATTTGTATATATTTTTACACTTAATTACTTTTATTGAGTAAAAATTTAAAGAATTTCTAATTCTCTGAATACACTCAAACATGTGTAATGCTTTAATTTCAATATCAGTGTGAAAATCTGAATAGATTCAGATATTTTTATAATGTAACACGTAAATGTTCCATAATTAGGTCTTCCTAGACATTGCTCATCAAAAGAAATAAGTTAATCAAATGCTATCAATAATTTTGGAATAATTATGGAATTTATTTTACCGTTAAATACAAAATTCATCAAACAGAAATTTTGTACTTTAATAAAAATTAGCGTTAAATTTCAAATGATTCGGAAAAATCTGCGTAAACACAAAATATTAAAAAAAAAAAAAACTGATTACTTGTGATAATCAGATTTACTTTTTGTATTAAATAAAATTTTAATTTCACTAAATAAATTAATTATTATTTTGAAAGTAATTTAAATAGTTCATTAGTGCTATTATGAAGTATCGATATTTCAAAATGAAAATTAAATTTATTAGTGAAAGTAAATTCGACTTGTAATTGCTAAAAAAAAAAATTGATATTTCTACATTAAACTATTGATTTGTTCAAGTAAATTTGTAAAAACAATGAATTATTATTTTTTTGAAATTATTTTTTTGTAAAAATAAAATTTTTCTATTCAACGCATTTTCATTTAACGGTAAAATAAATTTCAAGAAAAATTGTTGATGTCATTATAATACCCAATTTAATTTTCTTTCATAAACAACATCTAAGACGACTCCATAGAGCAGCATTTACATATTATATTCAAAAAATAATACGTGTACTCGTACTTAATCAAATTAAATTTTCGCCAGAGTACATACATCACCAACTGATCAAAAAATATATCTATACAAACAAATCAACTTTTGTTAATTATTTTCGATATTTACATTAAAAATATGATGGCTTTTCAACATTTTATTAGTGTCCTGAAACCCTATCAAGAAGTCACCTCTTCTGTTCTTTATAGCTTCTGTCATTTAGAAATATCAGCGATAAAATCATTGTTCCATAAAAATCTCTATTCTACTTAATTACATTTTGTTGAACCTACTCAAATTCTACCAAAACAATTTTACTCCATTTTTGAACATTTTACATTAATAATTAATAATAAGTTCCGAAAGTAGGGCATTTTTGACAACAATAAAAAAGCAAATACAATAACAACAGAAAAAGCACAATTTCTAAAAATAAATCTATATATATATATATATGTATGTATTTCCCACAAAGGGAAAACAAATCAAATTAAAAATTCATTCTTTTCTCCAAACAATTAAATAACTTATAATAATTTTATATTATTTAATAATAACATTTTATAATCGCATAATCGAATTAAATTGAATTATTTAATTATTAAATTATGCATAATTAATAATATTAATAATTAAAATTGAAAATTTGAATTTCCCCCAAAATAAGTTTTTTTTTAAAAATTTTCCCACTTACTCCATTTGTTTTTCTTTTATTTGGATTGTTAATAATATAAAAAAAAAACAAAAAAAAAAACAAAAATTAACAAATTATAATAATGTCATGTTAAATGACATATTACATCATTTATTTCAAATTTTATCAAAATAAAAAAAAATTAAAAACAAAAAGACTCCATAAATAATAATTAATGCAGCCTTTAAAATATTAAAAAAAAACATTTCAAAAACAACAAAAACGATTTATTAATAGGGTTATTAACTTTTAAATTAACTTGAAAATATTTTTTTGTTGTTTTTTTTTTTCATAATGTCTATATTATTTTGAAATTATGATTTTTAAAACTGGGAAAAAAATTCCAGTGTATCACACCAATCCCAAGTTTCATTTTTAATATCAGGATAATTTTTTTTCATTGTTTGCCAAACATCAATTCGCAATTTTCCGCCGAATCACTTTCCTACCTCTCTACTATCACTTTAAAACAGTACGAAAGTATAAAGGTTTTTGAGACTTCAGTTTTGACTATTATTATAAAATATAAACAAAAATAAGTCTTTTTTCCAGAGTTGGAAAAAAATATTATTGTTTGAGTGGCCATTATTGGATTCCAAAATACAAATATCTCATTTTTCTCATGAAGAAAACATTTATTTTTCGTATAGTCTTTGTTGGATACAAAAATGAAATATAACTATATAAAATAAATTTATGTAATTATAAATTTAATTTTTTCCTAAAAATAATTTGTTTAAATGAAATATATCTGCTTTTCCAGAAAATTGATTAAGACTATAGAAAAATTCAAAAACGGTACATTAGGACATTTTTTCGTGATTTTTGTTTTAGATTTTGATTTTAGGATTTTTGTTTGGGATTTTCATTATCGAAAACTGGACTATACCCTTTCATCCTTTGTCGAGAATTTGATTATTCTGTTATTTTTCAAAACAAAATATGACTATAAGATCACTTAGTGTGAAGGTTAACATCAACTTACAGACTTATAACTATTCCAAGAAGACAGGAATTAAATTATTTTAATATTTTAAATTATTCGGAATATTTTCTCTATTATCGAATAAATATTGTGTAACTTAACAAATTTAAATTATGCGTTTAATTAAATAATTATTACCATCAATTTGAAGAAATTGTAACTCTCTACAGTCAGCAAATTAGTTAAATTTGTCTTATATGTGCTAATTTAAATTTTAATTTAAAAATATCAAATTAAAAATTTGTTTCCAATTAGAGTTGAATTGTTATCAATAAATTAGAAACATTACGAGTTGGCTAAAACATTGCGAGTTGGCTAATACTTTACATACTTGATTCTTATATTTAATAAATATAAAAATTTTAGTTGAGTGCAATTAAATAAACGGTTTAAATAATTAAATATATTAGTATGCATATTTCCATTTGTTTAATTTATTAATTATAAGTAGGTACTACATTATGTAAATGATATTTGAAATAATTTCTAATTATAACAATAATAATAATAATTCAAAGACACAAACCAGGTAAATTTCAAATTAGTCAACTCTAAACTAAAGGCAAACATGTAAATACAACTGTACGATATAGTAATAAAGTAAGGTCGACCAATATAAATATCAAGGCATCATTATTGATAACAATTTAAATTGGAATGTCCCAATTCAGAACTTAATACCAAAAATTCGACGTATTTCTGGTGCATTTAAAAAATTAGAGAAAATACTTCATCAAAGTATAAAAATATCAGTACACTTTAATTTATCCAAAGAACCATTAATAACATATGGAACAGGAATATGGGGAAATACATTTAATAAATACAAGTAAACAAACATCAAAAAATACAAAATAAAATTATAAAAATATTTTCTTCCTAATAATTTTGGGTTAGGACATAGAACTGTTAAATATACAAAACATAATGAAATATTAATGACAAAATATTTTAAAAATCTAACTCTACATAGTACAAATACACAATACTCAAAACAGATATTAAATTCTAATACAACAATTAGAAAAAATAATATGAGATACACCAATATGAAACTAGATCAGCTCAGCATACAAAATATTCGGCTAGATTTCATCTATACAAAGATTAGAGCCTATAACTAACACTATGGAGTTCAGATTGCTTAATGAACTGGTGGATGATTCTAAACAAAAATCTAAATATTAGAATAATTTGACAATATCATGATTTGCATATATATATATTAGTATATTAATACAAATTATTTTTCCACCAACCGATTGCATAGCATAGCAAATATTAATACTGTTTCCAAACAAATAGCAATGATATCGCCTGCCTTTCTAGAGAGCTGTCTAAATTCAGTAAATCCACTAATAAGAGCGATTGTAGATTAAGCTTTTACCAATTAGATTTTTTTTTTTTTTTATTTTATTTTGTTCTTTTCCTTTGTTTGTTTTTTTATAATTAAGTTAGTTTTTAAGTTTTAGGATAAAAATAAATTGATCAAAAAGGTTTTTACTTGCCATTTTTCCTTAAAATATATATATATTATTAATGGAAAAGTTCAGGTTAGTCTAAGTAAATTAAAAGTCATTGTTCAGGTTAGTCTAAGTAAATTAAAAGTCATATGTGTAAATACATTAGTATAAGCTCTTAATTATTAAAATTAGAAATAAAAAAATTGTAAAATGAAATTAAGATATAATAAAATAATAAGAATAATAATAATAATACAAATTTTCATTTTTATTTTCGTAAATTTATTGTTACCAATTTACCAATTCTATTTTTACTGTCTATAATCTATATATTATTATAAGTTTATATATTATTGCTAAATTTTTTCACGAATTATCACGTATATTTGAATTAATGAAAATATACAACTCACACAAATATAAGAAATAAAATATATACTCTGTAAGAGCTTGTTAGCTCATTTTGAGAAATTTAATAAATAAATAAAATAAATAATTAACTACTTCATTTATATAGGTATAGAAAATATAAGTCATTCATTAGACACACAACATTAAGCTTTTTCTTCATACTGTGTTTATCTTTAATATTTAGGTTAAATTTTGAAATAAACATTTTAAATTTCGAATATGTATTCTACAAAATTGTATCTATTTAAAAAAAAATCTAAAATTTCATTGAACCCACATTCAAGTTTTAAATATTTACTATTTTTCTAATTAACCTATCTACACTCATATTTTATAACATTTACTACTTACATGTAATTACTGCATTTTATTAACCTATACATATACTTATAAGTATACATATATATATATATTTAAATATAATAAATATATATTATATATATACATGTATGTACATATAATATATATATGTAACTAAACGATATATAAAATATATATACTGAAAATTATGCACACAAATAAAAATTTAATTTTGATTACATTCAAGATTTTACCATGTACATTATTTTTCTGCAAACAAAGAAAATTGGCCAACTTAACTTAACTTATACATCATACTATAAAATCTACATTTTTATAACATAAATAAAAAATGTATTTATTTAATTAATTTTACACTCAATTACATGAATACTTTTCTAACTTCCTAAATTTTGTAAGGATATATTTTTAAACTGTAAATTTAAACAACACTCTTAATTCTCATAATTTATAATTTAATTTATAATAAAAATATTAACTCATGTAATAATTTTTTAATATGAAAATAATAATTTCCTTAAAAGTATACTTAACTATATATGTATATACATATATAAATATATATATAAGTTTTAATATATTTATGTTTAAATAAGCACATAAATTTTGTAATACTTGAATTTGGAACATCTTTAATATTATAGCCATTTTTCATAAAAGAGTTATTATTCATATTTCTTTGCTTTTAAATTATATTTTTTCTCTCTTTTATTCTATTTATTTTCATGATTTTAGTTGTAAAATATAAAATACTTAATATACCGACATACATACTATAATATATATATAGCATAAACTATATATATTTTTTGTATAAAAAATTGTAAATTTAAAAAAAATAAAAAAAATCTTGAACTGAATGAGTGCAATTTAATATCTAACTACCTATTTCTTGAAAATTTATTTTCTCTTTTTTTTTTGTGCTTTTTTTATTTTGATTTTATCTATCCATTTTTTTTTTAAAGGATTTAAGAACTATGATGAGGAAAAGGATCATAATATTTTAAAATTAAATATGTGTTATATTTTTACCATAAATATACATGCAGAGAAGATTTCTATTATATTAGGGTTGCCATCTTGTCAATAATATCAATATTAAGATTATTATTCATTAATTTCAATAATTTGCTTTCAATGTAGTTTTCGTCCTTTTTTGATAGTTTTTTAAATTTTAGGTATGATATTATGCCCTAAACCTCGTAAGGCTCCGAAAAATAGTCCAACTGATCTGGTTACCGAGTCATAGTGGCCTGCCCGGAAGTGAGAAAGCTGAGGAACTAAAGAGATCATCGGCGGGCAACATTTATGGACTGGAAGCAGCAGTTGGTATATTAAACTATCGATAGAAAACACCCTGAAAATTGAGATAAAAATTCGATGAGAGCATATTAAAGACCACAGAGGCTTTAAAATATATTCTTAAAAAATAAAAACCAAAATAACCATGCTAACTCTCAAAAGAGCAGACTGCAGAAAAATGGCATACTTACTGGTCATAACCTTATGAATAAACGTATGTATAGACTAGCACTAAGGCGACGACGGCTACAACATGGAGACACTGATGTCTGGAAGACGAAGAAGCCTCCACACATGTTGTAGTAAAGTACCGGTATTTATGATTTGTGATTGTATGTGCTTGTGTTCCTGAGCTTTTTTTCGCTTGTGTTCTTCCTTCCTTGTAGATTATAGGTCATAATATATTTTTTGCCACAGTTTTTGCCCGATTATATTTCTTGCCTAGTAGGTATAGACAAAATTATCTGCTATTAGTATTTTATACTATATTATCATGGTTTTTATCTGTTAAAAAACATTTGTTTGAAATAAAAAATTTATTTAATATTTCAAAAATGGAAGGAAAAATGTTTTTATAGCGTAACAAAGATGGGCAATTTCAAGGGATTTAACTTCAGATTTATTTAAATTTATCAGATTTGCTATGATGGTAAAATGCACAAATTTAAAGAAATTGAACAGCCTAAAAAAAATGTCTTTTACACATTATGGCTTACCAATCGTGCAAAAAAACGATCCATGTGTCATGAATCAAGGTCTCTTGTCCTTACATGCCCAATTTGTTTTCTTTATTTTGTCAACAACTTAATAGCGGTCAAACGTTATGAAAACAATAAGTTTACCAGAGTTGAGACCGTTGAGTTGTGTGACCGTAAAGTTGAGAATTTAAAGTCAAAAGCAATGTAGTTGGACTAAATTGGTTTTATAAATTTACCAAATTGGTCGGAGGTCGCCGGAGTCTGAAGCGAAACCCTTAAAATTTAAAAAGTAATGTATTTTATAATAAATAACTTTCAATTAATTTTTTGTGCTAACCTACATTTTCAAACCTCTTTTTTACTGATTCATTTATTTGGTTTAATCCGAACGGCGACAAACATGTTTCTTCATTAATAACACCTTGTGTTGACTAGATTTTTAAAGATTTTTAATAGAATTCAAAAACGTAACCTTTAATCGTTAACGTGACGTAAATTTTTCCCCTTTGATTCTATTGCAGCTTACAAGTCATATTTTACATGTAGTCCGCTCCAAAAAAATTCAATTATTCTCATATTTTTGTATAATTTATATTTTAGTGACAATTATTAGTATTTTAATAGCAACAAATTCAAATGATCTCAAAATCTTTAATACAAATAGCAGGTTAAATTTACATCGTCTTAACGATTACATAAATAAAAATCACCATAGACTAGATTAAAGATTAAATCCATCGAAGGTTATTGAAATGTTTGAACAAGCTCAATGATCAATAATTGGTGTCACGAGCTTTATAAATCCTATTGTAGTGATCTTTATAGCTAAAAGCCCTTTGACAAATTAATGAATAAATTACGATACGTTGCTCCGCTAGTTGTAATTACACTAATATGTCACTAATGTTTTATCTGTCAACATTATTTAATAAAAAAAAATTTAAAGATTGCATATTATTTGCCATTTAAATTAAAATATAACATATTTTATACATATGGATTGACCTGGATCAGTCCAAATCTTTAAAACAAAAATCATCAAATTAAAAACAAAAATTTTCATTAAAATTTAAACAATTCCGCAACAAATCTTTGACAACTGGAAACTTTTTAATATATCGACATAAATAAATATGTATAAAATTGTATGTGTACAAATCTACAAGATAAATGTTTATCTGATGAAGAGTTTGTATTAATATTACTTAATAAGTTACTTCCTCAAGACTAGCACTTAAAAATTTATTATTTTAATACCAACCTCCGCACCATAATCACCACCATCCAACCAAACCCTATCTTATATATTATTTTAGTTAACTTATTATGAAAAATTTGTAACATAATATACAGCTAACTTGTGGAACAATCTACCTACACACTTCAATTTTAAATAAATATTGTTTTTGTTTTTGCTTTTTTTTTATATTTATAATTACAAGAGAAAACCACTTCCACCCGTCAACATTTTTAATAGCGTATGATTTTATGCAATAAAATAATATGCTTTTAAAGTTACTCGAACAAATTTTTATATCATGAGATAAATATTTTCATCTCCCTTTAGAAATACATAGCTATACCTTGAATTTCCATCAAATAAAAAAAATAAAATCTTGACTTTTACTAATAATAAAATACACCTGACGTATAAGAATATAATATACAGTAACATTAAAATAATAAAAAGTATAACAATAAAAAAATAATAAAAAAAAAAAAAAGAAGGGCTGTTGCTGCATAACAAAAATGAATCTTTTTGAGAAATTGATGTGATAAAAATCCTCCCCTTTTCATATATTTTATAAGTATATATATATATATATATATATATATATTGTAACAGAAAAATAAAAATACGTTATTGATTGATAACATCTGCTATATACTATGTATTTTATTCACTACTTTATTTTTTTTTTTCTTAAATGTTTCTTTTATGTAAATTTGTATTTTCTTGACATATTATATAACACTCACAAATCTACCTAGATATTACATAAAACAAAAAAAAAAAACAAATGTTCACATAATATATCGCATAAGATAAAAATCTATTTGATATAAAATGTATAGATACATATAACTGTAAATGAGGTAAGAACAAGGAGTTAGGAAAACGGAATGTCAATGCAATTTTATCACATTTTCAAAAGTCAAAAGTATTAAAATGTGTTTTTTGTTTTTTTTTTTTTTGTTTTTCTGTTATTGTAGAGGAAAAACACAATCATAAAATATTGAAGTTGTCAGAGAAGTAATTTTAAATGTTAGAAGTATGTATATGTATCTAAAAATGGAAAATTCAAAATGATTTGTTCAAAATATTAATAATTTTGTATCATATTAAATAATTACGGTTAATTTTGGGTTAAGGAGTATAAATGACAAATTTAAATACCGTTAAATAAATTTAAGAATTTATCGGAAAATTAATTTTCAAAATTAAATAATTAAAGGATTCAAATGGTGTAATTAAATTTTATTGATATTATACAGTGGTGAATAGCAGCTACCGCAGGACTAATATGTTCTAAGTCAAAAACATTAACAAAATAAAAATGATTTTTACATTGGCCCATATTCTGATAGTTATTTCACTGTAGTTTTTTATGAAAAAAAAAATTTTACGATTTCAATAGTCGTAGAAAATGACAAAAATCATAAAAAATTAAAACAAGCCAATTTCGATAGTCTCGTTTTATGAATATACACGGATAAAAAGACAAATTTTGTCATTTTGAAATTGTTAAGACGGCTTATTTTCGTTTGAAAAATTTTGTTGTTTAAAATTTAAAAAATGGATTTACAAAAAAAATCGTAAGTGTTTTATTTTAAATTTATAAGTTTATATTTTAATTGACATGAAACGAGTAAAGAAATCTTCAAGGTGGTGACTGGTGGAAAGTACCAAGTTCAAGAAATTGAGCAGCCTCCAGCAAAAATAGGTTCGAGTACCATATCACAAAGTCCTCGAAATTTTATTTTTCTGGGAAAAGGTAAAAGGTTATTAATAATTAATAATTTTAACAAAATTTCGGATTGGTCCGACAGTCCGGAAGTTGGAACCAAAGGACCTTGAACAAAAAAAAAATAAAAAAGTTTTTTTTTATACTTATATTGATACGTAATGAACATTATTCACATTTTGGTTTTTGGACCATTTTTTCGTTCAAGGCAATCCGAAAATTTTTTAAAAATTATTTATAATAATTATTAATAACCCTTACCCAGAAAAATATAATTTAAACTAATTCCTAGGACCCGGACCTATTGTCTTCATCACATTTAAGGGTCATTGTACTGATGACAAAAAAAAACAAAATTAAGGTCTTCGGTCTCGACACTTGCCTGACCGCTTGCTTGCATCGTGCCTATGAGCCATTTTACTGAAGACAAGTTAAAAAAAATTTCGAGGGCTTTGTTAGATGGGACCCGAACCTATTTTTGCTGGAAGTTGCTCAATTTCTTGAACTTGGCACTTTCTACCAGTTACCACCTAGATGATGTATTTCATATGGCACGATCCCGTTGAATATACACACACATTGGCTCTATACTCTATTCAATATTAATTTGCATATTGAACAAACCTTTTGGACATATTTTTTTTCTTTTTTTACTTCACTTTTTTCGCAATAAAATTTCTTTCTTTATTAATTATAACTAAAACATGTCAATACAAAAAGAGTTGCCGGTTTCAAAACAAAAATCATCTCATTTAAATTTAATTTTTCCCGACTATCGAAATCTCAAAAAATCATTTAAATGATATGACATTTGTCATTTTAATTTTTATGAGATGACTATCGGAATATGGGCTATTTTTTACAAGCTATTAAATCTAAAATGCTGTGTATGTATACATCCAAAAATATGACAAGCTATATGACATCCAAAATACTGTTACGAACGATTAAATTTAAAACAATTTTTTTTATACTAAATGATTTAAAAAAATGGAATCTTAACGCCATCTTTGAACAAAATCGAAAAAAAAATTCCCATATGACTGCGTGTAAATTCTTCTGTAGTGGTGGTAGCATTTTTGAGCTTTTTTTTGGTTTGAATGTGATGGCTATTTATAATATAACTGATGTTTAAAACTATTCTTTGCGCCAATAATTGGGCTTTATTTAGATTAATAATTAAATAAATAAAATAAAAAAATAATAATACAATGTAACTGTATTTATTATTGGTTTGTTTAATTAGGGTTTCACTGTTCAAAAAATAATAATATAAAGACAAAAATTTTAAAGAAATAGATATTTTATGTGATTGTGTATTCCAAATTTTTGTGTAAAACCAGTTAGGGTGTTCATTCCATAGACTTGGAATTATATATATAAAAAATAAAAAAAAAACATGTAAATTATATGAATTAGAACTCATGTAAATTATAAGTAATTCAATAAAAAGTAAATGATATATTGATTTAGCATGATCAGTCCCAGATGTGATTTAGATGAATCAATCAATCTATCATATTAATCATCACGATAATCACACAATCTATCACGATAATCAGATTAATCGTTTGATTGTAATTTGTAATTTGTATAACTTTATAATATCTTGTAATATCTTGTAATTGTCATTTGGTATATCTACTAAAGAACATTACTTTAATAAGTTAAATTAACACAATTATTGTACCATTTTGAATATCAATTATTATTAATGTAATTGTCAATGTAAATATATTATTAGATCATGTACATGTTAAGATATACTCCAAATGATTGGGGGTAGATCAGGTGAACAATGCGAGATTAAAATTAAATGAAGAATGTGAATGGAATTTAATCAAATACATGTCAAAAGTCAATTTTTGCAAATCCAAATATATAACAAACCTCGATATTTTGGCCATTATGTACCAAATACCTACACATTTTGGCCATTATCAATTTTTGGGTGTTAAATATTTTTAGAAATCTATACTGGAATAAAATATTCAATTACATATCCGGGCTTGATAAACCCTAATGTGGTGACAAGCCCTTGATAAATAAAATAAAATTATCAAGATCAAACGTTTTGAATTTTAAAAAAATAGTTTTAATTCATTTGTATTTTAATGAGCTTAGATTAGGTAGAAGGTTTGGATTTTAAAATTTGAATTTATATTTATTATTATTATTTTATTTATTGCTTTAATGTATTTGTACAATATGTTATTTTCATATTACAATAAGACAATAAATGAATAAAACAAACAACAATAAAAAATATATTCGATGTTTGATAATTCACCATGTTCATCATCAATTCTAATACTATGTAAAATAATGTAAGTCATGATTATAATGTATATATCAAGTTTAATATTCTAGAGATTTATATGGAATAAAATTTTAAGAGCTTATATTACTAATATTTACACCTTTGATTTGCAATTATTTAGACTAACTTGACTTAAATATTTAGATATAAATAAATTTAATTTGTAAAGGGCAAAATGGCAAGTAAAAACCTTTAATTAATTATTTTATAATTTGAATTTAGAGTTTTCTATTTTTTTAATTCAAAGCCAAATCTGTAAGACTTATTACACTTATGACACTTACTACTTTCATCATTATCGGATTAATAAAAAATGTTCTCTTCCTTTTATACATTTCTTAATTAACATTTTAGCAATTTTGTCATTTCAATACTGATTCTGATGATTCAATATCAATGTTGCATATAACTTAAAATGAGTATACAATTTTCCAATTGTATTTTCCAAACAGAAACACTTCTGGATACAAAGCAGTAGACATATTAGACTACCTATATAGCTCTGAGTTTGCATTTCCAAAGTATATTAAAATTCATATATCTAGTTTTCATAGAAATCAATAGTTATAAAAACCAAATTAAATTCGTAATTTTGATAAAACGAAAACTAATGTTAAGATTATAATAAAAATATTTTTTAAATAGTAAATAATATTTTAATATAATAACAATAACATTTTTTTTTTTTAATATAAATTATTTAATATAATATAATTAATTTAATTAATTGAGATTATTCATATATTTATAAATAATATTATTGTACGTATATATATATTATTTATTTTTTATATAAATAATTTATATATTTTTAGATATAGATTACCCTGATATCATGGCTTAAGTAAATTTTTAAAAACAATTTTCAATTATTAAAACTTAAGCAAGTAACCTTGACATCGTAAATGTCTCAAAATAAAGTTGAATACAACGTCTGCATGATTTAAAATGTCAACAAAATCTCACAAAAATTATTAAAACATTATTTCATAATCAAAATTATTGTTGTTGACAGGTATTTGGATATTTACACATTTTTAAAATCTCCATGCCTTTTTTATAATAGAAAATTTGTTGTTTTAAGTTTTTATCTGATGAATAAGGAAAAATGGCATGACATACGTTTGGCATTAAAACCAAATTAAAACAACAATAAAAAAATATATTCGATGTTTGATAATTCACCATGTTCATCATCAATTCTAATGCTATGTAAAATAATGTAAGTCATGATTATAATGTATATATCAAGTTTGATATTCTGGAAATTTACATGGAATAAAACTCTAAATTTTTGTTTTAGAAGACCAAGATCCTGTTCTATATGTCTTCTCTTCTCTAAAATTTTAAAATATGTTCTGTACATATAATATATGTTATCATATAGGTATATAATATATTTCACCACATATTTTTTGTGTTAAATATTTATACTGTCAGATTAATGTTTTGAGCAAGCACATCAGACGTCTATTACTAGACGAAAACTTGCTTCAATTTGATTGTGCAATACATCATCATCATCCAGTTATGGTTGGTGAATCACCACCAACTTTGATTAGAAAAATGCTTAAATAAATTTAATACCTATCCCAAAACCAGATATACATTAATTAAAAATACTTGCAAAAGTTAGGCCGAACCAGTAAGTATTAATAATAAAAAGTTGTTAGTTAGTCTATCGTTTTTTAATCGTTTTTTTACAGTTAAATTACTTAATTGTCGATCAAAAGAACTTGAATTAAAATTTATGCACGTCTATAATCATTTGATTTGAAAATTAAATTAAATAAAAACGTTTTGTTCATTTTTCAATACTCATGTCTCACATAACATTCAGTACACAAAGTTGCAAACTATTTTTACGTATATAGTTGACATTTTAGTTTTTCGATTTCGGCTTAAGTATTTTTTTTTTTAAAGACATTTACTATGTCAGCGTAAGTAAAATAAAAAACGGTCATTTTGAATTCCATATATCGTAATTTTCACTAATGGATCGCAAATGAGCTGCGAAATTGGTGCAAGAATTTACTCATTTGATCTTTTTTTTTTATTGTGTTTATTCAATTATTACTTAAAACTAAAATTATAATAAAAAAAATTTAAATTATAAAATAATATGTAATAATGAACAGATTAATATTAAAATCTAGCTGGAACGCTAACTGGTCGAATAGATTTGTATTATAAAATTACATGGTATGTATGCACCAAATTTGTATATACTATATACCTATATATATACTCATTATGGTCTCTCTTAATATGCTAGTGTCTTTTAAGCAGAGCTACTTCTATTTAAAGAAACCTATTCGACCTATTCCACACAGTATCATATTACTGAAACTTAAAAAATACGGCTTTCCAGAATTTTTCCTTAAATGGATATATTCTTACCTGAATGAACGCTCGTACAATTTCATATTCAAAAACATTATTGCAGAACTTTTCGAAGCCAATTCTGGTGTTCCTCAAGGGAGTCACCTTGATCCTTTACTTTTTATTTTATCTGTCTACTTCAGCCGCTTTTAACTGTAAGCTTGAAATTTATGCTGACGATATGAAAATCTTTCAAAAGATTACGTCTAACCAGGACGCTATCTTTATGCAAAATGACCTTCACAATTTTAACAACTGGTATGTTAATAATAACCCGTTACTTAATGTAAATAAATGCGCACTCATGTCGTTAAAGCCCAATTTCTTTTAACTATACCTTAGATGGTATTGATCTACCTATAGTTACCTCAATAAAAGACTTAGGAGTGTATTTTGATTCTCATCTTAGCTTTAAAACTCACTATAATAACATTATAAATAAAGCTAATTCAATACTGGGTTTTGTTAAACGTTGGTCAAAGAAATTTTTCAGATCCATATGTTCTTATGTCGTTGTACACCTGCCTTGTAAGACCGAATCTTGAATATGCAAGTCAAGTTTGGTCACCGTTTTATATAGTACACATTGATAGGATTGAGGCAGTACAAAAAAACTTTCTTAAATTTGCTTTACACCACTTGTCACGGTCTAATCCTATTATCTTACCACCATATGAGCAAAGGTTAAAATTAATTGATTTGTGTACATTGAACTTTAGACGTGAGGTTTCTGATGCCAATTTTATTACAGATATTGTAAAGGGCAATGTCAAATCAACTTTCATTTCCAGCAATATCACTATTAGAAATCTGCACCGTCTTCGGTCATTCAATTTATTTAATATCAGTAATCATAGGACTAATTATTGCAAATATGAACCTAAATTTAACATTGATTGAAATTAAAATTTAACTTTACACTATCAAAACATTCCCAAAAACAAAAATTGTACAATCGCTATTTTTAGGATATTGCTATTCTTTTTTTTTATGTTTTGTTGTTTTATTAAAGTGTATTTAATTGTTTATTTAATTTTAATTTTAGCTTTAATTCTCAATTTTTAATGTGATTTGAAGGAAATACGTAATAATTTTTTTTTGTAAACTGTTTGTGTTAAGCAGTATAAAATAAATAAAAATAAATAAAAACCCTTAAAACCCTTAATCATATTCATACAACCAAAACAAAAGTCACCCACCATCTTCACAGATAGTCAAGCCACTATCGAAGCTGTGGTGTCAGACACTATCGAAACAAAAATTAATATACTTCAATCGAAAGTTATACTATTAAATTTAACTTGAATTCAAATTAGAAAATGTTCCTATATTTTTTATTTGATGTTATTTGATTTATATCCCAGTTAACGGAAATCCATAATACATTAACAATTATCTCTATAACAGATTTTTAGTTTTAAACTAAAAGGTGAATTCACAACATCTACCTTTGATAAATGCCAAAAAATGATCATGTATTCAAGAAGATATGATAAATTTTTATTAGATTTTGATATTATTTATATTTTTAAAATCTAACATCATCTATAGAATATAGATAGGTACTTCCTGTTCATATTATATCCTTCTATATATCCTTAACAGTGTATCTACAAATACGTTTTATGTTTTTTTTTTCGTTTTGATATGTAACTCGGATATAAAATAACATAAATAAATCTTGTTCAAAAAAAAAATTTTATTTTTATATTTTGTGACAATTTTAAAACATGATACCTATACATACACACTAAAATTTGCACAACTTAATATAGGAAAATATCTACTTAAGATGAGAAGAAAATTTTAAAATATTTACATATTCATATATATATATATATACATATTAACATACATATTGTATGCGATAGTATATTTTATTAACATGATATTTTTATTTATTAAGATGTTGTGGCATTTAAACAGGTGAGAGTTCTTCTCTTTGAAATATAGAAATGAACTATCGTTCTATATGAACACTTAAATCTTGATTTTTTTTTGAAGTAGAGATTTTCTTTTTGAAATTTTGAAAGAAATTTTTTTTTTTTTTTTTTTTTTTTTTTTTTTTAGTTTGTATAAAAAAGAATTTCAATAATTTTAATCATAGTATATAGTGAAAATGCTTTAAGATATGTATGTATGTTGAATTTGAAAAGACAACACTGTAAGAGTAGGAAAAATTTTCAAATTTCAAAACTTAAGTTGAATTTTTAATAAGCTTTGGAAAAAATAAAAGTGTTTGAAAAATATGATAATATATTTAATAAGGTGGGTAGCAAAAAAAGTTGATCAAATTTTAGTATCAGTATAAAATCAATAAATTGCACTCACTGGAATTTTTTTAAGTACTATATTACCAGTAAAATGCTTTTACTAGAAGTGTTTTAAGTAGGTTATTTTGTTTTTTGATAGGGATAAGTTCTATGTAGACATCACCGGTTCAGATTTTTTTTTTATTTGCATGTTTTAATAATTTATCAGTTGATTTATTACAATAATTGCTATATAATTATTAAAATTAATCTACAAATAATTGTTCTTATTATAAATTCACATTATAAAATTATTTGAACACTGATCATTCCAAAAAAAAATGTGCAAATTCGTCCCAAATCACTTTTTTACATCAGCTCATTAATGAGCTTATGGATGAGTCAGCTGATTTATTGATGAGAATAATACAGTGCAGAGCATTAATGATGAACCAACTAGAACCAATAATATAATATATTATTGGTTCTAGTTGGTTCATCATTAATGCTCTGCACTGTATTATTCTCATCAATAAATCGTAATATTTCAGCAACAAATTCTAATTCTGGTCCTTCTTCACAAATTTTCTATCTATATCAAAATCGTATTTAGATCGATGCAATCATCGCAACTTTTTTTAATTTTTCTTCCGGCTCAGACGGTATTTCTCCGATCCTTCTTAAGGAATGCATGATTAACTTATATTGCATCCCATTTCTTTTCTGTTTAATTTATCCCTTCAATCGGGCATTTTCCCCTGTTTATGGAAAAAGTCTTTCATTATTCCAGTTCATAAAAAAGACTCCAGAAATAAATGCACCAATTATAGGCCCATCGCCAAGCTGTCTCGTGTATTCCTAAACTTTTTGAGCGTATGATATATGATTTCTTATATGATTATTGTAAACGTTTTATTTATGTTGAGCAACACGTTTTCCAAAGAGGTAGGTCAACAGCTACCAATATGGTTGACTTTGTCTCCCATGCAATGACCTCAATGGAGAATGGTTCTCAAATTGACACCATTTTTACTGACATAAGTAAAGCATTTGACAAAATTCCTCATAGTATCATATTACTCAAGCACAAAATTATAGGTTTTTCTCCACATAGCCTTAACTGGCTTGAGTCTTACCTCTCTTCTCGGGAATACTCAGTTTTATTTAAAACTGCGATTTCTGACCAATACTCAGCGTCTTCTGGTGTTCCTCAAGGTAGTCATATAAGACCCCTTAGTTTCATAATTTCAACAATTGATGCTCCTAAAGTGATAACTTTTTCTAAACTTCTTAGTTTTGCTGATGACTCAAAGCTTTTTACTCCTATATCTTCTTCATCGGATTGCTTAAAGCTACAAAACGATTTTAACAATTTTGGTGTTCAAAAAATGATCTTGAATTGAACACTTCTAAATGCCAAGTCATTACCTTTTCTAGGAAAAATTCCATTCGGACAATTTGGTTCAGCTACCAACTAAATGGCTGTCAGCTTTCAAGAGCGAATTCTATTATAGACCTCGGGTTAACCCTAAACTGAGCTTTAAGCTACATTATGATAAGATAGTGAGCAAAGCAAATTCTTCTTTAGGTTTCATTAAACGTTGGTGTAAAGAATTTTCTGATCCCTACCTCACGAAACATCTTTATGTTACATATGTAAGGCCTACCCTTGAATATGCCAGTCAAGTGTGGTCTCCACATTACTTGACTGACATTAACCGAATTGAATCGGTTCAACGAAAGTTTCGCTTTGAGTAACTTTTCGTGGAATGATTCATTGCGGCTTCCACCTTATTACCACCGTCTTAAACTCATTGACTTACAGTCGTTGTCTGATCGTCGAATAATTGCAGATATCTCTTTTATTCACCAGATCCTGTCGGGTGTAACGCTAGCCCCTGAAATTTCAAATTATTTGGTTGCAAGATCCAATCGGAATAATCTCAGAACCGTTGAGTTGTTCCACATTCCCTTCCACCCTACTGAATATGGTAGATTCGAAACAATCACTAGAATGCTCCGTGAAGTAAATTCTAACTCTAGTTCTTTTGATCGTCAACTAAGTGTTTTAACTACATATTAATAAACGATTACGTCTTAATGTACGTTCAACTGAGACTAACTAACAACTGTTGTTCTTTTTAGCTTCGATACTTTCGGCCTAACTTTTTGAAGTGTTTTTATCAACCAGCTATTAACGTAGGTATTAACTTATGACTTTTTACCCTTCTACTAACAGCATGTACCTGGTTTAGTTTATTTTTAAATATTTTAATCAAAGGTGGCGGTGATTTACTCACCCTACTGGATGATGAGTTATTGCACAATTAAATAAAGCAAGCCTTCGTCTAGTAATAGACGTCTGATGTGCTTGCTCTAAGCATAAATCTGACAGTATAAAATCATTTAAGAATGTTCAAGTTCCAAAACCAAAGAATACTAAAATTGTGTACATAACCATTATATCATATAAATTTAATATTGGTTTTTTGAAGACAGTATATGAATGAAGATCTAGTTTCTTACAATCAGCTTCTATACCTCTAATTTCATTCGGAATAAGTTGTTCAATTCCATGTCAAAACACAATACAAAACCTTGTCAATCATTTCATGTATGTACATATTTGGTGGAGCACTTGCATGTATACAAAATACTCCTGTATCAAAATATGAATGATTTAAAGTTGTCGCACTAAACATCCACTGATATTTATTAAAAATATTTGTACATAATCTAATATGCATTCTCGGGTTGACCAGCTGAAAATGAACCACCACCATCAATCATAATATAAATATGTGAAAAAGTTTCAAAGCTAATAACAACAGATGATAAGTCTGATGGTAATCCGCCAAGTGCATGTCACTAATGATATAGTTCATATTTCAAGAATAGATTCTGGTTCTATTCCATAAGGTCTCTATCTATATCAAAATCGTATTTAAATCGTTTGATTATAATCTTTTAAAAATATCCAAGTTTTAAACTCAAACAATCCTAAAATTATGTACTTAACCATTCTAATTTGTAATGGTCTATCAGATAAATAATTTGGATTTTACTTTGTAAATAAAATTCACTGCAATTGTTAATAAACAATTTAATCGATATTTTGTAGATCCATCTTTAAACATATCAAAACCATATACCTACATACTGTAAATTCTTTTATTATTTGAAAACAGTATGAATGATGACCTAGTTTTTAAAACCGGCTTCTACATCTTTAATTTCATTCGGAAATGGGTGTTCAATTCCATGTCAAAAATATTCAAAGAAACATGTAATAAATCTGGTAAGTCAGCAATTGCTAAACTAGGTATGTCACTCAAGTAATAGATTTTTCAACAGATGGTATTAAATTTGATTAATTTTTTCCCAAGATGATCAATAAAATAGTTTTCTACATATTTATAAAGCTCATACGCTCGTGATCAATCCTACTGCAGATGTAACCGTTTTATTTAAATTAGAATTATTTCTTAAATAATTTATTAAAACATTTCTCATCATTTGCTCTAAATTTTGCTTTGGGCATATCTTTGGTAAACCTAAAGTATTTTCTACATACACTACATACTTGTATTTCTGTAGGTATACAAGTATGTAGTGTATTGGTTGAACGCTATTATTTCTTCAATGTCAATTTGTATTTGCTGGAAATATTTATGTCTTTTGCGAATTATGATGTCACAAACAAATGCAATGTGAGAGTGGGATTCGTCTTCTTCTACGCAGAATTTGCAGGACTTACATTACAAATCTTGAATAGATGTTTGTTAAATAAACCACGACCATTTTAAACCATGTCAGTGTTCCGATATTGAATCTAGTCTCTTTGATTACCTAATTTACCATTCAAGTGTTCTGACATTGAATCTACTCATCTTGATTACCTTATTATTAATCGGTTAATGTTAAGTTTGAAAACGGTTTTAGATTATATAAATCCTTGTCAACTATCCTATATACGTACGACATACTAGTGTTCAAATTTTCAATAACTAGTATCAAAATCGGTACTGGTTGCTATTGGTATACTATTTTTCTGTAAAAAAAAAACAGTAAAATATCTGAATTTATTTTTTTTGCCTAAATTCAAAAATTTAAGTTATAAAAAAATAAAAATCGCTTAAAGAAAAATGTATAAAACTGATCAATACCAATTTTTCCAATTGAAAATTTTCGAGAGAGAAAAATTCAACAAAACTTACAAGAGAAAAATTCAAATTTATTCTTTATTACTCGATTTGAACGCCAAAATGTTCTTTAAATTTTAAATGTTTTATTCTGTTATAGTCTGTTTTCTAGATATGATGAGAGTATATCTACGTATTGTTTAGGTAAGATATTATTTAGTTTATTTATTAAGCCTCGATGCCATACTTTATCAAAAGCTTGGGCTACATCTAGAAATATGGTAGAACATATTTGCTTTTCTTCTAAAGCTTTTTCTATTATGTCTGTTATTCTATGTATTTTATTGATTGTCGAGTGCTTAGATCTAAAGCCAAATTGATAATTTGGAATCAGATAACTATTTTCTATGATCGGACTCATTTGAATCAATGGTAGTTTTACAAAAATTTTTGAAATTATTGGTAGTAGTGATATTGGTCTGTAGGATTTGACCTCATTTAAAAGGGCTTACCTGGCTTTGGTATCATAATTATCTCTGCTATTTTCCACATATTCGGCACATACCTTATTTTTATAGCAGAGTTTATAATGCGTGTGTTAGCATTGTTATAGCTTTTTTCGGAAGTTCTTTCAGGACTTCCGATGTAATTAGATCAAAATCTGGAGCTTTTTTATCTCTCAGTTTTTTAATTTGTTCAACTATTTCTCTCTGTGAGAATGGTGATATGACATTTTCTTGCCTGGGGACGATGTGTATGACATAGATTATTAGTCAGAAATTAATAGTTTTTTTGAGAAAATTTAAAAATAAATTTGGATTGAAAAGACCAAAATTTTACTGCTATCCGGACTGTAGAGGGCACAATAGGTATATTTTGTGATCAGGATTAACGAGACTTTACTGTATTGTTATACTTTGTGCTAATTTCTACATCGCTGTTATACATTGTAGCGCTAAATTCTACTGAGCGGACCCAATATCTACATTTCGAATATCAAATAAATTAAATCGAATTATCGATCGTCTATATTCGTCTATAAAATATATCTCTTATATTTCACTGTAAATATCATATTATACAGTTTTCTGTATATACTTTACTATTATTTAATCTGTTTATAACACAAAATTTTTAGGAGTTCATCTACATCTTTTTTCACCCTCATATTTTTTTTTTCATATTCTACCTTTGATCAAAGACATCTTCCATCACCTTTTAGTAGTGAAATTTCAGTTTAACCATTTTGATTTTACAAAATATAAAACTAAGAAATATTACAAAATCTTTTTAACTACAATTTACAGGTAATTTCAATATCTAACTACAAATTGAATAATACAAAACAAAAAAAAATTATCTAAATATTTTTTTTAATTAAATTTTAAAAGAATTTTTGATGGAGTTTTTAATAAAAAAACACTTTTTTTTTTTTTTTTTTATATCATTGCAGTGTTCATATGTGTTCATTTATATAAAAATACAAAATAGAAATTTATAAAAATTTTACACTTTTTTAAATTCATACTAACACAACACTATCAACAACAAATCTACTACTGTTTATATGCATTTTGGATATGTTTTTAATATTCCATACAGATGTCACATCATAAAGACTTTGATAGTTCACTTCATACGTTTATACTTTTTTTAATTGTATATGTGTATTATTTTTTTTATTATTTTTTATTTTGTATAACATTACTGCCAACATTATTTTCATTGTTATTATTTTTGTTTGTATAGTGAAAAATATGTATATATATATCATTAAAATCAGCAATGTGTAGAAAAATATGCAATTCAGTGAATATGAAGCTGGAGCTGATTATGATATTGCTTGGTGCAGTGTTCATGGCAACACTCAAAAAATTTTCCGTTATAACTACTATTTCTACATATCTACTATATACATACATACATTTATTATTATTTGTTTCATCTCATATTTCGGTTTTTGTTTATTTTTACTGTTATACCACAGGTTTTACAACACTCATTCGTGTTCTTATATTATGTTTTCTAGTTTCTTTGTTTTTTGTTGTTTTTCTTTTTGTTAAACACATATAGTTTGTTATTTTTTTCCTGGTAAAGTACTCTTGAGACGCTATCTTATATTCTCATAGTAGGTACCTAAATAAATTATTTTGTGTGGCAAACGTAAATAACGGTATATGATTTTCACAATTCTTGTGGTTATATATTTTTGTAATTGTAGAAAGTTTTATAGGGTGTCAACACGGGCGCATAGACAATTTTTTATTAAGGATATTTATACACCACTATGACTACTATACGATAGATTTCTATATATGATAGAAAAAAAAAAGGATTTTAATTTTTTTATTTTTATTTTTTCATTTTTTTTTTGTCTTATTTTCTGTATTCATGTTGAGTGGTTTTTGTTTTAGTTTTTAAAATTTTTCTATTACGACAATTTTTGTTTTTTTACTTATTTTTTATTTTTTTATTTAGTACTGACTTGTAGTATATATAGTTGGTGAAAGAATTATTATGTATACAAAAGCTGTGAATGTTGGTTAAAAAAAAAAAACAAAATAATTTTTGAAAAATGTTCCCTGAGGGATTGTACCTGATTTTTTATGGTTTAGTATTAGAAAAACATATTACATTTTATATTATTCTATAAAAGTCTGTATTCCATATTTAATATATACATATTTTTTTTTTTGAACATCCTACAAAAATTATGTTAAAAATAAAATAATTTCTTTATCCAAGTATATCTACACACTATCAAAGATCAAATCTTGAATTCAATTTCATCAACAGCTCAAACTTCTAATATACATAATATTTGAAATTCTCTAACATTTATGGTAAAATTAAAAAAAAAAAAAAAATGACCATGTAAATTATTTCTTGAATATCCTTCTTGGGTTCCAAATCCAAATGTATATATATTTTTATTAAAAACAAAAACAGAAAAAATGCAATATAATAGTGTCTTGTCTTTGCTAGTAATATTTTATGACTTTTTACAACCAAAGCTTTTAACCAAAGAGCAAACATGATGTTGATAATAAATCTTTTAAATCTTTGCATGTGTAAATAAATATTGTGTAACTAGCTCTACATAATTTTTAGAGATATAGATAGTACTTGGTATGATTTACCATCATCATAATTTTACCATCATTTCTTATATTTCATTTAAGTTTGTTCAACTTGATGATGATGATGATGATGATGATAGTGTTGTGAAGTGTTGTTGGTTGATAAATTTAATATTACGCGAGATTATAATTTTTCCATTTGGTGATTGTTCTAAATTTATTACAATAATACACTCATACCATCTAGTTTTAGTGGTAGTAATCTATTAAAGTTGAAAAATTAATTTTTTTTAAATTTATATATGAAAGTATTTGTAACTGTTTGTGATGAAATGTGTAATGTATAAGTCAAAATTCATATAGATACACATATCGTCGGCTGAGTTCTAAAAGGCCCCATATGCCATCAACTTGGTTTCCAGTAAACGCGATTTGAAGTTTAAAGTTACTTAAAAAAAAAACTGTACAATTTTTTGTAACTTTCACAATAAGTTAATACTTATTTTGTTATTTTACTAATTTCAAGTACGTACGCCTTTTAGTTTATAAGTTATAGGCACTTTTATTTTTCGAAATCGATTCCTAAACGACCCATATCCACTTTTTTGAGCAAGTTGATTTAAGTCCATGCATGTGGGCCAAATTTACTTGGACATGGGTCGTTTTATCACTAAACTTTAAAAATAAATGTAGTATGGTCCTAATCTAAAACAAAAATAATAATTCAATTACTAAAAAAATAAAGAACTTAATATTATTTATTATATACCTTACCTAGGTGTACCTTAACTTATAACTATTGAAGACGTAAGGGATCTATTATGGTTACTACATCAATGGTTATTCCCCCCCTATGTAAAAAGCGTACGTTCTCAATCACAATTATTTTATTTTTAATAATGCTTTTAGATAGTTTTGATCATTTGTTGGGCATATGTTGCGCATAGGCATATGGATATGGGGCATTTCATAAATAAGCCAATTTTGATGTCAAACTTCATACAAAAATTACCCGTATCCAAAAATTTGGCGTATGGGTCATTTTATAATTAACAACGTATTACAAAGGTGGATATGGGTCAATTCGGAATTAAATATCTCCGAAACGGTAAAAGATAGCGAAAAACGGTTCGAGCCAAAAGAAAGAGCGTGTCACAAAACCTAAGAATCTATTCCTAAGTCAAAAAAGATGAAAATGGCTTATGGAGCCTTTTAGACTCAGCCGACGATATTTATTTTATTATTTAAAAATTTTATTTTATTTTTGGTATGTAGGTATCTATAATTTAAATTGATTTTAAAATTATTAATCAGTACACAAAAAAGTCGGTTAAAATCAACTTTTCAATAAAAAAATAAAATTAATAGCCTATTCAGTGCATTTGTTTGCGATCGTGTCGTTATTTTTTGTTATCAGTTTTTTTCATTTAAAAAATTTTCAAATAAATCATAACAAAAATATTTGTAAAATAAGTGATGGGCATAATGAGGGTTAATGCTACATTCATCAATGTTTCAATATAATCGTGGCGTTATTCCAAACAATAAAATTTCAAAAATTAAAATTACATTTAATTCTAAAATTCTAGTAAGTCAGGGTTGTCGGTTTCCAGAATATTTTAATTTTTTTGGTTTTGAAGTTTTCGTACCGTTATGAGGATTATCGTACCCAAACTATTCGTTAACAATAATTGTACACATTTATTTTTTTTGATTACTCCTCTTGTAAACATATGGCTTCCACTTGACATTTCAACGTACTCGATTTCTGCTAATTTCACTTGTATTTCTGAGACAATGTTTAATTTCATTTTTAATCATTTTTGCTTGTACTGTCTTAGTAGGGGATTGGCCTACTGTAGAAGACCTATCTGCGCCTACGTTGTAAAACGACGTAATATTTTCCTGCAAGTTGTCGCTACGATTTTATTCATCTTTGACGTTAAGATGCCTGACTTTACTATGTACCGGGTACGTCATGTAACATACTTTTGTCAGTTGTTGACAATTGTGTAATTATTATTAGGGTTTGTCAAATATTATTTATTGTGTTATTTGGTTATTGTGTTGTATGAGATATATGAGTATTAATATAGATATTGATATAGGTAATATTTTTAGTTATATAAAGTATTAGTTATATTAATTACTAGGGGCCCCTTTTGAGTAATTATAATTCAAGTTAAAGCCAAATTTAAAGTTTTTAAAAGAACAGAGATTTGCATGGACTGATATAGACTTCTCATTACAAAGCAGAAAACACTCATGTTTTAATGAAAAGCTTTGAAATTAGTATGTTTTCGTTAAAAAAATATAAATTTCTTAGTTCTCATTTTCTGTTTCGTTTCTACCTATTCCTTAATGTATTTGGTGAATAATAAAACCATATGATTAAGAAATTTTCAACTGTGTGCGCATTATTGTTTTATTTACAACTTACTTATTATATATTAAGAGTTCATTATGGAGAAGAGAGATGAAATGAAAAGGTGTCTACTGCGCAGGTCCTTAAATGCTTGTCAATTATAATTACAGATTTTTATTAATTATAAATTTTTGATATATAATATTTTGCTAGTTTTTTTTACACCTACGGGAATCGAACCCGTGACTACCACATCGTAATTGAAACACATTTCTGTGCTCCAACCGATTAGACTACGGAAGGGATATAATTGTAAACATATTGTTTCAAATACGCCATAAGACAGGGTTTGACCTAAACAAATTTTTTTTATTATTATTTTATAGACTCTTCAAAACATAAACAATCGAAAATGAAATTTTTTGTAATGAAATTTGAATGTAAAAGCGTTCATAAAAAAGGTCCAGTAGTTAAAAGAATTAAAACTAAACAATCAAAGGAATTTAGTCAGAAGAATAGACAACCGTAGACTTTTTCAAAAATTTTATTTACTTAAAAATATTATTTTATTTATTAAAAATATAAAATTTATTTTATTTATTTAATTCTCATTCTCAAATAGTAAGTAAGTAACATCATTAGTGAGTTATAATAAATTATTTTAATTACGCATGTCAGGTCCGGTCTCCATTTTATAATTCACATATACAAAAAATAGAAGCTGTTCAAAAAAAATTGTAAGGTTTGCACTACATAGTTTGCCTTGGGATGATCATACAAGACTTCATCCATATGAGCATAGGCTTAACCTTCTCCATCATAAGTCTCTGTGGAAAAGACTGGAAGTAGCTGATGTTTTATTTATTTTCGAAATTATTAAAAACGGTATTATTTACCCTTCAACTTTAAATAAAATTATCATTTACATAAACACTAGTTTACGCCACTCAAATCTCTTTACATTAATATTACACAGAACAAATTATGGTAAATATGAACCTATTAATAGAATGTTAATAGTTAGTAATAAATATAAGAATAGTATAAATTTTTCAATACCTAAAGATACTTTAAGACGAAAATTATATGAAATATCTTTTTAATTTATATTAAAAAAAAATAATGTTACTATTTTTGTATTTTAAATTTTGTTATTTTTGAATGTATACTAAGTAAATTTAATTGTATTTTAATTAATATATGAAATATAATACTGAATTGTAAACTGTTTCAGTTAAATAGTATAATTAAATAAATAAATAAATCAATAATATTTATAATTAGGTTATAGTTAAAAGGGTAAAGGGTATCTCTCTGCGTATATAGTCTATTCAATGGAATGTCTGAAAAATTACATCTAATGATGTTACAAGCCATTTCAAATCTCCTACAAGCTAAAATTCGTATTTTTTACAATTTTTTTTTGTTATTTATTTATTTTATATTTTATATTTTATATATTTTTCATTACTAGACAATAAGTAGCGCAAGTGATACTAAACAGGATAGCAATAATAAACTAATCAATTTAAATGATAGTAATAATGATAATCATAGCCCACACCCATTACTGACCTATATGTCGAAGTCTTATACTTCCAAGTGAAGTAGATAAAAATAAAATGGCGACCAAAGACTATATTCACATAGCATTATTAAAGTTTCATAAAACCGTTATTTTTTTGTCATCATTTTGATTTCTGAAGCGCTTTGATTCACAAAAGATTTCAAATTTTCTTTTGAAATCATATTGATTTTTCTCTTCTGCTTTGGTGTACCACACAATGTAATTGCGAATATTAATAATCATAACTAAAGTTCAAAAAATTTCATCAAAACCCTTTTTCAACTTAATTTAATTTGACTTTATCATTTTCATATAAATGTACACAATTAAAATTTAGAGCCGTTTTCCGGGGTGGTGGATGTGAACCATAACTTGTTTAATATCAAATTAACAGTATATAATATAACAATATATATAATTATATTAATATTAAGTCCTAAACTCAGAATATTTTGAAATTAAAGAATGACACTAAATGAACCTAACAAATACAAATACAAATCCTGCTCACTGCATTGATATTTAACGAAGATTTTTCCTTTCTTTCATATTTCTTTAATAACGGACTTTTATGTTTGAGCCAATAATTTGATATTATATTTAATGAAATAGACCTGTAATATTTAGAAAGGTCTAGTTAATGATAATATTTTTATGGATTACCACATTTATTTGGTGGATGTATACTAAGCAAATAGATAAACACTCGTATATATAAATTTTTACCGACCAATTTGTGATACTGCTTTTTTTTATTTGCTGATGGGTTATATATAAGCGTGACCTCTAAGGATCTATTGTACTTACACATTTATTATCTTAGAATTGTATAGTTCTATGTTCTTGATGAACACTATTATTGCCGTACAATACTGATTATGTCATATAACTACCAATCAGAAGATCCCGGGTTCGATTGCCACAGTTTTAATGTTTTTTTAGTTTTAAAATACTTAGCTAATTCATGCTGTCATTAATTCTATTCAACAGTTTAGTACGTATGTATATTGTTGTATAGATCTACATTGCACAGGTTTTTCTATCATGGTGGAATGAGTTTTTATTTCTATTTTATTATTTTATTTCTATAGTTTCTAACAATTTAATATTATGTACATCTCTTCTCTGAATAATAATGTAGATGTAGAGTGAATATTATTGATTGACATTATCATGTATATATGTAATATTAATTTTATTTGAATAACGTTTTTGATTTTATATGATTTTATTTCTATTTTTACTTTTCTTATAGTTAATTATGAACTTTTGCATCTATTTTTGCATCACCTGTTTCCATTTTCGTTTGAAGTAAATCGTATAGCTTTTTGCGTCCACTATCATTCCATATCAATCTGTTGTTGCATGTCCATATAAGCAGTGAATAACAAGGGACCAAGAATACTACCTTGAGATACCCCATAATATATTTTATCTTCCCTAATTTTGCCTCCATTGATTTAAACGAATTGATTTCGATTACTTACTTATCCTCTTATAACCAGACAATTTCTTTAACAATATCTTGCGGTCAATAATGTCAAAAGCTTTCGACAAGTCAATAAAAATTAGTTTTACCTTTTTGTTATTATTTTCAATCTTTAAGTCGATAACACCTGTTTTTGTACTATATTTAGCTCTAAAACTATACTGTTTATCACTTAAAGCATTGTTATTTATAATAAATGTATGTACTTGGAGTTAAATCACTTTTTCCCATAACTTTTGCTAATAAATATTTGTTCATTTCATTACACTCAGCTATTATTTTTCGACACTAGGAGTTGTTTGGTCATCCATTCTAAAGGCCATTCTGGTTATATTTGTTGGCAGATTTCTCATAATGTGACCTATCCATCTTTATTTTCTACGCCTTAATTTTGTCCGTTATCGGTTCTTCACCTGTTAGCTGTCCTAAGTCCCTATTACTGATGGCTTGTGTTCAAAATATTCTTTAAATCCTTCTTTGACACTTGTTTGTGAATACTGCAAGCTTTTGATTAACTTTATTTGTCGTCATTCAACAAAAGTTTTGGAAGGCTTTAAATATTCTAACTGAATATATACTGAATATATGATCATCATCATTATCCTGTAACATCATCCGTGGGGCATAAGGTGGAACTTAATGTATACCGATATATACTGACTGTAAATACACAATTTTATTTTTCTGTTAAATGCTCGATTCATTTATTGAAAGCACATTAATTTAATCAGTTTTGCTTTTAACAATAGTACAAGTAGAATATAAATTTTTATAACATCACTGCATATATTTAAAAAAAAAAACATTCAATATCTACAATTATTTTAAATATATATTTCCAATTAAATTTTTTTCTCTTTTCAAATATACATAAAAATAAATAAAATCATGAAATATTTAAATCAACTTATAATGCACTAATTCACCATTTTTATAATGAAAGCATTTTTATATCATAAAACAAAAAAAAAAATAATAATAAAAAAAAACAAAAAAAAACAGAAAAAACTGAAAAAATTAAGAAAAACCATTCCAAGCAATTTACTGCAAAAATATAAAAGCAAACAAAACACAAAATAAAAAAGCTTAATATTCTTCAAACCAAAAAAAAAAAAAAATTAAATCCAAAAAAATTAAAAACGAAAAATATATAAGAAGAAAAACAAACAATAAAACATTCATACAATATCCAGGAAATAATGCCAAAAGAATAAAACAATTCCAGCATATATACACACACACACCCACATAAGATATTTTTTTGTTATTTTATTTTTTTTTATTATTTTTTTTTTACCAATTTAAACATCGTTAACATAACCACATCATAATATAGGACTCGTTTACAAGAAAATCTTAAAACAGTTAAAGAAATAAAAACGTAAATGCGATCAATTTTCCGACCAAAAATACACAAAGATTTTCTTTTCATTCTTTTCATTTTTTTTTTTCTTCTTACGTTAAAATACCTTTTTTCAGAATTTAATATTAAAGCCATATACATACGTATGTGTATGGGTGTGTGGAATATAAAAAAAAAAAAAAGGATATATAAGTAGATAGAAAAAAAAATTTAATATCCCAAAAATGGTATAGGATTGTTAGTATAGTATGAAGAATGAACTTACAATGAATGTGAAAAAGAATAAATTCTGGAGCTTAGTGAAAACAAATGAAGAAAAGAAAAAAAAATAACTAAATAAGAACAACGAAAAAAAAATATTCCGTTATAATTGAATCAAACAGCATTTCTTGCACCATTAACTTCAATTATGAAGTTTCTTCTACCTGAAAAAATACTTTCCTTTCAATAATTTTTCTTTAAGTCAGTTAGTTCTTTTCTATTTTTTGTTGTTTTATTGTTTTTGTGTGCGCCATTTTGTTTTATTATTATTTTTTTTTTTGTTTTTTTTTGCAGACAATTATTACTGTTGATTTGATTTTTTGAATGTTTTCCACAAAAACGTTATAAGGATGTTTATTTGCAAATTTTGATTTTCTATTATAATTTTTGTTTTATTCTTTTTATTTTTAATATATATTTTTTTTAATGTATGAATTTTATGATGTGTGTTATTCAATAATGATGTTACTAACGAGATGAATTTTTTTTTGTTGTTTTTTTTTTTTTTGTTTTAAGAAATTATGGTTAAGATGAGAATTTTAACATTTTTATTATATTGTAGTGCAAACCGACCAGATGTTATGTGCCAATAGCAGTCTGTCGTAATTAAATAAACTTAAACAGGGAATATGAGTAGATAAGATGTAGCTGATTTTGTTAAAGTGTAAATTAACGCGAAAATTGGATTGAACAGTGTTTGAAAATGAATCAATTGTTAGCAGTTAAAAATTTCTAAATTGTTAAGGTAGACTGTAAATTGCATTTTAAATTATTGTGAAACAAACACAATGCTTATGAATTGTTTTGGGACTATAATATAAGGACTAATATGAAATGTAATATTTAGGACTAATATGTGAATATTATATTTATATTAATTCATTTTGTTTTATCTGATTGAAAAAATAGAATTAACACTATACAATTTTATGCTTAATCTATTTATTTTTATTTATTATTTCATTATGTACATATACATGAGACGGTAAGTCACTACAAGAGTATACGATAAAAAAAGAATGTAAATTCATTGTACTTAAACTAACTTATCTCTCTAATTGTATATTAAAGTATATTAGAAAATTACTGATTTTAAATTGATTATTAGAAATATTTTATTGTAGAGTTAACGATCAGTGTAGCAAACATTTAAACAGTGATTAATCGATATTAACAGACTCTTAATACAAATTGTATGTTATATCAATAAATGTTATATAGTTCAACAGAATTTTCAATCAAAAAGTTAGTATAGTGTTGATGCAACAACAATATATTTTTAGCTCTAAAACGGTAACACTGATTTATATGATAATTAACCAATATAAAATTAATAAATCAATACAAAATTGATTTTAATATTTAAAATTTTAATAATAAAAACAATATTTTATAAAATCTCGAATTACAAAAAAAAAAAAGAAAACAATGTTTGAATAAATGAGTATCATGAATTTCGGGGCTTTGCCGTCATAGCATCAGAGCTCAATTTTATTTTATAAAATAAATAAATTGTATTCCCAATTAATTGCAATCATCTAATCGTCTTATGTACAATTTATATAAAGTAAATAAATAAAACTCTTAAAATTTACTTCGTACATAAAGATATGCTTAAAACCCAATGTTTGAATACATATAATATAAAACTATTAGGTACGTCGACTGAAACTCTGATCTCAGCGATCCAGGTTCAGGAGAGATGAATAATTATTATGACAAAAAAAATTTTGTAAATTGAAATATTTTTCTATTATAATTGAAAATATTTTGATATGAAATAAATTGTACTGCGAGTTCAACCAACTATATATTTGGATATTTACCTAATTTTGTTTTTAATTATTTGTTTCTAAATCTAAGACTTTTGATCCCAATAAGAAGCTTATTTATTATCACAAGATTATTAAAATGACATACGGATACAACATTATCCGTTATATATATATTTATATATAACAGAACATTATCCGTTATATATATTTATATAACGGATAATGTTCTGTATGTTTTGTATATATCAGAGTTACAAACCGGTTCTTGAACCGAACCAAAAAACCATTGAACCTCTCATATTTTTGCTAACCAAAACGGTTCCACCAGTTCTTTTCAGTTCTTTAAATAAATCTGAATAATTCAGTTCTTTAAGAACGGTTCTAACCAGTTCTTTAAATAATTCTGAAACCGAACCACACCGGTTTGGTTCATTTTTAATTTAATTTCAAATATTCAATAAAATAGTAGAAATGTATGATAATTTTACTAAATTTTATATATTACTAGGGGCCCCTGTTGAGTAATTATATTTCAAGTTGAAATCAAATTTAAAGTTTTTAAAAAAACAGTAATTTACGTACTGACATAGACTTCGCACGATATAGCAGAAACCACTCGTGTTTAATAAAAAGTTTTGTGGTTAGTAAGTTTTATTTAGGAGACATAAATACACGTCCCTCATATACTGCTTCGTTTCCGATATATTCCCTATAGTAAGAAGCATTTAGTGATAAAATTACTAAAAATAAAAAGTTTTGTTATTAAAGAGGTACGTATATATATACCTACATAATACATAATTTTAATAAAAACTATATTATTACTACAAATAACAAAAATTTAGAAACAGTTACTTAAAAAGATAAAAATGAAGAATTCAAGTGACCTACTATATCAAAATGAAGTACTCTAACTTTACTATATAAAAATAAATTTGCTCGTCATATGAACAATTCAACTGATTTTTTTTGTTTTTGCTTTTTTATATTTTTTATTCGAGATGAATTTGTTTCTTTGTTTTTTTTTTTGGCATATGTACATAAATTCGTTTGCAAGTACATAATATAAAATATAATAACTGATTTGTTTACTTTTGTTTATTATTTTCATAATATCTCACTTATGCATAATGTATTTGCTGAATAATAAAATCATATGAGTACAAAATGTTCAACTGTGTGCGCATTTTTGTTTTATATATAATCTTATATATTATGTATATTAGAAGTTCATTAAGGAGTAGGAGAATCGAAATAAAATGAAAAGGTGTCTACTGCGCAGGACCTTAAATGCTTGTCAATTATAATTATAGATATAGAAAATATATTTTTTAAGTCCTAAGTCCTAATTAAGATCGTTAGATGCCAGTATTATTTTATTTTTATACTGAAGACATCAACCAGTGCAGTTTACTATACATATTTGAAATTTGAAGTCTTTCAATTTGTATAAAAACAAATTATGTGAATTTTAATTTTCTTGTACAAATTCCGATTTCGGTCTAAAAAAGGTTAGTTGGGCATATGACATAACATTGACATCTGACATGACGATTTTGTTTTTGTTAATTTAACTGGTTGTCGTCAACATCTCCTGCCAGATTTATTTAGCAATATAGAACAAATAGGGAATGCAATCGAAGCCTCTTTAAAGCTCTTCAAAATAAAAAATTTACAATGGGGGGTTTTTACAGTGCATGGACTATTTTGAAGCTTAAAGTCCAAAAAATAAAAAAATGAATTATCGAACATTTTTATAATTGCGCTGGATAAACGAAGGGAAAAAATTATGAACAATTATCCTGGCGTGTATGTTTCTTGAATTTGAGTACCAAATTCTGCTTAAAGATTTTCAAAGTACAAATGAGAAATCTCACCTGCTTAAAATTTATTTATACGCGTCGCAGAATTTTTATGATAAACATGAACCTAATAAAATTATTGATATTGTAGCTGTACCTGTAAATTCCAATATAAATGACAATTCTGACATCGTGGTCAATTAGCTGGAAGAAATGATAAAAAGTATTGAAAAAGACAAACAGAAATCATCCAGAAATATATCAAGAAAATGGGAATACTAGTACCAATACCAAATTTCAAAATATGGTTAGTAAAATAATTTTTTTGAAAATGTTAAACTAGTTTCTGTTTCCGAAACGAGCTTCGATGCAATACAATTTTGGGAAAACTGTGACGAGAAAATTAAAGAATTAAGTGAAATTGCAAAAGTTGTGTTGGTGTTCGCTGTACCAGGTGCGACTCAGGTGACAGTGGAAAGTGCATTTTCCACTCTGAAGTTCCTACTCTCAGACAAACATGCTAATATAGAAGATGTCCTTCTGGAAGATATTTTATTAATTAATTTAAGCTGGTTGTTCACTCTTTTTTATTATTTTTATTGTGTGGCTATAGGATAGCTATTCTAATTTTGTTTTGTTTGTTATTTTATAATATTTTAGTCTTTTATGGACACTGAGTTAAAAATAAAAAATGTCTTTGAACCAAAATCGAACCATGTCGAATTTTTTTTTGGTTTGCATCTCTGGTATATATGTATATATAACGGATAATGTTCTGTCTGCATATCATCAGTCAAATAAAATATTAATAACATTCGACAATATAACAATTTGCGTTAATAGTTAGTAACTCTCCTACTCTACTGAACATTGATTGTAGTAGAGTAGAATAGCAGAGTAGTAATAAGTTGCATTAATGGTTTATCATTAAACATATAGATTGTATGGTATTCTTATTTGAATTAATAGTATTTGACTCTATTTATGATCATTGTTCAAACTTACTGTCCCCTAACCAGCATGGTTTTATGAAAAAAAAATCCACAGTAACCAATTTAATAGAATGTTGTTCTAAATTCAAAAACTATATGGAAGCTGGGTTTCAGACAGATGTCATATACACCGATTTAAGTAAGGCCTTTGATCTTCTTCCTCATTCCATTATTATACTAAAATTAAAAAAAATGGGATTCCCTCTTTCTTTTACCAATTGGATTAATTCCTACTTAATTAATAGGAGTTATAACGTATTATTTAGATCCGCTACTTCTGAACCTTTTGAAGCAAACTCTGGCGTTCCACAAGGCAGCCATTTAGGTCCGCTTCTCTTTATTATTTCCATTAATGATGTAACTTCTGTCATTAAGCATAGTAAAATTACTATTTATGCAGATGACATGAAAATTTACAAAAAAATTACATCAGCAAGGGACACATCCCTTCTTCAACAAGACTTAAACTCTTTTTTAAACTGGTGTAAAATTAACAATCTGACCTTAAATATTAATAAATGTGCTTTAATGACTTTCTCTCGCTCTTTCGAATCATTAATGGTTGATTATACTTTTGAAAATAAATCTATTGAACGAGTCTCACACTTTAAAGACCTTGGTGTACTCTTTGATAATAAATTATGTTTCAAACAACATTTAAACGTCATAATAAATAAATCTAACTCCATGCTAGGCTTCGTCAAAAGATTTTCTAAAGAATTCAACTATCCATACGTCCTTAAATCACTTTTTACGTCTCTTGTTCGACCAAATCTTGAATATGCCAGTCAAGTGTGGTCGCCTCATTACCTCACACATATCCAAAGAATTGAAGCTACACAAAAAAAATTTTTGAGATTCGCACTGCGTAATTTACAATGGTCAAATCCAGTTATTCTGCCACCTTATAGGAACCGGTTAAAGTTATTGGATCTTAAATCATTAGAATCCAGAAGGGAGGTTGCTGATATCATATTCATTATTAAAGTTTTAAATAATGAAATTGATTCTCCTTATGTTAGGGATATGATCCACTTACATATTAACAACAGAAACCGCTTTAGATCGGAAAATATTTTTCGTCCAATATTTTATCGTACCAATTATGGTAAATTTGAGCCTGTTAATAGAATGTTTACGTTAATAAATAAACAAAAACACCACATCGATTTTACATTAAACGCAGCCCAACTAAAAAAAAAACTGCACTTACATATATCTTAGAGTTAGTATAAATTTATAATTTTCTAACATTCTTTGGTAATAAATTACAAAATTGTATAATTGTCAATATTTTAATATTAAGATCTAGAATAATATTAAGCTTAAAATTATATTTTGTTTGTTTAATTTTGTACACTTATGTATATTGTAATATGTTTGTATTAAGCATAAATAAATAAATAAATAAAAATAAATATACATTAACTACTCTCCAAGTTCAAATCCTTCTATTTTCGACTTAAGATTAAAAACGTCTTTTTCTTTAGTATTGAAAAACAATTTATAAGCTTTCTATTAAAGATTTTTCAAAATAATTCAGACCCAGTTCAAAACATTTAATTTTGTTATTTCAGTAATTTTTCTAGTAATTTTCACTCTCTCTACTGAACTAATATTGTATATGGGTATAGTTCCAAGTTCAAATCCCTCTATTTTAATTTTAAGATTGCAAACGTCTTTGTTAGTTAACTAAAAATAATTGTTTTTAAATTCTCCATAACGAGTCGATATAGTTTAGACCATAAATTGATAAGAACCAGTCCAATACATTATATTTTGGCATTTCAGTAATTTTTCTGATAGTTTTCATTTTGTATGAAGATGGCCAATACCCCTGAAAAAGTATAGATATTTAAAAAAAAAAACTAATTAAAAAAATACATTAGATGTCCGAATACATATAGTTGGCATGGGTTGTTAAAATTTAATTATTTTTTTTTTTATTTAAGTCTAACTATTATAATTAACGTCTCGTTAACTAATCTTTTCCATTCTAATTATATATTTTTTATTCAAATCATTCTAAATTAATTTAAATTTTTTCATATTAAAATATTTATTTAATTTTTTTTTTTTGTAAATATACCTCAAGGATATAAATGAATTTTAATAATAAAATAAAATCAGGATATCTACAATCATATTATATTATTTTTGTTGAATTTCAATTGTTTCCATTTTTGTAGCATGGGTATAGCAATTTTATTTAATTCTAATTAATAATTAACACAAAATTATACGATTTTCATATGAAAATCTTTTATTTGTTCACAATGAGATTAATTAAAATTAATTATATCATAATGAAAATACACACATCTATATATAGATATATAGATATATATATGAATACTTAAGAACCACTGAACCAACTAGCAAACAACGAAGCAATGAAGAAATAAAATAACAATAAAGCTACTAGACAATACCCATTCACTATTATATCCTTTTTTAATTCATGTTTATTTGTGTCTATTATTTTGTATATGATTTTTTTTTTATATATACATCCATACAATTTTTATATCCTATTAAAAGAAATTAGGTATTTTTATTTTAGAATAAGAAATATTTTCTACACATTATATATATATATATATATCTAATATGTATATATATATATATTTTTTTACCTCATTAAATCTTAGCACCAATACAATTAACACCATAGGTATATCTATACATTATATGGAAATGTGTTTATTGTACATTAAAATTGTATTGCAACATCATTCCTATAAGAATTTTTAATTCTAAAAATCTAAATTAGTTTAATAAAAGTTACTTAAAATGTGAGATAATTGCAAAAACAAAAAATGAAAAAAAAAAAAATGTTTTAATCCAATTTTCCTATTTACATCATAATATGTACATATATTGTACATATATACTACATATTTATAAAATAATAATGAAGATCGTGGTATTATGGTATTATTCTGGTTGTTAATGAATGAAAATAAGTTAAAATTCATTTTAAGGATTTACTTGAGTTTTACATTCTTGTTGGATTTCTTTTAGACCACATCAGAAAATGAAATCAGAAATGTATAAATTTTTTTTTTTTTTTTTTTAATTTAATGTCATTGCAAATGAATGTGAATTTGACGAGGTTCTCTTACAGTAAATTAATTTAAGAATAATGTGTTAATTTTTGTTCATAAATAACCAAATATGTATGTTTAATTGGAATTCTTTGGACAAGAATGTGTATTATAAGTTAAATAAAATAGGATGGAAGTAAAGGAAGGAAAGAAAATATGTGTAATGTTGAAAGGCTCAGCAATATGCATATGAATATGAATATGTATATACAATTTTTGATTTAAATTTTACTGCTGCAATAAATGAAAAAAATTAATATAAAATTGTAGGAATGGTTGGAAAAGATTTAATAAAAAATAAATTTAGTTAGTACGATATTTTGTATAAAATATATTTTATTATTTGATATTTTACTGATGTTGCCATTTTTTCCAAATAATAAAATAGACTTTATATCAAATTCTTTATTTAAAATTATAAAATGTGAAAAAATTATAATATATTTAATTATTATTATAAAACTAAATATAAGGTTCTTCTGAGGAAGATGTTGTATCCGCGTAGGACCTAATGACCATATTCCAAAGATAGTTAGAATTGCTAGCTTTCTAAAAATATATATCTTTATTGGCACATATTATCCTTTAAGGACAAAAAGGACATTTGAAAATATCCTTGTTGTTTTGATGTTTGCATCCTTAAAGGATGCACCACTAAAGATATATATTTTTGGAAGACTAGGAATTACAGCTATCTTCGGGATATGGTCATTAGGTCCTATGCCGATACATCATCTCTCTCAGAATCCCCTAAAATAACAAAACATTAAACAAACAATAATACTATAACTTCATATAAAAATATCATGTCTACCGCAGTAAAATTCAAAACAAAAATGTTTGCGTATTAATTTAACATATCGACATAAGTAAAATTATGTCAAATTCAAAATGTTGTAATTTAATAAAATTATCAATTAGCTTTAGATTATTTTTGATTTTAGAACTTAGATACAGTTTTTCTGAAAATGTTTGCTCCGTAAGAAATATAATTGCTTTTCTAAAACGTCAACAATTTGACAATAATTTTTTAATGACATTTGCATTTGATTTTAGCGTTAATATAGGCCTGACTAGCCGTACTTAAGTTAACTTAATACTTTTCGTTAAACTTTTTTCAAAACTTAAAGCTACTTAAGATTAACTAACTATACCTACCCAACTTAATTTACGCCTGATGTTAAAACTTCATTTGATTTGACACTTTGAAAATAGAAACACCATTTTGAATTATATTTTTATTGATTTTAATTCACAAATCGAATGTTATTTTATTCAAACGTCATTTTGTTTAAGTAACACACGAACTAAATTATACCAGCTTAAATTGGAACGAAAAGTCATTTTATCACGACTAGTTGATTATATGCAAACCGATAACAGCGTACATAAGTTTGACATTTACTTAAGTTAATTTCAGTAAGGCTAGATAGGCTTAATAATCTTAGCAATTATTTGCATTTGTCATAGACGTTTTAAAATTTTTAAATTGACGAATTTTGTGCTTGCTTAAATTTTTCTTAAAAATATAGTTTAAAATAAAGAAAATTAAAAATAATGAAAAAAAACATTAAAAAAATATTTAAAGTTATTGAAGAGAATAGTAGTAGTTATGTATATGCTGAACATTAATATACATTTATATAAAAAAAAAAAAACAATATTGTATTGGAATATTACTTTATTGTGGCCTCGGTAGCCGAGTGGTAAAGCACTCGAGTGTAGTAATGTAACGACCGTGAGAACCGAATCGTGATCAAACCGAAAAAATTTTCAAATGGTGAAAATTTACTAAAAATATAATTTTCAATACAATCGGTTCAAATATAATTTAATAATTAAATAATAAAGATATATTAACTAATAAAAAAAATAATAAAATAATATAAAATATATAATATGCAAAAATATATACCAATTATATTTTTTAATATAATTTAATAAAAAAAGATCCACATTTCAAAATGGAAAGGACCTATAAAGTTGGCCTACAGATTTATCTGTAGGATCAACTGTCAAATAAATAAATAAATAAATATTACTTTGTTTAAAAATTTAAAAAATAAAAATAGGTTAAAAAAATATCCAATTATTTAAAAATTGTAGAATCGTACTCAGATAATACATTTAAATCCAAGCAACAACCTTTCTCCATAGCACTACTTTTTTCCTGATTTCAATTTTTCTTTGTATTTTAAACTAGTGCTAATGTGTAATTTTAACTAGGCATTCTACAAATTTTCAACACTAAAAAAATGTATGGAAATATAAATTTGAATTAAATAATAATATAAGAGATATTTACCATGATTTCCACTCCCATTCAGACATTTTGCTTAAAACAAATGTATTTTGTTATTTGCCTTATATTATGCTGTAGTAGACGAAATAAATAAATAAAAAAAAAACTTTATAAGAAAGGCCCACATATCCCGAAAGGGAAAAGAACCTAAAGTGGGTCTGCTGATTTATTTGCAGGTTCACTGATGAATAAATAAATAAATAAAAAAACATAAATTGAAGATTAAAAAACGAAATTTTTGACGTTGTTGCAGAGATTTTCACAATAAGTTGACAATCAACGAGTTTTAGAATTTATGACTGACTTATCAAAAATGTTTATGGATTTCTGATTTTAATCATCGTTATATATTTTACGATTTAGTAAAGTATCATAATACACATAAATTTCTGACGACAGTAGCAATTTCCGAAATGTAGGTGTAATGCGCAGCTTTTCTGCAAATGTAAAAGCTAAGGTGTTTGATATAGAATGATATTGATAGTATTTATTTGGAGACTGATTTATTATAATTTTGTTGTTATAGTTATACTAGTACCCGTACACATAAATTGGTTCAGAAATATTTGACAATAATTGTAGGCAGTTTTTCTGAACATTTTTGAAAGGTGTTTGAATGATAGCTTCCTAATATTCGTTTGCAGACTAATTTATTATAATTTTATTGGTATATCTGTACTTGTATATATATATTGGCTTCGAAAATTCCAATAATTGTATTTCTATTTTAAAAATATTTTTTGAGTGAAAATAAGTGGTTTATAAAAATACCTGAAATTTCAGAAAAGCCACAATTCCACAATTGCTTCTGTGGGGAGACAATTTTGAATCAAAAACTAAGCGTGATAATCGCTGTAAATTGTACCCGTACCTTTAATGTATCCATCACAGCATATAGAAATATAAAAGTCAAATTTTCTTAAAATTGATAACTTAACTGTATTTTATATATCAAAAAAATATTTAAAAATAATATTTTGGGTTATTTAAGAAAATAATTAATTTATTTACAATAAATAAATTATATATATATAAGTATTTTTATACAGCAAAGGTTCATAGCTATAATTTAAGAATTACATTTAAATTAAAAATGTATTATATGAATAATAGAACATGTAATTAGAAAATAAAAAAAAAAATTTAAAAA